>CM061068.1:84343850-84995535 GCA_030762895.1 Sophora flavescens | reverse complement strand
GTTAGAACTTCAATTTGTATGTCGGACTTTAGAGTCTTTCTTCTACTCAATTCTTTTAGTGAATTAGTGTGATTAAGAGAGGGTATCTCTTAGACTTTAACAAGGATAGAAGGATCCTTGGGTATAGAAAAACTAGTGTGCTTTACGGTGATTTTCAAAAGCAGGAGAGTTATCCTTGTGTTCTTGTAATTAGAATTGTGTAATTGCGATTATAGTGGGAAAACCACGAGGTGTGAGGCTGGTTGTAGGCTTACCGAGGAGTAGCGAACCCGGGGATAAATCGGTTTGCGTGTTCTTCTCATCTCTAAACTCCATATACTTGTGCTTGAATCTTTAATCCAGCAATCTGTGTTAAAAATCTGTTGTTACTACTTATAATTCTTCTTGTAAATCATTACTTGTTCCATAACTTTGATTCTTAGGAATTAAAATTGGTGAAAACCAATTTATTTAAAGAAACACTGTTTTGCTTTAAATTGTTGAAAAAGTTTTCAATATCTCAAGATACCCCACTTGAGATCGTAGCCTTTACCTACAATTGGCATCGGGGCTAAAATTTTAGTTACAAAAGCTTAACAACTTCAAAGAGATGGCTACAAATGATATCCTGGGTGATGGGGCTTCCTCACTAGACCCTTCCTTTAATGGCTCCCAATACATGTATTGGAAAGAGAGAATGCTTATCTTTCTTGAAATTTTGTAGGTTTAGAATATAGTGAATGCTGTTGAAAAAGGTCCTATGTTCCATTTATTCTTGATGCAAGGAAATAAACAAACTAAGCTAAAGAAGATATTTGGAATGATGATGATAAAAGAAGAATTGGTTATAATGCTAAGGCAAAAATATTATAGCAATTGCTTTGAATTATGATTAGTTTTTCGGGGTCTCCAATTACCCAAAACAGCTTAAGCAAATATGGGATACTCTTCAACTCACTCAGAAGGAACCAACGATGTGAAAGAGCAAGGATGAATGCACTAGTCATGAATATGAACTCTTTCACATGAAGAATGGTGAGGTCAGATGAACTTCAAAAGAGGTTTTACACACATTGTGAACCAGCTAGAAGGACTCGGACATACAATCATAGATGAAAAAGATTAACAAGATAATGAGATGTTTGAGTCGTGAATGGGGCCAAAATTACTGCAATTGTTGAAGAAAGGATCTTGACACCATGCAGTGCTACTCTATTTGAAGTTAAAAGAACCGAGTTGAGACTCAATAGTTGAAAAGTCATGAAGCAAGGAGAAAAAGAAAGGACTCTACTCCAAGGCTCATATCTCAAAAGTCAATGAAAGTGATGAGGATGAACACCTTGATGAAAGTGGCGAATCCGAATAAAGAAGACATGGGATTGCTTGTGAGGGGAAATTTAGAAATTCATCAAGGGGAGAATAGAAGAAAGGAGCAATTCAGTTTCTACCAAGAACATGAACAAGGTGAAACTCTTCCTCAACAATCAAATACTCACAATGTGAAAGCTTGGATAAAAATGAATGTCCAAAGCTACAAAAGAAAGAAAAGTATGGAAGAAGAATGACAACAAAGAGAAGAAAGGAAGAAAGCCTAGAAAGAGCATACACGTAGCATGGGAAGAAAATGATATGGATTCCACTAGTAGTGATCTGAAAGAGAAGAAGACAACCTAGCTCATCGTAAATCAACAAATAATAGTGAAACGAGTAAATAATTCTTCTCCACCTATGATGAGTTACAAGATGCTTTTGATGAATTGCATGAAGAATATATTAAAATTGGTAAACAACTATCACCTCTAGGAAAGTCAATCACAACAATATAGTGACTCAGCATCTTTAATATAGCTTAAAACTAGAAGCTGAAAATTCACAATCACATATTAGTTCAATTTTAATCCTACACTAGAAAAGGAAGTTGAAAAACTGAATACAACTCTATCAGTTTACTTTGGGAAGGAATAACTTAGATGCCATATAGGACAACAAAAGGTTGTGTATGAAAAATCTAGAATTGGATATAAGCCAATGGTACATGAAAAATCTTTAGAAGCTTTTGTTCACCTATCTCCTAACTAGTCCTTTTGTTAAATGCTATTATTGTCTAAAGAAAGGTCATACAGCTGCTACTTGTAGCAGAAAGAACATTCATGTTGGATTAAACAAATTTGGGTTCAAAAGGAACTTATGTTCTACTAACCTAAAGGACCACCAACCCGGGTACCTAAAGGAAAAGGATAAAAAATCTATTTTGAGTGTGTTTGAAGGCCAAAACCTCAAGCTGGTTTTGAAAGTAGCTACTCAAACACACGAGCAAAGACATCATAAAATTTAATCTTTCGCTACAGGAAGGTGGAAATGCACCTCGGGAGACAACAACAAAGGGAAAAATTCTTGGTGTTGGAACAATAGGAAAAATTCACAATCAAGATTGAGAATGTTCTCTGTGCTGGAAGGACTCAAACAAACCTACTAAGTATAAGCCAATTATGTGATAAAACTCTAGAAGTAAACTTTAATCATATTTGTGTATGATCGAATCTATTCACAGTAATAACATAAAATTGATTGGAAATAGAATCAATAACATCTATATCCTAGACATAGACAACTTAATTTCCAATGATGCATGTTGCTTAATTTTCCAAAGAAGATGAAAATTGGCTTTTGGCAGTGGAGAATAAGCTCAGTCTATGGATCACTTGAATAAATTGATTTCAAAGAACTTGTAGTCAGTTTCCAAATAAAAGTTTTGTTAAAGAAGGCCTATGATGCCATGCCAAAAAGGGTAAACAAGTGAAAACCTCATTTAAGGCTAAAAACATTATTTCAACTAGTAGACCATTACAATTGCCACTAGACCTTTTTGGACCTTCTAGACAAAAAGCTTTAGTGAAATCTCATGCTCTTGTAATTGTTGATGACTTCTCTAGATTCACTTGGACCTTTTCTTGGCACAAAATAATGAAGCTTTTAAAGCTTTTTAAGAAAATGGCTAAAGGTTGCTCAAAATGAGAAGAGAGTGAAAATTGTTTAGGCGGAGTGACCATGGAGGAGAATTCCAAAATGAGGGCTTGATAACTTTTGTGATGGCATAGTATAAAACACTGTTTTCTCACCTAGAACTCCACAAAAAATGGAGTAGTTGAGAGGAAAAATAAGTCACTTGAAGAAATTGCTAGAACCATATAAGTGAATCTGATTTAAAAGTATTTTTGGGTTGTGCTTTGGAAGTCTTGCATGTTATGTTTTGAATAGAGTTCTAATAAGGCCAATTTTGAAGAAAACTCCATATGAACTTTACAAAGGAAGAAACCCAACATTTCTCATTTTCATGTCTTTGGTGTAAATGTTTTGTGCTAAATAATGGTAAGGATAATCTTGGAAATTTGATCCCAAGTGATGAGGTATTTTCCTAGGTTGTTCGTTAGCTAACAAAGCATATGGAGTGTTTAATAAGCGTACTTTATCAATGGAAGAATCTGTTCACATAACATTTGATGAGTCTAACCCCAAGTTTGGAAATGACATTTGCGGTGATGAGAAACTCTTGAGGATGAAGTGAAATCGTGAAGGAAGGAAGCGACAAGGAAAAGGAGAGATGAAGAAAGCAATAAAAGAACCTCAAGCAGAACTTCGACAAGAAATCTTCCTAAGGTTTGGAAGCTTCAAAGAATCATCCCTAGACAATATCATTGGTGAGATCACAAAGGAGTAACCACTAGAAACTTTTTAAAGGAATATTTGCAATACCATGGCGTTTATATCTCAAATAGAAAAAATGTGTTGATGATGCTATTAATGATGAACATTGGATGATTGCAATGCAAGAGAGTTAAATCAATTTAAAAGGAACAAAGTTTGGGATTTAGTTCCAAAACCAAAAATAACCAAATAATCGGACTAATGGGTGTTTGGAAACAAAAGGAGAGAATGGAATAATAGTAGTGGAGAAACAAGGCTAGACTAGTAGTTCAAGTAAATCAACAAGAAGAGTTGGTTATGATGAAATATATGCTCCGTAGCTAGATGAAAAGTATAAAGAATGCTCTCAGCCATGCTTTATAATGAACTTTATTTATTTAAAATGGATGAAAGTGCCTTTTTAAATTGAGATAATACAGGAAGTTGTAAGCCAACCCCTGGCTTTGTTGATAGTGAGTTCCCAAATCAGCCATCAAGTGCTAAAGCCCCTATGGACTAAAGCAAGCTCCTAGAGCTTGGTATGAGAGGTTAAACAATTTTCCCCTGGAAAGGCTTTAAGAAGAAAAGTTGATACAACACTATTTACAAAAACAAAGCACACAATATCTTACTTGTTCAAATATATATTGATGACATTATTTTGGTGCTAGTAATGAGTCTTACGGGGAATTTGGTGAACTAATGCAAAGTGAATTTGAAATATCCCATGATGGGAGACTTACACTTCTTACTTAGGCTTCAAATTAAACAATGCCAAGATGGAACCTTCATAAGCCAAATAAAGTATTGCAGGAACTACTAAAGAGTTTGGAATCGAAAGCGCAAAGGGAAATGGCAACACCAATGAGTCCGACTCTACTTGGATAAAGATGAACATGGTAAAATCCATAGATGTATCAAAGTATAGGAGGTATTATCGGATCCTTACTTTATCTCACAGCAAGTAGGCCAGATATAATGTTTAGTGTGTGTATGTGTGCAAGGTATCAAGCTAATCTAAAGAATCACATCTTCTTGAGTTAAAAAGATCATGATATCTCTTAGGAGCAAAGAAATGAGGCGTGGTATCCCAAGGGATCCACATGCACATATAGGATATTAAGACTCCGACTTTGCTGGATGCAAGTTAGATAGGGAAAGCAGAGTGGAACATGGCATTTATTAGGAAGTCCCTAGTGTCTGGTTTGTAAAAGCAAACTAGTGTGGCCTTATCCACAGTGACGGAATATGTTGCATTTGGGGTTAGTATCTCCCAAATCCTATGGATGAAACAACAATTAACGACTATGGTGTTTATCGGATCATATACCAATAAGTGTGAAAACACTAGTGCAATTAATCTAACAAGAGACCCAATTATGTGCTCAATAACCAAGCATATTAAATTAGGCATCATTTTATGGGGTCATATTAAAAGTGGTGATGTTGTGATTGAACATATAGATACAAACAATTGGTTCAGTATATTCACGAACCACTAAATAAGGAGAGTTTCTTCTTTATAAGAAGGAAACTTGGCATAATTGATCCTAAAATAATTGATAGCAGGATGCCGAGAAAGCGACAGTGCTGAAAATTATGAAGGACATGGACAAGATGCTTTTATCTAGTCTCAGTTTGAGACTAAGTGTCCTTAAGTGTTTGTAATTCTTTTTTTTTGCTTTAAGTATTTTGGATGTTTTGATGTATTGCATAAGTTCTGAAATGATTTATTACAATGAACATAAGATGTTTTTTATTTATTTAAATATTCTCCCAGTTCTTTTTGATAATGCAAAGGGGAAAAGATAGACACATGCAACTATAGTTTTGTCTTGCATTTTTTGTAAAAAAAAATCTACGATATGTAATTTTTTTCTCTGTACACTAAGTATGAACTACTTTGAAAAAGACATACTTGAACTTATATTAAATGCAAGATGATTTTTTCTCTTCCATGATAATGATATGATAACACTTGATTTTTTGAAAGATATCAATGACACGGGGAGGATGAAAATGACTCAAGAACCATACTTCTTGAATAGCTGCACTCACGATTTCTTAATAATAGGTTAAGTATGGTAAGGTTTGTCATAATCAAAAGGGGAGTTTGTAAGATAAGCCCTCATTCATGTTTTGATGTATGACAAACAACGTGTATTTTTCATAAGATTTTTAATTTTGACTACGTACTCATTTGGTGTTAAGTTGCATGCAAGATCACTCGTCCAACAAAAGCAAAACAAGCGCTCGTCAACAGGGGGATAATATAGCGCTCATCAATAAGTGAACCAAGAAGACGTCAACAAAAGTAAAAAAATTGGCGTCAATGAACCACTAGAAGCTAGTCCACTAAAGTACCATTTGGAAGCGATCCACTAAAGTACAACAAAAGCACGTCCTTTGAAGTACAACAAGAAGAGCACGTCACGAAGTTCAACAAAAGATCTCGTCTAACAAGAAGAGTGCGTCCATTGAAAGTAATAGAAGAGCTACTTTCTTAGACGTGGCACATGGGCTCATCTTGAAGAAAAGAAGAAACTGTCTGGCGTGGCACTTGGGCCTCTGCGAAATGAACGCGTCTGAATTAAAAGGAGAGCTAGTCTACTAATAGTGGCAAAGGAGCTCGTCTACTAATGATCGGCGCTTTGGACTTGCTAAGATCTTAATGAGAAGCCCAGTCCACTAACATGGCATATAAAGCTCGTCTAATTACCTTGTGTTGCTCTCTCGTTTACCATTTGGAGCACGTCCAATTACCTTGAGCTAGTAATAAAATCTGTGGCGTGGTAAATGGGCGTGGCTATTTTCTCTTCAAATAAACACGGATATATTCCTCTTCAAAAAAAAAAAGACTTGGTTATCCTTTTAGATGGAAACGGTTATTTTTCAAGAAGGAAGCAAACTCTACAAAGATCAGCAGAATCTCATTTCAAGAACAAGAATCAAAAGCAGATTTTGTTAAATCGAGATCCAAATATGTTTTAAATGATCCCCATGACTATAATTTGTCTTCTATACAAAGAAGGATCAAAGACACTTTTCAACACAACACATGCAATAACAACAACACAACTCATTACGATTGTGAAACTACGAAAGATCCAAGTTATTTATCCACAAGAAAAGTGTGATAGTAGTTTGAGAACTTCAATTTGTATAATAGGACTTTTTAAGTCTTTCTTCACTAATTCTTTTCATGAATTAGTGTGATTAAGAGAGGGTATCTCTTAAACTTTAACAAGGATAGAAGGATCCTTGGGTATAGAAAAACTAGTGTGCTTTACAGTGATTTTTCAAGCAAGGAGTTATCCTTGTGTTCTTTGTAATTAAATTGTGTAAGTGCGATTATAGTGGAGAAAACCACGAGAGGTGTGAGACTGGATGTAGGCTTACCGAGGAGGAGGTAGCGAGGACCGGGATAAATCGGTTTGCGTGTTCTTCTCATCTCTAAACTCCATATACTTGTTACTTGAATCTTTAATCGCAATCTATGTTAAAATGCAGTTGTTACTACTTATAATTCTTCTTGTCATCATTACTTGTTCCATAACTTTGATTCTTAGGAATTAAAAATGGGTGTAAACAAAATTTTTTTAAATAAACACATTTTTGCTTTAAATTGTTGAAAAAAGTTTTCAATATCTCAATTAACCCCCTCCCTACCTATTGAGGGTAGCCACTTTACCAACACTTTTAACAAAGTTGAATTAAATTCCACTAAGTTAAAAACATAGGACATTCGGCAAGGCTAGTAAAATAGGCTAGCATTCACTAAACTTTCCAATCTCTTAGACTTAGCATCCAAATATCCTATGGAGCTCAAGTCCATGATCATTTGGAAAAATGAAAATAACACATACTAGCTTTAATAACATAAAATAAACAAGTTATAAATCCTTAAACTCTCCAATCTCTTAAACTTAGCATCCAAATATCTTATGGAGCTCAAGTCCATGATCATGTTGGAAAAATGAAAGTAACACATACTAGCTTTAATAACATAAAATAAACAAGTTATAAATCCTTAAACTTTCCAATCTCTTAGACTTAGCATCCAAATATCTTATGGAGCTTAATTCCATGATCATCTTGGAAAAATGAAAGTAACACATACTAACTTTAATAACATAAAATAAACAAGTTATTAAGAGTTCTAAATCCATGATCAATACTTGGAAAGTTGAAACATCGTATCCTAGCCTACTTGTTCATATTTTTGGTACATCATAGGAACAAGCTATCAAAATTTCCAAGATTTACAGATTCAAGATCAAGGGATAGTTAGAAACTCAAACACATGATCATATTCCAAAAGTTGAAACAAAAACTTCCTAAAGTCACAAATGCAAGCATTCGGCCATCATTGGAAGAGATGGATAGAGATTTTTGTTTTACACGACCTCTTAGTATGTGAAAATATAAGTTAAAACAAGACTATAGAAAGTGGTTTCAACTCAAAAGGAGTTTTCTACCATTTTAGAGATTTTAGAAGTTTAAAGCATATAAAGAACACATAAAGTAAATTAAGAAATAAAGGTGAAACTTGCAAAAGATTTATATGAGGCAGTACCCTTAGTATAAGGAAATTTAATGAAGAACTTAAGTAGAAAAGATGAATGAAAACTAAAGCTTTAAGAGCTGGAACTTTAGAAGAAATGAAGAAGATGAACTTTAATGAAGGTTGAAGGAGGAAGATGATGAAGTAAAAATGAAAGGGGCCTATCATGGAGAGAGGGGGAGAGGGGACAGGAAATTTAAAGAGAGGAATGAGCTTGGAGAGCAAGTTTTGACCTTGTACCTTGTTTGGTTTGAGAAGAGAGAGAAAAAATGGGTTTTAGAATATAATATGTTATATTTCAAAAAGTGTCATCAGACCCTTTTTAGGAGGTAGCTTAGGCCATATCTCGAGTGAGTCACCTCACTCCCCTCATCTCACCTCAAGCCTTTTATGTCTCTTGTGCTCCATTTCGTACGGTTGCATTTAGTCGTAGTTCTTAAGCGTTTTTCACTGAATAAAATATTATATTTTATTTTTGAGCGGAAAATTTTCAAAATAGCCAAAGTTGAAGGAAACATAATAAAACAGAACCCTCTCTTTCAAGGGTCAAAATTAGGTTTACGCACAGTAAACTGTACCGGCAATGAAAGCGAGACAGTCTTAAGTCAGATTTTCAATAAAATTTCTACAGTAACTTCATATGATATAACAACACAAGAAAATGATTTTAGTTTAATTAAAATCATCCTCTGAGTTTAATCTAAAATAAACACATTTAAATATGTATTTTTCTTCTGACATAAGAAAAAGCAGGTGTTACAAACTACCCCTCTAAAAAGAATTTCGTCCTCAAATTACATAACTTGAAACTAAGCGAGGATCTCTCACTATTATCGGAAAGAAAGTATCTACAAGAACTTCATCAATCCAAAAAGAATACCAAAAACATCCAGTGTATGAAGATCCTTTAGTAGGTTGGGGGAGGTAAAAATGTATGATCGGTACCGTTTACAATCATGAATCTAAAAAGTTTCTTTTTTACTAGAATTTTACGATCCAACAATTTAAAGAGCACGGGTTCGATAAATTCAAGCTGAATCACTTCCACCAAAAGTAAAAGTGATTAGATTAAGTTTCATCAAACTTCTTTTATAAACATACTAAATCCGTGCATCAACAAGGCAATTCACAACTCTAGGAAAAGAAAGATTGCATCCAAAGTCTAATTTGACCACAACAATCAAAAAGAGAAGGCTGGAATAAATTTCTTAAAAGAGACTTTTATTCCCCAAAGTCATAAAACATACATTCACTAGAAAGACTAGCAACATAGGAGACCTTAGAGAGTCAAATACTTAAGGGCGTCAAAAACACGATTATACTTAGAATCCTATTACAACTTAGAATTATAGACCACTGCCATAAGACCTTCAAATTGCATACTATACATTTGTAAAAGATCATCGATTGTGAAGCTCCAGCGCGAGCCATGGTGTAAACTCTTCCTTTCTTGTGGGTCTATCAATCCCTAAGGTGTTGACAACCCTTTCAACCCTTGGTGCATTACAATCCCTTGACAAGTGTCCTATTTGTCCCACAGTTGTAACATTTCGTTCCCTTGCATGGGCAAACATCCCAGCCATGTGATTTGGGTTTCCACACTTGTAACATCTTCTAAATTGGCCTTGGTTTTGGTTTTGTTGGCCTCCAACTCGGGTCGGAATCACCGAGAATGATGTTGTTGTTGATTCTACTCATTTCCTTGTGGTGGAAATAAGGTTCCCTCCGATGCTTCTTCCCTTTTTGATTTTGATTTTGATATTGGTCTTTGAACGAATGGGTCCTCCAACAGTTTCTCCGTTGCCTCTTTCCTTCCTCATCGGTTCCACTTTTATACACTTCTCTACTAAGGTTTGAAATTCAGGATTTCCAATGGCATCCAGATTCCTTGATCTCAAGTGTAGATCGGCTCGAACTTTTCCCACTTCTACTCTCATCGGCGTTGTTCCAAAAAAGCGGAAATATTTGGCAAGGGACTCAAACCTTGCCGCATATTCCCCACTATCATGTCCGTGACTCAACCTCAGGAATTCTGCTCTTTCTCTGTCCGAGCACTTCGGGAAAATATTTGTCACTGAAATTTGTTCTGAAATACTCCCCAGGTGATTGCCCGATGCCACGGCTACCGCCAGATTATGCGGTGCCCTTCCACCAGTATTAGCATCTCCAATCAGTTGGAATGTTGCATAAGACACCTTTGCTCCTGCAGGGTGTGCACCGGCTCAAAGGTCTTCTCCAGCTCTTGGATCCAAAGATCGGCTTTAGTCGGTCTACATCCCCGTCAAGCTGCGATGGATTCGGCGTGAAAGGCATTGATTCTTCCCCTTCTATAGCTTTGTTCGGCTTTCTGCTCTCGTATGTTGATTCTAGGCAGTCGCGTTGGCAGTCTGGAGAGCTATGGCAGCAGCAACGTCAGCCAAAGCTTGGGCAGCGAAATCCATCCCGCCGTCATAATTCTCATTCATGTTGGCACAACCGCCAATAGGACCACCTCTGCGACCACGTCCGCGACCACGTCCACAACCTCGTCCACGTCCACCTTAAAGTGCTGGTTCCATAACTGAACCAGAAAATGAAGCGATGTAAAGGCGTATCAACACACGTTACTTCATAAGTAATCCAAATAAAACTTAATTGGAGAAACACAACGTCAACACAACAGACCTATTTCCCAAAGATCCCGAAAGACTCGACCAGCTCACGATACCCTGCAACACCCCACCCCCTAGGCATTACTACGTAACACATGCGGAAGTAAATTAAAAGATAATTTGTTGGTTGCTTTGGGAAAAATGTTTTCTTTTAAGTGAGAAAGCTGGGGTATAAAATTTTTTCTTTAAGGATAACTATGAAATCCATCGTTCATACATTCAAAACATAAAGTCACATTCGTAACAAAGTTATCATGACATACAACATTTCTCTAAGTTTCCACCTTCGAAAGAAAAGTTCAAACTACAGATGGATGTATATAACACTACATTTACCTACCTCTTTAGATATGCGACCCAACTCGAGACTCCTAAGCTGGTCATTTTATCAAATATTCATTGGAGAGACCCCCAATCAGAATACTTTCCCAACCTCTAACACTAGGTCTTCAAATGACTTAGAAAGACCTCCCTCTAACATCGGTACTAGAGTACCAAGGTATTACAACAAAACAGAAGAGACCGATATAGCGTAAGAGTGAGACACCAGCAAATGGATATATCGCACAACAACCATACACATGATACATACAACACCTTGGCATATTAACATTTTAAACATTACTCATAGGTAAACAACAAGTATTCTTTCAGTGGGTCTCATACCCGAATCAATCAATTTTTTTTAAAGATAATGCATGACACTTCTATTATCAGGCTCTAATCTTAATCTCATGATATTCCATCACCGTTTTATCATTAAGAAAGAAAGAGTTGATCAGACTCATCGCCACGTTTGGCAAGTTGCCTCAACTCACCTCATGTACCCGGATCGACACCATCATGAATCCCATATAATGGTCATTCAGATGTATACATCATGAAATACCACATCTTAAGCGGGTATTGGGTAACTTAAGCACGTTTTCCAAGGGGAAATGCATATGAATAAAATACTTTTCATTATCGAGATTTTTCTTTATGTTCACTCTTTTACTGTTGTTGAACCCCAAGGCTAACGACTATTCAAATTTTCATCACTTGAAAATCAATAACACAAGACGCGCGGTCCAGGTGCTCAATCACAACACCTTAGACCGATGCACCAGTCAAGACTTGTGGTCATAGAAAACAACATTACGCCTTTAATAGCGTTTATCACAACATGATTAGGACACACAGTCCACAACAACGTGAATAGGACACAGATCCACAACAACGTAATTAGGACACACAATCCACAACAACGTGACACGGATCAAAGATCTACGTGTAAATTACAGAACACTAGTATTAGGCGTCTCGTATACTAGATTCGATTTCACTGTTCTTCTTTGTTGAAGAATCTAGGCAAGTATACCTAGTCGTGCAAGTAATACGGTGGTGAGACCGTTTATCGTTCCCACGAGAATTGTGACAAGTACTAGCACGTGCAAGAATCAATTACTATCTAAAGGATATTTGGATCAAAGGGAGCTCAATAGTAAATACCAAGCCCAATCAGATTTAAAACCTAAAATAAACAAAATAAAGAGAAAAATTCTTTTGGATTTTGTGAACACTTGGAAGAGCAGTTAAAAGGATTCTTCAAATATGTGAAAGATGTTGGGATTAGGTTCACTAAACTTCATCCCCATGCAATGAAATGACTAATAAGCGATTTTACTTCAAATATGACAATCAATCCACTAGATTACTCAAGTCTGATTACTCGGATGATAAGAGCCTAAATCCACTAATAGACCCTAATTCCTTAGGTGGCCTAGATTAATAAATTTGCATGATGATTAAGGATTACCACGATTGCTAATAAACCTAAATCTATTAGTAGATACAAGGTTTATCGGGTGGTTGATTTCAATTCTAGTTCTAATACGAATTTTCCAATTGCATACCAAAACAATAATCAAGTCATGCTGGGATCACGCCACAACAAGCATTAAGCATGGAAATCAATCACTCATAAGGAAGCAAAAACTATATTACAAGGTCAAGTCAACTACAAGGAGAATTCAGAAATAGTTACATCTAATCCCAACAATGGGAAGTTTAGCTACTCATGATCAATGACAAAATCAAAGAATTAGAGAAGAAATATAGAAGAAACTCCATGGAATCCTTGTGCAGTTGCCCCTGGTTCAGAGAGTGTGTTAAAGGTTTCAAAACTCCTTTTCTTCCGTTACGCCGTGCCCATTTATAGATTAGGATTTACGTCACGGCCGTGATGGCCATCACGGCCAGGCCGTGATGTGTTCTGCCTTGGCGCACTTTCAAATTTCTGAGCATCACGGCCATGATCCGCTTGTTTAGTGGCTACGTCACGGCCGTGATGTGTATCACGGCTAGGCCATGATGACTTCGACTTTTGCCTTCTTCCTTCTCAATTATTCCTCGATCACGGCCGTGATGGGCTCTGCAGGTCATTTTCTTCACTTTTCAAGCTCTATCTTCATCCAAGCTCCATCATGGTCAATCTTGAGCATTTTTCCTTAAATTCTGCAAAAACAACACCAAGAAATCGCCTCACCCGTTCCAAGATAAAAACTAATAAAAATCAATTTAAATATGCCTAAACTATATGAAAATGCATGCAGAAATGTACACGAATTATGATGTGAAATCACACTATCACTTACTTTTTATTCAGTGAAAATCAAAAACCAAAACAAAGCCTCAGTCACTTATCCAAGTAACCAAAACGTTTCTAAATCATTTAGGAGAAAAATTTTTCCTTTACAAAGTCTTTTATAAAACATTTGGAAATTCGTTTGCTTTTGAAATCCTTAATGAAATAAAGTCAAATATTTTCGAAGGGATTTTTCCTTCATGAAACACATAGTTCGAAAAATGTTTTCTCTTGTACAAACTTTGGATCATAAAAAGGTGGTTTCTATTGACTTAAAAACACTTCAACGTTCCTTTTAAAAACTAGAATATCATTCTCTTGAAACAAGCGTTTTAAACAAGGAACTTTTATAAATGAAACCAATACTTTCAAAGTTCTATTCAAGGCTTATTAAGGCTTTTAATCATTTATAATCATTGTCTGTGACTCATGTCAAAGCTTCTCAAACTTCAATCAACGGGTAATATATTCTCAACAATAATATCACAGTTAACGACAGTTCATCACATACATATAATCCATATCACTTTAAAGCAAGTAATGTTCAACTTCAAGTAATAACCACAATAGTTCAAGTAAACAGTTATTCAAGTATTGGCTCAATATCATAATAATATTCAATCACTCAAGTAAACACATACACATGCATATAGTCATTGAATATCCCTAGGCAATCCCCTCTTACCTTCTATGAAGGTAAGGAGATTAGATTTCGAAGAGGTATGTCACAAGCGTCCTCGTTTCCTCCGCGATGGAAGTCTAAGGTTATAAACACAAAATCACAAGTTAAAATCAAACAAGAACACTAAACCACAAGGTATAGGTTCGGCCAAGACTAGTTCTTAGGGTTAGAGATTCCCGAAAATTATACAACTCATGGATTTATGATCCTTAACTGTTAGGAGTTCATAAACAATGATCATTTAACAAAGTTGAATTAAAATTCCCTTGAGTTAAAAACATAGGGCATTCGGTCAAGGGTAGTAAAATAAGCTAGCATTCACTAAACTTTCCAATCTCTTAGGTTTAGCATCCATATGTGTTAAGGAGCTCAAAACCATGATCATTTTGGAAAAATAAGAATAAGTATCCTAGGTCCATAACCTTCTAGGTTCGGCCTTCATAGGATTTATAGGCTAGAGATCTTTAAACTTTCCAATCTCTTAGATGTAGCATCCAAATATCTTATGGAGCTCAAGTCCATGATCATTTTGGAAAAATGAAAATAACACATACTAGCTTTAATAACATAAAATAAACAAGTTATAAATCCTTAAACTTTCCAATCTCTTAGACTTAGCATCCAAATATCTTATGGAGCTTGAGTCCATGATCATCTTGGAAAAATGAAAATAACACATACTAGCTTTAATGACATAAAATAAACAAGTTATAAATCCTTAAACTTTCCAATCTCTTAGACTTAGCATCCAAATATCTTATGGAGCTTAAGTCCATGATCATCTTGGAAAAATGAAAGTAACACATACTAGCTTTAATAACATAAAATAAACAAGTTATTAAGAGTTCTAAATCCATGATCAATACTTGGAAAGTTGAAACATAGTATCCTAGGCTTACTTATTCATATTTTTCGGCCATCATAGGAACAAGCTATCAAAACTTCCAACAATTATAGATTCAACATCACGGGATAGTTAGAAACTGAAACACATGATTATATTCCAAAAGTCGAAACAAAAACTTCCTAGGTCACAAATGCAAGCATTCTGCCTTCATTGGAAGAGATGGATAGAGATTTTTGTTTTACACAACCTCTTAGTATGTGAAAATATAAGTTAATACAAGACTATAGAAAGTGGTTTCAACTCAAAAGGAGTTTTCTACCATTTTAGATAGATTTTAGAAGTTTAAAGCATATAAAGAACACATAAAGTAAATTAAGAAATAAAAGATGAAACTTTCAAAAAGATTTATATGAGAGCATTACCCTTAGTATAAGGAAGAAATTTAATGAAGAACTTAAGTAGAAAAGATGAATAAAAACTAAAGCTTTAAGAGCTTGAACTTTTAGAAGAAAGGAAGAAGATGAACTTTAATGGAGGTTGAAGGATGAAGATGATGAAGTGAAAATGAAAGGGTATATATAGAGAGAGGGGAGAGAGTGGCACAAAATTGAGGAGAGAGGAATGATCTTGGAGAGCAAGTTTTGACCTTGCGCCTTGTTTGGTTTGAGAAGAGAGAGAAAAATGGGTTTTTAGAATATAATGTTATATTTCAAAAAGTGTCATCATGACCACTTTTTAGGAGGTAGCTTAGCCATACCTCTAGTGAGTCACCTCACTCCCTCATCTCACCTCAAGCTTTTTTATATCTCTGTTTTGCTCCATTTATTACCCGATTACATTTCAGATAATAATTCTTAGACGTTTTCACCCGAATAAAATATTTTATTTTATTTTTGAACGAAAAATTTTTAAAATAAACAAAGTTGAAGGAAACATACTAAAAACACTAACCGTCTCGTTCACGGGTCAAAATTAGGTTTTACGCACAGTAAACTTGTACTGCAGCGGTGATCACGCAGATCGACTTCAGTCTGAATTTTCAACCAGAAATTTTCACCGTAACTCATATGATATAACAACACAAGAAAATGATTTTAGTTTAATTAAAATCATTCTCTGAGTTTAATCTAAAATAAACACATTTAAATATGTATTTACTTGTGAGAAAGCATAGGAAAAACAGGGGTGTTACACAAAGTCACTCCAAAGTTAAATATTTCACAATCATCGTTGCCTTCAACCAAAAGATCCTCAACTTGAAGAGTACATTTAGCAGTAGCTTGGATCCTCTCATCCTACATTCTTTGGAACTCACTAGAGAATCAGAATCGAATCTAGAAACTATATTGATCGAAAGTCAATATCCTTCTCTAGCGACAAACCTAGAACATTTCAGAGGGGACATTCCCGGAAAAACCATTCGATAGCGTTAATCCTCGAACATTCTCAGTGAACATTCCTATAAAATCTACTTTAACCAACATACCATTCAAATGTCTGACACAATCCCAAAGGATAACCGAATGTGTCACACATAGACCAAAACACAATTTACTAGCCATGGGTTTGAACAAGTCAAAACTCGTATAACCCATCGAGATAAAAACACATACCTATAATCCCACACACATTGCTTCGATAAGGAAGCAATTCCGACAAGGTCAAACCAGAGATTACACAACAAACATAACAGACCTATTTCCCAAGGTTCCCGAAAGACTCGACCCGCTCTGATACCACTAATGTAACACATCCCTTGGGCATTACATGACTAACTCAAATTCGTAATAACATATTAAAATAAAATAATATTAGCTAGTTGCTTTCGGAAAATATCTCGAGTAATTCTCTATAGGTAATGAAAGTGGGTAAAAATTAATTCCTGCGGTTGCGGTAAAACATAAACCTATTTTAAAATAATAACACCACATTTCTAGAAATATACATGAATAAAAAGCTAAAGTTTTTACAAAAATTTTGAAAAGTCTTCTCTGTAATTTCGACATCCCAAACAAAATACCTGCTAATATATTTATATTTTCATCCCAGAAGTTTCAGTCATACAAAATACATCAAGATGGTGTTAGTCTGAAAATATTTACATCGAAAGAACTATACATGACTAAAAGGAAAAATCTTACATTTTTCATCCAAAAGAAAAACTCTCCGAGCCATAAACATTCCATTCAAAATAAAGGCTCTCGAGCCATAAAATACATACTATCATTAATCAATAACGTCTCAAAAACCTTAGCTGGTCGTTCTAAAAGATATTCCTGGGAAAGACTGTGACACCCTAACTCGGGTCATCACATTTCTACCCGTTTACGGAAATAAAATTTAATTTGCTGGTTGCTTTGAAATTAATGTTTTTTCAACGTTCAAAATATGGTGATAAATTTTTTTTCTTCCTCAAGACAACAACAACGAAATCAAACCACACATAATTACATCACGTATATAAGTTATACAACTATATGCCTCATATGTTTTAACATCTAGATCATTATCAGTTTAGTGACTTTCAAAACATAACATAACTTCAATAGGACCTAAGTTGGTCGTAACTAACCGACACTACCAACAACCCGAAGCAAAGACAAAGCATGTCTCGAACTAGTCAACCTTCTTCTTTTGTAGAGATCTCATCCTTGTGCCTGACCGATATGTTTGTAAGGGTGAGACGCCAATATATGGATTTAACAAAATAACTAAATGCACGACACAAAAGAAGACACATACACATATACATGTTTATAACATCCTAAGCAATCCATACTACAAGCATCCGATTTATCAATGGGTTCCACACCCCAAACATCAACGTTGGAAAACTATGCATGAACACTTCAATATATCATCTACACATTCACACTTAATCTCCGGAGACCCCCAACGTCATTTAAAATGAGCTGATCAAGCTCGATTGCCAATAGAGGCACGTCGATTTTTGCCAACGAGAGGCACGTCGATTTTACCATAGCCCACCGTCCGGAGAACGGTGAGAAGCGTCGATTTATGGATTTTTTTCATTGCACGTCGATTGCCCAAGGCGTAATGAATTTCATTATACGTCGATTGCCTAAAGGCGCAATGAATACGTCGATTACATGAATATCATAAAATACCCTGATTTCATTGTACGTCGATTGCCTTGAGCACAATGAATTTCATTGTACGTCGATTGCCAAAAGGCACAATGAACACGTCGATTTCAGGAATATCATAAAGATACCATGATTAACAAATACGTCGAGACATAAATATCACCAAGATATCATGATTAACCTCGTAGGCACGTCTGCCAAAATGCATGCAAGAAAAACACTTTGTTCTCGTCGTTTTCTTTGTGTTCAATCTTTATTTGTTAAAGCTCTCAAAAGCTTATGACCCATCATCGTTTTAAACATCTTTACAACTTTTATTAACAACACAGGACCTCATAGCCCGAGTGCTCAATCACGAAGCCCTTAGACCTTGCAATCAGTCTTAGGTTCGTGGTGATAGAAAACATCATAACCCTCTATCTACTCTTAGAAACTCTAATTTCCCTTCCGTCGTCTACCCGATTACGCTTTCCGCCCGTAATACGTAAATTATTTTATTTTTTTATGAAAAAAATTCTAAAAATACAGAATTGTAGAAAATAAAATACTAAACTTAAGTCTTTCGTTCACGAATTAAAATTAGGTCTTTTGATCAGTATTATTATACTGTAAATGGAATTCACAAGCCGGGTTTCGCCTGACTTTCCAACCTAAATTTTAATCGTAGCTTCCTACATTCAAGTAGGATTGAGTGGTAAACTCCGTTTATTTAAAATGATTTTCTAAGTCTCAGATAAAAATATAAACATAATTATATAAATTTCTGATATTAGAAAACAGCGAAAAGTCGGGGTGTTATATACTACCCCTCTTAAAAAAATTTCGTCCTCGAAATTTCGTGACACGGAGCTAGACTGGAATGAAAGATCCCGAAGCCTTACTTTCACAAGAAAGTATTTAAAAGAATTTCATCAATCGGATAAGAATACAAGAATATTCTGTGCATAAAGATTCTTTAACAAATTCAGGGAAGTAAAAATGTATGATCAGTACACTTTTACAAACATGAATCTAAGAAAGTTTCTCCTTTAAAGAACATAACAATTTTAAAAGGATATCAATCGACAAAATGCAGATTGGGTCACTCTCCCCCAATGGGAAAAGTAACTAGACTAAGTCTCATCAAGAAACTCGTTTTGTCAGGAAAAGCGTCTATCCCGAACAAAATAGGACAGCCAAACATACTAAATGTCATAGTGACAAATTGAATAGTTGAAATTTGAAACAATTATCTCATGATAATCACAGAAACAAATAATTTCAACACATACACACACAATCCATCGAAACAAAGTATGAATTGTACCCGAATAAAATAGTGTAGGTAAGAGGTTACAGTCATGGTTTGAAGTTTCAGCTCCCCGCACACTATATACTCTACCCAGTCTTTGGCTTGACAAGCATTGGTGTTATTGATCACGATCCACGCCTTGGCGCATTACATTCCCTCGATATGTGTCCCACTTGACCGTGATTGAAACATTGGACTCCTCCCAAGGGACAATTTTTAGACACATGTCTTGGGTCTCCACAATTGTAACATTTCCTAACTTGACCTTGACTTTGGTTCCTCGGCCTCCACTCCATGATGTAGAAGAATTAAAATGATATTGTTGTTGATTTTGGTTATTTCCGGTGGACGGAAATAAGGTTTCTCGCTGATTTCGTTCCTCTTTGATTCGATTCTGGTTCTTGGCACGAGAAGGTCCTCCATTATTCCCCTTATTATCTTTTCCTTTTCTCATCTGTTCGATCTTCCGACTCATCTCAACCAACGCTTGAAAAGTTCGAAGTTGCAGAGGTAAGACAGATTCCTTAATCTCAAACCTTAAGCCCGCTTCGAACCTCTCACACTTCCAGCTCTCATTGGGTTGTGCTTGAAAGAAACGGAAGTATTTGGCAAGAGATTCAAACTTAGCCGCATACTCTCCCACGGACATATCTTGTTGTTGTAATCCCAGAAATTCCATCTCTTTCTCGATCCTAACACTCTCCAAAAAATGCTTATCCATGAATGTAGTTCGAAAAACGTTCCAAGTAATGTCTTGATGATCAGTCTCTAACAGTAGCCTGGCACCTTTCCACCAATACTCCGCATCTCCTACCAGTAGGAAAGCAGCATAAGTGATCCTAACTTCTGCCGGCGTGACCACTAACTCGAAAATTTTCTCCAGCTCCTGAATCCATAAGTCAGCTTTCTCATGATCAACATCCCCACCGAATTGTGAAGGATTTTGGGTTCGGAATGCAATCAAAGCTTTGCCTTCCGCAGCTTGTAGATTCTGGGCATTCATAGATGCAGTTTGATTGGCAATTGCAGCTGCCACATGTTCCATAGCCTGAGTTGCATAATCCACTCCTTCTTCATACTCCTCATTCATGTTACCACAACTGCCAACACGTCCACCTCTACGGCCTCTTCCTCGACCGCATCCACGTCCACCTTCTATTGCAGGTTCCATAACTGACCTGTAGAACAAAATTAGTTAGACCGCAACCAGAAAATGAAACGTGCATTGGTGTATTAACACACATTACTTCTAAGAAGTAATTCAAACAAAACTTAACTCAGAAAACACAACGTCAACACAACAGACCTATTCCCCAAAGATCCCAAAAGACTCGACCAGCTCTGATACCACTAATGTGACACTCTAACTCGGGTCATCACATTTCTACCCGTTTACGAAAATAAAATTTAATTTGCTGGTTGCTTTCGGAAAATAATGTTTTTTCAACGTTCAAAATATGGTGATAAATTTTTTTTTCTTCCTCAAGACAACAACAACGAAATCAAACCACACATAATTACATACTGTATATAAGTTATACAACTATATGCCTCATATGTTTTAACATCTAGATCATTATCAGTTTAGTGACTTTCAAAACATAACATAACTCAATAGGACCTAAGCTGGTCATAACTAACTGACACTACCAACAACCTGAGCAGCACAGCATGTCTCGAACTAGTCAACCTTCTTCTTTTGTAGAGATCTCATCCCTTGTGCGGCACTGATATGTTTGTAAGGGTGAGAAGCCAATATATGGATTTAACAAAATAACTAAATGCATGACACAAAAGAAGACACATACACATATACATGTTTATAACATCCTAAGCAATCCATACTACAGCATACAGTTTATCAATGGGTTCCACACCCCAAACATCAACATTGGAAAACTATGCATGAACACTTCAATATATCATCTACACATTCACACTTAATCTCCGGAGACCCCCAACGTCATTTAAAATGAGCTGATCAAGCTCGCTCGATTGCCAATAGAGGCACGTCGATTTTTGCCAACAGAGGCACGTCGATTTTACCATAGCCCACTGTTCGGAACAGTGAGAACGTCGATTTATGGATTTTTTTCATTGCATGTCGATTGCCCAAGGCGTAATGAATTTCATTATACGTCGATTGCCTAAAGGCGCAATGAATACGTCGATTACATGAATATCATAAAATACCCTGATTTCATTGTACGTCGATTGCCTTGAGCACAATGAATTTCATTGTACGTCGATTGCCCAAAGGCACAATGAACACGTCGATTTCAGGAATATCATAAAGATACCATGATTAACAAATACGTCGAGACATGAATATCACCAAGATATCATGATTAACCTCGTAGGCACGTCTGCCAAAATGCATGCAAGAAAAACACTTTGTTCTCGTCGTTTTCTTTGTGTTCAATCTTTATTTGTTAAAGCTCTCAAAAGCTTATGACCCATCATCGTTTTAAACATCTTTACAACTTTTATTAACAACACAGGACCTCATAGCCCGAGTGCTCAATCACGAAGCCCTTAGACCTTGCAATCAATCTTAGGTTCGTGGTGATAGAAAACATCATAAACCTTTTACCGTCGATTATTACGTCGTAAAGTAGACACACCGTCTACCTACTAGACGCCAAGTCTATAACCTCATAAGAGCACTAGTACCCCGACGTCTCGGTTACTAAGTTCCATATCGTCGTTTACGTCGTCTGTGAAAAACAAATCCAAAATAGGATAACGTCATAAGAACATTAGTACCCCGACATCTCGGTTACTAAGTCCAACTGTACTTTCAACACGGTTGAATCAACTTTTGATTTTTTTCAGAAATTATTTTTCCAAGGTAGAAATTCATTATAAAATCCTTAAATAATAAAAACTTAGTTTTTCACAAACCAATGAGTCACTTGAGGTTTATTCTCCTCAAAATATGCACTTTCTTAGTTTCAAAAATACTTAGTCTACACTTTTCCAAATTTGTAGTCAAATATTATTTTTAAGGCTTTTTAAGCCAAAACTTAACTTTTTCCACTTAATTAATTTTATAAAATCATGATTAACTTATTTTTCCAATTAATTTCATAAAAGAATATTTTGTAATATTCCGGGTTTTCTTATATAAAATCTAGCAGTGCTAAAATATTTTCCAAAACTCCTCATCTTCCTCAAAATAAAATTCCTTTAATATTATATATCAATATTTTGCCGTTAAAACATTGAATATAATTTGCGTAGCTTCTTAAAGCTTTTATCCGATTAACTGTAATTGAGCGACCCTTTGTCGGGGCTTCTCACACATCAACCAACAGTTATATCACAGATATTTCCCAGGCAGATCATGCATCATAACAGTATAATATACAATTGCAAATAATTAAATAAATTAAACGCAACTCCACACCAATACACAGATAAACCACACCACGTAAATAACAAAACCAATAACCACAACCACATATAAATCATATAAACCACACCACTAACAAAACCAATAACCACAACCACATATAAATCATATAAACCACATCACAAGCAAATAGTTATTAAGAAAAATCCCTCAAGTAAGCTCCCCTTACCTCTTGAAGACTCCTTGATGAACTTACAGATTCCTTCGAAATTTCAGTTACCTCGTAAACGTCGTACTCAACTAACCTTCAACCATTACAACCAAATAGTTACAACTCAAGAAACTAAAACATTCTAAACCCTAATACATAGTCACGGCCTCTAGGGTTTTTGAATGACTAAAACTTCTAATCATGATTAAGTTATGGATTAATGATCCTTGATTAACCTAAATCATAGATTAGTGACTAAATAACTAAGTTTAAAACTCAAAACTTCCTAACTCTTTTATACATAGATTCGGCCTTAATAGGTTCATAGAGCTAGGGTTCTTAGTTTAACAAATCAACTTGGATTTATAATGCATACATACTAAGAGATTGATTTCTAAGATCATTTATGAAAACCATGAACAAAACTCAACAAAACTTACCCACTTAGGGTTCGGCCAAAACAAATATTTTTGAGTAAAATATTCATTTTAAGAGACTAACATGGATTAGAGTGTGTAGTCATACATGCCATATAGAATACATGATCATACATGAAAACACATGAACAAAACTCTACCAACCCTAAGATGATAGGTTCGGCCAAAGCTAGGTTTTCAAGAAAGAAATTTTTGATTACATCATGCTATTGGATTTAGATAATATGAATGATATCAAGAAGATAGAAAGTGGTTTCAACCTTATTAGATTTTTCTAGAATTTATTATGACTTTTCAAAGTTCTAGGGTTAGAAACTTTAAAGTGATAAACAACTATGATACAAGCCTTGAATCAAGAAACTTACTAAAGAACATAGACATGATTAAGAATGAAGATTAGGATTTACCTCTTGAAAATCAATGACAAAGGAAATCCAAGAACTTGCTTTACAACTTAGAACTAAGGAACTTGTAAACTTTAGAGTTTTGGAAGCAAATGACAAAAGAAACTAAATGAAAAGTGAGAGTAGGGTATTTATAGTGAGAGTGGCGTCAATGTTGGAAGACTCTAGATGATGGTGAGTTGTTATGTTCAAGGATCAAAATGCAATTAAGTTCTAAGGACCAATTTGCAAAGATTCCAATAGTTGAAGGACTAGTTTGCAAATTATCAATAAAGTGTCATGATGACCATTTGCCACATTTAATGCAAGCTTATCTTGACTAACTTGACTATTTTGGGCTGATTTGTGGCATTAGATATTTTAGGAAAACCTAACTTGTTGAAGAAGTTTTGAGAATGTTAAAGAATAATGTGGAAGAATGTAGAACATTCTAGAATTTTCTTGAATCATCCAACAAATGAGGGCAGCCATCAATACCTCATGGGCTTGCGCATGGGCTGGGTTATTTTGGGCTTGAATTCATTCTTGTGGGGCCCACTTGAAAATTTAAGCATTAAGCTTAAGATAGGAAACTTAAGGAAACTTAAATGGCTTTATGGAATCAAACCATGAACTAGAAAATTTTGGGCTTCTAAGCCACGACCATTTGAGATTGGAAACAAGGATTCTAGCCCAATCCACTTGAAAAAACTTAAAAAAACTAATTTAGGGACAAAAGGGTAATTTACAGAAAGTTCAGGGACTTAACCGTAAAATTTCTAAATTTTCTATTTAACCCTGAAAAACCTTCTAGACTTAAAAATATGATTCATCCCCTTGAATCATCTCAAAATCCTAAGATAAACCCTCTATCTACTCTTAGAAACTCTAATTTCCCTTCCGTCGTCTACCCGATTACGTTTTTCGCCCGTAATACGTAAATTATTTTATTTTTTTATGAAAAAAATTCTAAAAATACAGAATTGTAGAAAATAAAATACTAAACTTAATTCTTTCGTTCACTAATTAAAATTAGGTCTTTTGAGCAGTATTATTATACTGTCAATGGAATTCACAGTAGGGTTTTTTGACTTTCCAACCTAAATTTTAATCGTAGCTTCCTACATTCAAGTAGGATTGAGTGGTAAACTCCGTTTATTTAAAATGGTTTTCTAAGTCTCGGATAAAAATATAAACATAATTATATAAATTTCGATATTAGAAAACAATGAAAGTCGGGGTGTTACAAAGACCCCCATGGTTCTCACCATTATAACTGACATCAGACATCTTCAAGGATTGAGACTAATATCCCTGAGTGAAGTTGAGAACTTCTCTGCCTCATCTGTACACGAAAATAGTATACCATAAAAATAGAAAACCAAACAGAAATAATGCAAAGGTGAGATACCAATATATGAGCATTGTATGGTAGCCACAAACACAACACACAAACAATGACATGACAACATGAGAATGCATAACATAATTTCTTAGTGGAGTAAAGAGTTCAATACAACAACCAAATGCAGTTTTGTAAAAACTTTTATGTCACTTCAATGACTTCTCTCTAACTCATAATTCTCCCGAGATCATAACTTCCCTTCGTCGAGCAAGGTAGGCAGAGATAATGCATATAACACAATTGTTTCGCGTTGGGTTGGCCTCTCAATTTAGGTCCAATCCCCAATTGTTCTAGGGTATCGTGTCTCACCTAAATAATATTGAATAGTTCCTGATTGAGTACATTACGTGTTGGGTAACTGATTTCCATGGCTCGAGGTTGCAAAAGCCCGAGCCTTATGTGGGTTTTTGAGCTCGAATGTCCCTAATAGACCCAAAGACTAAAGGATCTATCTCTGGTCCGTAACTATCCAGTTTGTCAGTTCACCCTTTGTGAAACTATAGCTCGATACACAATGGCACGTCTGCCACAACGACATATTAGCCAGACTATGCATGTAAAGCAAGGTTTTTCGTTTTCTTTTCTTTTTCGCATCATTCTTTCTTCGTCGAGGCTGGAAGCTCCCGACTACTTTTATTCAGGCATTAAATACATTTTTAATATCAACTCAAGATTTTAGACCAAAATCAATGATATTAAAATCTCTTCCTCAATTCGAACAATAGCCCGACGTCTCGGTGCTCTAGGTTCTTCTCAACAGGAACACTAGTCTGGCTTTACCGGTGCTCCGAATTCAGCCCGATATCTCGGCAATCCAAATCCAGCCCGGGTTTATAGCTCAGTGATCTAGGTCCTTTCTTTTCCTCAAAAACTCAAAATAAGAACTCTAGCCCGTCAATCCGGAACACTAGATCCTTTCTTTTCATCAAAACTCAAAACAATAACTATAGCCCGTCAATCTGGAACACTAGGCCTTTTCCACTTTCACTCTCTTTCCAGAGGTTTTTGGTTCAGTGAAAAACCAAATTGAAAACAAAACTTCTTTGTCTTATAGACTTTGTATCATGAGTAATTCCTCATTCTTAGAAATACATTCTTCAAGAAACTTTACTTTTAAAAATCCATTTTCCACAAACTTAGAAAACTATGAACCTTTCCTAAATTTTGAACAAAATTCAAAACTCTCAATAAAGAGATTTATCCAATAAATTACTTTTGTCTAAAACTTTTCACTTTTGAAAAAGAAAACACCTTCGTAAAACTTGAGAGTAAAATCTTTGGTTTTTCAAAGGATTTCTCCATTTTTTTTATCTTTGTTTTCTCAAAACATTTTTCGTAAACTTTGTACAATTTTCCATCTTCTTTCTCCTCCTAAACTTTTGCCCATCTCAACACTTTCTTCATTAGAGTTTTCTTTCGACTTTGTTAAAGAAAACAAAACATCAATGTTTTAATGTTTGAGTTAAAGCATTTTAATGTTTTAGTCTTTGTTAACAAGCAATGACCAGTGTCATGCCATCAGCCAATCACAGTAAATCAAAACAATACTATAGCTCAATAATAGCATGTTCATTTTCAACAATTCCATTAATCATCAACACAAACAATTCCAAGAACATTATCACATAAACCATTCCAATAACATCAACATATTAACATATATATCTATTCACAAGTCACCATGAAATTCTAACACACCCATTTAAAACAATCCTACAAACAATGTATGTGACTAGCCAATTAGCTCTTCAGGCAAACTCCCTTTACCTTTGAAGACAAGAGAAACATCATTCATTCCGGGTTCCACAGTTTCCTTACTGCTCCACGAAATTTCGTAAGATTGAACACCCACTGACGACTTGACTTGACGTCACAGGTTACTCTGACACTTTGAAATATGTGCAGCCAGCTCTCTAAAACACAAATTCTGTCTTCCCCAAGCAACCGTAACAACGGCAATATCCCGGAGAGGGAGTCAAAGCATTTTTTTTACAACCACACAAAAAATATAATCAGCTACTCAACATCAAACGCTTACTCTAAGTTGATTTTAAACACTTAATTTCACAAAATAGAGATAACTTTAATAGAAATCAGACTTGGGACTTTAGGGTTCATAAATCATTTTGGGGAACACTCATTTTCACTAAAGAATAATGAAATTGGTTTAGGGAAACATTAATTCAGTCCCAATTGCATAAAACAAGTATAAATTTCATACTTTGAAACTGAAATCAAAATCTTAGGGTTAGGGTTTGGAAAATGATTTGGGGCTTTTTGAAATTGAAACACAATAGGTGGATTTCACTCACCCATGCAAGGAAGAAGGAGTACGTGGCGGCTGCTGAGTTGTCCGGCGCGACAGTAGCAGCGACGACGCGGCGGAGCCCCGCAAAAACAGATCCTGAAACAACCATGACCTAAGAATATGAAGACAAGCTTTTGAGGAAGAAGAAGATGTTTAAGCTGACAAGGAAAGGTGGTAAACCACCATGGAAGGCGGCTGGTCGGACTTACCGCGGCTGGGAACGGCGGTGGGTGCCGGTTCTGACATGAGACAGCGCAGTAGCGGTGAGGAGCGCGTGCAGAGACGCAAGCTGCTTCCACCCATCGGTGAACGGTGGCCGGCGAGTTCCTTGGGGCGGCACGCGGTTGAGCGTAGGAGAGAAGGAAGAGAGTTATGGTGAGAGGAAGAAGGAGAGTGGTGTTCTGATGTTGAAGAAGAGAGAAAAAAAAAAGAAAGAAGAAGGAAATAGGGGGGGTTCGTATACGTATCAGAGAAGGTAGGGTTGGGTTTTTCTTTTTCTTATTTTTTTTTCATGTATTTAGTGTTTAGGTATAAAATAAGTGGTTGAGATTAAGTGTAGAAAAAAAAAAGAAATAATATCGATCCTTGGATCTAAAATAATGAGTGACAAATATGATTTCAAAATTTGAATTAGAGTACAGATTGATACTTGAATTGATCAACCTAAAAAATCAATGATCAAAAATTTAATCTCAAATTAACGTCAAATCAATTTATTTTCAAATCTAAAATTAAATAGAGTAAATTATATGATAAATTTCTTTCAATCATATCATTTGAAATATTTTTCTAAACAAACACTAATAGTGACAATAACATAATATTATTGTCTAGTAAGCGTGCATACGCTGAAATAAGGCAGTGTTAACGCACTCAATAAAATAATTTTAAAAGTGTAATTAAAATTACTCAAGATTAAGTGTCATAAAATAATTAAAATTTAATGTTCAACTAATTATCATTCCAAATATATATATATATATATATATATATATATATATATATATATATATATATATATATATATATATATATATATACACACACACACAGATATATTTTATCGATATTGAAAAACGGTAAAAATCGGGTGTTACTTGCTACCCCACTTAAAAAAATTTCGTGACTCGCAACTAGACAGGATCTTGTAATTACACCTTAATCCCAAGATCATATATTGTAAATCTTGTATTCACTTTCCCTTGTATAACTTTTGTAACTTAATAACGAAATTCATACTTATTCTTCGTTCTATTTATCATCAACATTAAATCGCTTATCCTCAATCCATACTTCATGTCCTCAACAATTTTATCTTAATCTTCCACAAATGAAGGATATAATTAAGACTTAACTACTTTTCTTTTCAATACTAGCCCATTAGAAAAATCTTCCTTCGACATCTTTAACTCATACTGTTAACTCCAAGATTTAAACTAAGATTTCCACTTTTTTCACAGCACACACATCAGCTCCTATCCTAGATTCTATGTTGCATTCCCAATCGTTTCATACCTCTTATTACTAACGTCATAACATAATCAATTCTTAAGTCGTTCTCTTTCATCCTCAAAATTATCTACCATCACATATATCCACTATCCATGACAGTTTATCTTAGTTTCTCCCATATGAAGAGCAAATCAAAACTCAATCACTTCTATTCTCAATTATTGGTCTACTAGTAAAATTGGTTTCCACCCATCTAACTCTCATAATTATCACCAAGATCAAACTAACTTTACCGCAACAAGTATCCATTTCCTACTCCGGGTATCCAATTGTAGTCTTAGCCCCTCTGAACCCAGACTACTTTTCCAGGTTATAACAAAATCACATATTACAAGTCTCCAATCAAAACATCATAATATTTCTCAATATAAACTGAAATCAAAATACACCAAGCAGGGTAAGATTATCTAACTCCTCAACTTTACATTTCTCTAGCAACCTTAATTTACACAAGAGCTTATCTATTTTTCTTAAATCTACTTATGTGAAATTACTATAGACACTTTCCTTTTAAACTTCCAAACTCATATAATCAATATTAACTACGAACATTGATCATTACCTTAGATTTTCCTTAACGATACTACGCCTCGATCATGTTAAAATCTATTTAAATCAACTTACTTAATGATGTTGAGCTTAGGGTTCTCATCTTACCAGTCATATCTATACCTCATCAAATTCCTATCACCTCTTGTTTATCCAACTAAAGGGATGATCGTACTTAGGTACTACCTTTACTCATTACCCACCTTCTAAGAATTAGATCATTTCTTACTTGCCCATTCGAGTTGAGGGTGATCAGTTGGACATAGACCCAACTTGTCCTCAACACTTACAGTAGACTTTACAGACAAACGTTGGTAAACTTCGGGCCTTCATTTGGAACGATGCTAGAAGATACTCCATGAAACCTGTTCAGTTCTCTGACACATACTCCAGTTTGCTTCTCCACTGCATAGTTGATCTTAACATGTAAGAAGATTGTTAACTTCGTCAGTCAAACCATGATCACTCGGAATTAAACAAGACTCTTAGAGGTCTTCAATAGACTCCTAATGAAATTCATCGTGACACCATCATCTTAACAAGGAAGGTCTCAAACATCAAGTTATCTCTTTTCACTGTACTCGACTAACTCTGACATCCTGATATGAATCAAATACCCATCCTCATGACTTATGAGGTAGATCACACGTCAATGACGTGTTGAAAAAGAATACAGGATAAAATTGATCAAAAGTAATAATTTCGATCGAACTACAATAAAACATGGCTTTGAAAATTACGGAAAGAAATTTTTCAAGGGAGAAAATTTCGTGATCTTGCCTTCACAAAAAAATATGACACAAAATTTCATCAACCAGAAAGACACAAGAACATCTAGTATGTAAAAAGATTCTTCAATAGGATCGTGAGTGTAAAAATGCCCGGTACATTCTTACAAACATGACTCTACTAAAGTTCCTCATTCCATACAAACTTCCAGCGAATAAGGAAATCACAAGATGGATAATTTCTAACTCCAAGACGATTCCTTCTTAATATAAGGAATTTATAAAACGACGATTTAAAAGGAAAATAGCCTGGTCAAAAATCAGACTGGATCACATCTACCAAAAGTAGAAGTGACTAAACTAAGTTTCATCAAGAAACTTATTTTACCACAAAGTTATCTATGTTATCACTCAAGAAATAGTCATAACAAATTCTTTCAACGAAATGTGAAAATATCCAGGCTAATGGATATTACCAAATCAATCTATTCAAATGTCTAATACACTGAGGGTTATTCAGAAGTGTGAGTACAAATTCTCAAATGCAAGGAATTCCATTAGGGCATATTGAGATTATGGACTAGCATAACCAATGTATGAGTCCTGATAACTTTCAAATCAAAGTCAGAAAAGTCTGCTTGACGTGTACAAACTTGGTCACTGTGATTGTTTAATACAACCATAGGGACTCGAGGGACAATTGTCAACCTACTAGTTCATAAGGAATCAAACAGTACAGTTAAGAATATCTTAATCGAGAGACACTCATCTAAGGTTGAAAATTCAAATCGACTTGCCTTGGTTCCAACAAGTACACAGGTCTTTCCAGACACGCTTAGTATGGTCACTCTGAATCGGGCACGATCACGGACAACTTGACCAGTCTCTCGGGCATACGAAGAGTTGATCCTTCCTCATAAGCTGAGTCAACAGCTCCAAAAATCTTTAATCGGTCCTCACTCCAATATGGTGCTAATTCGTCCTCAAGTCGATTTTTGATTAGACAACATCTCCTATTAATTGATCTATCAGATCAACTAAGCACGATGGAGAATACTTGTTATTAATCGTCACTTTGTTGAGTTGTCATAAATCCACGCGTATTCTCGAACCATCACACAACATTGGTGTTTCCTACGAAAAACACTCAGTCCAACAAGCTGCTTAGACCACAGATCTTTCAGTTGAATCGAGTCTTCTAACTCGATTAACTTTGTAGGCGACATTCTACACGAAGCAATAGAGAATCACACCGAATCTAGAAACTAGATTGATAGAAAGTCAATATCCTTCTCTAGCAGCAAACCTACAACATTTCCATGGGACATTCCCGGAAAAACCATTCGCAAACGTTAATCCTGGAACATTCTCAGTGAACATTCCTAGAAAATCTACTTTAACCAAAATACCATTCAAATGTATGACACAATCCCAAAGGATAACCGAATGTATCACACATTGACCAAAACACAATTTACTAGCCATGGGTTCGAATAAGTCAAAACTCGTATAACCCATCAAGATAAAAACACATACTTATAATCCCACACACATTGCTTCGACAAAGAAGCAATTCCGGCAAGGTCAAACTAAAGATTATACGACAAAAACATAATAGACATATTTCCCAAGGTTCTCGAAAGACTCGACCAGCTCTGATACCACTAATGTAACACCCCCCTTAGGCATTACATGACTAACTCAAATTCGTAATAACATATTAAAATAAAATAAAATAATATTTGCTAGTTGCTTTCGAAAAATATCTCGTGTAATTCTCTATAGGTAATAAAGTGGGTATAAAAATTTTTTCCTGCGGTTGTGGTTAAACCTAAACCTATTTTAAAATAATAACACCACATTTTAGAAATATACATGAATACTATAATTTTTACAAAAATTTCGACAGAGTCTCCTCTGTAATTTCAACATCCCAAACAAAATACCTGCTAATATATTTATATTTTCATCCCAGAAGTTTCAGTCATACAAAATACATCAAGATGGTGTTATTCTGAAAATATTTACATCGAAAGAACTATACGTGACTAAAAGGAAAAATCTTACATTTTTCATCCACAAGAAAAGCTCTCCGAGCCATAAAAATTCCATTCAAAATAAAGGCTCTCCGAGCCATAAAATACATACTATCATTAATCAATAACGTCTCAAAAACCTAAGCTGGTCATTCTAAAATATATTCCTGGGGAAGGCCCCCATGGTCCTCACCATTATAACTGAAATCAGACATCTTCAAGGATTGAGACTAATATCCCCGAGTGAAGTTGAGAACTTCTATGCCTCATCTGTACACGAAAATAGTATACCATAAAAATAAAAAACCAAACAGAAATAATGCAAAGGTGAGATAATATATGAGCATTGTATGGTAGCCACATACACAACACAAACAATGACATGACAACATGAGAGTGCATAACATAATTTCTTAGTGGAGTAAAGAGTTCAATGCAACAACCAAATGCAGTTTTGTAAAAACTTTTATGTCACTTCAATGACTTCTCTCTAACTCATAATTCTCCCGAGATCATAACTTCCCTTCGTCGAGCAAGGTAGGCAGAGATAATGCATATAACACAATTGTTTCGTGTTGGGTTGGCCTCTCAATTTAGGTCCAATCCCCAATTGTTCTAGGGTATCGTGTCTCACCTAAATAATATTGAATAGTTCATGATTGAGTACATTACGTGCTAGGTAATGTTGAGTCACCGGTAAGTGTACCGGGTCGTCGCAAGTAATAAAATAAACACGGTAAGAATTTACCGAGGTCGAACACAAGGATTGGGCTACCAATTCAACTAATTCGCGAGAAATTCGATAAGTTGGTTAAGTGACAGTAAATGGTTGAGAGAGAGAAAATAGGATTGCAATTCAATTAACAAATCTAATAAAACTAAGGTATTAAAATCTGAAATTAAAATATCTAAGGTCTCAAATCCACCTACCCAATCATGCATAGTACCCAAGTGATGATGATTCTTCCCTAAGTTCAATTACAATGTCAACCAGGACCCCCAAATTCTCCTATATCCACTGTCGTGCTCAATAGGACGTATTCAACGATTGGATTAATTATTTACTAGGTCTCATAACCCTAATCATCAAACTCTATTAATTCTTGTTCCCTATAAGGTTGCACCGATCTTCTATTCACTCTCGTGCAATAGTCGATCGATGATCCCAATTCAAGTTCTAAAACGCGAATTGCCTCCTAAGCCTCATCACGTTTAACTAGTCAATCACGCATGCATATGATCAACGCAATCAAATCAGAATTGGAAAACATTAATTGACAGAAGGGAGAAAAACATACATCACATCGAATCTACATCGCCATGGGTGGTTTCATTGATCCCTCAGATGAGGGGATTAGTTCCTCGTGCTTGTAAAGACAGACAAGCAATCGAACATAACCACCATAGTAAAATAAGAAAAAGAAAAGAGGAGACGCAGCTCTAGAGAACAAGGAATTCGGCCAAAAATGCTACTCTAAACAGTGGAGAATCAAAAAGCTCCTCAAATTCTGCCCTAAAACAGCAATATATAGGATTCAGAATCTGCCAGATCTCGCGAGGCGAGTATACTCTCGTGAGCCGAATATTAAAAATGACGCGCTTTCAAAATGGACTCTCGCGAGGCGAGAGTATGTTTCGTGTGGCGAGTCTTCAAATCCTAGTCTGTCACAGCCGTTACCTTCATCACGGCTAGGCCGTGATGGTCTCTGTCCTCCAGGGTCTTCAGGATTCGCGAGACGAGACAGAAGGGATGACTGTTACTGGTCAGCTGGTCTTCGGGCTCGCGAGGCGAACTCCCTCTCGCGGGGCGAGTATCTCCAGAATGGCAATTTCCACTGGTTTCTTCATTTTCCTTGACTCTAGGAGCTTCACTTCTAACCTGAAACATAAAAAGAAACAAAAAGCGTAATTCTACTCCAAATAGACTAAAAACTACTCAAAATACATAAACCGAGTCAAAGTCTAACTTAGGAACAAAACAAGGCCAAATTTCGGCGAAAACGAGATTGAACTCGAATAATTAGCACAAAAGCCATGGTCTTACTAGTTATAAAACTAGATAAGCCAGAGGCTTATCAAAACACCCCAAACTTAAACCTTGATTGTCCCCAAGCAAGCTAAAACTCAAAAAGGACTCAAGACTTGGCAAGCCTAAAGGATCTAATCAATTTCGCACAAATTTCATGCGATCTTAACAAAGCAGTTTTTCCTTCAATGAATTCCCCCCTTGCATCAATGTAATCCCCACATTCATTTACTTTAAACAATTGAGAATTTCATCATTCATGCAATCATTAATCTAAGTTGAGGATCAAAGTCACACACAAAAGGAAGATCACAAATTTCAAACAATTGCCTTCCTCACAAGGGTATGTAAAATTTCACTCATTCGCTCAAATTCGTCTAGGCTATCAACTTTTCATTCAATTTCACATATCAAGAGCACTTCCCATGAATTTGATTTTCATCTCAAAAATAGTTCCCACGAAAACTTGCATGCAACATCAAAAGGTCTTTTAAAGGTTGTAATGGGGCCTGGCTAAGGGTAGGATATTCAAGGATACTAGGCTTAAGTCCCTCGGAACTAAGAGAACATGAGCATTTGACACATTGAATCTCCACTCAATTCCTTTTTTCATTTTTCTTTTTTTGCCTTGGGTGACTACAGCCTTTTCCTTGCTAATCTTTTTGTTTTGCCCCTTTTCTTTTGGCAATTTTTTTTTCTTTTTGCCTTGGGTTTCAACCTTTATTTTTCTTTTTCTCAACCCAAAATGACATATCACCTTGTAGCCACCCCAAACTTAGTTTCTCACAACCCTTCTCTTGCTAAGCTTCCATGCTCTCCTAATCCTAAGATTGGGTTAACATGGTTTTTCAGATTTTTGGCTTATAATATAAGGTCGTCAAGAAACAATAGGCCAATTAGGCTCAATGTGGCTAACTAGGGAACATGCATTAGGGATGATTCTTTTTAGGCCAAGTAGCTATTTCAAAGAAAATTGCCTAAATCATTTGATGCAACACATAAACATGCAAACCATGAAGAGATTCTAGCAAATTCGGGAAAGCGCAACTTGAAAGTGATCCACACAATCAAAAACAAAGTTTGAGGCTCAAATCCTCACCTGGACATTTTGCAAATTGTTTGACCGAGATACAATTCCTAGTGTGTGCACCCCTTCACCCCAAACTTGTCATAAATCAAGCAATCACAATAAAGTTTCTCAAAGTTCAATTTTCAATTTTTCCCATGGGGATCAACTTTTCTATTTTCAGAACCTAGGGGGAAATCATTGATGGTCAAAATAATTCATGCAATCAATCTATGCTAAATTTAATTAAAATCCCACAAGCTTACCGACACACATTCATACACAAACTCTTGATCTTCTCAAATTATTCAAGAGTGACAAACAAAAACAAAAACAAAAACAAAGCAATCGGTTCCCTCCCCCACACTTAAAGCATACATTGTCCTCAATGAAAGGACGCAGATATAAAATAAGGGTGAGGAAGAGAGAGGGTGCTCCCTGATCAAGTTGTAGTGGCCACTTCCACACAAAGCTCTTCTATGGTTGCATCCTCATCCAATTGGTCTCTCGGGCACCCCTCTGCTGGGCCAAAGGCCTCTCCTGGAAGAAATCCTGCAAATCAAGAACTTAATTGCAGATTCGCGAGGCGATAGATCACTCGCGAGGCGAATCTGGAAAATTGTTATTCACACTTTCCAAAATCGCTAGGCGAGTAGTATCTAGCGAGACGAATCTGGAATTCCAACAGATGATGATGCCCAGAATCGCGAGGCGAAAGTAGACCTCGCGGCGCGAGACAGAAGCGTGAGCAAGCCTCTGAGATTCAGGGCTTCTGTCTCGTGTGACCACTGTGGATTCGCGTGGCGAATCAAGCTTTTATATATATATATATATATATATATATATATATATATATATATATATATATATATATATAAATGACAGAAACTAAAAAAGAATACCTAACTTGGGTTGCCTCCCAATAAGCGCTTCTTTAACGTCACTAGCTTGACTTATTAAGAAGCATCCACCTGGATCCCATAGCCTGTGGCATAAGGGCCAAGAGATGCTCATCATGTGAGATCCTCCACCCGGATCCCATGGTTTGTGAAGTGGCAATTGTAGAAGCAATACGACTCTTTCCACAATTCCACCTAGCACGTGTGTGAACACTCCATTGACCTCTGCAATTATGAACTCACTCCCTCTCGGGTCAAATGGTGTTTTCTCGAGGAAGTGTGCCAGACAAGTGGGAGGGACTAACTTACCAGTGTCTACACATGCATGCAAGCCAACATATTTATTTAACGCAGTAAAATCAGATTGCTCAGCAAGCATCGTGGAGTCCACTACCACTTTATCTTCATTTTGAACTATCCCCCAAACCAGATTTTGCTCGAATTGTGCTTCATCTGACTCTTGTACTAACTGTTTGCAAATCTCCTCCACTTGCGTTTTGAAGTTCCGCTTTCACGGTTTAAATCTTGTCATAATTGGCTCTTGCCTTGGCCTCAGAGGTGGATAGTTCTTGGGAATACTGTTCTAGAGCAACTTTCAAAGGTGTTTGCTCATTCCATTCCCATTCCTCCTCATGCTTCATGATTACACTATAAGCTTGTGCATGAGGGAAATTACGTCCCCAGCGCCAGTGATCTCCTAGGGTTACATTAGGCCCAAAGTGATATTTTGTAACACCGTCCAAGGCTGGAAAATATTAAGTCTCCATGATTTGCAATCCACCTTGAAAGGGTACCTCGCATACAAAACAGGGCCAAGACCAAGTGGAATCAAAGAAGCAGATGGAAATAATAGTAAATAAATAAAAAAAATAACTTAACCAAATAATCAAACTTCCCTAAAAATTAGGAAAATTGGTTGTGCCAATCCTCGGCAACGGCGCCAAAAACTTGTTGAGTCACCGGCAAGTGTACCGGGTCGTCGCAAGTAATAAAATAAACACGGTAAGAATTTACCGAGGTCGAACACAAGGATTGGGCTACCAATTCAACTAATTCGCGAGAAATTCGATAAGTTGGTTAAGTGACAGTAAATGGTTGAGAGAGAGAGAAAATAGGATTGCAATTCAATTAACAAATCTAATAAAACTAAGGTATTAAAATCTGAAATTAAAATATCTAAGGTCTCAAATCCACCTACCCAATCATGCATAGTACCCAAGTGATGATGATTCTTCCCTAAGTTCAATTACAATGTCAACCAGGACCCCCAAATTCTCCTATATCCACTGTCGTGCTCAATAGGACGTATTCAACGATTGGATTAATTATTTACTAGGTCTCATAACCCTAATCATCAAACTCTATTAATTCTTGTTCCCTATAAGGTTGCACCGATCTTCTATTCACTCTCGTGCAATAGTCGATCGATGATCCCAATTCAAGTTCTAAAACGCGAATTGCCTCCTAAGCCTCATCACGTTTAACTAGTCAATCACGCATGCATATGATCAACGCAATCAAATCAGAATTGGAAAACATTAATTGACAGAAGGGAGAAAAACATACATCACATCGAATCTACATCGCCATGGGTGGTTTCATTGATCCCTCAGACGAGGGGATTAGTTCCTCATGCTCGTAAAGACAGACAAGCAATCGGACATAACCACCATAGTAAAATAAGAAAAAGAAAAGAGGAGACGCAGCTCCAGAGAACAAGGAATTCGGCCAAAAACGCTACTCTAAACAGTGGAGAATCAAAAAGCTCCTCAAATTCTGCCCTAAAACAGCAATATATAGGATTCAGAATCTGCCAGATCTCGCGAGGCGAGTATACTCTCGCGAGGCGAATATTAAAAATGGCTCGCTTTCAAAATGGACTCTCGCGAAGCGAGAGTATGTTTCGTGTGGCGAGTCTTCAAATCCTAGTCTGTCACAGCCGTTACCTTCATCACGGCTAGGTCGTGATGGTCTCTGTCCTCCAGGGTCTTCAGGATTCGCGAGACGAGTAGCCTCTCGCGAGGCGAGACAGAAGGGATGACTGTTGCTGCTCAGCTGATCTTCAGGCTCGCGAGGCGAACTCCCTCTCACGGGGCGAGTATCTCCAGAATGGCAATTTCCACTGTTTTCTTCATTTTCCTTGACTCTAGGAGCTTCACTTCTAACCTGAAACATAAAAAGAAACAAAAAGCGTAATTCTACTCCAGATAGACTAAAAACTACTCAAAATACATAAACCGAGTCAAAGTCTAACTTAGGAACAAAACAAGGCCAAATTTGGGCGAAAACGAGATTGAACTCGAATAATTAGCACAAAAGCCATGGTCTTACTAGTTATAAAACTAGATAAGCCAGAGGCTTATCAGGTAACCAATTTCCACGGCCCGAGATTGCAAAAGTCTGAGCCTTATGTGGGTTTTCGAGCCCGAATGTCCCTAACAGACCCAAAGGCTAAAGGATCTATCTCTGGTCTGTAACTATCCAATTTGTCAGTTCACCCTTTGTGAAGTTGTAGCTCGATACACAATGGCACTTCTGCCACAACGGCATATTAGACAGACTATGCATGGAAAACAAGGTTTTTCGTTTTCTTTTCTTTTTCGCATCATTCTTTCTTCGTTGAGGCTGGAAGCTCCCGACTACTATTATTCAGGAATTAAATACATTTTTAATACCAACTCAAGATTTTAGACCAAAAGCAATGATCTTAAAATGTCTTCCTCAATTCGAACACTAGCTCGACGTCTCGGTGATCTAGGTTCTTCTCAACAGGAACACTAGTTCGGCTTTACCGGCACTCCGTGTGACACCCTTCTACCCCGCACATTAATATAAAACATTTACTTAAAAGAGGGATTATATAAACTTTCATTTATTCAAATAAAATAGATACTTGGATAAAAAGGTTTCACATCTCAACATAAACAACGCGGAAAAGAAAGCATAAACATAATATAAGTTCAAAAGGCATAACATAACATAAACATAAACAAAGACATAAACCCCAACCCTGATGTCACATACAGAGATGGTATAACCAAAAATCCGAAATAACAAATCCTCGGATACAACCGAAACAACTAACTAATAACTAAGCAAAACTGGAAATCTTAAACGAAAGTAGCAGCTCCTCGGAGTCACTCCTCAACGGGCTGATCGCCATCCTCTGCATATATACAAAAGGTAAATGCAACACAAAACATAACAATAGGGAGTAAGAAACATATATCTAACTATAACGACAAGGAAGCAGTTAGCAAGACGAGCATACAACAAACAAACATGTTATATCAACAACGGTATCGTAAGATCATCATCATAATATTTATGTTATGTAATGCAATCCTGCTCCACGCCTCTACTATGCATTTGGATCCAATCTATCTCAGGATGAGCAACTTCGGAGTTAAATATCCACATTGGCCACTAGGCACCAACGCCGGGGAAATCCAACTTACCTTGGTTGGACCCCTTGGATAGCGGACGCACCTTACTCTCGGATGCGCCACCATGGGGGTACCAGGTCCGGCGGACGGCCAAAACGCCTTACTCTTGGGTGAACTCCCCTATGTCACACAACCTCCCATCAACATCTCCAATGCGTGAATGCATGACAAACATCATACCTCATGACCTCCACCTCCGCTTGGGCCTATAGGCTACCCAAGTCTTATCACCATCATCACCTCAACCTATTGAGGATTATCGTTTAACATTTATCGTTAAGTCTTTTAATCACTCTGGCCGTTTTGCACCAGAGGTTACCACCTCGACCACTTGGCTATCGAGGTCCCCTTGGCCACTAGGCTACCAAGGTACATCATCATTATCACTCTAGCCGTTTAGACACTAGAGATTACCACCTTGACCATCCTGCATCAAGGCCCCCTGGCCACTAGGCTACCAAGGTACAACATATTTTCACTTGTCTTTTGGTCTTCATGTTTCGTCGGTATCTTATTTAGTCTTTTAAGCATTTGGGGTAAGAACCCCTATCTCAAACCGTTTCTGTTTTCTGTTCTGGGCAAGGGAGCACGGCGTGCTCCTTACCAAGCACGTTCGTGCTCAAGAGCAGACCGTACTATTCTGGGCAGCAATGGTTGTAAACCCTCGCCAATTCCTTTGGAGTAAAACTTGATTCAACCTATTGGCATTACTAAGTCATTTCATCACAGTCTTATCAATTGGTATAATCTTTATGTCTTATATACTTATTTGGGGAATTAATCCTTTGATTGGCTTCTCTCTATTTCTCATAAAACCATTCCCTAGGGTCCTTCTAATCCTTTGAACAAAACCTCACAATTATTATTAATATACATGTCTTATTAACCGAAAGGGGAAAAACCTCCCTTTTTAGCATGGTTCACAATGAATCAACCAATAACCAAACATTGTAACATATGGCAGTCATGGCATCATCATTCAACTCATAACAACAATCATATCAACATTAATCATATCATAAACATGTTGAGAAATCATACCATAAACACATATAAATAACACTTTTTTTTTTTTTGACAAAAGAAGTGTGCAAAGGCATCACTGCCAAGCAAGACATCCCAGCTAGGCTGGCACCTCAAGCAAAGCCAATCATCTGCAGCACACCCAATTTATTAATAGAAAATAAGAAACAATAAAAACAGAAACATGGGGGGGCATTAACCTGACCCACGAAGTTAAGCGAATCTAAAGGTAGGAAGACTCATCCTATTTCTGCCAAAATCCTCTGATAAGAAGGAGGGCAATGAGCTCCACCAACAAAAACCATCAAGACACAAACCAAAATTAGCCAACTTGTCAGCACAAGCATTACCCTCCCTATACAGATGAGAACAAAAGAAGGACATATCCCTAGTAAGGGCAATACAGTTTAGCCGCCTATTCCTTAGATGCCAAGGGACCATCATCAAACACATGGTCATGGGTTAACCCTTCATCTTATGCTACCCCCTATGCCTACATATTCATATTGTCCCTTCTCCCCATACCTGGAATGAGGTTCACGTTTCAAAAGAAGAAAGAGGGTCCTCTGGGGTCTCGTCTCACAAGCACTTATCTACGACCTCAAGAACAACAAGGAAACATCTTAATTAGACTCTTAGGTCAAGAAATCAAAAGGGAAAGAACGAGAGGGACGAGGTGTACGAATCTTACCTTGTTTGAAGGTTGAAACAGGGAATATGATGATCACATCTTCGCAGCGATGTTCTCCTATCAACGAATGGTGAAGAATGGCGCAAGAACGAGTTCCCTAGGGAGTGTTTTCTAGAGACGGTTGATGTAATTTCATAGAAAAAGAGAAGGGAGGCAGCTCTAAGTGTTGGGACGTGATAGACTAGGGTTTAGATCGTATTTTAGGGGTTAAAAACGGGTTGGACTGCGTTTTGGGCTTAAATAGAACCTAAAACGCATTTTATGTTTCTTCACGTATTTGCGGGGTGAACTCCCATTCGCAGGGCGAGCTAGAGAACCAATTTATATCAGTTGGATTCGCGAGACAAACCTGAAAGCGCAAAGCTGAATTTTGGGTTTTCGCGAGGTGAACAAAGGCTCATGAGGAAAGGCCGAAACAGTCGAATTTGGCCAAAACACATGAAATAATATTTGTATATAATTCTCTTATCTTTCTAACGCCACAAAGATCACCTCGATCGGACATCTAGAACTCAAGATATGACCAAAACGGTGAAATAGGTTACTAGGACTTCTAAGGCAATTGAACCTTCCTAAGGCTAAACCTTCCCAACATGAACATATACATCAAAAGCAAACCTAACAAGCATATGCAAACATTTATACAACATATATAAATTCATTAAGCTTATTGATGAAAAACGGGGTGTTACACTCCGAATTCAGTCCGATATCTCGGCAATCCAAATCCAGCCCGGGTTTACAGCGCGACGATCTAGGTCCTTTCTTTTCCTCAAAACTCAAAACAAGAACTCTAGTCTGTCAATCCGGAACACTAGGTCCTTTCCACTTTCACTCTCTTTCCAGAGGTTTTTGGTTCATTGAAAAACCAAATTGAAAACAAAACGTCTTTTTCTTCTAGACTTTGTATCATGAGTAATTCCTCAGGCTTACAAATACATTATCCAAGAAACTTTTCTTTTAAAAATCCATTTTCCACAAACTTAGAAAACCACTAAGAACCTTTCCTAAATTTTGAACAAAATTCAAAACTCTCAATAAAGAGATGTATCCAATAAATTACTTTTGTCTAAAACTTTTCACTTTTGAAAAAGAAAACACCTTCATAAAACTTGAGAGTAAAATCTTTGTTTTTTCAAAGGATTTCTCCATTTTTTTTATCTTTGTTTTCTCAAAACATTTTTCGTAGACTTTGTACAATTTTCCATCTTCTTTATCCTCCTAAACTTTTGCCCATCTCAACACTTTCTTCATTAGAATTTTCTTTCCACTTTGTTAAAGAAAACAAAACATCAATGTTTTAATCTTTCTAAGTTAAAGCATTTTAATGTTTTAGTCTTTGTTAACAAGCAATGACCAGTTTCATGCCATCAGCCAGTCACAGTAAATCAAAACAATACTACAGCTCAATAATAGCATGTTCTTTTTCAACAATTCCAATAATCATCAACACAAACAATTCCAAGAACATTATCACATAAACCATTCCAATAACATCAACATATCAACATATATATCTATTCACAAGTAACCAAGCAATTCTAACACACCCATTTAAAACAATCATACAAACAGTGTATATGACTAGCCAATTAGCTCCTTAGGTAAACTACCTTTACCTTTGAAGACAATAGAAAGATCATTCAATCCAGGTTCCACAGTTTCCTTACTGCTCCACGAAATTTCCAAAGATTAAACACCCACCGACGACTTGACTTGACGTTACAGGTTACTCTGACACTTTGAAATATGTGCAGACAACTCTCTAAAACACAAATTCTGTCTTCCCCAAGCAAACGCAACCACGGCAACATCCCAGATAAGGAGTCAAAGCATTTTTTTTACAACCACACAAAACACATAATTAGCTACTCATCATCAAACGCTTACTCTAAGTTGATTTTAAACACTTAATTTCACAAAATAGAGCTAACTTTAATAGAAATCAGATTTGGGACTTTAGGGTTCATAAATCATTTTGGGGAAAACTCATTTTAACTAAAGAATAATGAAATTGGTTTAGGGAAACATTAATTCACAGTCCTAATTGCATAAAACAAGTGTTAATTTCATACTTTGAAACTAAAATCAAAATCTTAGGGTTAGGGTTTGCAAACTGATTTGGGGCTTTTTGAAATTGAAACACAATAGGTGTATTTCACTCATCCATGCAAGGAAGAAGGAGTACGTGGGGGCTACTGAGTTGTCCGGCGCGGCAATAGCAGCAACGACGCGGTGGAGCACCGCAAAAACAGATCCTGAAACAACCATGACCTAAGAATATGAAGACAAGCTTTTGAGGAAGAAGAAGATGTTTAAGCTGACAAGGGAAGGTGGTAAACCACCATGGATGGCGGCTGGTCGGACTTACCGCGGCTGGGAACGGCGATGGGTGGCGGTTCTGACACGAGACAGCACAGTAGTGGCAAGGAGAGCGTGCAGAAACACGAGCTGCTTCCTCCATTCAGCGAACGGCGGCCGGCGAGTTCAATGGGGCGGCACGCTGTTGGATGTAGGAGAGAAGTAAGAGAGTTATGGTGAGAGGAAGAAGGATTTCTGATGTTGAAGAAGAGAGAGAAAAAAAAAGGATTGGGGGGGGGGGGGGGGCGTATAAGTATCAAAGAAGAGGGGTTGGGTTTTTCTTTTTCTTTTTTCTTTTCATGTATTTAGTGTTTAGGTACAAAATAAGTGGTTGAGATTAAGTCTAGAAAAAAAAATATCGATCATTGGATCTAAAAATAATGAGTGACAAAAATATGATTTCAAAATTTGAATTAGAGTACATCTAATAATTGAATTGATCAACCTAGAAAATCAATGATCAAAAATTTAATCTCAAATCAATGTCACTTCAATTTATTTTCAAATCTAAAATTACATAGAGTAAAATATATGATAATTTCTTTCAATCATATCATTTGAAATATTTTTCTAAACAAACACTAATAGTGACAATAACATAATATTATTGTCTAGTAAGCGTGCATACACTGAAATAAGGCAGTGTTAACACACTCAATAAAATAATTTTAAAAGAGTAATTAAAATTACTTAAGATTAAGCGTCATAAAATAATTAAAATTTAATGTCCAACTAATTGTCATTCCAAATAAAATATATATATATATAGATATATTTTACCGATATTGAAAAACGGTAAAAATCGGGGTGTAACTTACTACCCCACTTAAAAAAATTTCGTCCTCGAAATTTCGTGACTCGTAACTAGACAGGATCTTGTAATTACATCTTAATCCCAAGATCCTATATTGTACTTCCCGTATTCACTTTCCCGTATATGACTTTTGTAACTTAATAACGAAATTCATACTTATTCTTCATCCTATTTATCCTCAACATTAAATCGCTTATCCTCAATCCATACTTCTTGTCCTCAACAATTTTATCTTAATCTTCCACACATGAAGGATATAATTAAGACTTAACTACTTTTCTTTTCAATACTAGCCCTTAGAAAAATCTTCCTTCGACATCTTTAACTCATACTGTTAACTCCAAGATTTAAACTAAGATTTCCACTTTTTCCACAGCACACACATCAGTTCTTATTCTATATTCTATGTTGCATTCCCAATCGCTTCATTCCTCTTATTAATAACTCCATAATATAATCAATTCTCACGTCGTTCTCTTTCATACTCAAAATTATCTACCACCACATATATCCAATATCCATGACATTTTATCTTAGTTCCTCCCACATGAAGAGCAAATCAAAACTCAATCACTTCTATTCTCAATTACTGGTCTACTAGTAAAATTGCTTTTCACTGTACTCGACTAACTCTGACATCCTGATATGAATCAAATACCCATCCTCATGACTTATGAGGTAGATCACACGTCAATGACGTGTTGAAAAAGAATACAGGATAAAATTGATCAAAAGTAATAATTTCGATTGAACTACAATAAAACATGGCTTTGAAAATTACGGAAAGAAATTTTTCAAGGGAGAAAATTTCGTGATCTTGCCTTCACAAAAAAATCTGACACAAAATTTCATCAACCAGAAAGACACAAGAACATCTAGTATGTAAAAAGATTCTTCAATAGGATCGTGAGTGTAAAAATGCCCGGTACATTCTTACAAACATGACTCTACTAAAGTTCCTCATTCCATACAAACTTCCAGCAAATAAGGAAATCACAAGATGGATAATTTCTAACACCAAGAGGATTCCTTCTTAATATAAGGAATTTATAAAACGACGATTTAAAAGAAAAATAGCCTGGTCAAAAATCAGACTGGATCACATCTAGCAAAAGTAGAAGTGACTATACTAAGTTTCATCAAGAAACTTCTGTTACCACGAACTTATCTGTGTTATAACTCAAGAAATAGTCATAACAAATTCTTTCAACGAAATGTGAAAATATCCAGGCTAATGAATATTACCAAATCAATCCATTCAAATGTCTAATACACTGAGGGTTATTCAGAAGTGTGAGTACAAATTCTCACATACAAGGAATTCTATTAGGGCATATTGAGATTACGGACTAGCATAACCAATGTATGAGTCCTGATAACTTTCAAATCAAAGTCAGAAAAGTCTGCTTGACATGTACAAACTTGGTCACTGTGATTGTTTAATACAACCATAGGGACTCGAGGGACAATTGTCAACTTACTAGTCTATAAGGAATCAAATAGTACAGTTAATAATTTCTTAATCGAGAGACACTCATCTAAGGTTGAAAAATCAAATCGACTTCCCTTGGTTCCAACAAGTACACAGGTCTTTCCAGACACGCTTAGTATGGTCACTCTGAATTGGGAACGATCACGGATAACTTGACCAGTCTCTCGGGCATACGGAGAGTTGATATTTCTCCATAAGTTGAGTCAACGGCTCCAAGGATCTTTAATCGGTCCTCACTCCAATCTGGTGCTAATTTGTCCTCAAGTCGATCTTTGATTAGACAACATTTCGTCTTAATTGATCTATCAGATCAACTAAGCACGATGGAGAATACTTGTTATTAATCGTCACTTTGTTGAGTTGTCAGAAATCCACGTGGATTCTCGAACCATCACATAACATTGGTGTTTCCTACGAAAAACACTCAGTCCAACATTCTGCTTAGACCACAGATCTTTCGGTTGAATCGAGTCGTCTAACTCGATTAACTTTGTAGGCAACATTCTACACCGAGTTGCTTATTTCACTAAGATCTTATCAAAGTTTACGGACGAATCAAAGAAATTAAATTTTATTCTAAGATACAGATCTCCTCATGACAAGTCTGGAATAGGCTTTGAAGAAGAGAAACCAGTAGTTTCTCATAAGAGGATTCAACCTAAGAAAATTAAATATTTCTCTATCGGTGGTAAAAATTGACACTCTTTGTCCAATTGTATACACAAGAAAAATAAGACTATTAAGCCTACTGTGACTAACCACAAAAGACCCAAGTTTATTCAGGTACCTAAGAGCATGATACGCCCTATTGCAGATCTGTTTGACAGTAGGAAAGATACACCAATCATGGTACTTGGACAGTGGATGCTCACATCACATGACAGGAGAAAGGCCTATGTTCCAAGACCTAAAGCCAAGATCTAAAGGGTCAGCAACCTTTGGAGGCAACGAAAAAGGAAAAATCGTGGGTATAGGTAATATTGGTAAGAACAACTCACCCCCTATTGATAATGTGTTGCTAGTTGAATGGTTAAAACATAATCTGCTTAGCATTAGTCGATTGTGTGAAGGAGGATTTGTTGTTTCCTTTAACAAAGATAAATCTATGGTCAAATATTCTGATGGGTCTACTCTTTTCACTAGTCATAGGTAAAACAATGTGCATAAATTTGACTTAGAGGACCTCTCTAATCAAATCATGTCTAATGTCTATGAATGATGAACAATGGATTTGGAATAAGAGACTTGGTCATTAAAGCTTGAGGTTAATATCAAGGCTACATAAGCATAGTCTCTTAAAAGGATTACCAAAGCTTGTTTACAAATCGGATATTCTCTGTGATGCCTGTCAAAAGAGGAAACAAGTCGAAAATTCTTTTAATTCAAAGAATATTGTTTCAACATCTAGACCAATAATTAGAGTTGCTATACTTAGATTTGTTTGGTCCAATAAGGATCGTCTCTATCAATGGAAAGAAACACGGGCTTGTCATAGTAGACGACTATGTATACTAGATGGACAAGGGTTAAGTTCCTAGCATACAAGGATGAGTCTTTTGAAGTATTCTCAATATTCTGTAAGTGAATTCAGAATGAGAAGGGAATTTGTATAAATTCAACCTGAAGTAATCATGGAGGAGAGTTTGAGAATGAAAACTTCCAACTATTCTCGATTATAGTGGTATTCTACACAATTTCTCTGCTCCTAGAACACTTTATAAAAATGGGGTTGTTGAGAGAAAGAATAGGTCTCTTCAAGAGATGGCAAGGACATTGCTCAATGATAACTGTCTCAAAGAATTTCTGGGCTGAGGCTATTATCACAACTTATTATATTCAAAATAGAATATACATAAGACTCATTCTGAAAAAGACTCTCTATGAAAAGTGGAAGGGGCGAAAGCCTAACATATCTTATTTTTCACCCCTTTGGATGTGTTTGTTATATATTAGATACAAAGGATAATCTGGGAAAATTTGATGCTAAGGTTGAAAATGGAATTTTTATATGATATTCTGAAACATATAAAACTTATAGAGTTTATAATTGTAGATCTTTAACTGTTGAAGAATCTATTCATGTAAAGTTTGATGACAAGAAGCCTGATAAAGTATTATCAGAGCTAGATGAATCTTCTGCAGATCTTGAGTTGAATACTCACCGTCCAACAATCAACGAGTCAGACAAGGATGTCAAAACTGACGAGTCAACATCACAAACACTGAATGAAAGTCAAAGAGCTTAGCAATTTAAAACATATCATCTAGAGCTTGGCAGTTTATACTAATCGATTATTGACTCCCTGTCTTGCAATTCAAAAAGCATAATCGATGTTTAAAATCTCATAATTGATTATGTATATTTAAATTTCAAAATTAACGGCTCATAAACAATTAAGGCTCATTAAAACACTTTAAAAGCCAATTAAGTTGATTTAAAAAACGTGACCAGAAAGGGATAATTGATTATATTCAGTGTTATTAAAACCGAACCGGATTCGACCGAAAACCAGACCCATTATCGGTCCGGTCAGTGCGTTAGACCGGATCTGCTCTTGAACCGGTGTCATCAGCCCGAGGTTGAACCGTACATCCAGCTCGGTCACGGCCCGGTCTAGTCCACCTCGCTTACGCGGTCCAGCTTACGCACGACCCAACTCCATCATGGCCCAATACAACTTCACTCATGAGGAAATGTTGAAATTATTCTCCAAAAATGCCAAACTGTGATTCGAATAGATGACCTCAAGCCTCCAGAAGCGCCACTCACCCGCTGAGCTACATGAGTTACTTACAGGGCCGGCCTAACCATGAAGCTGCTAAAGCAGCTGCTTTAGGCCTCCGAAAAAATTTCTAATTTTACAAGGATTTTAGGCCTCAAACTTAAAATATATTTTGTTTATGTTTGTTTTGTTATATACAATATATTTTTGTCTCTCTTTAAGATGTTTGCATGTACATACACAACAAATATTTACATCAATCATAATAATTTCCCTTTAAAAATATAAAAAATTACAATAAAAATAAAATAAATATAACATTATTTTTATAAAAATATTTTTATTAATTTTTAAAAAGGCCTCACTATAAACATTCGCTTTAAGCCTCAATGTGACACCATCTACCCTGCATACATATAAAGCATTAAAAGATAGGGTAATTTTAAAATAAACATCATTTATTGAAAGATAATCAAACCAAGGTAAAAGGTAACACATTGTGTCAAGTCTCAAAACACGGAAAATAAAAACATAACATAAACAAAGCCCAACCCCGATGTCACATACAAAGCTGATATAATCAATCCGGAAACATCCTTGGATACAACTGAAACTACTAACTAATAACATAAACTGGAAATCCTAACTAAAGAGTTGCGACTCCTCGGAGTCACTCCTCAACTGGCTGTTCGTCGTCCTCTACATAAAAGATACATGCCACAACAAGAAACAAAGAGATAGGGAGTAAGAAACATGAATATGAATATAATGGCAAGGAAGCAGTTAGCAAGACGAGCATACAACAAACAAGCATGTTATAGCAGACAACAATATAACATAACAACATTATCATACAAGCGTGTATGCTATGCAATGCAGCTCTGCTCCACTACTCCATTATGCACTTGGATCAATCTATCTCAGGAAGTTAACTTCGGAATTACATTTCTACATTGGCTAATAAGCACCAACACCGGGGCGACCCAACGGACCTCGGATGCACCCCTAGGACAGTCGACGCACCTTATTCTCGGGTGCGCCAACACGGTTGTACATTCCGCGGACTGCCAGATCGTCTTACTAACGGACGACCTCCCCTATGTTGAACATCCTCCACTAACATCTCTGATGCGTGAATGCATGATCAACACAACACACAAGCACAATCACCACCTCCGCTTGGGCCCACGGGCTACCCAAGTTTTAACACCGTCAACATCTCGACCACTCGGCTATCGAGGATTATCGTTATCTTTCGTATTCATTGATTAAACACTCTAGTTGTTCTGTACTAGAGATTACCACCTTGACCATCAAGCATCAAGGACCCCTTGGTCACTAGGCTACCAAGGTACCATATCATCATTAACACGCTAGCCATTAAGCACTAGAGATTACCACCTTGACCATCATGCATCAAGGCTCCCTTGGCCACTAGGCTACCAAGGTACAAAATATTATCACTTGTATTTGGTCTTCATTTTCCGTTGGTATTTTAATAAGTCTTTTAGAGCATTCGGGGTGAAAACACTACTTTCAGGTTCTGTTCTGCGTTCTGTTCTTAATAGGTGAGCACGATCGTGCTCACCCCTCAGCATGGTCGTGTTGAGCTCACAGTCAAGCACGGTGGTGCTGACTGTTGAGCACAAGCGTGCTTAGGCAGCACGCCCAGTTCTGGGTTTGAATAGGAGCACGGTCGTGCTCAAGTGCGCGGCCTGTTGTTCTGGACAAAAGGGTCACAGACCCTTTTTCCAAAACTTGGGGACAATTCCTGGTTCAATCCTAAGGGTTCTTACTAATCCATTGATCATCAGTTTCATTGTTATTGATTAAATGTTCATGTCTTATACTTAGAGGGGAATTAGTCCTTTAATCTCAATTCGTTTAATTGTCCCTAGTCACTCATAATCAATCCCTAGTGTCATTGTCATAATCCTCACTCATTACTATCGTTCAGATTTATTCACAAAGGGGAACAACCTCCCTTAACATCATTAACAAATTTAACGCATTCATAACAACAATCAACAGTCAATACATCACAAACTCATAAACATGGCAATTCGTTCATTCAAGGCATTCATTTATCATCATACTCATAATAAAAAACATTTATCAATAAGATTCATGCCAATCATCATCATAAACAGTTTAACATCGAATAACAAATAAGCATATAGACATACAAACATGTTATCAGACGTAAAGGGTTATGGGAACCCTTCGTCTTACACTACCCCCAAGCTTACATACTCATACTATTCCTTCTCCCCATACCTGGTATAAAGAATTCCAGCTAAACCGAAGACGCTCCTAATCCGATTCCCTCGAACGGTTCGACGAACGTTTCGAAGCCTTGGTCAACACAAACAGGGTTAACCCATTAGTTCCCAATTCATGAAATAGAAAAGGGAAAGACCATTACCTTTGCTAATTAGCACTAGCACGTGATTGTACTCTCTCAACTACGAACAGAACACCAAACAAGGATTGGGTTCAAAGGGGAAGAATGAGAGAGGTTGTCGTCACACTTAGGATTGCCTAAAGTGCCAATTTTGAGGGTTTCACTCGTAACCCTCACTGCTCACTGTCTATATATAGACTCTGACCCGAGCACGGTCGTGCTTACTGTTGAGCACGATCGTGCTCAACTAAGTGTCAAAGAGACGCGTCTGACTGATGAGCACGGTCATGCTCTCTAATGAGTACGGGCGTGCTCACATCAGCGTCAACGAGATGCTTGTAGCCTTAAGCACGGACGTGCTGATACATGAGCACGGTCGTGCTCATGCATCAGGAAGAGATTTTAGCTTAAGAACCTGATAAGCCTCTGGCTTATCTAGTTTTATGACTAGATGAACTAGGGTTTATGTGTCTATTTATTCGAGTTCATTCTCGTTTTCGCCCAAATTTGCCTTGTTTTGTTCCTAAGTTGGACTTTGACTCGTTTTGCGTCTTTTGTGTAGTTTTTAGGTTATTTTGAATAGAATTACGCTTGTGGGTACTTTTGTTGTTTCAGGTTAAATAAGTGAAGCTCCGGGAGTCAAGGAAAGTCGAAAAGCAGTGGAAATTGCAAGTCTGGAGACACTCGCCTCGCGAGTGTATGCTCGCCCCGCGAGCCTGAAAGTCAACAAAGCTGCAAAAGTCATCACTTCAGTCTCGCCGCGCGAGATGTGTCTCGCCCCGCGAATCATGAGGACCTGCAAGACAGAGACCATCACGGCTTGGCCGTGATGAATAGCACGCCCGTGGCAGTTTAAGGTTTGAAGACTCGCCTCGCGAGAGGAAGCTCGCCCCGCGAGAGAATGAAGACTTGGAAGTCGAGACCATCACGGCCCGTACCGTGATGAAGGTCACAGACCCGGAATTGAAGACTCGCCCCGCGAACAGACGTTCGCCTCGCGAGAGTTCAAATTGAAAGCGCGCCAATTTTAATTCTCGCCTCGCGAAAATCTGCTCGCCTCGCGAGCGAGCGCAGATCAGGAATCCTTATTTAAAGGCTGTTCAGATCAGAATTGAGGAGGAGATGGTTAGCATCCAGTTTTCCACTGTTTAGAGTAGCGTTTAGGGTAGTTTCTTTTCTCTTTGGAGCTGCGTCTCCCTTTTTCTTATGGAGATTATGTCCGATCGCTTGTCTATGAGCATGAGGAACTAATCCCCTCGTCCGAGGGAACGATGAAGCCACCCATGGCGATGTAAATCCGATATGATGTATGTCTTTCTCTTTAATTCAATTCTTGTTTTTCTAATTCTGATTTGATTGTGTCAATTATATGTGCACGTGATTGACTTGTTAACGTCGATGAGGCCTAGTCAGCGATTCGCGTTTAGAACTTGAATTAGAATCATCGATCGAATATTGCACGAGAGTGAATAGGAGATTGGTGCGACCTTATAGGGAACACGGATTAACAGAATTCGAGATTAGGGTTAAGAGACCTAGCAAGTAATTAACTCAAATCATCGAATACGTCCTAATGAGCACGGAAGTGGATTTAGGAGAATTTAGGGGTCCCGGTTGACATTGTAATTGAATTTAGGGAGGGATTCATCATCACTTGGGTGTACATATTGGGTAGGTGGATTGTGACCTTGGACATTTCAGTTTTCTGAATTTTAGTTAATTATTTATTTAGACTAGTTAATTGAATTTAGATAGTAATCTCTCTTCCTCAACCACTTTTCTGTAACTTGACCGAACGTATCGGACTTCCCGCGGATTAGTCGAATTGGTATCCCAATCCTTGAGTTCGACCTCGGTAATTACTTACCGTGTTATTTTTATTACTTGCGACGACCCGGTACACTTGCCGGAGTCACAACAAGTTTTTGGCGCCGTTGCCGGGGATTGGCACAACCAATTTTTCTGATTTTAGGGGAGTTTGATTATTTGGTTAAGTTATTTTTGTTCTTATTTTTATTTTTTTTATTTTTATTTTCTTTTTATTTTCTACTATCTTCCTCTATTTCTTGATCCCACTTGGTCTTGGCCCTGTTTTGTATGCGAGGTACCCTTTCAAGGCGGATTGCGAATCATGGAGACTGTTTATTTTCCAGCCTTGGACGGTGTTACAAAATATGACTTTGGGCCTAATATATCCCCTCGGGAGATCACCGGCGGGGGCGTAATTGCCCTCATGCACAAGCTTATAATATAATCATGAAGCATGAGGAGGAATGGGAATGGAATGAGCAAACACCGTTGAGAGCTGCTCTAGAACAATATTCCCAGGGAGCTATCCACCTACGAGGCCAAGGCAAGAGCCAAGCTGTGATGATGATCGAAACTGTGATGCAGAATTTCAAAGCGCAAGCCGAGGAGATTTGCAAGCAGTTAGTACAAGAGTCACATGAAGCCCAATTTGAAGAAAATCTGGTTTTGGGGATAGATCAAAATGAAGACGAAGTGGTAGTGGATTCCACACTGTTTGCCAAGCAACCGAAAATTTCTGCATTGGATAACTATGTTGGCTTACATGCATGTGTGGACATGGGTAAGTTAGACCCTCCCACTCGTCTGGCACACTTCCTCGTGAAGACACCATTTGGCCCGAGAGGAAGTGAGTTCATCAAGATCGGAGGTCAATGGAGTTTTCACACACTGGCTGGGTGGAGTGGATGATAAGGTCATATTGATGCTACGATCTCCACTCCAATTACCATTTGATCCGGGTGGAGGATTTGATATGATGAGCATCCCTTGGCCTCTGTACCACAGACTATGGGATCCAGGTGGATGCTTCGTAATAAGTCAGGCTCGGGACGTTAAACAAGCGCTTCTTGGGAGGCAACCCAAGCTAGGTATCCCTCTCCTTTCCTAACTTTTGTTTTTGTGTTTGCTTTTTGTTTTGTTTTTGTTTGTCGCTCTTGAATAATTTGAGAAGATCAAGAGTTTTTGTATGAAATGTCGTGTCGGCAAGCTTGTTGGATTTTGATTAGATTGAGCGTAGATTGATTGCATGAATTATTTGACCATTGATGATTTCCCCTAAGTTCTGAAATTAGAAAAGTTTATCCCCACTTAAAAATTGAAAACTGAACTTTGAGAATTTTGTTGTGATTACTTGATTTATAATAAGTTTGGGGTGAGGGGGGTGCACACACTAGGAATCGTATCTCGGTCAAACAATTTGCAAAATGTCCAGGTGAGGAATTTGAGCCTCCAACTCTATTTTTGAATGTGTGAATCACTGTTAAGTTGCACTTTCCCGAGTTTGCTTGAATCTCTTTATGGTTTGCATGATTATGTGTTGCATCAAATGATTTAGGCAATTTTCTTTGAAAAAACCATTTGGCCTAAAAAGAACCGTCCCTAATGCATGTTCCCTAGTTAGCCAAATTGAGCCCAATTGACTTATTGTTTCTTGATGACCCTACATTACGAGCCAAATCTGAAAAAACATGTTAACCCAATCTTAGGATTAGGAGAGCATGGAAATGAGCAAGAGAAAGGTTGTGAGAAACTAAGTTTGGGGTGGCTACAAGGAGGTATGTCATTTTGGGGTGAGAAAAAGAAAAATAAAGGTTGAAACCCAAGGTAAAAAAAAAAAAAAGAAGAAGAAAACAAAAAAAAAAAAAATTTGCCAAAGGAAAAGGGGCAGAACAAAAAGATTAGCAAGGAAAAGGCTGTAGTCACCCGAGCCCAAATGAAAAATGGAAAAAGAAATTTGAGTGGAAAGAGTGTCAAAATGCTCATGCTCTCTTAGTTCCTAGGGACTTAAGCCTAAATATCCTTCATTATCCTACCCTCAGCCAGGCCCCATTACAACCTTTAAAAGACCTTCTGATGTTGCATGCATGTTTTCGTGGGGACCATTTTTGAGATGAAAATCAAATTCATGGGAAGTGCTCTTGATAAGTGAAATTGAGTGAAAAAGTTGAAAGCCTTGACGAACTGGAGCGTATGAGTGAAATTTTACATACCCTTGTGAGGAAGGCAAGTGTTTGAAATAGGTGATCTTCCTTTGTGTGTATCTTTGAGCCTCAACTTAGAGTAATGATGGCATGAATGATAAATTCTCAACTGTTTAAAGTAGATGAATGTGGGGATTACATTGATATAGGGGGGAGATCATTGGAGTAAAACTGTTTTGTAAAGTTGCATTAAATTTGTGCGAAATCGATTGATTCCTTTAGGCTTGCCAAGTCTTGAGTCGTTTTTGAGTTTTAAGCTTGCTTGGGGACAAGCAAGGTTTAAGTTTGGGGTATTTTGATAAGCCTCTGGCTTATCTAGTTTTATGACTAGATGAACTAGGGTTTATGTGTCTATTTATTCGAGTTCATTCTTGTTTTCGCCCAAATTTGCCTTGTTTTGTTCCTAAGTTGGACTTTGACTCGTTTTGCGTCTTTTGTGTAGTTTTTAGGTTATTTTGAATAGAATTACACTTGTGGGTACTTTTGTTGTTTCAGGTTAAATAAGTGAAGCTCCGGGAGTCAAGGAAAGTCGAAAAGCAGTGGAAATTGCAAGTCTGGAGACACTCGCCTCGCGAGTGTATGCTCGCCCCGCGAGCCTGAAAGTCAACAAAGCTGCAAAAGTCATCACTTCAGTCTCGCCGCGCGAGATGTGTCTCGCCCCGCGAATCATGAGGACCTGCAAGACAGAGACCATCACGGCTTGGCCGTGATGAATAGCACGCCCGTGGCAGTTTAAGGTTTGAAGACTCGCCTCGCGAGAGGAAGCTCGCCCCGCGAGAGAATGAAGACTTGGAAGTCAGAGACCATCACGGCCCAGCCGTGATGAAGGTCACAGCCCAGAATTGAAGACTCGCCCCGCGAACAGACGTTCGCCTCGCGAGAGTTCAAATTGAAAGCGCGCCAATTTTAATTCTCGCCTCGCGAAAATCTGCTCGCCTCGCGAGCGAGCGCAGATCAGGAATCCTTATTTAAAGGCTGTTCAGATCAGAATTGAGGAGGAGATGGTTAGCATCCAGTTTTCCACTGTTTAGAGTAGCGTTTAGGGTAGTTTCTTTTCTCTTTGGAGCTGCGTCTCCCTTTTTCTTATGGAGATTATGTCCGATTGCTTGTCTATGAGCATGAGGAACTAATCCCCTCGTCCGAGGGAACGATGAAGCCACCCATGGCGATGTAAATCCGATATGATGTATGTCTTTCTCTTTAATTCAATTCTTGTTTTTCTAATTCTGATTTGATTGTGTCAATTATATGTGCACGTGATTGACTTGTTAACGTCGATGAGGCCTAGTCAGCGATTCGCGTTTAGAACTTGAATTAGAATCATCGATCGAATATTGCACGAGAGTGAATAGGAGATTGGTGCGACCTTATAGGGAACACGGATTAATGAATTCGAGATTAGGGTTAAGAGACCTAGCAAGTAATTAACTCAAATCATCGAATACGTCCTAATGAGCACGGAAGTGGATTTAGGAGAATTTAGGGGTCCCGGTTGACATTGTAATTGAATTTAGGGAGGGATTCATCATCACTTGGGTGTACATATTGGGTAGGTGGATTGTGACCTTGGACATTTCAGTTTTCTGAATTTTAGTTAATTATTTATTTAGACTAGTTAATTGAATTTAGATAGTAATCTCTCTTCCTCAACCACTTTTCTGTAACTTGACCGAACGTATCGGACTTCCCGCGGATTAGTCGAATTGGTATCCCAATCCTTGAGTTCGACCTCGGTAATTACTTACCGTGTTATTTTTATTACTTGCGACGACCCGGTACACTTGCCGGAGTCACAACAAGTTTTTGGCGCCGTTGCCGGGGATTGGCACAACCAATTTTTCTGATTTTAGGGGAGTTTGATTATTTGGTTAAGTTATTTTTGTTCTTATTTTTATTTTTTTTATTTTTATTTTCTTTTTATTTTCTACTATCTTCCTCTATTTCTTGATCCCACTTGGTCTTGGCCCTGTTTTGTATGCGAGGTACCCTTTCAAGGCGGATTGCGAATCATGGAGACTGTTTATTTTCCAGCCTTGGACGGTGTTACAAAATATGACTTTGGGCCTAATATATCCCTGGGAGATCACTGGCGCTGGGGACGTAATTGCCCTCATGCACAAGCTTATAATATAATCATGAAGCATGAGGAGGAATGGGAATGGAATGAGCAAACACCGTTGAGAGCTGCTCTAGAACAATATTCCCAGGAGCTATCCACCTCTGAGGCCAAGGCAAGAGCCAACTGTGACGATGATCGAAAGCGTGATGCAGAATTTCAAAGCGCAAGGCGAGGAGATTTGCAAGCAGTTAGTACAAGAGTCACATGAAGCCCAATTTGAAGAAATTCTGGTTTTGGGGATTGATGAAAATGAAGACGAAGTGGTAGTGGATTCCACATTGTTTGCCAAGCAACCGAAAATTTCTGCATTGGATAACTATGTTGGCTTACATGCATGTGTGGACATGGGTAAGTTAGACCCTCCCACTCGTCGGCACACTTCCTCGTGAAGACACCATTTGGCCCGAGAGGAAGTGAGTTCATCAGTACGGAGGTCAATGGAGTTTTCACACACTGGCTGGGTGGAGTGGATGATAAGGTCATATTGATGCTACGATCTCCACTCCAATTACCATTTGATCCGGGTGGAGGATTTGATATGATGAGCATCCCGTGGCCTCTGTACCCACGGACTATGGGATCCGGTGGATGCTTCGTAATAAGTCAGGCTCGGGACTTTAAACAAGCGCTTCGTGGGAGGCAACCCAAGCTAGGTATCCCTCTCCTTTCCTAACTTTTGTTTTTGTGTTTGCTTTTTGTTTTGTTTTTGTTTGTCGCTCTTGAATAATTTGAGAAGATCAAGAGTTTTTGTATGAAATGTCGTGTCGGCAAGCTTGTTGGATTTTGATTAGATTGAGCGTAGATTGATTGCATGAATTATTTGACCATTGATGATTTCCCTAAGTTCTGAAATTAGAAAAGTTTATCCCCACTTAAAAATTGAAAACTGAACTTTGAGAATTTTGTTGTGATTACTTGATTTATAATAAGTTTGGGGTGAGGGGGTGCACACACTAGGAATCGTATCTCGGTCAAACAATTTGCAAAATGTCCAGGTGAGGAATTTGAGCCTCCAACTCTATTTTTGAATGTGTGAATCACTTGTTAAGTTGCACTTTCCGAGTTTGCTTGAATCTCTTTATGGTTTGCATGATTATGTGTTGCATCAAATGATTTAGGCAATTTTCTTTGAAAAAACCATTTGGCCTAAAAAGAACCGTCCCTAATGCATGTTCCCTAGTTAGCCAAATTGAGCCCAATTGACTTATTGTTTCTTGATGACCCTACATTACGAGCCAAATCTGAAAAAACATGTTAACCCAATCTTAGGATTAGGAGAGCATGGAAATGAGCAAGAGAAAGGTTGTGAGAAACTAAGTTTGGGGTGGCTACAAGGAGGTATGTCATTTTGGGGTGAGAAAAAGAAAAATAAAGGTTGAAACCCAAGGTAAAAAAAAAAAAAAGAAGAAGAAAACAAAAAAAAAAAAAATTTGCCAAAGGAAAAGGGGCAGAACAAAAAGATTAGCAAGGAAAAGGCTGTAGTCACCCGAGCCCAAATGAAAAATGGAAAAAGAAATTTGAGTGGAAAGAGTGTCAAAATGCTCATGCTCTCTTAGTTCCTAGGGACTTAAGCCTAAATATCCTTCATTATCCTACCCTCAGCCAGGCCCCATTACAACCTTTAAAAGACCTTCTGATGTTGCATGCATGTTTTCGTGGGGACCATTTTTGAGATGAAAATCAAATTCATGGGAAGTGCTCTTGATAAGTGAAATTGAGTGAAAAAGTTGAAAGCCTTGACGAACTGGAGCGTATGAGTGAAATTTTACATACCCTTGTGAGGAAGGCAAGTGTTTGAAATAGGTGATCTTCCTTTGTGTGTATCTTTGAGCCTCAACTTAGAGTAATGATGGCATGAATGATAAATTCTCAACTGTTTAAAGTAGATGAATGTGGGGATTACATTGATATAGGGGGGAGATCATTGGAGTAAAACTGTTTTGTAAAGTTGCATTAAATTTGTGCGAAATCGATTGATTCCTTTAGGCTTGCCAAGTCTTGAGTCGTTTTTGAGTTTTAAGCTTGCTTGGGGACAAGCAAGGTTTAAGTTTGGGGTATTTTGATAAGCCTCTGGCTTATCTAGTTTTATGACTAGATGAACTAGGGTTTATGTGTCTATTTATTCGAGTTCATTCTTGTTTTCGCCCAAATTTGCCTTGTTTTGTTCCTAAGTTGGACTTTGACTCGTTTTGCGTCTTTTGTGTAGTTTTTAGGTTATTTTGAATAGAATTACGCTTGTGGGTACTTTTGTTGTTTCAGGTTAAATAAGTGAAGCTCCGGGAGTCAAGGAAAGTCGAAAAGCAGTGGAAATTGCAAGTCTGGAGACACTCGCCTCGCGAGTGTATGCTCGCCCCGCGAGCCACGAAAGTCAACAAAGCTGCAAAAGTCATCACTTCAGTCTCGCCGCGCGAGATGTGTCTCGCCCCGCGAATCATGAGGACCTGCAAGACAGAGACCATCACGGCTTGGCCGTGATGAATAGCACGCCCGTGGCAGTTTAAGGTTTGAAGACTCGCCTCGCGAGAGGAAGCTCGCCCCGCGAGAGAATGAAGACTTGGAAGTCAGAGACCATCACGGCCCAGCCGTGATGAAGGTCACAGACCAGGTGAAGACTCGCCCCGCGAACAGGGCGTTCGCCTCGCGAGAGTTCTAATTGATAGCGCGCCAATTTTAATTCTCGCCTCGCGAAAATCTGCTCGCCTCGCGAGCGAGCGCAGATCAGGAATCCTTATTTAAAGGCTGTTCAGATCAGAATTGAGGAGGAGATGGTTAGCATCCAGTTTTCCACTGTTTAGAGTAGCGTTTAGGGTAGTTTCTTTTCTCTTTGGAGCTGCGTCTCCCTTTTTCTTATGGAGATTATGTCCGATTGCTTGTCTATGAGCATGAGGAACTAATCCCCTCGTCCGAGGGAACGATGAAGCCACCCATGGCGATGTAAATCCGATATGATGTATGTCTTTCTCTTTAATTCAATTCTTGTTTTTCTAATTCTGATTTGATTGTGTCAATTATATGTGCACGTGATTGACTTGTTAACGTCGATGAGGCCTAGTCAGTGATTCGCGTTTAGAACTTGAATTAGAATCATCGATCGAATATTGCACGAGAGTGAATAGGAGATTGGTGCGACCTTATAGGGAACACGGATTAACAGAATTCGAGATTAGGGTTAAGAGACCTAGCAAGTAATTAACTCAAATCATCGAATACGTCCTAATGAGCACGGAAGTGGATTTAGGAGAATTTAGGGGTCCCGGTTGACATTGTAATTGAGTTTAGGGAGGGATTCATCATCACTTGGGTGTACATATTGGGTAGGTGGATTGTGACCTTGGACATTTCAGTTTTCTGAATTTTAGTTAATTATTTATTTAGACTAGTTAATTGAATTTAGATAGTAATCTCTCTTCCTCAACCACTTTTCTGTAACTTGACCGAACGTATCGGACTTCCCGCGGATTAGTCGAATTGGTATCCCAATCCTTGAGTTCGACCTCGGTAATTACTTACCGTGTTATTTTTATTACTTGCGACGACCGGTACACTTTGCGGAGTCACAACAAGTTTTTGGCGCCGGTGCCGGGGATTGGCACAACCAATTTTTCTGATTTTAGGGGAGTTTGATTATTTGGTTAAGTTATTTTTGTTCTTATTTTTATTTTTTTTATTTTTATTTTCTTTTTATTTTCTACTATCTTCCTCTATTTCTTGATCCCACTTGGTCTTGGCCCTGTTTTGTATGCGAGGTACCCTTTCAAGGCGGATTGCGAATCATGGAGACTGTTTATTTTCCAGCCTTGGACGGTGTTACAAAATATGACTTTGGGCCTAATATATCCCTGGGAGATCACTGGCGCTGGGGACGTAATTGCCCTCATGCACAAGCTTATAATATAATCATGAAGCATGAGGAGGAATGGGAATGGAATGAGCAAACACCGTTGAGAGCTGCTCTAGAACAATATTCCCAGGAGCTATCCACCTCTGAGGCCAAGGCAAGAGCCAAGCTGTGTGATGATCGAAACTGTGATGCAGAATTTCAAAGCGCAAGCTGAGGAGATTTGCAAGCAGTTAGTACAAGAGTCACATGAAGCCCAATTTGAAGAAAATCTGGTTTTGGGGATAGATCAAAATGAAGACGAAGTGGTAGTGGATTCCACACTGTTTGCCAAGCAACCGAAAATTTCTGCATTGGATAACTATGTTGGCTTACATGCATGTGTGGACATGGGTAAGTTAGACCCTCCCACTCGTCTGGCACACTTCCTCGTGAAGACACCATTTGGCCCGAGAGGAAGTGAGTTCATCGAGACGGAGGTCAATGGAGTTTTCACACCTTTGGGTGGGTGGAGTGGATGATAAGGTCATATTGATGCTACGATCTCCACTCCAATTACCATTTGATCCGGGTGGAGGATTTGATATGATGAGCATCCCTTGGCCTCTGTACCACGAGACTATGGGATCCAGGTGGATGCTTCGTAATAAGTCGAGGCTCGGGGACGTTAAACAAGCGCTTCTTGGGAGGCAACCCAAGCTAGGTATCCCTCTCCTTTCCTAACTTTTGTTTTTGTGTTTGCTTTTTGTTTTGTTTTTGTTTGTCGCTCTTGAATAATTTGAGAAGATCAAGAGTTTTTGTATGAAATGTCGTGTCGGCAAGCTTGTTGGATTTTGATTAGATTGAGCGTAGATTGATTGCATGAATTATTTGACCATTGATGATTTCCCCTAAGTTCTGAAATTAGAAAAGTTTATCCCCACTTAAAAATTGAAAACTGAACTTTGAGAATTTTGTTGTGATTACTTGATTTATAATAAGTTTGGGGTGAGGGGGGTGCACACACTAGGAATCGTATCTCGGTCAAACAATTTGCAAAATGTCCAGGTGAGGAATTTGAGCCTCCAACTCTATTTTTGAATGTGTGAATCACTGTTAAGTTGCACTTTCCCGAGTTTGCTTGAATCTCTTTATGGTTTGCATGATTATGTGTTGCATCAAATGATTTAGGCAATTTTCTTTGAAAAAACCATTTGGCCTAAAAAGAACCGTCCCTAATGCATGTTCCCTAGTTAGCCAAATTGAGCCCAATTGACTTATTGTTTCTTGATGACCCTACATTACGAGCCAAATCTGAAAAAACATGTTAACCCAATCTTAGGATTAGGAGAGCATGGAAATGAGCAAGAGAAAGGTTGTGAGAAACTAAGTTTGGGGTGGCTACAAGGAGGTATGTCATTTTGGGGTGAGAAAAAGAAAAATAAAGGTTGAAACCCAAGGTAAAAAAAAAAAAAAAGAAGAAGAAAACAAAAAAAAAAAAAATTTGCCAAAGGAAAAGGGCGGAACAAAAAGATTAGCAAGGAAAAGGCTGTAGTCACCCGAGCCCAAATGAAAAATGGAAAAAGAAATTTGAGTGGAAAGAGTGTCAAAATGCTCATGCTCTCTTAGTTCCTAGGGACTTAAGCCTAAATATCCTTCATTATCCTACCCTCAGCCAGGCCCCATTACAACCTTTAAAAGACCTTCTGATGTTGCATGCATGTTTTCGTGGGGACCATTTTTGAGATGAAAATCAAATTCATGGGAAGTGCTCTTGATAAGTGAAATTGAGTGAAAAAGTTGAAAGCCTTGACGAACTGGAGCGTATGAGTGAAATTTTACATACCCTTGTGAGGAAGGCAAGTGTTTGAAATAGGTGATCTTCCTTTGTGTGTATCTTTGAGCCTCAACTTAGAGTAATGATGGCATGAATGATAAATTCTCAACTGTTTAAAGTAGATGAATGTGGGGATTACATTGATATAGGGGGGAGATCATTGGAGTAAAACTGTTTTGTAAAGTTGCATTAAATTTGTGCGAAATCGATTGATTCCTTTAGGCTTGCCAAGTCTTGAGTCGTTTTTGAGTTTTAAGCTTGCTTGGGGACAAGCAAGGTTTAAGTTTGGGGTATTTTGATAAGCCTCTGGCTTATCTAGTTTTATGACTAGATGAACTAGGGTTTATGTGTCTATTTATTCGAGTTCATTCTTGTTTTTCGCCCAAATTTGCCTTGTTTTGTTCCTAAGTTGGACTTTGACTCGTTTTGCGTCTTTTGTGTAGTTTTTAGGTTATTTTGAATAGAATTACGCTTGTGGGTACTTTTGTTGTTTCAGGTTAAATAAGTGAAGCTCCGGGAGTTAAGGAAAGTCGAAAAGCAGTGGAAATTGCAAGTGCGGAGACACTCGCCTCGCGAGTGTATGCTCTCGCCAGCGAGCCACGAAAGTCAACAAAGCTGCAAAAGTCATCACTTCAGTCTCGCCGCGCGAGATGTGTCTCGCCCGCGAATCATGAGGACCTGCAAGACAGAGACCATCACGGCTGGCCGTGATGAATAGCACGCCGTGGCGATTTAAGGTTTGAAGACTCGCCTCGCGAGAAGAAGCTCGCCCGCGAGAGAATGAAGACTTGGAAGTCGGAGACCATCACGGCCCAGCCGTGATGAAGGTCACGACCCGAATTGAAGACTCGCCCGCGAGACAGGGCGTTCGCCTCGCGAGGAGTTCAAATTGAAAGCGCGCCAATTTTAATTCTCGCCTCGCGAAAATCTGCTCGCCTCGCGAGCGAGCGCAGATCGGGAATCCTTATTTAAAAGGCTGTTGGATCGAGAATTGAGGAGGAGATGGTTAGCATCCAGTTTTCCCCTTGTTTAGAGTAGCGTTTAGGGTAGTTTCTTTTCTCTTTGGAGCTGCGTCTCCCTTTTTCTTATGGAGATTATGTCCAGGTGCTTGTCTATGAGCATGAGGAACTAATCCCCTCGTCCGAGGGAACGATGAAGCCACCCATGGCGATGTAAATCCGATATGATGTATGTCTTTCTCTTTAATTCAATTCTTGTTTTTCTAATTCTGATTTGATTGTGTCAATTATATGTGCACGTGATTGACTTGTTAACGTCGATGAGGCCTGAGTCGGTGATTCGCGTTTAGAACTTGAATTAGAATCATCGATCGAATATTGCACAGAGTGAATAGGAGATTGGTGTGACCTTATAGGGAACACGGATTAACAGAATTCGAGATTAGGGTTAAGAGACCTAGCAAGTAATTAACTCAAATCATCGAATACGTCCTAATGAGCACGGAAGTGGATTTAGGAGAATTTAGGGGTCCCGGTTGACATTGTAATTGAGTTTAGGGAGGGATTCATCATCACTTGGGTGTACATATTGGGTAGGTGGATTGTGACCTTGGACATTTCAGTTTTCTGAATTTTAGTTAATTATTTATTTAGACTAGTTAATTGAATTTAGATAGTAATCTCTCTTCCTCAACCACTTTTCTGTAACTTGACCGAACGTATCGGACTTCCCGCGGATTAGTCGAATTGGTATCCCAATCCTTGAGTTCGACCTCGGTAATTACTTACCGTGTTATTTTTATTACTTGCGACGACCCGGTACACTTGCCGGAGTCACAACAAGTTTTTGGCGCCGTTGCCGGGGATTGGCACAACCAATTTTTCTGATTTTAGGGGAGTTTGATTATTTGGTTAAGTTATTTTTGTTCTTATTTTTATTTTTTTTTATTTTTATTTTCTTTTTATTTTCTACTATCTTCCTCTATTTCTTGATCCCACTTGGTCTTGGCCCTGTTTTGTATGCGAGGTACCCTTTCAAGGCGGATTGCGAATCATGGAGACTGTTTATTTTCCAGCCTTGGACGGTGTTACAAAATATGACTTTGGGCCTAATATATCCCTCGGGAGATCATGCGCGCTGGGGGCGTAATTGCCCTCATGCACAAGCTTATAATATAATCATGAAGCATGAGGAGGAATGGGAATGGAATGAGCAAACACCGTTGAGAGCTGCTCTAGAACAATATTCCCGGGAGCTATCCACCTCCCGAGGCCAAGGCAAGAGCCAAGCTGTGTGATGTCAAACTGTGATGCAGAATTTCAAAGCGCAAGCTGAGGAGATTTGCAAGCAGTTAGTACAAGAGTCACATGAAGCCCAATTTGAAGAAAATCTGGTTTTGGGGATAGATCAAAATGAAGACGAAGTGGTAGTGGATTCCACACTGTTTGCCAAGCAACCGAAAATTTCTGCATTGGATAACTATGTTGGCTTACATGCATGTGTGGACATGGGTAAGTTAGACCCTCCCTCTCGTCTGGCACACTTCCTCGTGAAGACACCATTTGGCCCGAGAGGAAGTGAGTTCATCAGTACGGAGGTCAATGGAGTTTTCACACACTGGCTGGGTGGAGTGGATGATAAGGTCATATTGATGCTACGATCTCCACTCCAATTACCATTTGATCCGGGTGGAGGATTTGATATGATGAGCATCCCTTGGCCTCTGTACCACAGACTATGGGATCCAGGTGGATGCTTCGTAATAAGTCAGGCTCGGGACGTTAAACAAGCGCTTCTTGGGAGGCAACCCAAGCTAGGTATCCCTCTCCTTTCCTAACTTTTGTTTTTGTGTTTGCTTTTTGTTTTGTTTTTGTTTGTCGCTCTTGAATAATTTGAGAAGATCAAGAGTTTTTGTATGAAATGTCGTGTCGGCAAGCTTGTTGGATTTTGATTAGATTGAGCGTAGATTGATTGCATGAATTATTTGACCATTGATGATTTCCCCTAAGTTCTGAAATTAGAAAAGTTTATCCCCACTTAAAAATTGAAAACTGAACTTTGAGAATTTTGTTGTGATTACTTGATTTATAATAAGTTTGGGGTGAGGGGGGTGCACACACTAGGAATCGTATCTCGGTCAAACAATTTGCAAAATGTCCAGGTGAGGAATTTGAGCCTCCAACTCTATTTTTGAATGTGTGAATCACTGTTAAGTTGCACTTTCCCGAGTTTGCTTGAATCTCTTTATGGTTTGCATGATTATGTGTTGCATCAAATGATTTAGGCAATTTTCTTTGAAAAAACCATTTGGCCTAAAAAGAACCGTCCCTAATGCATGTTCCCTAGTTAGCCAAATTGAGCCCAATTGACTTATTGTTTCTTGATGACCCTACATTACGAGCCAAATCTGAAAAAACATGTTAACCCAATCTTAGGATTAGGAGAGCATGGAAATGAGCAAGAGAAAGGTTGTGAGAAACTAAGTTTGGGGTGGCTACAAGGAGGTATGTCATTTTGGGGTGAGAAAAAGAAAAATAAAGGTTGAAACCCAAGGTAAAAAAAAAAAAAGAAGAAGAAAACAAAAAAAAAAAAATTTGCCAAAGGAAAAGGGGCAGAACAAAAAGATTAGCAAGGAAAAGGCTGTAGTCACCCGAGCCCAAATGAAAAATGGAAAAAGAAATTTGAGTGGAAAGAGTGTCAAAATGCTCATGCTCTCTTAGTTCCTAGGGACTTAAGCCTAAATATCCTTCATTATCCTACCCTCAGCCAGGCCCCATTACAACCTTTAAAAGACCTTCTGATGTTGCATGCATGTTTTCGTGGGGACCATTTTTGAGATGAAAATCAAATTCATGGGAAGTGCTCTTGATAAGTGAAATTGAGTGAAAAAGTTGAAAGCCTTGACGAACTGGAGCGTATGAGTGAAATTTTACATACCCTTGTGAGGAAGGCAAGTGTTTGAAATAGGTGATCTTCCATTGTGTGTATCTTTGAGCCTCAACTTAGAGTAATGATGGCATGAATGATAAATTCTCAACTGTTTAAAGTAGATGAATGTGGGGATTACATTGATATAGGGGGAGATCATTGGAGTAAACTGTTTTGTAAAGTTGCATTAAATTTGTGCGAAATCGATTGATTCCTTTAGGCTTGCCAAGTCTTGAGTCGTTTTTGAGTTTTAAGCTTGCTTGAGGGACAAGCAAGGTTTAAGTTTGGGGTATTTTGATAAGCCTCTCGGCTTATCTAGTTTTATGACTAGATGAACTAGGGTTTATGTGTCTATTTATTCGAGTTCATTCTTGTTTTCGCCCAAATTTGCCTTGTTTTGTTCCTAAGTTGGACTTTGACTCGTTTTTGCGTCTTTTGTGTAGTTTTTAGGTTATTTTGAATAGAATTACGCTTGTGGGTACTTTTGTTGTTTCAGGTTAAATAAGTGAAGCTCGGGAGTCAAGGAAAGTCGAAAAGCGTGGAAATTGCAAGTGCGGAGACACTCGCCTCGCGAGTGTATGCTCGCCAGCGAGCACGAAAGTCAACAAAGCTGCAAAAGTCATCACTTCAGTCTCGCCGCGCGAGATGTGTCTCGCCCCGCGAATCATGAGGACCTGCAAGACAGAGACCATCACGGCTTGGCCGTGATGAATAGCACGCCCGTGGCAGTGTAAGGTTTGAAGACTCGCCTCGCGAGAGAAGCTCGCCCGCGAGAGAATGAAGACTTGGAAGTCGGGAGACCATCACGGCCCAGCCGTGATGAAGGTCACAGCCCAGAATTGAAGACTCGCCCCGCGAACAGACGTTCGCCTCGCGAGAGTTCAAATTGAAAGCGCGCCAATTTTAATTCTCGCCTCGCGAAAATCTGCTTGCCTCGCGAGCGAGCGCAGATCAGGAATCCTTATTTAAAGGTACATTGGATCGGAATTGAGGAGGAGATGGTTAGCATCCAGTTTTCCACTGTTTAGAGTAGCGTTTAGGGTAGTTTCTTTTCTCTTTGGAGCTGCGTCTCCCTTTTTCTTATGGAGATTATGTCCGATCGCTTGTCTATGAGCATGAGGAACTAATCCCCTCGTCCGAGGGAACGATGAAGCCACCCATGGCGATGTAAATCCGATATGATGTATGTCTTTCTCTTTAATTCAATTCTTGTTTTTCTAATTCTGATTTGATTGTGTCAATTATATGTGCACGTGATTGACTTGTTAACGTCGATGAGGCCTAGTCGGCGATTCGCGTTTAGAACTTGAATTAGAATCATCGATCGAATATTGCACGAGAGTGAATAGGAGATTGGTGCGACCTTATAGGGAACACGGATTAACAGAATTCGAGATTAGGGTTAAGAGACCTAGCAAGTAATTAACTCAAATCATCGAATACGTCCTAATGAGCACGGAAGTGGATTTAGGAGAATTTAGGGGTCCCGGTTGACATTGTAATTGAATTTAGGGAGGGATTCATCATCACTTGGGTGTACATATTGGGTAGGTGGATTGTGACCTTGGACATTTCAGTTTTCTGAATTTTAGTTAATTATTTATTTAGACTAGTTAATTGAATTTAGATAGTAATCTCTCTTCCTCAACCACTTTTCTGTAACTTGACCGAACGTATCGGACTTCCCGCGGATTAGTCGAATTGGTATCCCAATCCTTGAGTTCGACCTCGGTAATTACTTACCGTGTTATTTTTATTACTTGCGACGACCCGGTACACTTGCCGGAGTCACAACAGAACCCCACTTAGCCCACTCTAAACCTTCCTAACAAACAAGGCATACATACAAGCGTTTATACGGAAAACGGAGCGTTACACTCAACATATGTTGGGTCGACCCTGGTTACTTACAAAATTGTTGACAAATATAATATATATACATATACTTTTTATAAAATTTATACATTTGATATATACCGGTTCATCCGGTTCAACTAGTGACTCACCGGTTCGGCCAGTCATTCATTAATCTAGTGTCCTAACCGAATCGATGGCCGATCCGATTTTGATAACACTGATTATAGTAATCGATTATTGCATTTCAAATATTCCGATTTCAATTTCTTAACGACTCTATTATTGATTACTCATTAAAATATATTAAAAAGCATGATAATCGATTTATAATAATTGATTATACTAACTCTTAACTGATATTACACCATATTGGATCCACTGATAGTATAATTAACATGCAAGTACCAGCCACCAGCGTGTATTATGTATAATGACGTGAAAAATTAAATGTGAATATCATTTCTGTTTTCTTCCCACCTCGAATTTGCATCTATCCACCACACAAGCATTCCCACCTATAATTAACATGCAAGTACCAGCCAGTGAAAAAATTAAATGTGAATATCATTTCTGTTTTCTTCCCACCTCGAATTTGCATCTATCCACCACACAAGCATTCCCACCTATAATTAACATGCAAGTACCAGCCACCAGCATGTATTATGTATAATGACGTGAAAAAATTAAATGTGAATATCATCTCTGTTTTCTTCCCACTTCGAATTTGCGTCTATCCACCACACAAGCATTCAAAAGGAGTAAAGATCATATTTTGTTAATGAAATTGTGATTCTCGAAATTATCGAAATTTTAAATTAATTTTTGAAATTATAAAACACTAATCAAGATAGTCCATTCTTTAAAAATCGTATGGACTTAATTGATTTTAAGTTAGTAATTTCAGGAACTTAATTGATATTAATTGAGTAAAACAAGGAATCAAATTGATACTAACTTATCATTTAGAAAAGTTTTTGGCTGGATGTGATTTTCAAGTGAAAACAAGATTAATTTAACATGTTTTAGGCAGAGGCGGACTATAGAAGGGGCGGAATTCTTGTCTTCCCTCCATGTGCGATGTGCCAGTTGCGGACCTTCCCTGGTTATATCTGATAAACAAAATACTTCTTAGGCTTAAAAATATTTTAGCAGTTAAATTTTCTATCTAGTTGCTTGCAATGGTATTTAGTATTTAAATAATATTTTAGCATGTTTAATTGTTTATGCAATCCAAATACTAATTTTTCTATTTTTTATTTTGTCGTCGTACACATTGTGAAGTGTAGCCTCAAAATAAGAGCAGATGGGTGCTAAGAGCAGGTCTTCTCTTTATACATTTTTTATTTTTTTTCTTTTATAGTCAAGGTGATAAGAGCAGGGCTTGAATAAAGATGTGTGGCGTATAATTTATTATATATGGGCAGCGGTAATTGTTTTGATACTGAATGCGCAGGGTAATTGTTCTAGATTCATTGATTCGTACACTGATGAATGATATACTGATAAAATGATCAAAATATTAGCATATTCTTCCTGCATGACACGTATACTTATACTAATAAATAAACAAACAAATAAATAAAGATTCTGGTATTTAAAAACAACATATCATCCTATTGGAGAGAGAAAGAAACAAAAAATTAAAATATGAACAGTTGGTCCCTATTACCAATATAGTAGGATAAAATTTGTGTCTATCTCTTACTAGTATGAACATCGTGATGTGGAGAGGATCCTTTTCCATATATTCTTTAATTGATCGATCTAATACAATCCTTCCCTATCCTTTGTCTCTACGGTTTCTATCTCTTGTTTTTGTGGCAAGCATTCATTATAGACATTACACAGAAGAACTGAAAAGCTACACTTGCAGTTTGAAACTTTGAATTTAGTTAGAATATATATTAAAAATTACAATTGATTCCTACAACAAATAGATCGTAGTAACATATATATGAAAAATAAATTCAAAGTACAGTGGCCAAAATCAAAAGTTGCAGCCGCAACAAAGGTAGAAAAAGGAAACAGAAAGAACAAGCAGAATGGCCTCAAACGCAGATACAACCTTGAAAACCACATTGTCCATGAAAGAAGCTGGCAAATTAGTAAGCCTCTTCCACTTGAATGCTGACCACAGAAACTTCAACCTCCTTGACCCTATTGATGACTCTTTCTTCTGCAGCCTCTTGAAGAACCATGATTTCTTCTTGCCCTCCATATAATATGTCCCTATTCTCAAACTCAATTAATCAAGGTGTGATCTTTTCACTCTTTTGCTTTGTGGGTTTTCAAAGAGAGAGAGAAATGGAGTGGGGATTTATATGGGGCTGAAAAATGAAGGTTCCACTTGCTTTCTCTCTCTGTTTTTTTCTTTAGTTACTTTTCTTAGGACATACGGTTTTTCAATATTGGTGCGCTTGGTGGTCGTGCGTGAGTGGGAAGAAATGAAGAATAGTAGTAGAAGGATAACGATATAATAAAGTCAACAAACCCTCAAACTCAGTCATCTAAACTTTGTACATGGTCAAATATAATTGAAAGTTTTTGTATCATTAAAATATCAAGTCTTCTCTCTTCAAAAAATAAATAAAAATATTCAAGTCTTTAAAAGATTTAAAACAGTACTAAATTATTTTTTTAACAGTTTAATTGTTATATACAGTCGGTGTTAGGATTTTTTACACGATCAACCAATAATAATTTGCCACATCATTAAAAAATTTTGAGTCTTATCCTAAGTACCTTAAAAGTCATCCATATCATGATTTGTGATTGGTTGTCAGTGTAAAAAACTTTACACTGACAGTGTATAACAATTAAACTCATTTTTTAAATTAATTTAATTAAGTTTCGTATTAAAATAGTATGCACTATCAATGTAAAAAGTTTTACACTGATATACACCAATATTTTTATATGTGTGCTTTTATTTCAACTATTGAGACAGAAAAATAACAATAATGCTGATTTGTAAAAATATTATTGGATGTCATTGTAATTTTTTTTTTACGCTGAAAGCTTGTTTGGGAAAGATTAAAATTTTCCCTTTTAGCTGTTTTTGGTGTAATAAGTTGTTTTGGGAATAATTTGTTATTTTTGGGTAAGGAGCTTATTTTTAAAAAAAACTTTTTTTTTTGGATAAAATAAACTATTTTATACCATCTAGTTTGTTTTAGCTTAAGATTGTTGTGATTTGATTATTTTTCATTCTCAAAACTTTCTTCTCTGTTTACCCCTACAAAACTAACTTCTAAACAATGTTATTAAATTATACAAATTACTTCATATTCTTTTTTCGTAATTTACTATATAAAAATGATTTTTTTTCCACCATCCAAACGAAATAGATTAACTTAAAATCGATTTTCAGCAAACAGACTCAAACAAAAACATATTATGATTATAATCGATTATCACAATAATCGATTATACAAAAATTGATTATCAGCATAATCTTTTTTTCCAGCTTTCTCAAACACACTCTGACACTAATAGAATATAGGATTAGTTAGTTAGTTAGGAGTTAGTTACATTTGGTTCGTCTAATCTAGCCTATAAATAAGAGACTAATGTATACAATCGATCATCTTTTTCAATATGATTACTCATGAGAAATTATTCTCACTTGCAAGCTTTCATGCTTCCAATAACTACTTTTCTAGTGAAGCTAATCTTCATCTCTTTGATCCCGTGGTTGGTAACATGGTATCAGAGCGATATCGTGCTTCCGTCGCTGATGAGAGTGACGAAGATTACGACTCTGACATGGAGGAGGAAGATTCAGTTACATAGGAGGAAGAAGAACCAAGCCTCTCCGACGAAGACGCCATCGTCGCCACTGTTCTTGATTATGGATTCATGGAGTTCGGAAGTTTCCACTCCAATCTTGTTCGGATCAAGCCAGTGAAGGCAATCAAACCAAAGATCAAAGGTTCTGCAATCAAAATTAGCAAAATCACCTGCTTCATCGCTTCTGTCAATGATGTTGTGCTCTTGGATCTAGAAGTGAGGGTAGATGAGAAATCGCAGAAGGTCATCAACACCGCGAAGGAACTCGATGCCGATGATTTCTTCAAGAAAGTTGATCGGATGAATCTAGTTCCGAGCGACTCTCTTCCTTTCGACCTTCATCACACCGATTTCAACCTCGTCGTTTTAGATTGCATCATTTCTGGCTCGTCTCAGAATCTCGTTCCAACTGTCACTGCTCCGGTAAATCACTCCTCTGACACTGTAACCTTTCCACCACCTCCACCGCCATGGTTCTTCACCGACGAGTCAAGAAAAGAATCGATGTTCTTGACGAACACTGGAATGGCAGATTGTGACCATCGCGTTCGCCGTCAGAAGCTGCGCTTGGCTCTCCGATCTCAACGCCGTCTTCAACTCCGATGTATGGACCGCCATCTTCGATCCCGGGGGAACAGTGCCAACTATTTCGCCATCCGCCGCCTCACAACATCGCGTCTTCGATCCCGACGGAAATCGCTGCCGCTCGCCATTGTTAACAGTTGCGCACCTTGCGCACCACCATGTTTTCGAGTTTTTTTTGCTCCTCTTCTCATTTTCGTTGCCGTCCATGGTGGTGGCGCCACCCTTCTTCGAAAGCCGCATCATTGTGTTCGACCCCGGTGGAGCAGCCACAATGCCGTCGCAAACCGCCTCCCCCTCAATCAGAAGTTGCAGAGAAATGTTAGGGTTTGGAATGATGGAAGGGAGTTACCCGCTCACCTCCTAATTGGGCTGGGCTTCTTATACTGGACTACTTCGACCTTCTTTTCTTTTCCTTTTTCACTTTTTTTTTTAGTTTTGGCTGCTGGATTTGATTCGATTGTTGTTGGGCCTTATTGTCCATGTTTTCTTTTGATTGTTTTACTGTCCATTTCTTTTTCCTTTTACAAGTTGTAGCAATTTTTTTTTTCCTTTTGTTGTTTGTATGTTCAAGCTGATTGTGGTGCTACCACTTATCAGCTTGTGGGAGGGTAATAGAATATAGGATTAGTTAGTTAGTTAGGAGTTAATTACATTTGGTTAGTCTAATCTAGCCTATAAATAAGAGACTAATGTACACAATCAATCATCTTTTTCAATATGATTACTCATGAGAAATTATTCTCACTTGCAAGCTTTCATGCTTCCAAGAACTACTTTTCCTATGAAGCTAATCTTCATCTCTTTGATCCCGTGGTTGGTAACAGACAGTACATAGAAATTAATATTTTTTTTTAGAATTCACGAATTAAGATTTTAAAATTAGGATCAATGTGTTCCCTTCAAAAAAATAATAAAAAGGATCAATGTGACAACGTTTTTTTATTTTTTAAAGACTTAATTAACGACAAAATTCTTCCATTTACATATTTGGTGACATCATAATCATTTAAAAACTAAATGACAATTAAGTATGTATTTTGATTAGCTATGAAAAATATGTTATTTCAAGCCGATTATTTATATGGATGTGTTAACTAAAAACAATTTTAAGAAAATATATTCTATTTGAATTATGTAAAAAAAATTATGAAATAAACTACAAAAATGATATAAATTTATATATATAATTTAATATTTGTTTGAAAGATAATTTATCAATATAGTTTTCAAACTCAAGTTTCTCTACTTTTCTCATAAAGACAGTTTTTTATAATTTAAATTCAAGTTTATTAAATATATCATATTGAAACCAATGTGCTGATTTTCTTGCTAAACTGAGAGCTTCTCAAGAGGATCATTTCGGTTTTTTTATTCTGGCCCAGTGGCCTTGGCCAGGGATGGCAACGGGACGACGGGTCGGGTGCGGGTAGTACTTCCCCTGCATCCATCATCGCCAATATCCATGGATATTTATACGGGTAGCAGATATCCATGGATATCCACGAGTACTTATGAATCTAAAATAAAATAAAATAAAATAAAATTATACAATATAATATAACAATATATTATTTAACATTATATAATATACTATATATATTTTAAAAGATTTATTATTAAGGGTTTAACCATTAAAAAGTGTCAAATAAGATAGAAAATCAAATTTATTTCATCTCAAAATGATAGAAATTATCATAATATATATTATATATTTAATAAAAAATATCTATTATAAATATGTGGGTATCTATGGGACGGATACCATAACCCTCATCCTTATTTAATAGATATCTATTTACTACCTATTGTAGATAATTTATACAGATACCCACGTATCCAAGTAATTTTGCCATCCCATGGTGGCAATGCACTCCTTGCATACATTTCTGGTGTTGGTTTCTTATCGGTGTAATTTTCTTTTTTGTTTCTTTTACTTTTCTTGTCGTTTTCCTACCCAAAAAAATATATCATATTGAATTTAAAATAATTTTTTTCAAATAAAAATCCTTTTTTAGGAAATACATATTTCAACTCATAATACGTATGACATGATGGTGATGGTGCAGCGGTTTGAAGTTAGAAGTTTAAATAGCAGGAGTGGACAGAGTGGACCAAAACTGCTCCGCGTTTTGGTGGAGTCAAACCCATGAAGGTCACCGGAGGTTCAACTTGCTGGGATGATGTATGAATGATTACGTGCCAAGTGGAAGTCATGTGTTTTATTTTTTTTTAAAGGAAAGTGGAAGTCATGTGTTTGTCATTCGTGAAAGGTCATTAAATGAGTCCAATTTTATTAACACATATTGATATTATAATTGAATTTTTTTTTGTAAGTGATAACTGATAGGTTAAAATAAGTTTTTGGTACCCGGGTGCACAAAAAAGAAATAAAATAAATTTTTGATATCTGTAAAGTTTATCAATTTTTGTTTTAGTCATTGTAAAAAAAATTCATAGGATTTCGTTGTTGTAATCTCAAAAAAATTGTAAATAGTCCATATCGCCATCTTTTTCCATTATCTAGTACTCATTGAGATCAGAAGTAATTTCATTTCTGATCAGACTTGCTATGAAATTTGGCCAAATTAAAAATAGAAACAAAATCATACATTAGGAACCGCGCGGATAAACTTGCTAAATTCCTTCATTTTGTAGGATATACAGTGCTCAGAGGTACCAATGTAATTTCTTATTCCCATCTGTCTTGCTTCAAAATTTGGCTACAAGATATTAAAAAGTCATACATTAGGGTGACAAGGTTAAAATTGACAATTTTTTTCATCTGATATGACTTCTAGTACTCAGGGATAACGGTAGGAACTATTTATAAAAGAAATTTAAATTACAGGGACGAAATCCTAAGAATTTTTTTATAGGGACTAAAAGAAAACTGATGAACTTTGTAGAGACTAAAAATTTATTTAAACCTAAATGATAATTAATAAAAGATTAAAGGAGTATGTACTGTATGTATAAAAAAAAAGAAGTATGTACTGTCAGTGTAAAATATTTTATACTGACATCCACTAACATTTTCATATGTGTGCTTTTATTTTAATAACATTTTCATATGATACTCCTAAAGCCAAGTAAATTGTCAGTTTGATCAATGAAATTATAAGGTAGTATCAACTTCGTCCCTGAATTGAACGAAATAACAAAAACGTCTTTGAAGTTGCAAAACGTTATACAATTCTGTCCCTTCATCAACCCCACTATGTTAATGCTATTAACATGATTGATGTGGCACGTTAAGTGCCCGGGTGACATCCATGTGACCTCCACATCACAGGGACAAAATCGATACTCCTTTCTCCTACCCGTCTCCTCCTTGCTCTCTCTTGGCCACATCCCCTCTCCCTTCTCCCTCTTACCCTTCTTCTCCTTCCTCTCCTCCCACATTTGGCATAGAAGTCAACCAGAGCACTGACCATCACAACATCAACATCAGCACCAAACCTGGAAGCTAGCCAATGAATTCGTTTACCTCTTACAATAAAGAAAAGCACTTGAGCAAGATAAAAAATGTACTATGATCAGGTTTTGAGCCATGGACTTCCAACATTTCAGAAAACAACCTCTGAACCACACTAAAGTTTCCAACTTGAGCAAACCCATAAATTATAACATTCCAGGCAACAAGGTCTCTCTCCAACAACTCATGAAAAATGTGGCACTCATCCCCGACATCATTGCCATCATTGAAGTAAAAAAAGACAAGAGAGCTTCGAGCAAACTTGTCTCTCTCAAGGCTAGACCGAACCATCACAACATGAATCTGCAAACCACCACCAGCAAAGCATGATTGTCACAAGCACGAAGTAAAGCACCGAATGTGTATTGATTGGGCATCTTATCTGTGCCACAAATGTGATTGAACATGTGGAAGGCTTTAAGAAGAGACCCAAATCAAAGATGAGCGGAAATCAAGGTTGTCCAAGTGACAACATTCTTGTGAGGCATTTGATCGAACATGAGATGGGCATGGCGAAAGTATCCACATTTGGAGAACAAGCTCAAAAGAGTGTTGGTCAAATGGAGTTATGAAATGTATTTGGAGACTATGAGCTTTGTATAGATTTGGTTGCACTCTTTGAGGGTTATGACTGACAGCAAAAAGGGTTGGAGGAGATGACAGAATTTGCCGCCCACATCTGCGTGCCTTCCCTCCAGGATCAATCGAATTCGACGCTCATCCCATCTTATATGAATTATGATGAATGAGAAGAGGAGGGAGGATAAAAAGGAGGAGAAGAAGGAGAAGAAGGGGAAGAGGGAAGGGAGGAGGCTGTGAGAGAAGTAGGAGGAGAGGGAGAAGAGAGAAAGGGGCATTGATTTATTCCCTGAAATTATCGATTTGATCCTTGAAATTGCATAATGTGATGTGGAGGCCACATGGACGTTTACATGGATGTCACCCAGGTACTTAACGTGCCACATCAGTCACGTTAACAACGTTAACTACAAACTTGGGTATTATTATCTTTTTAACTAAATCATTGTTCTTGTTTAGAGTAATTTGGTAAAATAAAGTAGAGTTCTAATAAGAATTTGAGTCATTGAGCTGAAATTGTTTAAATGTTGAAAAGAATGATAAATTTTGGAATTATATAACTGAAAAGATGTTTGAAGTGTTGAGCAGGAAAATCTGATATTTAAGTTGAGTGGAGCTGCTCTAGTAATGCTATGGAATGTTGGAGCTTCTGAAGACAGAATCACTACAAGACAAAAGAGTTGCCAGCTCAGTACACCTTCACTAAAGAACAAAGAACCTGCAGCGCATCCAAAAACAAGGAAAGAGAATTGCAACCCTCTGCTGGGTGTACTTGGGAATTGGGCCAAATAATATTTTAATATTTGAATTTATGTAAAACCCAAAAATTGAGGTATGAGAGAGAATGTAAAAACCCTAGTTAGGGAGCACTAGTAAAAATAATGAAAAGTAGCCTACCTCAAGTGTCAACTGGTACAGGGTACATCAGCCTCTATTTTTCCTCATCGTCTTCTTTGTAATTTGTTTTATGCATTTATGCTTTCATTTTCCATTTTATTGACTTGTCTTGTCATTATTCTCATTATGAGCTAATTTCCTTTAACTAGGATGCTATGATTTTGTAATTGATACTCAAGGGTGATTTATGCAAATGGATGTTACTCATTTTCCTTTATTCTGCGTGAATGTTATTTTGGTTTGGATTGATCAACTGAATTAAAATACTAGCTAGCTAAGTTTGGAAAAACTTAGTTAGTGGATTTGTTTAAAGGATAAAGCTAAAGTGATTAATTGGGAAATTAATTACTGTTGAATGAGCTAGGAATAGCCTTCAAGACTTCAAGTAGCTGGACATGCTTAACCTTATCTGAGTGAATTTAATTTGAACTTAGGAATAAGAAGCATTTAATGAAACTTAGTCTTTATTGTTGGAAAACAAAATTTATTTTCCTGGACTAAATGTTGTAGCATTCTGAAGCATAAGTTGCCCTGCAGTTAAAATTGCAATTGATTAGCTTTCCTAGATGTTACCTATCTCATCTGAAAACTCTATTTCATTGATTTACTATCTCACAAATTATTGTTAATGCTTGCAAATTAGTTACTCTCTTTACTTTACTGACATAAATTATCTTTTGTTTATTAAGCTGTTTAGAAAAGGTGAAAATATGAATTATATTCAAATCATTTAAATCCTCGTGGGAACGATCTTGATTCACACTTTATTACTTGTATGATTGTGTTCACTTTCACACTTTACACATATTCACAAAATATGGCAACAAGTTTTTGGCGCCGTTGCCGGGGATTGACAATGGTGTTGAATATTTAAATTCTTAGTTTAACCTTCTCTATTTAGCCAGTGCTAAAAATTGTTGTGTGCCTTGCTCAGTAACAGGTACCGAATCTATATGCGCAGCAAAGGTACACCCGAGTTCCAACTTGATTTAGAAATTAAGAAAACTGTAAAGAGGCTAAGGAAGATAACCAAAGCTCAAAGAGCTCACGTTCAACAATCGGATCTTGGCCTCATAGCTGACATGTTCTTGGATGATGAGGAGCAGCATGGTATGATTGAAATGGCAAATGATAGGGAGAGGTCCATCAGGGACTATGCTGTCTTTGACCCCTAAACCATGAACACTGGGATAGTGAGACCGGAAATACCTACCCAGCAATTTGAGTTCAAACCGATGATGTTCCAAATGCTTCAAACTGTTGGGCAGTTCAGTGGTGCTCCTACTGAAGATCCACACTTGCATCTGAGGAAATTTCTGGATGTGGCTAGCAATTTCAAGATCCCTGGAGTAAGTGATGATGCTTTCAAGTTAAGGCTCTTTCCTTATTCCTTGAGGGACAGAGCCAAGACTTGGTTGAACTCTTTTGAATCTAATTCCATTACTTCGTGGAATGGCCTAGCTGGAAAGTTCTTGACTAAGTACTTTCCTCCTACTAATGGAGACTTTTTAGAATGGATTACTGCCTCCCTCAAGGTTGATGCTAGATGCTTCATCAGGAGGCACATTTCTGACTAAGTCTTACAATGAGGCTTACGAGCTGATTGAGAGCATAGCTGCTAATAGCTATCAATGGCCAACTATGAGGGCCAACTCTGTTAAAAAGCCTGCTGGAGTGCTTGAGGTGAAGGAAACAAATGCCTTATCTGCTCAGCTAGCTGCCATCACTAATATGTTGAAAAATTTGACCGCTGCCAACACAAGTAAGGAACCAGTTATGGATGAACCTGTGGTTGCTCAAGTGAGTTATGCAACCTGTGTTTTCCGTGGAGGGGCATCTGTTTGAAGAGTGTCCCAACAACCCAGTATCAGTGAATTACGTGGGGAATAGAGGGAACAATGCATATTCCAACACTTACAATCCTGTTTGGAAGCAACACCCAAATTTCAACTACAGGAATTACAGCAATACGTTGAATTCTTCAGCTGGAAATACCCCACAACAATACCAACAACAAGGGCGGAACAGTCAGAAGCATCATCATCAAGCCCCTGCAAAAGAATCCTCTTTGGAAGTCATGTTGAAGGCTTTTATGACTGAAACCAAGGCAAATCCAGAATCAAGGAGCTTCTGTAAGGAACTTGGAGAATCAAGTAGGTCAGTTGGCAACTGCATTAACTAATAGACCTGTTGGCACCTTACCTGCATCCACTGAGTCCCCATCTTCCTCAAATGATAAAAGGAAGGAGCAGATCAAAGCCATAAACTTAAGAAGTGGGAAAGAGCTACAGGATGCTGTAGCATCTAAGCAGCAAGGAACAAAGACAACTGAACCGGCTAAAACATAAAAGATTAGGCTTGACTCGGTTCCACTTCCTGAAGACACAGTGCAAGTTACTCCCAAGTGGACCGAGCCTAAGCTGATTTCAGAGAGGCCTCCTCCTCATTTTCCACAAAGGTTGAAGAAGGTGGCTCAAGAGAAGCAATTCAACAAATTTCTGGAAATTCTGAAGCAATTGCACATCAACATACCTCTGGTTGAAGCCCTGCAGCAGATGCCTAACTACACTAGATTCATGAAGGACATTCTGACAAAAAAGAAGAGACTGGGAGAGTTTGAGACAGTTGCTATGACAAAGGAGTGCAGTCTATTATTGCAGAACAAGGTACCTCAGAAAATGAAGGACCCATGTAGTTTCGCAATTCCCTGTTCCATAGGGAATACTTATTGTGGTAAGGCTTTGTCTGACCTTGAAGCCAGTATCAATTTGATGCCAATGTCTATCTTCAGGCAACTTGGAATTGGTGAAGCAAGACCAATTACAGTAACTCTGCAATTAGCTGACAGATCCATTGTCTACCCTGAGGGAAATATTGATGATGTGTTAATCAGGGTGGACAAGTTTGTTTTCCCAGTTGACTTCATTATTCTTGGTTTTGAAGATGACAAGGAAGTTCCCATCATCCTTGGAAGACCATTTCGTGCAACAGGAAGAACATTGATAGATGTCCAGAAAGGAGAGATTCATATGAGGGTTAATGATCAGCAAGTTACTTTTAATGTCTTCAATGCTTTGCAATACCCTGATGAAGAGATGGAGACTTGTTCTGTTATTACTGGTATTGAATCCCTTCTGCAAGAGCAACTTCTAACAGCAAGGCAAGGCCTAGAAACAGAATTTGAAATGTATGATGAAAATGGCTCTGGGAATGAAGAACTGAAGATACTAGTAGAAGAGAAAAGGACACTCAGGTCTTGGATCAGAAGATATGAGTCCTTGGAGCTGACTGATGATACCTTTAAAGAGAAAGTTCCCTCCATTGAAAGACCTCCGAGTCTTGAATTGAAGCAGCTGCCTACTCATCTGAAATATGCTTATCTGGGAGAACAGGATACCCTTCCCATCATTATATCTTCTTTCCTCACTTCCGATCAGGAAAATAGTCTTATTTCAGTTTTGAAGAAGCACAAGAAGGCTATTGGATGGCAAATGGCAGATATCAGAGGAATCAGTCATAGTCTTTGTATGCACATAATTCTCTTAGAAGAAAATGCCAAGAATAGAATTGAAGGTCAGAGAAGACTGAATCCAATAATGAAATAAGTGGTGAAGAAAGAAATTATCAAATGGCTTGATGCAGGAATCATTTATCCCATCTCAGACAGTGTGTAGGTTAGTCCTGTACAGTGTGTGCCAAAGAAGGGTGGAGTCGCTGTGGTGAAAAATGAAAAGAATGAGCTTATTCCTACAAGAACAGTTACAGGGTGGAGGATATGCATGGATTATAGAAAAGTGAACAAGGCCAAAAGGAAGGATCACTTTCCACTCCCATTCATTGATCAGATGTTGGATAGGTTATCTGGAAGAGAGTTTTATTGCTTTCTAGATGGTTATTCAGGCTATAATCAGATAGCAGTGACACCAGAAGATCAACAGAGGACCACCTTTACTTGTCCATATGGTACATTTGCTTTCAGAAGAATGCCTTTTGGGCTCTACAATGCTCCAACAACTTTCCAGAGATGCATGATGGTTATTTTTTCTGATTTCGTTGAGAAAACTATGGAGATTTTTATGGATGACGTTTTAGTATTTGGGGATTCATTCATGGGTTGTTTAGACAACCTGGAACAAGTGCTAGGTCATAGGCATAACAAAATTTTCCACACTATCTATTATGCCAGCAAAACCCTTATTGATGCTCAAGTAAATTACACTACTACAGAAAAAGAACTGTTGGCAGTTGTGTTTGCTTTTGACAAATTCAAACATTATCTGGTAGGAACCAAGGTTGTGGTGTACACTAAGGGTGGCAAATGGATGGATCGGATAAATTTTTATTCGGATCTTAACGGATGGATTAAAAACAATCCATTAATCTATTATAATCCATTAAAAATCCAATAAAAAAAATCCAATCCATCCGTGATCCATTAAATAAAATCCATCTGATCCATCCATTAACAACTTTTCATGGATGGATATCCAATCCATCCACTAAAATTTATTTTAAGAAATTAAATAATTTTATATCTCTTTTATCCATCCATAAAATATTTTTAAAAATAAAATAATTTTGTAAAAAAAATTAAAATATTATCTCTATCTCACTCTTGCTCTCTTCTTTCTTCCTCTCTCTACCCTTTCTCTCTCTCCCTTTTTTTCCCACTCTCTCTCTATCTTTACTCTCTCTCCACTCTATCTCATGACCATTTTGTATCACATCTATTTTTCTATTATTATATGGGAGTTATTGATTATGTGCATCTACAGAGGTTGTTTTGCCACAACGTTCCATGACATTATTTTACGAAACTTGTTACGACTTTCTGTGCTTTCAATTAGTTAATACTTTTTTTTAAGTTTCTCAGCAAAAAAAAAAAAGGCAATGAAAAAAGAAAACGTACTGATAACATGGACTACAACTGGTGCTCGAGAACAATTAATTAGTTAATACTTAATCTAACAAAAAAAGAAAAAAAAAGCAGATAAATAAAATAAAAAATAGTGAAGAAAAAATAATAAGGAACGGAAGAGAAAATTAGATGGAGTGTTTTTTTTTTGGTTACAAATGGAGGTTTTTTTTTGTTTGGTGAAAAATAATATGAAAAAAATAAATTGGTTTTGGAATGGATAAAAGTTGATCCATTACATTTTTTATTGTTGGTCCAATGGATTTTAAAAAATATTGGATGGATCATAAACCATCCACTAAAAAATAATCCAATCCATTTATATTATTTTTTTATAAATGGATGGATTGGATGGATTTTCTCATGGATGGACTGGATGGATGGTGGACAAATGGATCATTTTGCCACCCATAGTGTACACTGATCATGCAGCCATCAAGTACCTCATTGATAAGAAAGATGCAAAGCCAAGGTTGATTAGATGGGTCCTATTTCTCCAAGAGTTTGATTTGGAGATTAAGGACAATAAGGGTATTGAGAATCAAGTAGCTGATCATCTCTCCAGAATTGTTGAAGGAGAAGAAGCCAAGCCTCAAAGAGAAATCAAAGAAAATTTTCCTGATGAACACCTGCTGATGATAGTAGATGCTGCAGCACCCTGGTATGCTGACATGGTGGATTTTCTGGTAAGTGGCACTAGTGCAATAAGTGCATTTTACGTCAGTTAAAATTGATTTTTTACGTCAGAATACTGACTGACGTAAATACACCTGACGTTAATAGTTAATATTTTAACGTCAGTTGAGAACTGACGTTAAATATAAAACTATTAACGTCAGTTCTTTAACACAACTAACGTTAATTTTGTAAAAATTAACGCCAGTTGTTTAAACAACTGACGTTAAACATTAAACTATTAGCGTCAGTTCTTTAAGACAACGGACGTTAATTTTGTTAAAACTAACGTCAGTTGTTATAAAGAACTGACGTTAAAGGTTTTAATTTTAACGTCAGTTGTTTATTACAACTGACATTAATAGTGTACTGTATATTTTATAAAATACTATTAACGTCAGTTGTTTGATACAACTGACGTTAATAGTTTTTTTTTTAAAATTCAGTTTTAAAATATCACTCCCCTCAACTATCCCTGCATTCAGTAAATATCCCAAGTAACAGAATATCACACACATTCAGAATTGCAAAGGAAAAATGGAACAATGGGGGGACTTAAAACCAAAACCCATGTATAGGAAAAACATAACTATCTACAAGATATATATATATATATATATATATATATATATATATATATATATATATATATATATATATATATATATATAAATTTTAGTCTCTAATGTCTAAAAACAAAACTACCAATCTAAGGATATATATATATATATATACATGTTATTAATTAGTTTCTAAAGTCTAACAAAAAAACTATTCATCTAAGTATTGCGGAGGTATCTTGTCAATTCCTTTTTCAGCCGCATACTTGAAGAAGAATTCAATGAGCGCATCCTCAAGTCTCTAAACTCATCCTCGTGAAGAGGCGTTTGGTCGGTAAATGCCTACACACGATCAAATAATAACAATAACATCAACGCAAGTAATATTCAAAACTATAATATATAATTTAACCAGTTGTTTAAATATTACCTTATTCCATCCATCCGTAATAGATGCAGAGACTATGTTCAGCATATGAAGCATCACATAATAGCCGCACGACCACCCGTCAATTTGAAATCGAGACTACCAACAAAATTAATTTCAATGTCAGTTCAATATACATATAAATTAGTAATTATATATAATATTAATTATTTGATAAATAAACTACCAAACCTTGAGGATGGTCCATTGAGGATTTGCTTTAGCCTTAGAAGTCCTACTTCTCCCGTTGGCGCAACTTATGCTACTCGCCTTCAGCGCGCTATCATAAACAAATAATCATGTCAATTAACAAATTCATATATCATGTGTGTAATAAACTAAAAACAACTGATATTAATACTTAAATTAAATTGAAGATTAGTTACTTACGTATTTACAGCTTCCACCACCTCCTGTGGCGGCTGTTGGTGGAGAGAGTAGAAGAATATGGCAGTATGCCTAGACGGCTGAAGTACGAACAACTGCCAATGACTTTTCATACAGTAGGGAGCCAGATATAATTCTTTCTGATTGTCTCCCAACAAGTTCCCTAAGTATTTACTCAATGCATCGCCAGCAAAGAATTTGGGCACAAGGAATGTCGGATCTAAGAAGCCGTAAACTGATGCAACGCCCTTATCAAGCAGAAGACGATGGAGATACCTAAGATATGAAAAGGTGTGGATGTTAATTACATAATATATATATTGAAATTAAAATAAATTATTAAATGGAAAAATACCAAAAATAAATAAGTTATAAAATTAAAATTAACTTACGTGCCGAGAGACTCAAAACCGTCTTTGGCCATCCAGGCGTTATTTCTGTAGGCGCTCCCGACATCGTCACCACAGAAGGAAAATATCCTCTGTTGATCTGGGCGTGCCACCCATCCATCGTGCTCCAATGGACATTCAAAAATCTCAAACGCATAATCCTCACCAAGTGAGAACAAACGAGTGACAGGTGACAACGACACCGACGTCGACTTCGCCTTCAATTTAGGAAAAACAAAATAGATAAGTTGTTGATAATTTAAAAAAACACAAATAATTATTTGACTAATTTGGACATTAATAATGAATACATACCTTTGTTAACATTTCGAGCTCACGTCGTTTGAAGTCCAACTCAAGCTCATGCCTTTTCATTTCCAATTCATGCTCATGGCGTTGGACTTCGAACTCCCGCTCCCTAGCTGCCAACTCATCGTCCTCCACATGTGCCCTACTCTCTTTTGTGCTCACATGTGAAGGGTTGGCATGCCCTGTGGTGTCCTGGGATGAACCGACGGAGGAAAGCTCTTTGGCAAGCGCCGCTTGAATTCAGGTTGGATATTAAGCTTTGCATCAGATGTGTTGTAATAGCTGGGTTGGACATGAGGTGCTGAGTAATGTCAGCCAAAATTGATGCTTCATCGACCACCCGCTTTCGTGAAGCAGACTTGCCATAATATTCTTTGATGGTCACGTTCCTAGGAACACCGAGAACCCGACCAGGATGGTCTTTCTTGCCTAGAGCAGTCATCAAGACGCCCCCCCCGTCAGGAAGGGACGAATGAGCCCTGGGAGGATTGTGCTTTAAGATCCATCTACAATGAAAAAAAATGAAAAAACGTACAAGTGAAAAGTGTTGCAAATATCTATACAAATATCAATTGAAATCAAGTTAACTATTTACTTACAATCTTATCTGCCACTTCGCGAGTGGCATCAACTTTAAAAGATCCCGTCTTTGTCATGCGGTCGGCTAACCAGACATCCTCGCGGTCGATGTCCGACGGAGGACTTAATGGTGTGCCCTCAGGCACCTATCCTCTTTCAATCCTAGCAGAGTGCTCTTCCTGCTTCGCCCTCAGCCTATCCGCCATCATCTGCTCGATCCGAGTTTGGTACCCACCCTGAGACATGGTGTGACGGTGGAGGTTCTTCGCCTGATTCTGCCGACCCTTATTTGACTTAGCCTATTCAAACAAAAACACATAATTAAATACAGTTAAATGATCTATAAGAAGCATACAAAATTAACTTAATCAACCAACCTGAAATTCTCCATCCTGTCGACTCCTGGCAAACATATCCCAAGTTTCCTGATCAATCCAGGGATAATCCGAGAACATTTTATCAAGCCGCTTCTTCCCAGATACATTGTACCTGGTAAGATCATGCTTGAACCCATTCCAACGCTTTGATGCCATTTTCATACATTTATGACGATGATCCTCGTCATTTGGCACAGTCCAAGCTACCTACACATTAAATACATAACAACTGGATGGATTATAACTCGGATAATTATCTAATAATGTAAATCAAATGAATGTAAAGGTAAAATACCGCGATAGCCTCCCAAATATGATCCTTAACGTTCTGTGGAACGTCATTCCAGTGGTTGTAGTTGATGCTTACGTCTTGCTCGCTTGTAGAAACACCCACTTATTAAATTCTTTAGCACGGGGTCCCTGGGCATTTAGATTAGCATTGAAGGACACCTCAAGCTTCTGTCCGCTTTGCCTGTCCTTCTCTAGTTTCTTCAACGAGGTGGCTCCTCTACCCCGTTTCCTATGAGCCTGTGATGTCTGTATGGACAAAAAAAATGATAAAATAGAGGGTTGTAACATTATAAACTTACATTAAAAAGAAGGACTAAAGATAGTATATAACATGTAAACTTACACTAGAATCAGGCGTAGGCGTGATCGAGTCCTGCGTAGCCCCCACAGTGTCCTCCCGTGCATGTGGGCTATCCGACTGATCCATATGTATGCCTGTTCAGAAACAATATATATTTATTAACATAGGTTATAACTCAAAACAAATACAGAAGTATAAATAAAAATAACTAGATAGGTCCTGTAGATATACAAAACATATATCCAATATAAGGACAATACGGGAGATTGAAAACTATAGTTTTTGAAGATTGCCAAGCACTAGTCACGACTGGCGGTGATGTCCATCACGGCCAGTAACGTGCTAACCGAACCTGACCCTCACAGGGGCGGGCGATCACGGCCTAGCCGTGATGAGCATCACGGCCGTGACAGATCAACCAGCAAAGCAACATGCACTCAAAACCAAAAATAGAGACATTACAAACAACTCAAACTCACAGTTTCAAGTTTCAAATACTGAGACTACAGTTTCAACATACACTCAAAACCAAAAATAGAGACATTCCAAACAACTCAAACTCACAGTTTCAAGTTTCAACTACCGAGACTACAGTTTCAACATACACTCAAAACCAAAAATAGAGACATTCCAAACAACTCAAACTCACAGTTTCAAGTTTCAAATACTGAGACTACAGTTTCAACATACACTCAAAACCAAAAATAAAAAAATGTGCCCTAAAGACTCACCAGAAATAGGTGCTCGCGTGGTGGTGGGGAGGGGAGCTCGAGTGGTGGCCAACATTCAATATGGTTACTGAGAGCAGAGGGACAAGGAGAGTTAGTGCGCGGGAAGGGGAAAGAGAGATGTCAAGTTATTGCAAAGAATGAGCGGGAAAGACAGAGTTAGGGGTTAAGAGTGTACCTCACGGTGGTGGCGAAGAAGCCCTCGCGGTGGTTGCGGTGGAGATGAGCTCGAGATTAGCGCAGAGTGAGAGTGAGAGTGAGAGTGAGGGTTGAGAGTGAGGGTTGAGCGTGATGAAAAGAGAAAAGAGACATACAGAGCGAAGTGCAGAAGGCGCGCGGGTGTAAACGTTATAAAACAACATTTTACGTTAGTTGTTTGTAAAAACTGACGTTAAAGGACATTTAATTAACATCAGCTGTATTAAGAAACTGACGTTAAAAATAAAAAAACTTTAATGTCCGCTGTTGAAGACAACTAACGTTAAAAGTGTTCTGCAAAAACATTAATTCCTTTGACTACTGTGCTACCTACCCCTGAGTATTTAGTTTATAGATCAGTTTTCAAGAAAATCAGTCTCTCTTCTCTATATAAAGTACCATTCTTCTGTATCAGTCTCTCTTCACAAGAATATGTTTAATAAGTCAAGCTAATTAATGAAGATTAAACATAAACTTGTTTAAAAAAAAAGTTTAGAAATAAACTGCACTATATATATGGAGTGACCTGCGTTAAGGGTGACAATAGGGCATTTCAGATAGGGATATAGGATTATTTACGTCAGCTAGTTATTTAACTGAAAATCACATTTTTAACGTCAGTTGTTTAAAAAACTGACGTTAAAAATAAATATTTTTTTAAAAAAACACTTTTAACGTCAGTTGTATTAAACAACTGACGTTAAAAGTTTATTAGTTTCTGCAAAAACATTCATTCCTTTGACTACTGTGCTACTTACCCATTCACCTTGTAACCTAATCTTCTTAATGAGCATTAAGTTTTTGGATCAGTTTTCAAGAAATTCAGGTAGTCTCTCTTCTCTATATAAAGAACCATATTCTTCTGTATCAGTCGATCTGTATTACACCCCCCCTCTTTTCCTCTATATTTCGTGCTTTTTCCTTCACAATATGCCTCTATCAAATATGAGGTGTTGTTATTTCTTCCTATTCCTAGAATTAAAGGTCTCTGTCTTAATGGTACAAAAACTTCTGAGGTTGAGTAAATTACATAACATGGATGGTAAGGTTGGGTGAATCACGTAATGTGATTCCCTCACTTTATTTCATCCCCGTCATCCCTTTCACTTTGCTTTGGAAGCAAGTGACTGTGAATTCAAGAAGATGCATCAAGGAATTCCAGTGAAGGAGAAGATGCAAAGATCCATTTTAATGTGGATTCACTTTTGCATCATGGAATTCAAGTGAGGGATGAGATGCATCCATTGGAGTTTCGAGGACAGGATCGAGAAGAAAATGATGTTGAAGCAAAACTTTTTTTTATTTTAGGGCTATGTTGCATAAATTTTTTATCTTTTAATCATTTAATTGTAACTTATGAATCGCTTCAATGAGATACGATTTGATTATACATATAACTTGTTTTATGTTAAGTGTTTATTTATTTTAATTTGCACAAGAATTTGTTTACTAATTCAAGCTAATTAATGAAGATTAAAAATAAACTTGTTTAAAAAAAAAGTTTAGAATTAAACTGCACTATATATATGGAGTGACTGTGTTAAGAGTGACAACAGGGCATTTTGAGATAGGGATATAGGATTATTTACGTCAGCTATTTATTTAATCAAGTAAAAATCACACTTTTAACGTCGGTTGTATAAAAACGGCGTTAAAAATAAATATTTTTTATTTTAAAAACACTTTTAACGTCAGTTGTATTAAACAACTGACGTTAAAGGTATATAAGTTTCTGCAAAAACATTCATTCCTTTGACTACTCTGCTACTTACCCATTCACCTTGGAACCTAATCCTCTTAATGATCAACTTAATTTTTTAGCAACTTACCATGCCAAGTAACTTCATCCTCTGCTCCAATAAATAACTTCCTTCCTTCCTTTTATTTTTCTGCTTCACAATATGGCTCTACCATGGAGATTAACTTCATTACTCTTTCTTCCTATTCCTAGACTCAAAGATCTTTGTCTTAATGGTCAAACAACTTCTGAGGTTGTGTAAATCACATAACATGGGTGATAAGGTTCTGTAAATCACATAATGTGAGTTGCTCACCTTATCATCCTTCCGGAGAATCGTTACGCTACAGTTCCAAAACCTCGGCTTATGAATGACCACATTATCAGCATGTACCTCGATTCCAACATGAGTAACACCATCATCACTGCTAGACATGGTCACATTCGGAGTATAGTTTTCCCTTTGGCATATTTCATAAAACTCTCTGATGGGATGTAGCTTTAATGTTTCGGGTGTGATAAGGGGTTCCAAAAGTGGCCTTATGCTTTGCCACACAACCTCCTCATTGAATTATGGAAAACTCAGTCGCTCGACTCTCCTCTCTTGCTCACCCGTGAAAGGAACGAAGCCTCAACAAATGTTTAGGATTTTGAACCCTTTCAATGTAACTTTTTATATGATTTTAAAATTTTGAATGTATCTTGTAATTGTATTATTGATACACTTCATGAATGAGATCCGGTTTGGGTAATTGATTCAACTTATACTTCGCACATATATTTTAGTTTTCAAAACAGAAACACAAAACATAAAAGCAAGTGAAACTGAAACTTTGAGGAAGGCAATGCGGAAGGGTACGTTTACTAGCTAAAAAAAATTATTAAAATAACCTTTAACGTCTGTTGATGTAAGGACTGACGTTAAAAGTGAAGTGACTCATTTTTAACGTCAGTTCAATAAAGAACTGGCGTTAAAAGGTTCACTGTTAACGTCGATTGTTTATTGAACTGGCGTTAAAGCGAAGTCACTTAACTTTTAACATCGGTCCTTACAATAATCAGCGTTAAAATTGAATTAATGAAGTCGATATTTACAAAACTGCCACCGCCTCCTTTTTAACGTCTAGCTTTTGGTTAACTGACGTAAACCTTTTCCGTCTAATGTATATTTTCCACTACTGTGGGGTAATTCCAGTGGAAATGAATTCTCAACAAAAAAGGTGATTTTTGCATCTAGCTAAACATTTTTACTGGGATGAACCCTTCATTTACAAAAGATGCCAAGACCATATCATGAGATGTGCTGCTGAAGAAGAAATGAAAGACATCCCGAGTGATTGCCATGCTACCCCTTATGGTGGTCACTTTGGAGGGAATAGAACTGCTGCAAAGGTCCTACAATCAGGGTATTTTTGGCCCACTTTGTTCAGAGATGTACAAGAATATGCTAAGAACTGTGACAGATGTCAGAGGGTGGGAAATATTTCCAATAGACAAGAAATGCCACTCAACACTATTTTGGAGATTGAATTGTTTGATGTGTGAGGCATAGATTTCATGGGCCACTGTCTCTTATGGAAATGCCTACATCCTAGTGGCAGTGGATTATGTCTCCAAATGGGTAGAAGCAGTAGCTTTGGCCTCTAATGATTCCAGGGTAGTCACCAAGTTCTTGCACAAGAACATCTTTACCAGGTTTGGCACTCCTAGAGCCATAATCAGTGATGAAGGCTCTCATTTTTACAACAAGTTACTTGCCAATTTGCTTGCAAAATATGGAGTGAAGCATAAGGTAGCTACTGCATATCACCCTCAGACCAATGGCCAAGTTGAAGTCTCCAACAGAGAGATCAAAAGGATCCTTGAAAAAAATGGTGAATCCTTCAAGGAAGGATTGATCCTTACATTTAGATGATGCTCTCTGGGCCTACAGAACTGCTTTTAAAACTCCAATTGGCATGTCTACTTATAGATTGGTTTATGGCAAAGCTTGCCATTTACCAATAGAGTTGAAACACAAGGCATTTTGGGACATAAAGAAGTTGAATTTTGATGCACAAGCAGATGGGGAAGCAAGACTGATGAAACTGAATGAACTTGAAGAGTTTAGGCTGTTTGCTTATGAAAATGCTGAAGCATACAAGAGCAAGGTCAAGGCATGGCATGATCAGAAGATCCAGCCCAGGGAACTAGTTGAGGGCATGCAAGTGCTGTTGTTCAACTCCATATTAAAATTGTTCCCTGGGAAATTGAAGTCAAGATGGTCTGGGCCATTTAAATTGATCAAGGTCTACCCTCATGGAGCTGTGGACTTGCTTGATGAAAGCTCTGGAAGGGAGTTCAAAGTCAATGGCCAAAGTGTGAAGTAATATTGGGGTGAGCCTTGTGCTAGAATGAAGGCTACCATCCATCTTGCAGTCCCTTAGTCAAAAGTGTGGAGTCAGGCTGAGGACATTAAACCAAGTGCTACTGGGAGGCAGCTTGACTTTATATCCTTTGCTTTATCAATTAATTTCAGTGAATTAGTTTTACTTAATTCCAATTAGTTTTAGTTAGTGTTATTTTAGAATAAATATATGCTACTAACATGTGAGTGCAGACTGAGGCAGTTTTAGCCCAAAGGCTGTGCTGGAAGGTGGGTCAATGTGGTCAAGTCAAGCCCATTTAGAAGAGCTTTGGGTGGTGTTGGTTGGTACAACACGTGGAAAGGGCTGGGCTTGAATTAATTTGAAATTTGAACTCAAATTTTGAAAGGTTTTGGGGGGAGGAATTAAAAAAAACGTGGGGAATGAAGCTTGCCCAAAACCACCCATTATTGACCACCCTTGCCTCCACCACTCACGTATGCCCATGACCTTTCACCTCAACTTTCTCCCCTCTATTAAAGCAACTCTGCAATATCCCTTTCCCCTCACTCGTCCCTACTATCCGAACCCTATTCTGCTCTCAACTGTCCCTTTCACCTACTAGAAACCCCACATGCAACCCTTCAACCCACAAGGTACAATGAAGAAGACCAAAACCCAAATCGTGAAAACCAAGACCACTGTCCCTACCTTTGACTCATCTGAGGACCCTACCAACACCTTTGTTGATGAGGAGAGCAGGTTAAAATATGAAAAAGAAATTGTCAAGTGAAGGTTCCGTTTGGAGAAAGGCTTCTTCCTCCCCGATGATGACCACTACGGTCTCAGTCAGGAGGTGGCTAAGGTGATTGACACTCACAAAATGGAAGAAGTTTGCTGCTCACCCCAGGGACCCCATAGCTCCATTTGTGAGGGAGTTCTATGCCAACCTCACCTCACCCCAACAAAAGCATGTCATGGTGAGGGGGTCCAAGGTCTCGCTCTCTGCTCCCACTCTGAATAGACGATGGGGATTTAAGGGGATTGAAGTTGAACACTATACTGAGCTGGCAGGAATCGAGGAGACTACCCTAAATGATATGATGAAGGAAGTCACAGTAGAGGGTGCTGAATGGATCAACCAGGATGATAACTAGAAGATCTCAAGGCCGGACCTCACTCCCTTGGGCTAGGTTTGGTATCACATCATCAGGAACAAGATACTCCCCACTGCTCACTTGGAAACAGTGAACAAAGAGAGGCTCGTTCTCCTCTACTGCATCGACAAGGGGAATAAGATCAATTTGGGCAAGCTAATCGAGAAGGAAATAATTTCCTTTGCATTCGAGCCGAAAGGACTTTTGTTTTTCCCTTCATTGATCATTTCCCTGTGCTTGAGATGTGGAGTGAAGGCACGCCTAGGAGAGGAGGTCATTGCTAGCAAGGGAGTTGTGGATTTTCTGGCAATCAAGTGATTTGCAGGGTCAAGTTCAAAGGTAGCAGCACAAGAACATCCTTCTAGGCAGCAGGATCTCCCAGAAGGTTTGGAGAAGAAAGTTGATCTATGCTATGAGATGCTGCAGCATCATATGAAGCAGCAGCAACTCTTTTGGGCATTCTCCAAGGAACAACACCTGTGGCGGCACAGGACCTTTGAACTCAACAAATTTCAACAAGCGAACCCAGTTCCCCTGTTTCTTGAAGCTGTTTTTGCACCCTTCAAGTACTTTGCCCCAGAACCTGAGAAGCAACCTGCACCTGACAAGCAACTTGCACCAGAAAACCAACCCGACAACACCCCTGCCAACCCCAGTTTAAGCGAGCAATCTATGAATAATAATGAAATCAACTCTGATTGGACACCACCAGCACCACCTAGAGATCCCACACCACCACCAGCACAACCAAGTGGCTCCAAGAGGGGCAAGGAGAAAATGGTTGAAGAAGACACAGAAGGACCCCTCCACCCAAGAAAGGAAGAATCAAGCACAGAGCCCCTCGTATGATCAGAAGGACAAAAGCTGAGAGAGAGGCTGCCAAGTCCAGTTCTGAATCTAGTGAGGATTCTGAGGACAACCTGCCTATTATGACAAGAGTTGGAACACTCAAATCCGTCAAGACTACTAAGGCTCAAGCAAAAACTGGCGGAGGGGAGGACGCTGAAGCTGACAAGGAGACCAATGCTGAGGTGGCAATTACCAAAGAAGTACCAGCAACAAGCAAGCCTACTATGAAGCAATTGGCCAGAGCTGGAAACAGGAGGAGCAGTTCCAGATTGGCTCAGTCTTGAGTAGAAAAATCTCACCAAAGGTGCTTCAACATGCTGCAACATCAGATGACCAGGACTCCTTTTATCTCTCTGTAGTTTAGTTGTTTCTATGTTTTGTTTTGGTGTTAGTGGAGTAGGTTTGTTTGTTTTTAATTTAGATGTGAATGATGTCTGTCTTGCCCCCACTGTGTCAAGCTGATTGATGATTAATGATGCAGTTGGGGGACCTTTTTTGGAAGGAAAATTGTGAATGAATGAATGAATTGTGTTTGCCGTCCATGTGAATCTGATGAGGACAATCTGTTTTTGTGTGTGCTTTTTTGCTTGTTCAATGCATTATCACCCTTGAGTAATCCCTTCTCACCACTAAGTCCCTAACTCAAAAATTATGCCTAAAAGAAGGACTGCATACAAGTTAATCAATCAACATGAGAATTGGATTGCAAAGACCCTGTTCTCAAGAACTGAGGGTGAGTCTTATATTAGATTTCAACCTAAGTTTGGGGGTGTGTGAAACTAAATGATATGTTGTAGCACTTTTCAACATTGATCTGTGAGCTATTGGGCTTCAGAAGTTTCTTACATCTTATATTCCACTCATGTGTTTTTCTTTGCAGAACTTACCTAATTTCTGCGATTAATTGCACATATCACTGATGCACACAACTATGCTTGAGGCACTTTTCATGTTTTAGCCAATGGGACTTAAAAGGCCAAACTTTCAATATTATCCTTATTTGAACCCCTTTGAGCCTGGACCATTTCTTCTGTATTGAGCCACATTACAAACCATTTCCGTGAAAAACAATGTAATACCCTCTTAGGTGTAGTTTGGGATTGTTGTTAATTTGTTCTGTGAAATTTTGCTCCTTAAAAATGGTTGAGGACAACCACCATCTAAGTTGTGTGTGTGTGGGTAGGGGGGTGGGGGCAGCTATGCACCAAAGGAAAAAGAAAAAAAAAACCAAATGACCAATCCGAAAAAAATTGCAGAAAAACTGCAAGGTATGCTCAAGTTCAATGTCCTCCAAAAAAAAACCAGAAATAAAATAAAGCAAGTACCCCTCTCTTTTACCAAAAAGGTGTGTTGAAATAAGAAATTGATTAAGTTTTTTTTTTTTTTTTTTTGGGGGGGATGATGTGGACAAGAACTCTTAAACTCCACCTAAGCTAGTTACTATCCAAATGATACCACACCTAAACCTTAGCCCCATTATACCCAAACAAGCCCTCTTGCTGTGTGCAGTCATGTGTATGTGCTATTGACTGATACAAATTAGTCAACCCTATGATAGAGTGGCATTTGAATGATGATTGAGTGATACACAGAAAAAATCATAAATTAAAGTGAAAAAAGTGAAGTGACAAATCCATAAGTGTGTTAAAACCCCCGTTTCTTAGGAAGACAATCTGGTATACCCTCATCCTTATGGCCAAAGGATAAAAGGGAAATACACCTAAGACTCTGTTGAGAGGTGATTTGGCTGGAGTTTCTTGATAAAGCCAAATTAAGAGTAAAAGGAAGCCACACACACACACATAGGAAGGTGATTGGGGAGGAGTATTTTGTGTTGAACATGCTTTTGAAAAATATGCATCTGAGGACTGCTATGGAAGTTGCATAATGCTGTTTTGATTTTGTTCACATTCTGTTCTTGTGTATCAAGTGTCATTACTTGAGGACAAGTAATGATTCAAGTTTGGGGGTGTGATAACTCTTAGAAATAAGAGTTATTATTATCTTTTTAACTAAATCATTGTTCTTGTTTAGAGTAGTTTTGTAAAATAAAGTAGAGTTCTGATAAGAATTTGAGTCATTGAGCTGAAATTGTTTAAATGTTGAAAAGAATGATAAATTTTGGAATTATATAACTGAAAAGATGTTTGAAGTGTTGAGCAGGAAAATATGATATTTAAGTTGAGTGGAGCTGCTCCAGTAATGCTATGGAATGCTGCAGCTTCTGAAGACAGAATCACTACAAGACAAAAGAGTTGCCAGCTCAGTGCACCTTCACTAAAGGACAAAGAACCTATAGCACGTCCAAAAACGAGGAAAGAGAATTTCAACCCTTTACTGGGTGTACTTGGGAATTGGGCCAAAAAATATTTTAATATTTAAATTTATGTAAAGCCCAAAAAGTGAGGTATAAGAGAGAGTGTAAAAACCCTAGTTGGGGAGCACTAGTACAAATAGTGAAAAGTAGCCTACCTCAAGTGTCAGCTGGTATAGGGTATAACAGCCTTCATTTTTCCTCCTTGTCTTCTCTGTAATTTGTTTTACGTATTTATGCTTTCATTTTCCATTTTATTGACTTGTCTTGTCATTATGCTCATTATGAACTAATTTCCTTTAGCTAGGATGCTATGATTTTGTAATTGATACTTAAGGGTGATTTATACAAATGGATGTTACTCATTTTCCTTTATTCCGCGTGAATGTTATTTTGGTTTGGATTGATCAACTGAATTAAAATACTAGCTAGCTAAGTTTGGAAAAATTTAGTTAGTGGATTTGTTTAACGGATAAAGTTAAAGTAATTAATTGGGAAATTAATTACTGTTGAATGAGCTAGGAATAGCCTTTAAGACTTTAAGTAGCTGGACATGCTTAACCTTATCTGAGTGAGTTTAATTTGAACTTAGGAATAAGAAGCATTTAATGAAACTTAGTCTTTATTGTTGGAAAACAAATTTATTTTCCTGGACTAAATGTTGTAGCTTTCCGAAGCATAAGTTACCCTGCAGTTAAAATTGCAATTGATTAGCTTTCCTAACTGTTACCCATCTCATCTGAAAACTCTATATTTCATTGATTTACTATCTCGCAAATTATTGTTACCGCTTGCAAATTAGTTACTCTCATTACTTTACTGCCACAAAATTATCTTTTGTTTATTAAGCTGTTTAGAAAAGGTGAAAATAGGAATTATATTCAAATCATTTAAATCCTCATGGGAACGATCTTTATTCACACATTATTACTTGTATGATTGTGTTCACTTGCACACTCTGCACATATTCACAAAATATGGCAACAACGGAGGGATTGAATTGAATAACGTTTAGCAACTTTAGGGACGTTTTTGCTATTTCGTTCAATGCAGGGCCCAAGTTGATACTACCTCAAAATTTCAGGGACCAAATTGACGATTTACTCGCCTGAAGCTTGAAGCTTGAAGGTCTACTCTAAAGTGAAATGCAAGATGCTTCTTTTCTAGTTTTTTTTTCTCTTGTTACTTTGAAATTTTCAGCCCACTTTCCTTTTTGATTGGCTAGAAATTACCTGATATCAGACTATTAAAGTATTAATTAATTATTATGTATAAAAAGACTACAAAATTTTGTGACGTTTTCGTGATGATTTTTTTCCTCATATCTAAAATGGACAAGGAAAGTGGTAAACATCTCGACCTCATAGGAAAGAGAATGTAAGTTTGAATCTTGGTGACAGACACTTCAGTTGGGAGGTTGTGAAAATCAATGATTAATTTTCTGCTCTAAGCAACCGATCGAGGATTAGTCGCATAGCCGGTCCAAAGGGCCGAAGCTTGTGGGAATACCCCAGAATGTCATTGGGAAGGGACCTAATTATGGTGGTTCATAAATAAAATAAAAAGACAAGGAAAAACATATTCCAGAACATGAATGTTAGATGGGTTTTTAATGAAATGATTATAAATTATGTAAACTCATGTAAATATTTTAATGTACATTAAATTTAATGTACCATGTACTAATTAACATTAATATATGGATACATTTACCGAAATATGTTATAACTTTTTGTGTGTTACTTTTAGAAGAGCCTTTTCCTTTATTAGGATACCACTACTAATTTTTTTGTTAACAAAAGCACTAAAGTAATCTCTTAATTTCTACATCGAGTCTCGATAAGGCACTAAACGTCTCATTCCTCGATGAATATTTGTTGTCTTATGATAATTCGCTGGCTTATTTAGTTTTATAGCTGAAAAAGCCATGATTTGTATGCAAATTTTTCGAGTTTAATCTCTTTTTTTTACCCAAATTTGGCTTTATTTGTCATTGAGCAACGATTTAAGTCTTTTTATTAATTTTTAGGAAGTTTGGTGATTTTTTAGTGAAATAATGCATCTAATGCTATTTTTAGTTTCATGTTAAAAGTAAAGTTGGAAGAAACTAGGAAAAATTGAATAAAACAAGCAAAATACAAGTTTTGGGTGTCTCGCCCCGCAAGCCAGAAAGCTGAAAAAGGAGACTTCTGAAGACTCTCCGGGGCGCCCCACGAATCAATGCGCACCTAGCGAAGTAGAGAGAAGGATTCTGAAGGTTCCCTGTCTCGCCCAAAGTGACAGGTTTCGCCCTGCGAGAAAGTGAAGAATTGCCTGGGCCAGAATTTGAAGTTCTCTCCGCGAGCGCGCGTAACCAGAGTTTACTATTTAAGCTTGTTTTAGTGCGAATTTTAGAACCCTAATCCTAGTTTTGAGAGTTGCATCTCTTTAAGTTAGATTTCTGAATTTTTGTTGATGTTTCTACTCAATTACTTTGTGATTATGAACACCATGAGGAGCTAATCCTCTTTTCTAAGGAATCGACGTAGCCGCACATGACGGTAGTGAAATTTGTGATGTTTTCTATTCGCTTCTTCTATTTCTTTGTTTCTTAATTCTGAATTGGATGTGTTAATCAAAAGAGATCATGATTAACTAGCCAAGTGTGATGAGTCCAACCAGAGATTCATGCTTTAGGGTTTGAATTAAGAACACAAGTTGACTATTGATAGAAATATAATAGAAGACTTGTGCAATCAATATAGGGAACCAAGAACTTAATGAATCCTTGCATGTTAATCATTATAGAGATATAGTTGGTTAGGGTGTTAGGGTGTTTTCTCTTGTGCTCGAACGAGACATTAGAATAATTTAGGGTTCCTGATTAACATTGAATTGAATTAGGAATGGAGAATTAAATCACAAATAGATCTAGGCTTGATTGTGTAGGTGAAATCATAACCTTAGATTCCCCAATCTCAATCTTAATTCTCATAACTACTTGCGATTTGTTTTTTATCTCACTTTAATTAGATAATTGATTTTGTTATCTCACTTGATCTCATACTATTCTCTCACCTTTGACTTGGTCAAATTTGATTGTTCTCTTTGAATTTAGATAAAATTGGTCACCCAATCCCCGTGTTCGACCTCAGTATTGCTTACCATGTTTTTATTACTTGCTTTGATCCGGTACATTTGCTGGAGACCATCATCTTATTTTCTTGTATCACACATTTTCCCCACCATTACTATTTTGTCACATGTTCTACCTTTATAACATTACATGGGATTTTAACAGATATGACAAGATAATATTGATGGGGACTAGATGTGGTACAGGAAAATGAGACAATAGATCTTCATCCCTCATTCCTAAGATGCAATGAACCTTATAGTGGGTGGAGATCACTCCTTCGTTGCCTTGGCCACAAACTCAAAATAATTAATTGTGTAGCCCAAACCAGCTGGGTTACAAACACACCAATTACCTTGAGTTCACAGCTGTCAAAATGACCCCGACGCATGAGTCAACCCAGTGTGGTCGTGGGCTGGATTGAAAAAAACCAACTCACTTTTACTTCAAGTCAAAATAACCCGGCTCACTTAATCCTACATGTTAAATGGGTTCAATTTTGGTTGGATCAGGTTGATCACCAACATTTTTTCCTTTTATTTAATTGTATAATGTCACTACAAAACTCAAAAAGGTCCTTATTTTTGTTTTCTTTTTTTTTTTCCTTTCATTTTTCTGTATTTCTTCATTTATTTAAAAACGTTTCTATTTTTAAAATTTTCTTTGATTTTTTTATTTTAAGTGAGACAACATGTTCAACCTACTAACCCGATGTGGGTCAAGCAAGGTTGATTATTTCTTGACTCGCTTTCACAGCTCTACTTGAGTCAATTTGGTCCTTGCTTCCAACGATACCTAAATGACTCTTTTGAGGAAGTACATTTTTTTTCCATTAAGGAGAATGTCGTTTAGTAAGAAGAAAAAATCATTAAACGACATATAAGTTTAAAATTCTATTTGTTGTGTTACTGTGTTTTATTAACAATCTTATTTGAATGCATCATTGGATTTTTTTGTTCTGTCACCCATGATTGGGCCATACAATTCGTATAACGTCCTTGTAATAAATTATGCACCATATAATAATACTTTTTTGTTAAGGGGTTGTATAAGATGCACACTCCCACAAGTGGTGCATCTAAGCACCTTAAATGTGGACCATTGATCTATTCAAGTGTGTTAAGATGACAATTTGATACTTGTTGAGCAGGTGAATAAATTCACCACCATCATCTCCTTCCTTCCTTAACACCGCCACTGTCCACGCCATATCCTTCCTTTGTTTTGTCATTGTCGCCACCCACCATCGCCATCTCCTTTGTTCTTTCTTTGTGATTGTCGTCACCCCACAACCGGTGCACCCTTCAACCATCCCTTTCAACACTCGTAAGGAGATCCCCCCCTGCAAACAAACAAACACAACACAAGATCCACCATTAAAATAAAATTAGACCTTGAAATACAAACAAATCTGCAAAAAAGTAACTTCCATAGACACAAACGTTTTCCCCTAAACGCAGAGCTCCACCGAAACCTCCACCTTCGTAACATGTGATGTTGTTGCAACCAAATTTTCACCACTGTGTGTTGTCGCTTGACCAGTAGTGCGTTCTGCCATTGTGCGCGATGTCGTGGCTGCCCCGCTGTCCCTTGGTCTTCTCATTTCTAGCTGTAAATAAAGGAGTTGTCTTCTTGACAGTGGATTGACCCGACGGGGAGGGAATGAGGAAAGGAGATGGCGGTGTTCATGAAGGACGGTGATAGTGACGGAAGAAGAGAGGTGGTGGATGACATGGATTTGACAAGAAAATAAGGAGAAAAAAAGGGATCGGATGATTGGTAATAAGGAGTTAAAATCCAGGGTGCATACATGTGATAGAGATCAATTGCAAGGCACACAGCTTTCTCACACACACAACTCACACAGAGATTGGAACACTCAATAGAAAGAATAGGAAGAAGAAGATGATCTATGAAAATACCTCACTGTATTATTCATTCACTAAGTAATGAATAATTGAAGCATTACTTATATACAAGTGCACCAAGTCCCACATCGAGTAGTTACAAAAACTAATTTCCGTTTACTCACTAACTGTCATAACTGACTTATTATAACAGAATTACCTAACTCTCAGGACAATGAATTACTCAATTACAATATGCCCTCCTAATTCATAGTTCCTAAGTGTACATCATTTAACTTTCTTCTCAAATCATTGAACCTCTCGATCTTCAATGGTTTTGTCAATCCATCAGCAAGTTGAACTTATGATCTGCAAAAACATAACTCCAATCTTCCTTTGCTCACTTGGTCTCTCAAGAAATGATACTTGGTTTCTATATATTTGCTTTTACCATGAGTTGCTGGATTTTTAGCCAAGCTTATTGCTGACTTGTTGTCAATTAGTAGTTGAATAACATTCTTTGACTTTAACTGTAACTCTTCAAGTAAGGACTGAAGCCATAAGGCTTGGCAAGCAGCATGACAGGCAACAATGTACTCTGCTTCACATGAAGAGAGAGTCACTACTGCCTGTTTCTTCGAGCACCAAGATATTGAAGCACCTAGGAATTTGAACACATATCCCATAGTGCTCCTTTTGTCCACCTTATCTCCACACCAATTCGAATCAGAGTAGCCAACAAGTTCAGTCTTAAACTGATTTTCACACTTAGGAAAAAGTACTCCATAATCAAAAGTTCCCTTTAGATATCTCAGGATTTTCTTGGCTGCAATCAAGTGAGAGTGTTTCGGATTTTCCATAAACCTGTTGATGAGGCCTACTCCAAAAGAAATATCAGGCCTGCTATGACAAACATACCTCAAGGATCCAACTATTTGTTTGAACAAGGTGCTGTCTACTGATTTTCCAGACTCATCAATCACCAATTTCACACTGGACTCTACTGGTGTTGCTGCAGGATTGCAGTTCAGCATGTTGAATCTTTTTAAAACCTTTAGCACATACTTTCTTTGATGAAGTATGATACCTTTCTCAGTTTTCAGAAACTCTAATCCAAGGAAGTAGGCCAATTCCCCTAAAACAGTCATGTCAAACTCTGACTTCATGCTTCTTTTGAACAAATCAATTTCTTCTACATCACTACATGTGATTAGAAGATCATCAACATATAAACACACCAATATCAAATCAGTTTCTCCTTTCTTTTTCATGTAAACGCCATTCTCCACTGAGCATTTTGAGAATCCAAGCTGAAGTAAAAAGGAATCTATCCTTTTGTTCCAAGCCCTTGGTGCTTGCTTCATGCCATACAAGGCCTTCTTCAGTCTCAGCACCTTCCCTTCTGCACCTTTCATTTCAAATCCTAGAGATTGAGTTACATAAACTTCCTCCTCAAGAAGTCCATTCAGAAATGCAGACTTAACATCAAGTTGGAACAATTTCCATCCCTTTGAGTTTGCTAGAGCTACAACCAATCTCACTGTCTCCAATCTTGCCACAGGTGCAAAGACCTCAGAGTAATCAAAGCCAGGTCTTTACAAGAAGCCCTTTGCAACTAGCCTTGCTTTGTGCTTAGCCACAGTCCCATCCGGTCTGTGTTTCAGCTTAAACACCCATTTAACAGCTATTGGATGCTTGGTAATTGGAAGCTCAACTAACTCATAAGTTTGATTGTTCTCAATTTCACTGAGTTCTTCTTTCATTGCTTCTAGTCAAACATTTTTCTTCAAAGCATCTGTGAAACTGATTGTTCCAGCATCTGCAAATAAAGCTAAATGCACAAGTTCTCCTTCTGCTGTAATCATGTTATCTGACATCAGCTCATACTTTTCAAGTCTTGGGGGCAGGTTTCTGTTTCTCCGTGGCCTTGGTGGATCAACTAGTGCATCATCATACTGATTGGTTGAGGCACTAGTTGAAGCACCAGCCTCAGCTTCCTGTTCTTCATTCCACATTATTGGAACAAACTGAGTTGTGCTGATTTTCTCAGTTTTCCAATCCCAGCTACTGGTTTCATCAAAGTGAACATCCCTGCTAATCACAATCTTCTGTGTTGATGGATTGTATAGCCTGTAGGATCCTGCTAAATGATAACCAACAAGTATCATTGGTTCACTCTTGTCTCCAAGCTTCTTCCTCTTTTCATCAGGAATATGCCTAAAACAAAGAGAGCCAAACACTCTCAAATGGCTCACAGAAGGCTTCTTTCCAGTCCATATCTCCTCAGGCACTAGTGATTTCAATCTTTTAGTAGGATACATGTTCAACATATATGCTGCAGTTGTGACTGCTTCTCCCCAAAAGTAGTGAGGCAAGCCTTTACACTTCAACATGCTTCTAGCCATGTCCAAAATTGTTCTATTTCTCCTTTCAGCCAGACCATTGTGCTGAGGAGTATAGGGTGCTGTCACTTCATGTTCAATGCCACTTTCTTCACAAAATCTCTTAAACTCATTTGAGGTGAACTCTCCTCCTCCATCTGTTCTGAGGAACTTTAAATGCTTCTCTGCTTGTTTTTCTGCCATTGTCTTCCATTTTTGAAAGACTGAGTACACTTATACCTTTGTCTTTATGAGAAATATCCACAACTTCCTGCTATATTCATCAACAAAGGACAAGAAGTATCTATTTCCACCCAAAGATGGAACTTCAAATGGCCCACAGACATCAGAATGAACTATTTCAAGTACATTGGATGATCTTAAAGGAATGTAAGAACTAAATGACTTTCTAGGCATTTTCCCAATCAAACAGTTCTCACATACCTTATCTGGAATTCTGATTCCAGGGAGTCCAGTCACCATGCCTTTGGACTTCAATCGACTAAGATTTTTGAAGTTCAAGTGACCAAGTCTTTGATGCCACAGCCAAGACTCATCTTTCAGCACCTCTGCAACCATACATTGTGCATCTGTGCATTGATTTGAACCCGAAAGGTCCCGTTCTGTGTAAGAGGAGCTTTCAGTATTCTTCTGTGACTTGAGTCAAAGACTTTTATGTGATCATCCTGCAATTGCATTGTGAACCCTTTCTCAAGCAGCTGGCCTATGCTCATCAGGTTGCTCTTCATCTGAGGAACATACAAGACATATGTGATCACTGCACATTTCCCATATTTCCTTCTGATCAAGACATTCCCAACTCCTTTAGTTGGCATTGTTCTGTTATATGCAAACCTCACCTTGCTCTTCTTGCTATCATCAAAATCCATAAACCATTCTTTATGACTGGTCATGTGGTTAGAACATCCTGAGTCTAGATACCAGATGTTAGTGTTACCTAGCTCAGGACTTTTGTAACCATTAGAAGAACAACATCTGAGTCTGAATCATCATCATGTGCTATATTTGCCTCATTGTCTGATCTCCTTTGCTGATTCTAGTTACTAAAACATTCATTGGCAAAGTGACCATACCTATGACAATTGAAGCACTTCACCTTCTTTCTGTTCAGTTTCCTCTTGCCTTTGGTTGATCCATCCCTTCTTGATGAGCTTTAAGTAGAATCTCAATCAGTTTTCTACTGTTCCTGACCATGGAATTTCACATTTCCATTGTTCTTGGAGCCTGTCTCCTTGTTCTTTACCTTTTTCTCCTTCCACTTCTCAGCACCACTCTTTCTTGAAACATGTGCTTGAAGGGCCTGATCTGTCTCTCTTGGACCAGATCTCTCATTGAGCCTTTGCTCATGAGCTTCATGGGAAGTCTAAGGATCTTGAGGAGTTAGAGTTATTAGGATCTTTTCAACCACTTGCTGGTCAGAGAATGTTTCTCCACAAGTCTTCGTAGAGTTCACCAACACCCGAAGCCTGTTGAAATAGTCAGCTATTGATTCTTGGTCAGTCATCGAAAACAACTCATACTGTCTCCTCAGAGATTGCAGCCTGACTTTCTTGGTTTTCTCAGCACCACCATAGGATTTGTACAAGATATCCCAGGCCTCTTTTGTATTCTTGACCTTGGAAATCTTTTCAAAATTCACAAGATCAACACATTGATGAAGAAGACACTTGGCTTTGTAGTCTTTATTTTTTATAGCATTGTCATCCTTCTCCTTTACTGAAACTCCATTCTTTACAATCTCAAGTACTTCCTGAAAACCTATAATAGCTTCCATCCTTACGATCCACTGATCATAATTTTTGCCAACAAGAACTAGCAAATTCGATGGGAAACTACCATTCCCATTTATGGAAGCCATCCTTTCTTGCACACACAGGTCTCTCTCTTAACTGAGCTCGAGATACCAATTTGATAGAGATCAATTGCAAGGCACACGGCTTTCTCATGCACACAAATCACACAGAATTGGAACACTCAATAGAAAGAATCGGAAGAAGAAGATGATCTATAAAAATACCTCACTGTATTATTCATTCACTAAGTAATGCATAATTGAAGCAATACTTATATACAAGTGCACCAAGTCCCACATCGGGTAGTTACAAAAACTAATTTATATTTACTTACTAATTGTAATAACTGACTTACTATAATAGAATTACCTAACTCTTAGGACAATGAATTACTCAATTACAATAACATGCACCATTATTAGGAGGGCGCATGCTAGAAGCCACTGTTCCTGCCGAGATCCGGTTGGCCGGAATCTCGTCGTAGAACGTCGAACCAAGGGTGAGCAATGGGGGTTGTTTTAGATTATGGCTTGACAGAATGTAATATTCCGGTCCTACGTATCCCAATGGGAATCAAAGCCAGACGTAGTTCTAGGTTCAACCCTTAGCCGTAGTGATCTCGATCTCTTAATTTTGTATCTGACGAATACCAGCGAGCAAGGACTTTTCAATAGTCTCTTGGTCGAGCTAGTTTCTCTAACACTATTAAGAGAGAGTCACCGGGTTTCAGTGAAAAGTGAGTTTCTTTCATGGGTTCTCCTCCTTTTATAATATGATTCCCCTATCTTTTAGAGATATGGATTTATCTCCTTTTATCTCTTAAATCTCTCTTGAGATGTGATTTCCTTAATTTAAGGGATATTATCTCTTTTAACCAGATAAGGTTATTTCAGATAATATCAGGATTTAATTAAGGATAATATCAATATTCTATCCCTTAATTTAGGGGATATTATCTCTTTTAACCGGATACGGTTATTTCAGATAATATCGGGATAATTAAAGGTGATTTTAACTCATTATCCTTAACTTTCGGATTGGGCAGAGTTTTCAAGCTCGGTGACCGGGTTTCACTCTTCGGCCAGTACACAAGCCCCCCAAGCTTTGAGCTAATAAGGCGTAAAAGCTTTCATGACATTAGCCGAGCTTAGGAACTTGGTTTTATCTTTTGGTCTTTCGGCTCGGTGAGGTGATTGACCGAGCTTCATACTTCGTATACATATATACATATCCTTCAACTTGGTGAGCAGCTGACACGCTGTCGCGCACGGGTCAAAAAGCGAGTGGTTTGTAAAAACTGTAGTCAGGGTGCGACAACTCGAGTATCGTCTCACAAGTACTCTTGGATTGTTAATTTCAGAAAAATAAGTTTTTTTTTTTGGGGGGGGGGTTGAAGGGTTAAAATTCAATTAAGAAAACAGAGCAAGAAGTGATTATCAATAATTAAAATGATTAATCTACTGTTCTCGGTTTCCCACTATCATCGATTCATATAATTCCCATGCCCTAAGAGGATTCTAATCCATTTTCGATTGTAGCAACAATTAACAAGCGAAATTGGCACTACACGATATATGTTCCCAATTCCCGAATTAAGCAAACGGGTTGAAGCACTCGTGAATTAAGCAAACACGACTGAACACACGCGAATTAAGAAAACACGATTAGATATGGGAACATAAAATCATCGAAACAAATCAATACCTATTCTATATAATTCTGAATTAAGCAAACAGAACGTACAGGATAGTATTGAAAGGAAGAAGCAATTTAATCCGGGAATTACAGAATCTCAAGTGTCGGCGGAACCCGATTACAGCAAATTAACCAAAGGGAATTAGCTCTCCATCACAGAAATGACAATAACCTAAAAGTATAGTGTAAACACTGAAAACTGGATCCATTTTCTGTGTCTTCTGCGTTCCTTTTTATAAAGAGACCGTGCATCACGACCGTGATGGCCGTCACGGCCAGGCCATGACCGCTTCTGTCAAGGGCGCACATTCAAATTCTGGTCTGTCACGGCCTTGATGCCTATAACGACCAGGCCGTGATCGCTTCTGACTTTGGGTGCTGATCTGTCACGGTCGTGACCTCCATCATGGCTGGGCCGTGATCAACTCTGACTTTCTGGGTCTTCTCATCACGCCCGTGATGTATGTCACGCCTGGGCCGTGATGCTTTCTGACTTTCATGATCTCATCATCACGCCCGTGATGTGTGTCACGGCTGGGCCGTGATCCTTTCTGTCTTCCATGGGTAGCTCATCACGGCCGTGACCAGTGTCACGGCCTGGGCGTGATGGCCTCTGCTTCAGGTGGTCTTCCCTTCTTGCTTTTCCTATCAACCTGAAAACATGAAATTGCAGTAAGTGCTTTATTTGACTCAAAATCAACTAAAATACCCTAAAACTACTTAAGAGACTCAAAATGTTGCTTGAGGACAATTACATCCAAATTTGGGCGAATTCGAGATTAAACTCGAATAAGACCTATGGTCTTACTAGTTAAAAACTAGTCGAGCCAGAGGCTGATCAAAATACCCCAAACTTAAACTTTGCTTGTCCCCAAGCAAACTAAAACAAAAAAAGACTCAAACTTGGCAAGCTTAAAGGATTCAATAAAATTCGCACAAATTTCTTGCAATTTCAACAAAACAATTTTTCTTCAATGTTTCCCCCCCTTTGCAACAATGTGACCCCCACATTCATTTACTTTAAAACATTGAGAATTCCATCATTCATGCAATCATTAATCTAAGTTGAGGATCCAAGTTACACACAAAAGGGAGATCACCAATTTCAAACAATTGCCTTCCTCACAAGGGCATGTAATATTTCACTCATTCGCTCAATTTGTCTAGGCTATCAACATTTCACTCAAGTTCACATTTCAAGAGCACTTCCCATGAATTTGATTTTCATCTCAAACAAGGTTCCCACGAAAACATGCATGCAACATCAAAAGGTCTTTTAAAGGTTGTAATGGGGCTTAGCTAGAGGTAGGATATTCAAAGGTACTAGGCTTAAGTCCCTAGGAACTAAGAGAGCATGAGCACTTTGACACATTGAACTTCCACTCAAATTCCATTTTCCATTTTTCTTTTTGCTTTGGGTGACTACATCCTTTTTCTTCTAATACCCTTTTTGACATTTTTGCACTTTTCTCTTTTTTTTTTCTTTTTTTCTTTCTTTTTGCCTTTGGCTCCAACCTTTATTTTTTTCTTTTTCACAATCCAAAACAGTACATCATATCCTCGTAGCCACCCCAAACTTAGCTTCTTGCAAACCTTGTCTTGCTAAGGATCCATGCCTTCCTAATCCTAAGATTGGGTTAACATGGTTTTTCAGATTTTTGGCTTATAACATAAGGTCATCAAGAAACAATAGGCTTATTAGGCTCAATGTGGCTAACTAGGGGACATGCATTAGGGACTGGTTCAATTTAGGCCAAGTAGCTAATTCAAAGAAAATTGCCTAAATAATTTGATGCAAACACATAGACATGCAAACCATGAAGAGATTCAAGCAAATTCGGGAAAGTGCAACTCAAAAGTGCTTCACACAATTAAGAGCATGTTGGAGGCTCAAATCCTCACCTGGACATTTTTTGCAAATTGTTTGACCGAGATTCTATCCCTAGTGTGTGCACCCTTTCACCCCAAACTTATCATAAATCATGCAATCATAATAGAATATCTCAAAGTTGAATTTTCAATTTTTCACATGGGGGTCAATTTTCAATTCTCAAAACCTAGGGGGGAATCATAAAAAATTAACATATATCATGAAATCTATCTATGCAAATTCAACAAAACCCAATCAAGATTGCTGACACAAGACTCAACACACATACAACACAAACAAGAAAAACAACACAAAACAATTGGTTCCCTCCCCCACACTTAAAACATACATTGTCCTCAATGAAAGAACATAAATATAAAATCAGAGTGAGGGGAAAGGAGAAGGTGCTCCCTGATCAAGTTGTAGTGTAGGTGGGCTCTCCCAAGGAGAGCTCCTCAACAGTAGCATCTTCAGGCACCGAGCTCTCATGGAATAGCTTCAAGCGCTGCCCGTTAACCTTGAAAACCTTGTTGCTACCTGCACTTTTTATTTCAACTGCACCATGAGGGAAAACATCAGTGACAACAAATGGGCCAACCCACTTGGATCGAAGTTTCCCATCCATCACTTTCAGGCGGGAGTTAAACAATAAAACCTGTTGGCCCACAGAGAATTCCTTCCTAGAGATCATCTTATCATGGAAGTGCTTAGTTTTCTCTTTGTAGATCCGAGAGCTTTCATAGGCTTCCAGCCTAAGCTCATCAAGCTGCTGCAATTGGAGTTTCCTTTCAATGCCTGCTTTTTGCATTTCCAAGTTACAGCTTTTGACCGCCCAATAAGCACGGTGCTCAACTTCCACAGGCAGATGACACGCCTTACCGAACACAAGTCTATAGGGGGACATCCCTATTGGTGTCTTAAAAGCTGTTCTCTGAGCCCAAAGTGCATCTTCTAGATGGTGGCTCCAGTCCCTCCTATTTGGCTGCACCACTTCCTCTAAGATCTGTTTGATCTCTCTGTTTGAGATCTCAACCTGCCCATTAGTTTGGGGATGATATGCAGTGGAGACCCTGTGCACAACTTCATACTTCCGGAGTAAAGCTTCCATGGCGCGGTTGCAGAAATGAGTGCCTTGGTCACTTATGATAGCACGAGGTATGCCGAACCTGCAAAAAATATTGGACCTGACAAAATATGCAACAACTCTAGAATCATTAGTCCTAGTGGGGATAGCTTCCACCCACTTTGAAACATAGTCAACGGCCAATAAAATATAGAGAAAGCCAAAAGATGCAGGGAAAGGACCCATAAAGTCAATTCCCCACAGATCAAACACCTCACAGAAAAGCATAGGTTGCTGAGGCATTTCACTCTTACGAGTGATGGCTGTACCTGCTGTCTGACACTCCTTACAAGTCTGGTAAACCTCATAAACATCTCAAAAAATGGTGGGCCGGTAAAAACCTGAATCTAGGATTTTTCTTGCAGTCCTCTGTGGCCCAAAGTGTCCCCCTACTTGAGAAGCATGAGAGAAATGCAAAATAGACTCAATCTCATAGTTGGGGACACATATCCTAATTACCTGATCACTGCCAAATTTCCAAAGATATGGATCATCCCAAACATAGTATTTGGCATCACTTCTGGGTTTGTGAATTTGCGCCCTAGTTGCACCTGTTGGAAAAACACTAGCAACAAGATAGTTAACAATATCATCAAATCAAGGAGTCACCCCATGCAACTGTAAAAGCTACTCATCAGGAAAGTCACCCTGAATGGGAGAAGGACCCTCATCCCTATCTATTCCGCTCAAGTGATCAGCTACTAAGTTCTCAGCTCCACTCTTATCTTTTATCTCCACATCAAACTCTTGGAGCAACAACATCCACCGAATCAATCTCGATTTTGCTTCTGGTTTCTTCAGCAAGTACTTTAGAGCTGCATGGTCAGTGAAAACAACAATCTTGGAACCTAGCAAATATGATCTAAATTTATCAAGAGCAAAAACAATGGCTAGAAGTTCCTTTTCAGTAGTGGTGTAATTAGCCTGTGCAGCATCTAAAGTCCTAGAAGCATAGTAAATCACATGGGTAACCTTGCCCACCCGTTATGCAAGGACCGCTCCCACAGCATAGTTAGAAGCATCACACATAAGCTCAAAAGGGAGGGTCCAGTCAGGAGGCTGGATGATGGGAGTGGAGGTCAATGCCTTCTTCAAGAAATCAAATGCCTTCTTGCAGTTGTCATCAATGTTGAAAGTGGCATCATTCTTCAGCAGGTTGGACAGAGGAAGGGCTATCTTGCTGAAATCCTTTATGAAGCGCCTGTAGAAACCTGCATGACCAAGAAAAGAACGAATCTCACGAACGCAAGATGGGTAAGGCAGTGTAGAAATCACATCAATCTTAGCAGGATATACTGAAATACCCCTTTCAGAACTAATATGCCCCAAAACAATCCCCTGTTCAACCATAAAATGGCATTTTTCATAGTTCAAAACAAGGTCAGTTTCAATGCATCTTTCCAAAACCAAGTTCAGACTATGCAAGCATGCATCAAATGAAGAACCATAAACAGTAAAATCATCCATGAACACTTCCATGCAATTTTCAATATATTCAGTAAAAATGCTAATCATGCATCTCTGGAATGTGCCAGGAGCATTGCAAAGACCAAATGGCATCCTCCTGTAAGCAAAAGTGCCGAAAGGGCACGTGAAAGTAGTCTTTTCCTGATCCTTTGGTGCAATGTGGATCTGGAAGTAACCTGAAAAACCATCAAGAAAGCAGTAGTGTGATTTACCTGCTAGCCATTCAAGCATCTGATCGATGAACGACAAAGGAAAGTGATCCTTTCTAGTAGCCTGGTTCAACCTCCTATAATAAATGCAAACTCTCCAGCTATTCTGGACTCTAGTGGGAACAAGTTCATCATTTTCATTTTTCACCACTGTGAGTCCAGACTTCTTAGGTACAACTTGCACTGGGCTCACCCAATTACTGTCAGAGATAGGATATATGATACCCGCATGCAAGAGTTTTGTTACCTCCTTCACAACATCAAGAATCAAGGGATTGAGCCGCCTTTGGGGCTGCCTAACTGTTTTAGCCCCATCCTCCAAAAGAATCCTATGCATACACATGGAGGGGCTAATACTTGGTATGTCGACCAAGGTCCACCCAATCGCCTTCTTGTGCTTCTTCAAAACCTCCAAGAGCTTAGCTTCCTGATCAGCATCAAGGCTAGAGGAAATTATGACCGGAAGTTTTTCATTTCTCTCCAAATAAGCATACTTCAGATTTCTAGGAAGTGGCTTAATCTCTAGGGAGGGTGGCTGCTCTATGGATGGTATGTTTGGGGTAGCCGTACTGTCAAGAACTTCAGCTGAATAAGCAGCTTCACTTACACTGTCACCCTCCAAAGCAGCATCAATCCCAGAACAAACAACACAAGGGTCAGTGTGAGTGCAATCAGCACATGAGTAGACATCATCAAAACCAGAAATGGGTGGGAAATCAGCAGCTGCAACCAAATCATCATAAGTTTCATCAACAATTTCAGAGAGCAACTCTATTTGAAAAACAGAGTGCTCTTCCAAGGGATGCTTCATAGCATCGAAATGTTGAATTTTGCCACAATGTCACCAAACTCCATGGACATGGTTCCATCGTGAACATCAATCTTTGTCTTCGCCGTTTTCATAAACAGCCCTCCCAGAATGATTGGTGATCTACTAGAATCTGTTTCCCCTGCCATGTCTAGGATGTAAAAATCAGCAGGGAAAATCAAGTCATCAACTTGCACCAGCACATCTTCTACCACTCCAATGGGGCGAGCATTGGTCCTGTTTGCCAACTGGATAGTGAGACCTGTATGTTGCAAATGACCAAGATCAAGATTGTTGAAGACAGAAGTAGGCATGACATAAATAGAAGCTCCTAAATCCAACATGCAATTGTCGAATTTACTGTCACCAATGGTGCATGGAATAGCAAAAGTTCCCGGATCCTTGAATTTCTGTGTCATTGCCTGAGTGAGGGCCGAAACAGTAACCTTTTCAGATGCAGGCTTAGGTTGAATGAGGGCTGAAACATTTCGCCCCAAATTGACTCTCTCATTTCCCCTCAACCTCCTCTTGTGTGTGCACAAATCCTTCAGAAACTCTGCATACTTTGGAACCTGCTTAATCACATCAAGGAGCGGAATGTTTACCGCCACTTTTCTGAACACATCTAGAATCTCCCTCTCCTTGTCTTCCCCATCAATCTTCTTATTTTTAGCACTCTTTGCGGGAAGGGAATCGGTGGCACATACTCTTTCTCAGCTTCAACAGCAACAGAAGGTTCAAGTGTTAGTACCTCAACAGTTTCTTTATCCTTTTCAGGGGCTGCCTCTACAACTTTCCCGGATCTCAAAGAAATCGCACTCACATTAGGATTTGGAGCATTAGGATTCACCACTGTTTGTGCAGGTAGTTGGTTCGATCCTTGAGCTTGCTGCATGGCATTCATCGAAGTGGCAAGCTGTCCAATCTGTGTCTGCAAAGTATGAATACTAGCATCCGTTCGCTGCTGAAACTGTCCAATCTGTGTCTGCAAAGTCTGAAACTGGAGATTTTGTGCAGTCATTTGCTTGAACAGGTCCTCTAGTGAAGGTCCAGAAGGTGCAGAGGTGGTCACTTGGGGAGAATTCTGTAGTGGTGCCGGCGGTAACATTGGTTGTTGCTGTTGTGCAGATGAGTTCCCATACCGAAGGTTTGGATGATTCCTCCAGTTGGGGTGGTACTTATTTGTGGAAAGGTCAGGAATGCCGTACCGGTTCTGATTGTTGCCTTGATTGTAAAGATTGGCTGCATAAGCTTGAGACAAATCAGTGATTGACTCATCTTTCAGAATGGGGCATGCATCGGTCAGGTGCTCAGGAGAGGTGCAAATGCCACACAACCTTGCTGGCTGAACCTTATCCATTGCCAACTGCTTCACCAAAGAAGTGAGCTCATCAATTCTGGTTTCAAAGGCCTTGTTGGAAGAAGAACCATGGATCTCGTTCACACCCCTTGCTTCGACAAAATTGCTTCTAGTTGTGAAATGCTGGGAGTTAAGTGACATGTTCTCGATCAATTGCTTGGCAGCGGCTGGGGTCTTATCAACAAGTGTCCCCCAATAGCAGCATCTGAAATATTTCTGTCCATTGGCAGCAATCCCTCATAAAAGTATTGAATAAGTAGCTGCTCAGAAATCTGGTGCTGAGGACAACTGGATACCAACTTCTTGAATCTCTCCCAGTACTCGGCCAATGACTCATTGCCTTGTCTAATGCCACATATTTCCTTCCTGATTGATGCAGCTCGGGTGGCAGGAAAGTATCTCTCTAAGAAGACCTTCTTCAAATCATTCCAGGTTGTAACAGAATTCGGTTCAAGGTAGTACAACCAATCCTTCGCAGCACCTTGAAGTGAGAATGGGAAGGCTCTCAGCTTGATGTGGTCTTCAGTTACTCCTTCCGGTCTCAAAGGTGTAGAGCAGACAACCTGGAATTCCTTCAGATACTTGTGTGGATCCTCACCTGCAAGACCACCAAACCTTGGCAACAAGTGTATTAAACCATATTTTAGTTCAAAAGGGGCGACAACATCAGCATATTCAATACACAAGCCATTATAATTAACATCAGGGGCAGCAAGCTGTCTTAATGTTCTCTGATCAGCCATGTTATCAAGTGCAGGTGCAGAATTAGAATTACCACTAGTGCTAGTCCGAATTGCTCTACGACGTGTATGCAGTGTTCTTTCAATTTCAGGATCAAATTCAAATAATTCAGAGCAACCAGACCTAGTAGCCAGAACTAATTCAACAGAAATTCTAAGAGAAAATGCGAAAATAACTACAAGAGTCCTCGACAACGGCGCCAATTTTGACACGCTGTCGCGAAATGGTCAAAAAGCGAGGGGTTTGTAAAAAATAAATTCAGGGTGAGACAACTCGAGTATCGTCTCACAAGGACTCTTGGATTGTTATTTTCAGAAAAATCAGTTTTTTTTTTGGTGGGGGGGGTTGAAGGGTTAAAATTCAATTAAGAAAACAGAGCAAGAAGTGATTATCAATAATTAAAACGATTAATCTACTGTTCTCGGTTTCCCACTATCATCGATTCATATAATTCCCATGCCCTAAGCGGATTCTAATCCCTTTTCGATTGTAGCAACAATTAACAAGTGAAATTGGCACTACACGATATATGTTCCCAATTCCCGAATTAAGCAAACAGGTTGAAACACTCGTGAATTAAGCAAACACGACTGAATGCACGCGAATTAAGCAAACGCAATTAGATATGGGAACATAAAATCATCGAAACAAATCAATACCTATTCTATATAATTCTGAATTAAGCAAACAGAACGTACAGGATAGTATTGAAAGGAAGAAGCAATTTAATCCGGGAATTATAGAATCTCAAGTGTCGGCGGAACCCGATTACAACAAATTAACCCAAGGGAATTAGCTCTCCATCACAGAAATGACAATAACCTAAAAGTATAGTGTAAACAGTGAAAACTGGATCCATTTTCTGTGTCTGCTGCGTTCCTTTTTATAAAGAGGCCGCGCGTCACGGTCGTGATGGCCGTCACGGCTAGGCCGTGACCGCTTCTATCAAGGGCGCGCATTCAAATTCTGGTCCGTCACGGTCGTGATGCCTATCACGGCTAGGCCGTGATCGCTTCTGACTTTGGGCGCTGATCTGTCACGGTCGTGACCTCCATCACGGCTGGGCCGTGATCAACTCTGACTTTCTGGGTCTTCTCATCACGCCCGTGATGTATGTCACGCCTGGGCCGTGATGCTTTCTGACTTTCATGATCTCATCATCACGCCCGTGATGTGTGTCACGGCTGGACTGTGATCCTTTATGTCTTCCATGGGTAGCTCATCACGGCCGTGACCAGTGTCACGGCCTGGGCGTGATGGCCTTTGCTTCAGGTGCTCTTCCCTTCTTGCTTTTCCTATCAACCTGAAAACATGAAATAACAGTAAGTGCTTTATTGGACTCAAAATCAACTAAAATACCCTAAAACTACTTAAGAGACTCAAAATTTTGCTTGAGGACAATTACATCCAAATTTGGGCGAAATCGAGATTAAACTCGAATAAGACCTATGGTCTTACTAGTTAAAAACTAGTCGAGCCAGAGGCTGATCAGCAGCTCGGGTGACCGAGCGTGACGCTTCGAGGTACCGAGCTCTATATATCGGCTCATACACAAGCCCCCCAAGCTTTGAGCCTATTGCGTGGAAGCTTTTTTCGAAGGAGCCGAGGCTAGCCGAGGTGGAGGTGATTACCTGAGTTTCGTGTTGGGGCCATACTTTCTCGGTTCCCGAGATGGAAAGTAAACGTCACTCTGTGTGACACGTGGCCTTTATGGCATCATTTCCGAGATTTGGTCATTGTGGCTTGCCCCTATTTTCCCGCGATGGCAGTGTACATTATGACATTTCTGCCACGTGGTTTCTTTCCATTTGTTGGCGAATTCGGTCAGACTTGAAGGGACGTTTCCCTGCTCTCGTCTGCCAACAACCCTCATTAATTCACCGAGAGTACGTCCATTTTTTCCTACAAATTTGGGCGAGCCTCTGGCGCGAGATTTCATCTTCTTTAAGCCCTAGACTTTCCTTCTTCTCGAGTTCTTTCTGGTCCAAGCATTCATACTCCTTTCTTATTCAAGGTACGTCATGCTCTTTCAAACTCCCTTAGGTTTGCTTTCTGATTTTTCATCCATGGAGACTTCATTCGAGGTATCCCAGAATGCCTCTTTACGGGGTTCAGATCGTGGAGCCACGAAATCAATCAGATTGGAGGTTCTCCTCGTTCTTCTACATCCTCCTCTCGTGGTGGCGGTGGTGCCAATGGTTCCTCTTCCTCCACTGATGGGAATAGCTCAGCTACTCCTGATGTCGTACCCATTTCCAAGCATCGCAAGCGTACCACTAGGGTGTCTAGAGTCCCATACCCAGATATCACCATACCTGGGTATTTCTGGGTAAGGCCGGATGTGGGAGCTTTCCATTCAAATTTTAGGAATTCTGAATCCCTTTCCTCCATAAAAAACAAAGTTTCTTCCCTTGGAGGCACTGTAGAGTGTTTACCGTGTTCTGGGAATGAACATGTCTTTCTTCATCCCGCTCCAGGTCAACCTTCCTTTACATATGTATATAGAACCTTGTTGGAACAGATTGGAGTCACTTTGCCTTTTACCCAATTTGAGTGTGATGTGTTGAAGATTATGAATGTTGCCCCGACCCAGCTCCATCCAAATAGCTGGGCTTTTTTAAAGGCATTCCAGATCTTCTGCGGGCAGATAGGGGTGGTAGCTACTGCTCCTGTATTCCTTTACTTTTATAAATTTAGGTTTGGGGATCAGGTCGGCTGGATCTCCCTTAGTGGGGCTGAGGGGGGAGGCATCATTGGGCTCTATAAGAGTTCATATAAAATTTTTCAAGTCGGACTTTTTCAAAGTCTGATCTACTGTAGGAAACGAGTCCCTATTATATGACTCAGATGGAGTCTCCAAATTTCCCTTCTACTGGCAACCCCATCCCACTAAGTTCTCCAGCTATGACGTCGGCTACATGACAACTCAAGAAAGAGCCGACGTTGAGCTCCTAACTCTATCCTCGGCCATTGCCATGTGGTAGAATTTTACTGCTTCCCAAGTCGTCAACTCGACAATCCGATTTTGATCGTAAGTAGCTTTTTAGCGGGTGTTCCACTTGCCCAGCAGCGTGCTTGTATCTAACAGATTTCTCTTTTTTCAGTGATAATGTGGAAATTCAACTACAAAGATTTACTGAAGAAGTCGGTGAACCAAGCTGCGGGTGGGTCAGTTCTGATTGCGGGGGCTAAGGGGAAAAAGAAGAAAGCCACAGATGCCGCGGATCCGAACACCCGTCTCTCCAAAAGGCCTCGGGAGTCATTTGCAGCTCGAGGTTCGGCGGAGAAGTCCTTCTCCCATACTGGTTGTTGATGAAACTCCTGCCGTTGAGAGGAGGCCGGGGAAAGCTCCCGTGATGACTGACTCTGCCCTGGTCACCAAGTGGTACAACGGGAATTGCAACCTAGGCTTTGGCTCTCTGTGGGGGAATGAGTTTAACCCCAGCTCACTCATCGACGGCCAGGTACTCAAACCTGTTGATGCCCGTCTTTTGTTGGAGCAAGGGCCCGATGAAAGTATGGAGGCTGCCATTGCATATGCCCTCCGAATAGCTTTGATCACCCGCTTTTGGAGTCACCAGTTCTCATAGAACATCAAGAGGGTGGAAATGGCGAAGACTGATGCAGCTCGTGCCCTGAAAATGAGGGATGACTTGGCTCGAGCTATGGCCAATTGTGAGGAGCAGGCTCGGGCTATCGGTCAGCTGAAGGCCCAAAAGGTCGAGCTGGAAAAAGGAAATACCACCCTCTTGGCCGAGATGGAAACGGAAAGAGCCGACCGGCTCAACCTTCACAAGGTCGTGGAAGAGCTTCAAGCCGAGAAGGAAGCCGTTCTTGAGTTGCGGAAGTTGCTTGAGACCGAGAAGGAGGAGAATGCGAGGCTCGTTTCGATCCGGTCAGTTTGCCGAGGCTTCTATCATGAAGGAGCATGTTAATGGCTTCTCCCGAGCCGTGAAGCGGCTTCAGCGTTTTAATCCAGAATCTTTGACTTCTCCTGTCTTTGACGTGGACAAGGATTTTAACCGAGATGGAATCCTAGTTCCGTTGTCCGAGCTCGAGGATGAGGAGGCCGCATCTCAAGGGGAAGAGGCGGAGGGGCAAGCGGCCGAGGAGGGACCCGATGGTGGAGGTGAGATGGGCCTACCTGACCAATCTGCTACTCTCCCTCCGAATGCCGAGGATGACTTTAACTTATGAAATTGTTGTTTATGGGAATACCCATTAGTAGGCTAGGGGGAAATGCCATTTTATTTTGAACTTTTATGTATTCTGGGCTTTGCCCTCTTTTTATTCAATGGAGTTATGTGCTGCGTACGAGTTACTTTTCACTTAGAAAGTGTTGCAACTATTTTTCCACCTACTCGTTACGTGATTTTACTTGAAATACTTGTAGTTTTTTACTTACCGCCTTGGGCCCTTTTTGCCGTTTGGCCCTGGTTTGGTCAATTTTGGCTCGGACTACCTTTTCAGGTGTTAAGTTACTATTTACCCTTATAGACTCGGCCTTTCGACCTCAACTTGATCGATTTTAGCTTGGAAAGACTCTTTAGGTTGTATATACCTTTATAGGCTCGGCATTTCAACCTCAAATCGGTCGACTTTAGCTCGGTCAGCCTCTTTAGGTTTTGTATACCTGTACAGGCTCGGCATTTCGACCTCAACTTGGTCGATTTTGGCTCGGACAGCCTCTTTAGGTTTTATATACCTGTATAGGCTCGGCATTTCGACCTCAACTCGGTCGATTTTAGCTCGGACAACCTCTTTAGGTTTTTAGATACCTGTATAGGCTCGGCATTTCGACCTCAACTCGGTCGATTTTAGCTCAGACAACCTCTTTAGGTTTTTAGATGTGTACCTCTATAGGCCCGGCATTTCGACTTCAGCTCGGTTGATTTTAGCTCGGTCGGCCTCTTTAGGTTTGTTGCTTCTTTTTACCTTTATAGGCTCGGTATTTCGACCTCAACTCGGTCGATTTTAGCTTGGACAACCTTTTTAGGTTTTTAGCTATTTTAATTAAAACAGTATTCTTGCCCAACAACGCAATTGAAAATGATTCTATTTATGTATTTTTTTTGGATGTGCCTCATTAAAACCTTCTCGGCCAAAACCTCGTGGGAAAAAGACCGAGATAGGAAAAAGAGTGCATCACCTATAACCTTAGCTAAAATAAAACTTAAGGTGGGAAGTGTTCCATGTTCTTGGAACCGACTTTCCTGACAATTCTTCTAGCCTGTAGGCACCATTTTCTAGACTTTCAACTATCCTAAATGGGTCAGACCAGTTTGCTGCGAGCTTACCCTCTCTAGGGTCTTTTCTCATGTCGTTTTGCAGTCTCAGTACCAAGTCACCTTGCACGAATTCCCTTGGCTGCAACCTCGAATTGTACTTCTGAGTTGCTTTTTGCTTGCATAGCTCGTCTCTGATTTTTGCTGTATCTCGGACTTCCTCAACCATGTCAAGCTCAACTCGGAGTTCGTCTTCGTTTTTACTTTGATCGTGATGCTGCCTTCGGAAAGAGAGTTCACCGAGCTCAACTGGAATCATTGCATCGGTTCCATAGGTTAGTTTGAACGGTGTTTCTCCCGTTGAAGATTGTGGTGAGCAGTGGTAAGCCTATAGGATGCTTGGTAATTGTTCCACCCCAGCCCCTTTTGATTGTCCTAGCCTTTTTTTGAGCTCGTTTAAGATAACTTTGTTGGCTGCTTCTGCTTGGCCATTCGTTTGTGGGTGCTCGACCGAGGTCACTTTGTTTTTTATTCCGAGGTTGGAGTAAAACTCTCTAAGCTCTTTATCGGTGAATTGCTTACCATTGTCTGTGACAACTGCATAAGGGAGGCCATGCCTGCATATGATGTTTTTCCATATGAAATTCTGAACCTTTTTCACAGTTATCGTAGCTAACGGTTCTGCTTCAATCCACTTGGTGAAGTAGTCCACACCTACCAGCAGGAACTTGATTTGACCTTTGGCAACTGGGAAAGGACCGACTATATCCATCCCCCATATAGTAAAGGTCCATGGCGAGAACATAGAGTGGAGCTCTTCCCCTGGAGCACGTGCTACTTTGGCGAACTTCTGACAGGGCTCACACCTATTAGTCCAAGTAGCACAATCCAGTCTCATGGTTGGCTAGTAAAACCCTGCTCGTAGGACCCGAGCTGCCAGAGATCGGCCACCTGAATGCATTCCACAGATTCCCCGGTACATCTCATCCATTACGTACTCGGACTGCTCCTTCGTTAGGCACTTTAGTAAAGGCCTGGAGAATCCTCTTCTGTACAGCACACCGTCTAGGATGGTGTAATGGCAAGATTTTAGACAAATTCGCCTTGACTCCTTAGGATCGTCAGGCAGTTTGTCCGAGGTTAAATACTCCCAAACCGGTGCCATCCATCCATGATCATAGTGCTCGGTCATTGTTACTTCGGCACTTTTGATGCTCGATTCGAGAAGGTTTTCCTGAATGAAAGTCCTTAGCTGGCCAGCTTTCTTGGTGCTAGCCAATTTGGATAGCAGATCTGCCCTGGAATTTTCTTCCCGAGGTATATGCTCAATAGAGAAATGATCAAATTCAGAAACTCGGCTATTAACCTTGCAGAGGTATCTGGTTAGTTGGGGGTCCTTTGTTTGATAACTACCCGAGACTTGTCCTGTTACAAGCTGTGAGTCACTTCGGCATTTTAGTTCTTGGACCCCAACTTCCTTAGCTAACATTAGCCCTGCGATAAGGGCTTCATACTATGCTTGGTTGTTCGTAGCAGTAAACCCAAACTTTAAAGATTGCTCCAAGATTAGGTCATCAGGCCCCTCAAGAATTATTCCAGCCCCGCTTCCGTTCAAGTTAGATGATCCGCCAACATATAGAAGCCAGATGAAGGATTCCGACCTCAGTTTAGAAGAGAGCTCGGCAATGAAGTTGGAGAGGCATTGTGCTTTCATCGGTCCCCTCGGCTCGTTTTGTAAACCGAATTCCGATAATTCTACTGACCAAGCTATCATTCGTCCGGCTAGATCGGGTTTCTTGAGTACCTGCTTTATTGGATGATCAGTTTTGACTATGACTTGGTGTGACTGGAAATAGGGCTGTAACCTCCGAGCTGCCATGACTAAGGCGAGGGCCAGTTTTTCAATTACTTGATATCGCGTTTCTGCGTCTTTCAGGATTCTACTGACATAGTACACCGGCATCTGTTGTTCTTCCTCTTCTTGGATGATCACTGCACTGATTGCATAATTGTTGACAGAGAGGTACAAGTACAGATCTTTACCGAGCTGGGGCCGAGTTAGGATTGGGGGAGATGCTAGGAAGAGTTTCAGATCTTCAAAGGCCTTCTCACACTCTCCAGTCCAGATGAAATCCTTTGGTTTCTTCAAGAGCTGGAAGAAGGGTCTTGCCTTTTCTACAAACTTTGGGAGAAAGCGTGATAGAGAGGCTAATCGGCCGGCTAGCCTCTGAATTTCCTTCATATTCCGAGGACTTCGCATCTCCATAACGGCTTTGCATTTATCCGGATTAGCTTCGTTCCCCCGGTGTGTTAGAATATAGCCTAAGAACTTCCCCCCTTGTACACCAAAGGAGCATTTTTCTGGATTTAGCCTCATATTGTACTTTCTGAGCTGGCCGAAGATTTCTTCGAGGTCGGCTGGGTGTTGGCTTGGGTCCTCGGATTTTACCACCATATCATCAACATATACTTCTAAGTTCTTTCCGATTTGGTTGACGAAAACCTTGTCCATAAGCCTCTGATATGTTGCACCAGCATTCTTTAAGCCGAAGGGCATTACCCGATAGCAGTAGTTTGCCCCCTTAGTCATAAATGTTGTTTTTTCCTCATCGGGTGGATACATCCTGATCTGGTTATAACCTGAATATGAGTCCAAAAAGGACAAAACTTTGTAACCTGAGGCCCCATCCACCAGTCTGTCAATGTTGGGAAGAGGATAGGAATCTTTTGGGCATGCCTTGTTAAAATCGGTATAGTCAGTGCACATTCGCCATTTACCGTTGGCCTTTTTAACTAACACCACGTTGGCTAGCCAAGTAGTGTATTTCACCTCTCGGATGAAATTTGCTCTGACCGGTTTGGAAGTCTCCTCGGCTACTGCTCGACGCCTTTCCTCGCCAAGTTTTCTTTTTCTTTGAGCTACAGGCCTGGCTTCGGGACATATGGACAGCTTATGGTACATAAAATTTGGGTCTATACTCGGTATATCCGATGTCTTCTAGGCAAACAGGTCGGCATTCTTTCTTAGGACCGAGTGAAGCCTCTGTTTGAGTGAGGGGTCAAGTTGACTACCGACTTGGGTGCATTGTTCAGGTTGGGCTCCCAACTGGAACCTTTCTAAAGACTCTGTTGGTTCGGCCCTGGACTCGTACATCTCCGTTCTTGGGTCCAGTTCAAACATGCTGACTGAGCTGGCTGAAGTTACTGAACTGACCGAGCTCACCACCTCGGCTTTACCATCCTCGACATTCTTTGGGGTGTCCTGGTGGCGGGTAACCTTTAGGCTGTCCACATAGCATTGCCTGGCTAGCTTTTGGTCAGCCCGGACTGCGATTATCTCTCCAGAGTCGGCTGGGAATTTCATTGTCAGGTGTGGGGTAGAGACAATCGCTCCGAGTTCATTCAACATTGATCTTCCAATTAGGATATTGTATGACGTGTTGGCATCTACAATAACGTACCTGACTGATACGGATTTGGAGAATCTTCCTTCTCCAAACGTTGTTAAGAGGTCTATGTAACCTCGGGTCGTGACTTGCTCCCCGGCGAACCCTACTAGCTTGTCTTCCTGCTCCTTTATCAGCTTTTCTGGAATTCCGAGCTTCTTGAAGGTTGCCAGGTACAGAATATCGCCCGAGCTCCCCTGGTCAATAAGCGTCCGTCTAACCGAAAAGTTGGCCAGCTCGACCGTTATCACCATTGATTTGGATCCACCCCTTGGAAATCATCATCTGTGAACGTTATGGGGGGTCTTGCTCTTAGAGGCTTTCCAGACACCTTGTTAATGGATCTGAGGGCTTTTACATGACGCCTCCGAGCCGAACTCGTCATTCCGCCACCTGCGAACCCACCCGAGATTGTATTGATGATCCCCCTGATTCCTCCTTCTGATTCTTCAGTAGGGGTCCTTTGGTTATTTAACCGGTCTCCGCCTTGATTGTTTTGATTGTTTCCCCGAGGGTTTGCATCTCGGTTTCGATTGTCGTAACCGTGTCTGCGTCGTCTTCGATCGGGTCGTCCGCCTCCATTATCATCTCGGCGGACAAAACGATCAAGACGGCCTGCTTGTACCAAATCCTCAATCTTTTTCTGGGCTGTTCTACACTCTTCAGTGGAGTGACCATAGTTTTGATGCCACATGCATTCTTTGCTTCTGTCAGTATTGACCGGTGTTTTGGACGGTCGAGGTAATGTAAGTAACTCGACGTTGCACACCTCCTGGAGGATGACTGTCCGAGATCGATTCAACGGAGTATAAGACTGGTACTTGGGTTGCCTCTCCGAGAATTCCCTTTCATTGGTCTTTTGGGCCCTTTGTGGATCGGCCCCCCTGTTTCTTTCTTTGCTCGAGACCGAGCTCTTGTCTTCGAAACCTCTCTCTTTCTTTTTGAATTCCAACATCTCTTCCGAGTTCATGAAACCTGTAGCCTTTTCTTGCAACTCTTCAAAATCTCTCGGTGGTTTCTGAGATAAATACTCAAAAAATGGCCCTGGCTTCAGACCGCCCATGACGGTGTGAAGGCAGAGTTCCGAGCTCATGTTGGGAATCAAGATCTGCTTAGAATTAAAACGAGCCATGTAATCTCTGAGTGATTCATTCCTTTCCTGTTTGAAGTTTATCAGTGAGACCGAGTGCCTCTTATGCCTTCGGCTTGCTGCAAATTGTACGGTGAACTTGGTTATAAGCACATCAAAGGAATCGATCGACCGAGGTGGTAGATTTGTTAACCAGGTTAAAGCTGGGCCTTGCAAAGTGGTTGGAAAAACTTTGCACATGACGGCCTCCGAATCAGTCACCAAGTAAACAGAGGAAATAAAGGACTCCACATGCTCGGTTGGGTCAGTGGTACCATTGAATTTATCGATGTTAAAGGGCTTAAAATGGCTAGGCACGATTACCTCATCAATGTCATCTGTGAACGGCGACCTCAGACGTCGGTCCGATGTCCTTCCTTTTTGGCTGGTCCTTTCTGCACGAGACTTAACTTCTGAAGCCCCCGAGGGAGGTTTAATTTTGGAGGCTCGGTTAGTTTCCCAAGGAGAGTGCGCCGGAGGATCCTTTTGGCCAGCATCGGGTGAGGATTGCTCTTCATCAGAAGGTGTCAGGGACATTTCTCTTTTCCGAGTTCTTAAAAGCCTCTGATTTTGCGCGTGTATTTCCTCGTTCTCTTTCTGCTGCTGCTCAAGCTGTTCCATAATTTCTCCCAGCCGAGGGTTGTCTTCATTGACCGGGGGCGGGGGGGAAGATGATTGTCGTGGTTTTGGGCATTCGAGGCCTCATGATCTTCATGATTCATGCTACCCGCCCCTCCCCGCAGACCATTCCGTGTGGTCACCATCAAGCTCTCTTGTGGAACCGGGGAAAGTTTTTCCTCGGCCCCACGGTGGGCGACAAATGTTCCTGCCGAGATCTGGTTGGCCGGAATCTCGCCATAGAACGTCGAACCAAGGGTGAAAAATGGGGGTTGTTTTAGATTATGGCTTGACAGAATGTAATATTCCGGTCCTACGTATCCCAATGGGAATCAAAGCCAGACGTAGTTCTAGGTTCAACCCTTGGCCGTAGTGATCTTGATCTCTTAATTTTGTATCTGACGAATACCAGCGAGCAATGACTCTTCAATAGTCTCTTGGTCGAGCTAGTTTCTCTAATACGCTTAAGAGAGAGTTATCGGGTTTCAGTGAAAAGTGAGTTTCTCTCATGGGCTCTCCTTCTTTTATAATAGGATTCCCCTATCTTTTAGAGATTTGGATTTATCTCCTTTTATCTCTTAAATCTCTCTTGAGATGTGATTTCCTTAATTGAAGGGATATTATCTCTTTTAACCAGATAAGGTTATTTCAGATAATATCAGGATTTAATTAAGGATAATATCAATATTCTATCCCTTAATTTAGGGGATATTATCTCTTTTAACTGGATACGGTTATTTCAGATAATATCAGGATAATTAAAGATGATTTTAACTCATTATCCTTAATTTCCGGATTGGGCCGGGTTTTCAAGCTCGGTGGCCGGGTTTCACTCTTCGGCCAGTACACAAGCCCCCCAAGCTTTGAGCTAATAAGGCGTAAAAGCTTTCATGACATTAGCCGAGCTTAGGAACTTGGTTTTATCTTTTGGTCTTTCGGCTCGCCGAGGTGATTGGCCGAGCTTCATACTTCGTATACATATATACATATCCTCCAACTTGGTGATCAGCTCGGGCGACCGAGCGTGACGCTTCGAGGTACCGAGCTCTATATCTCGGCTCATACAGTTGGGACCAAACATTCCTATTGAACAATATTTTCGGTATTTTATGTTATATTATCATATAGTTGGTAGATTATCACTACTAATTTAGTTACATCATATAGTGTTTTATTTTCATTTAGTTACGACATATTTGTTTATATTTAGTTACATCATTTAGTGTGTGTTTGGTTCTACTTCTGGAGACATTAGAAGTACTTCTACAACCTGTCAAACATGATTCTAATATAAAAATAGGTGTTTTGTTACACGTTAGGGGAATCAATTTTGCATTCAGAATTGATTCTATCAGAAGTAGCTTGGAGTAGCTTCTACTTTTGGATTGAAAAATTATACTAAGTTACACTTTCCATATAGTATTTTCATAAAAGGTATTTATTTTTCATATAATATCTTTTTTTTGTCTTTAGTTTGTCTTGAGCCACAGTAAGACTAACCCATATTTGACTAACTAGAATAACCTTCGGTCCTTGTAAAAAAAAGAAAGAAAGAAAGTATTACCTTCGGTCCCAATTATATATGCTACGTCATATGAGCTTGAGCTCATATAACCATTGCGACTTATTATATTTAGTAAAGGTGGGCATCAAATTGAATTGTTTTCTAATATCTAATTTGTTCCTAACAGAATTTAATTGAAACATTTTTTTATTTATTATGTTATATGTGCAAAGTATCCACCGAATTCGCTGATAACCAATTTCCGTAGGGAAACCTGACTGACCACCGCCTTTAATGGGGCCGGTCTCCCTTGTCCAATCACATTTTTTTATCTACAAGACTAACACGAGACTTCACTTAATGGATCTGAGCCTAGTTTCACTCAAATCATTGTAACCTTGTTTTAATTGAAATAAGGCAAATCAATAATAAATGTGGGAGTTCATTTTATATATTATGAGGCTGTTAAACTTTAGTTTCTTGATTTTTTTTCATGAGTGATTATAATTTTTTATTTTTCCTTTTAATGTAAAGTCCACTTTTTATAGGATCCAAATGCATGTTTGTGGATGTAGTTTTTTCCTTTTAAAAAAGAATTTGAAAAAGTAATTAATAACGTTTCCATTAGCCAAGAATTACCATAAGTGACAATACTTTCTGCATAAGCTAGCCTCTTATTTCCTCCTTGAAACCATTAGTATATAATTTGATCCTTTCTCAGTTTTCTCTTGTATGATTTTTGTTGGGGCCGGGGGGATTCGGCCAAGGAAGGAGTCATGGTTCAACGAAAGATTGAGATGAAATTGGTGAAGAAGAAAAGTGCTAGGCTTGTCACTTTTTCTAAGCGAAAGAATGGCCTTTTTAAGAAAGCAAGTGAGTTGTCTATTCTTTGTGGTGTTGAAGTTGGTATGGTTGTATTCTCCCTTGGTGGTAAGCCCTTCTCTTTTGGTCATCCAAGCATTGAGGCTGTGACTAATAAGTTCCTTAACCAAGGGCCTGAATCAGAACAACCTTCAAAAGATGATAATCTTGACAAGCTCAACCATCAACTTGAGGATCTTATGGAGCAGCTGCAAGTGGAGAAGAGTGAGGGGAAGATACTTGACAATGCTCTCAACAAAAAGAAACTCATCAAAGGCAAACTCCCCCTTGTTGGTCTTAATTTAGAGGAGCTTCAAAAATTGAAGGCTTCTTTGGAAGAGCTAAGTGATAATTTGAAATTGTCCATGAATGAGATGGAGGCAGCATCATCTTTGGTTCTTCTTGCAGAGAAACCTGTGAAAGAGACAAAACATTGAGTTGGCAAAATTGATTGAAAACCTTTGCAGCATGTAGATCTGTATTTTGAAAATGTACCCATGTCCACCATCCCTCCAATTACAAGAAAGAGGGGCAAAAAAGAAGCTAATATTAATATTTATGTAAAATAAAGGGGTTTTGCTTTATTAAATGTTTACAGATTTATCATGAATTCAACATCAACAACCCTGAATATTTTCATTAAAAAGCATAATTTTGTGAATTTATATATTTGAGCAATGAAAGCACAAAAGAACTGCAGTAATAGAAGCTTTACAAGTGGATCATCAGCCTTTCTTTTTTCTTTTTTTTTTAGTACTTTTTCTCCTTAATTTTTTTTTTCCCTATTCAATGGATGACATAGCTTCTTTGAAGATTTATGCACTTTTACATGGAGTTCTTCTTTTATGCACCAAACAACAAGCCCGTTTCGATGAGCCTTTTTTGGGAAAAAGTATTTGGATGAGTGGTGTTACATTATCTATGCTACATTATCTAAGAACAATACCTAAATTAGTTAATTGTTCAATTTCTTCAATAACTTTGTAAATTTTAATTTTACCTTTTTTTAAAATATAAATAAAATAAACACAAAATATAACAAATTAATTTTACTTGACATAATGATTGATTTTGTTCCTTCGTAGTATTATCTGGTGTAATGTGAAATTCAAAGTCACGTAGTTCTTAAAAATAACCATGGTTTGGTTAGTTTTATTACTTTCCTTTTTTAATTGGAGTTTTCTTTTACATTATTATTTTTATATAAAATAGACTTTTAGGACCTTCCAGCTGTCATAACTCAAGCATTTTAAAATCAAATGAAATTTACCTGTCACAGCTAATTTATTCCCCTCCAATTTATTAAAAATTATGTTTATATTGTTATAATTATTTGTAAGAGGATTTCAAGATTTTGAAGTTGCCATGGCTTTCAAGATTTTGAAGTTGCCATGGCTTATTAGTCCGAAAAACAAAGAATAATAAGACGTCAGATCTAATCAATTACCTCTTCTTAAAACATTCAATTTTAATTTGATAATTGGATATATTCAATTCGTTTTAATTAATTTAAAATAATTTATATTAATTGGTTCATTGTTATTATTAAATAATAAGGAGATTTCAAGATCAATCGTCCTTAAAAAAAAAAAGATTAAAAAGACGTCAGGTCTAATCAATCCCCTCATTTATAAAACATCCTATTTTAACTTTAAAAAAAAGTAATGTTTTTATCATTATTTTTAGGGGGATTTCAAGATTTCTGGGTTATCATAACTAATCCGTCCTAAAAATTAAGATGAAGAATATATCATGTCTAATCAATCTTTCCCTTTTAAAACATTAATTTAATTGATAGTTGTATATAATTATTTAAAATAAGATATATTTATCAACAGCTAATCAACAGACAACATTATCAAACTCTACAATGCATAATGTAGAAATAATTGATTACTGAAATATTATCAAAATACGCCAAAAAAAAATTATTAACAAAATACATTTTCCTTCTCATATCCGTTGCGAGCTTCCATGCCCAATGAGCCCGAATTGAAGCAGCCCTTGATCATGAATCATCAACTTGAAATTCAAGTTCCTATCCACCGTCCAAGCCTTGGTGACTGCAACTTATTGCTCATCGAAAATTTCATTAATCAAAGAGTCATTCTCCTTTTCAATACTCATGTTGAAAACTTGTACAGAAATTAGAATCCTCTCAAACAATAATAACTGCTCCAAGATTTTTTATGTATAAAACGAAGCAATCCTCACAGAATTTCAAACGTGCAAAAGAAACATAATACCATCACAATGTCTTTGCTTGCCAAGACCATTCTCCTACTATGTGTGCTAATGTTGCCATCAAGCTCTTATGCTTTTAGTTTTACTAATCCCAGAAACGTGACGCTCATTAACAACTTGGAAGGTGATCTACAGTTGTCGGTCCATTGCAAGTCTGCCGACGATGATCTCGGAGTGCATCTTATTTTACCAAATGAATCATATTCATGGAGTTTTCATGAAAACTGGTGGCACACGACACAATTCTATTGTCACTTTCACTGGCAAGGACCAACCTTTAAATGGTTTGATGTATTTTATCCACCTAGGGATGACCCTCACAATTTTAAAGAATATGCTTGGGCTATAAAACAAACCGGCCCATGTTTGCTTAGCCCATTTGACCATAAGATGATCTATTGCTATCAGTGGAATAAGCAGTAAGACACAGTGGATAAAATGAGTAAAGAAAGTTAGCGAAAGAACGTATAATAAAATGAGTAATATGATGCTATTTGTTTAGCATGTTTATGGTTCTAATTTATTATGGATCTGATTATTATTTTTATATAAGCAAAAGATATCCAAAAGATCGCACAAGAGATACTCTAATGAGTCTAACCCATATACAAAGGAATAATAAAGGATGAAGATATAACAACGGTGTGTTTGATTTGTAAAAATTCAGGGACTGGACAGCATAAAAATTTTAAAATTTTGTCCCATGGACACTAACAAAAGATAAAATTATCCTTATATCTCTCATCTCTTCTCTCTCCCTCCCTCTCTCATCTCTCTCCTCTCTCTCTCCCTCTCTCCTCTCTATCTCTCTCCTCTTTCTTTCCTCTCTCTCATCTCCCTCCCTTTCTCTCCTCTCTCTTTCTTTCCTCTTTCTCTCTCCCTCTCCCTCCCTCCCTCCCTCTCTCCTCTCTATCTCTTTCTCTCTCCTCTCTCTCTACATAATTATACAAAATTATATATTGTATATTTATATATTAAATAATATATATTATAAAGGATATTCCGGTAAATTTAATATTATTTTGTTTGTACTGTCCATTATCCATCAAACAATGTATAAGATAAAGAATTGTCCTGTAAGTCAAGGATTTGTCGTGTACTGTCCAAATACCTTTTGTAAATCAAACGCATCCTAAGACTAGATACGTGTTCAACCTAGGAACAATATCCTGCAAAAAAAAGAAAGTAGGAACAGTGCGCCTCGGTTGAAAGATAGCTAGTCCACATTCCCAACACCCCAAGAGACTTGCGCTAGATAACCCACCAAAATGAATTTGAAGCATGATTTGCAGGGAACCTCCTGAACGTGGCAAACCTAAAACAAACAAAGGACCGAGTATAGTGTGCTAGAATACTGAATCAGCCAATTAATGAACTAACTTTGAGGCAGCTGAAAAAGATTGTAGACAGCAAATAGGATTAAGGCACCAGTCCACAAAAGAGAACGAATTCACATTACCTTTAGCTAACCACCAACTCCAAATGTTTATCTTAATCGTATCAAAAAGTCTTGATGAAGATTTTGGTCCCTCAAAATATAGGTCGTTTTAGTTTTAATCCCTATCTTTTGTTTACTTTGCTTTTGGTGTAAATTTTATTATTATTTTGAATTAGGTTCCGTCGACAACGATTACCGTTAACTGCTAACGTGACAGATGGAAATCCACATCAGCAGTGACACCCGGACAAAATATTATTTTTATTGTCATGTGGCTTATTAAAAGTATTTTTTATTATTGAATTTTTTGATCCCTGTAAATATATGTCATTTTGGTTTTAGTCTCTATTTTTTGTTTGCTTTTGGTCCTTGTCATCTTTTGCCAGCAATGACACGTGGCATACACATCATATATATTTTTTGATAAATTTTTTAAATCCACTTGAATGATTAATTGCTTCAAAATCATCCCACTCAAAAAAATTACAATTGTTCTTCATCTATCATAAAATTAAATTAATTCATATATTACGAGAATCATATTTATTAAATTAGGGGATACTTAGGGTTAACAACAAATAAGGGGAAATCATGAAATAATTAACTTAGATTAGGTGAGATTAATTATAATAGGGTGTTCTTTGGGTTAACAACAAATCAATTCTAAAAGAAAAATTAGGAAAAATTAAAAGTTCACACCCACATACACTGTTTTAGGAATTGGAGCTTGAATCAAAGAGAAGTCGAAGAAGAAGAGGAGGAGCATATTGAGGAAAATAAAAATGAGAGAAGAGCAGATGTTGAAACCATTAAGATAATGTTTAATATTTTCTTAAAAAAATTATTATTTTTTTAATATTTATTATATATTTTAATAAAAAAATAACATTATGTAAATACTGAGGTATCTTGTCATATGGATTTAAAAATAGGTATCATGCCATATGCCAATGCTGACATGGACTGCTTTCTACCATGTCAGTAGTTAACTGCAGTAGTTGACGTGAGGGACTTATTTCAAAAAAAAAAAGTTACAAGGACCAAAAGCAACTCAAACAAAAATATAGGGATTAAAACTAAAACGACTTATATTTTCATGGACCAAAAATTATTTTTAATAAGCCACGTGGCAATAAAAAATAATATTTTGTCTATGTGTCACTGCTGACGTGGACTTCCGTCTGTCACATCAGCAGTTAACGATAACACTTGACGACAGAGACCTATTTCAAAATAAAAAAAGTCACAAGGACCAAAAGCAGAGCAAAAAAAAAAAAAAAGATAAGGACTAGCTAAAACCAAAAGGACTTATATTTTCAGGGACAAAAACTTCATTAAGCCTATCAAAAACTATCAAAATCATGCCTCCCTCCTTTAAAGACAATGTCATTCCTATCCAGCCAGTATAAAACCACAGTAATCTCCAATGATTTTTTTAGAATTGCTATAAGTTGCTTGACCAGCATGCTGAGAAAATTGTTCCCTTACATCAAAAGGAAGCACCACAACCAACCCCGTCCAATTATAAATATGCATCCAATCACAATGAGAGAAATTGCATGACATAAATAAGTGTAAAGCGCTTTCCGGGGCATAATTACATAAAGGGCAAAGAACATTGTAACCAATATCTCCCACACCACGATGTACCAAATTTAGCTTAGTAAGTATTTAAAATTGCTTTCCAACAAACATTGCAATCTTCAAAAGGGTAACTTTATTCCAGAAAGGTTTGAAGAAGCATTTATCAAGAAAAGAGAAATTTGAAGAGATAGTTGTAACACCCCGTTTTTCGCATAAGTGCTTTTACATGCTTTATATGTATGCTTGTTTGGAAAATGCCTTAGAAATATTAGGAAGGGGCTAAGTGGGGTTTTTAAGTTGAAAATCCCATCCTGATGCATGAGCACAGTCGTGCTCATGTATCAGCACGCTCGTGCTTAGTTGCGTGCTTAGTGGCTATCTGGGCCACAAGCATGACCGTGCTTGATGGGAGCACGACCGTACCGAAAATGCGGACTCATGATGCTGATGTTGCGAGGTCGTGCTCAGGTCAGCACGACCCCATGCTCGAAGTTAAGCACGACCGTGCTTAATGGGGAGCACGATCGTGCTCAGGTCAGAGTCTATATAAACAGAGCAGTGTGCGAGGGTTCGAGTGTAAACCCTTAAATTGACACTTTAGGCAATCCTAGTGTGACAGAAATCTCTCCCCTTTCCCTTCCTTTGAACTCAACCAAGTTCTTGATGTTCTTTCTCTAATTTAGGAGAGAAAGTCAAGCGCTAGTGCCATTAGAAAGGTAACAGTTCATCCTTCTCTTTAATTCCTTTTCCTTTTTTTGATTCAGAATTAATTGGTTACCTTTTTGTGTTGGCCAAGGCTTGATGAACTCGTTGAGCCGCTCGAGGGAATGTGTCTAGTTTACCACTTAGTCTTTGTTGGGAATCTTCATACCAGGTATGAGAAGAAGGATAGTATGAACATGTAGGTAATGGGGGTCGCGTAAGATGAAGGGTTCCCATGACCCTAATTGTTAAATGTTTACTTGTTGTCTTGTTATGAGATTATGTATTTTTAGTAATATTTGGTATATTTGCTCATGAATGTTGATAATTGTTATGCCATGAATAAGTGTTTAATTGATAATATGTATGCCATGAGTGAACTGTTTGGTTGATGATGTTATGTCATGAATATTGTTTGATTGTATGAGGTGATTTATGCTATGAACAAACACATGAGGAGTTTAATGTTGTTAATATTAATGAGACACTAATTGGTTAATATAGGGCTTGTTAATAATTCTGAAATTAATGGCTTAATTCCCCAAACTGTTTCATAAAACATGGATTTAGTCTTGAGAGGTGAGGTATGAACCAAATGGTTTAGTCAAGGACCCTATGACTTATTATGAGCGCTTTAGGGAGTTTTTGGCTAAGAGCCTTAACCAAATCTGCCCAGACAGTACGGTCACGCTCTAGTAAGCAAGGTCGTGCTTAATAGGGAGCACGTCCGTGCTCCCAGTTCAAATTTGAATTGAACGCGCTACATCAGCACGGCCGTGCATAATAGGAAGCACGACCGTGCTCCACTTAAATGGCAGCATGCTCGTGCTAGGGATAAGCACGCCCGTGCTCCCCCAAACATAACAGACGTGAATTAAAGGAATAAAGGGGTGTTTCACCCCAATTGTCCCCAATGATAAAAGTAAGACACCAAACAAATAAATATAAGATAGACAAGTTAATTAAAAGACTTAACAAGATAATCATGAATAATAAGTTGGTTAAGCCGGTACCAAATTGGTTTCCGCACGTTATGCTTTGGTGCTTATTGGCCAAAGTAGCCTCGATGCTTATTGGTCGAGGTGTTGTTAAAGTTGAACCTTGGTGCTTATTGGCCAAGGGGGCCTTGGCTCTTAAGGGTCAAGGTGTTGATGGTGATTAAACTTGGGTGCTTATTGGCCCAAGCGAAGGTGGTGGATACCCACTGTTTGTTGTTGTGCTCATGCATTCACTCATTGGAGTTGATAGTGGGGGGAATTCAACATAAGGGAGGTCGTCCGAGAGTAAGGCGGTCTGGCCATCCGCAGTGACTCATCTAGGTGGATCGTGCGCCCCCGTGGTGGCGCATCCTAGAGTACGATGCATCGGCTATCTAAGGGGTTCACCAATGGTTTGGTGAACAGTCGGTGTTGGTGCTTATTAGCCAATATGGATATGTAACTCCGAAGTTGCCTTCCTGAGATAGATTGGATCCACATGCATAATGAAGTAGTGGAGTAGTGTTATGTGACACCCAGGGCTGATGAGGGCGGGGAGTGGTCGCCGGTGCAAGAAGGCACGAACAAGGAGCGGCTCTGGCAGGCTTCTAGGCGAAGGGACACATGAATGAACCGATTACACACCGGAATGAGAAGGATCCTGAGACTGTGTAGGTATGGGACTATACAGTTGATGATGACTTATATGAATTGATTGGTACTACCTATACTAACAAGATGCATCTTCTTTTAGGGAGCCCACCACTTAAGAACTTCATAGTTAAGCGTGCTTGACTAGGAGCAATTATGGGACGGGTGACCTCCTGGGAAGTTTTCCCATGAAGCGTGTGAGTGAGGACAAAGCACGCTGAAAAGACCCGTGGTGGTTTGTGGGGACAGTTGTCAATCCATAAAGCAGCCAGGGATGTTACAAATGGTATCAGAGCAGCACCTCTCCCAATACGGTGTGGTTCAGGGATGAACCAAGAGGAAGCTGGTGGGCATGTGACACCCAGGGATGACGAGGGCGGGGAGTGGTTGCCGGTGCAAGAAGGCACGAACAAGGAGCGGATCCTGGCAGGCTTCTAGGCGGAGGGACACACAAATGAACTAATTACACACCGGAATGAGGGGGATTCTGGGATTGTGTAGGTATAGGACTATATAGTTGAGGATGACTTATATGAATTGATTGGTACTACCTATACTAACAAGATGCATATTCTTTTAGGGAGCCCATCACTTAAGAATTCCACAGTTAAGCGTGCTTGACTTGGAGCAATTTTGGGATGGGTGACCTCCCGGGAAGTATTCCCACGAAGCATGTGAGTGAGGACAAAGCACACTGAAAAGACTCGTGTTGGTTTGTGGGGATAGTCGTCAATCCATAAAGCAGCCAGGGATGTTACATGTTACACCGCATAGCATGAATTGGTTTAATTATCATGATGATATGAATATTTTATAAATGTATGTTGTATGTTATTATATGTTATGTTTATATGATGCATGTTCATCTTGCTTCCTATCTCCATGCCTTTATGTTTCATATATATGTTCTTACTCCCCGTTTCTCTGTTGTTGTTTTTGGCATGTATCTTTTATGCAGAGGATGGTGAGTAGCCAGTTGAGAAGTGACTCCGATGAGCCTCAACTCTTAGTTAGGATTTCCTAGTTTTAGTTTAGTTTAGTTTGTTTATCCGTGATGTTTTACGGATGGGTTATACCAGCTTTGTATGTGACATCGGGGTTGAGAAGTTTTATTTTATTGTTATGTTTCCTTTTATAAACTTGTTTGTTTCCGCGTTGTTGAGACCTTTGTTCATGTGGTACCTTTTCTATCCATTAATATTTATAATTTTCAATAAATGAATGCATGTGTTTATTTTAATTTCTTTTATATGCTCTTTTATGCTTTATATACATGAGGGGTAAAAGGTGTCACATTTAGTGGTATCAGAGCAGGTCTGTCCTATCAGGTCGTGGTATGAGTCTGTTATGAGTCTTCTGTGTGCTCTTGTTTGAATTGTCTATACTTGTTATAGGCAATGATGCTTAGTGTTAGGAGCCGGAAGCTTTTCACTGCTTTAAGTTTTCTGTATTTAATAGTTGTCTTGGACATTCACAGGAACCTATGGCAGGAAGAGGCAGAAACGATCAGGCTATCGTTGACGCTTTGGCACTCCTTGCCAATGGGATAGGGCAGAATCAGAACAACAACAACGGAGGACCAACTCGGTTTCAGGGTCTCGATGGAACAATCCGCCATCTTCCAATGGAGCTTATGACCCTGAAGGTGCTATGTTGTGGATGAGGGAGACTGAGAAGATATTCTGAGCTATGGCGTGCAATGGCATTCAGAAGGTCATCTTTGGGACCTTCATGCTGAGGGAGGAAGCTGAGCATTGGTGGGAAAACTGTCGCTAGCGTATGGAAGCTGAGGGTACGACAGTCACCTGGAGTGCCTTCAAAGATAAGTTCTTGGAGAAGTATTTTCCAGTATACATCCACAACAAGAAGGAAATGGAGTTCTTGGCAATGAATCAGGGAAACATGTCCGTGGGAGAGTATGCTGCAAAGTTCGAGGAGCTTTCTTGGTATTACACATTGTATTAGTTTGTGACTGATGGTCGTTCTAAGTGTGTAAAGTTTGAGGATGGTCTTCACCCAGAGATCAAGCAGGCGATTATCTATCAGGAGATCTGCGTCTTCTCCATTCTGGTGAACAAGATTAGGATCATTGAAGATGCCTACAAATCCAGATTGTCGAGTTACAAAAGTTCAGATACCCAGGGCAGTAGGAAGACATATCAAAAGGATAAGGGAAAGCAGCGCTTCGCTATAGCCGGTCGGGACTTCAAGCAGAGTGGCAAGAAGTCACAGTTCTCTTCAGACAGGTCCAGGGGTTGGAATTCTTCTGCTCTTAGGTCCATCAGATGCGGCAAGTGCGTTACACAAGATCACTTCACTACTCAGTGCAAGGAGACCGACGTCATTTGCTTCAAGTGTGGCAAGCCTGGCCACATCAGCCGAGAGTGCGGAGGAGCAAAGTCAGAACCTTCGAGTGCTAGAAAGAATCAACAGTCTTAAGTCAATCGACTGAAGACCACTAGGAGAGTCTTTACTCTTAGTGGAGCAGAGGCCTCAGAGTCCGAGGACTTGATCCAAGGTATGTGCTTAATTGATGGAACTCCTTTAATTGTTTTGTATGATTCAGGTACGACTCACTCGTTTATATCACATGATTGTGTCGAGAGTCTTAAATTGTATGTTACCCTTCTTGACTGCGATTTAATTGTTGCCACACCCACAAATAAGCATGTTCTCACTTCACATGCATGCAATAACTGTCTCATTACCATTAATGGTAGGAACTTTACTGTTGGTCTTGTATGCTTACCTTTAAAACATCTTGACATTATTCTTGGCATGGACTGGTTACCTTCCAACCACATCCTCTTGAATTGCTTTGATAAAACCTTAGTTTTCGGAACTCTAGTGGAGTCTAAGGATCCTAGATTTCTCTCTGCCAATCAAGTTAAGGCTTCTATGAAAGAAGAGGCCTAAGTTTACATGATGATACCTTCCCTAGAAGTAGAGAGCCCTCCCGATGTTGGAAGTGTGCATGTTGTGCGAGAATTTCCTGAAGTGTTCCTTGGGGATTGATAAGCCTCTGGCTTATCTACTTTTATAGCTAGTGAGCCCATAAATTTTGTGCTAAATGTTCGAATTTAATCTCGTTTTCACCCAAATTTGACTTTATTTGTCCTCGAGCAACATTTTGAGTCTTTTAAGTAGTTTTTAGGAATTTATGCTATTTTTGAGTCAAATAAAGCACTCAGTGCTACTGTTTATTTTCAGGTTAAAAGTGAAGCTCAAGGAAACTTGAAAAATTGAAGAAAACAAGCAAAACAGAAGAAATTCAAGGTCTCTTTCCACGAGACAGTGCTCGCCCCACGAGCCAGAGCTGATGCTGAGCAGAAAAGGAAAACTTTCAGGCTCGCCCCACGAGCAAGGATTCGCCTCGTGAGTTAGACACAAGAAATATGAGAGTGTTCAGTCCTCACCCTGCGAGACAGTCCTCGCCTCATAAGGATTCAAAATCATATTGGAGCCAAAAGTAAGTGCTCGCCCCTTGAGCATCTGCTTGCCCCGCGAACGAGCGTAGATCCAGTTTCCTATATATAGCTTGTTTCAGTGCGAATTAGATATACCTTGTTGGGATCCAATCCCAGTTTTAGATCCATTTCTAGTGTCTCTTTGAGCTGCGTCTCTTTTAGTATTTTAGGATTATTTTCTGTTTTATTTTCAAGTACTTTGTTGTTGAATATGAACGTGATGAGGAGTTAATCCTATTTTGAGGGATCGATGAAGCCGCTCATGATGGTATAGTTCATTGTGATGTTTTCTTATTCCCTTCTCTTAATTATTGCTTTCTAATTCTTATTTGGTTGCGTTAATCAAAAGTGCATGTGGTTAACTAGTCAAGCGTGATGAGTCCCACCGGAGATTCGTGCTTTAGGACTTGAATTAGGAACACCAATTGAGTATTGCTAGAAGTAAAGTAGGAGATTGGTACAATCGTTATAGAGAACCAAGGGCTTAATGAATCTAACTTGTGGGACATCGTATAGAGATATAGTTGGTTGATTTGCATGCTTAGGTATTTTTTTTTGTGCTCCATCGAGACATTATGATAACTTAGGGTTCCTGGTTGGCATGTAATTGAACCTAGGGGTAGAAACAATCACTTGAATCTATTGTTTAATTGAGTAGGTGAATTCATGAACTTAGATCTCACAATCATAGTTAACATCTTGATAATTGATGCTTAGATTTAGATTTAGATAATTGAATTTATCCCAACAAACCTTACCATCATTGACTTGGTCAAAAGTTAGTTATCTTCTTCAAATCTAGACAAATTGGTCACCCAATCCCTGTGTTTTATACTCGGTAATTACTTACCGTCTTAATTATTACTTGCTTCGATCCGGTACACTTGCCGGAACCCATTAGGGATGTTTATAACTTGCCCTTTGAGAGAGATGTGGAGTTTACCATAGACTTAGTGCCTGGAACTGGGCCTATCTCCATAGCGCCTTATAGGATGTCTCCTTTAGAGCTAGCTGAATTGAAGAAATAGATAGAGGAACTGATCCAAAAACAGTTCATTAGGCCTAGCATATCCCCATGGGGAGCACTGGTGTTGTTGGTGAAGAAGAAAGATGGTAGCATGAGGTTGTGTGTCGACTATCGGCATCTCAACAAGGTGACCATTAATAATAGGTATCCTCTCTCTATGATTGATGATCTTATGGACCAGTTGATAGGAGCTTGTGTCTTCTCTAAGATAGATTTGAGGTCATGATACCATCAGATTCGGGTTAAGTTCGAGGACATCCCGAAGACAATGTTTAGAACGCATTACAGTCACTATGAGTATTTGGTTATTCTCTTTGGTGTGACTAATGCTCTTGCTGGGTTCATGAATTATATGAACAAGACCTTTCACCCTTACTTGGATAAGTTTGTGGTGGTTTTCATAGATGACATTTTAGTGTACTCCAAGACTATAGGAGGTTCATAGAAGTTTTCTCTAAGATAGCTCTACCCTTGACCCGTCTCACCAAGAAAGGACAACTTTTTGTATGGGACTCTAAGTGTGAGGAAAGTTTCCAAACCTTAAAGGATATAGGTTGACATCAGCACCAGTGTTAGTATTGCCCGATCCTAGTGAACCTTTTGTAGTATGCTGCAATGCTTCTAAGCAAGGTTTAGGTGGTGTGTTGATGCAAAATGGTAAGGTCATAGCTTATGCTTCTAGGAAGTTGAAAATCCATGAGAAGAACTACCCTACCCATGATTTGGAATTAGGAGCTGTAGTGTTTGCCTTAAATATATGGAGGCATTACCTTTATGGAGCGACGTTTGAGGTCTTTAGTGATCATAAGAGTTTGAAGTATCTCTTTGATCAAAAGGAGTTGAATATGTGGCAACGCAGGTGGATGGAGTTTCTTAAGGACTATGATTTTGAGTTGACCCCACTTAGGAAAGGCCAATGTAGTGGCTGATGCTTTGAGTAGGAAAACCTTGCACGTCTCCACTTTGATGGTTAGGGAGATGGATTTGATTGAGGAGTTTAGAGATATGAGTTTAGCTTGGGAAGTTACCCCTAAGAGTATTAGGCTTTGAACCTTGAAGATCACCAATAGTTTGATAGATTTGATTAGAGAAGGCCTAAAGATAGATAAGTACCTCTTAGACTAGAGGGAGTTGCTTGCTCAGGGTAGAGACCTTAGTTTTAAGAAAGGAAGTGATGGAATCTTGAGGTTTCATGATAGAGTTTGCATACCTGATGTTTCGTAGCTTAGGAGGTTGATCCTTGAGGAAGGACATAGGAGTGGTTTGAGTGTGCACCCAGGTGTCACTAAGATGTATCAGGACCTTAAGCGTAAGTTTTGGTGGCCTAGGATGAAAAATGATGTGGCTGAGTTTGTCTATGCATGCTTAGTGTGCCAAAAGGCTAAGATAGAACACCAAAAGCCTTCAAGAAAGTTTCAACCTTTGAGTATCCCAGAATGGAAATGGGATAGTATCTCTATGGATTTTGATTCTAGACTCCCTAGGACTCCAGCTGGCTGTGATGCTATATGGGTTATTGTGGATAGATTGACTAAGTCTACCCATTTCATCCCTATGAATATGGAATATCCCTTAGAGAAGTTGACCAGGTTGTACATCAAAGAGATAGTTACGCTAAATGGTGTACCCTCTAGCATGGTGTCAGACAGAGACCCTATATTTACCTCTAGGTTTTGGAATAGTTTGCATGAGGCTTTAAGGACCAAGCTTAGACTAAGTTCAGTTTTTACCCAAAGACTGATGGTCAGTCTGATAGAACCATCCAATCCTTAGAGGACTTGCTTAGAGCTTGTGTGCTAGAACAGTCAGGTAGTTGGGATAAGTTTTTACCCTTGATAGAGTTCACCTACAACAACAGTTTCCATTCGAATATTGGGATGAAACCTTATGAAGCTCTTTATGGGAGGAGATGTAGGACACCTTTGTGTTTGAATGAACACGGTGAGAATATTGTGCTAGGACCAGAAATAATGCAAGAAACCACAAAAAGTGAGGATGATTCAGGAAAAGATAAAAGTGGCACAGAGTAGGCAAAAGAGCTACCATGACAAAAGAAGGAAGTCGCTCGAATTCCAGGAGTGTGATCATGTATTCTTGAGAGTTACTCCAACAACTGGGGTTGGTAGAGTGATGAAAGCGAGGAAACTTACTCCTAGATTCATTAGTCCTTACCAAATTCTGAAAAGAGTTGGCAAAGACGCCTACCAAATAGCCTTACCACCTTTCTTGTCCAACCTTCACAGTGTCTTTCATGTATCCCGACTTCTAAAGTACATTCATGATTGTGAACACCTAATTTTGTCCGGGAATTCTTTCTTTTAATTAATATTTTGGAAAAGACAAAAAATATAAATATTGAAAAAAAAAGATCAAATTATCTTTGTGCATGTTGTTGGCCCAATTTCTTTTTTGTTACAACTGTTGAGCCCATCATCCAAGCCCAAAAAAAAACCAACAACAAAAAACAATTTAAAAAAAAATTAAAGAAAAGGGACGTTTGTTTTTTTGCCTCCTGCTACCCTTCTCCCATGCTGTGACTTCTTCTACTTGGGGTATGTTTAATTTTGCTTTTATTTCCCTTATTTTGTTTTTTAGTGCCTTTTCCCAAAAGAGGGGTAACAACCCCTGCATTTTGCAAACAACCCAAAGACGATAGTGGGAGCACCACACCATGGCACCACCATTTGCACAATCTTTTCATCCTCCCCTCCAGAGAGCACATAACAGAATTTGTTTTTTTCCTTATGCTATATATACGTTGTACATTAACAGAAGAAGGGGGAGCTTGAGAGAAATTTCTCAGATCATTTTTCACTTCATCTTCATCCCATTTTCACTTCATCTTCATCCTTCCATCATCCTCATCATCCATTCACTGCATAGCCATCTCCTATCATCTTCTCCATCAACTCAAGCTCCTTTTTCTTCATTTACATCACCCTCCAACCAACAAAACAAACCCATCTTCAACACCACAGACATAGCAACCCACCATACCCAAACACCATATTCATCACCAAAGAAACAAATCAAAACAGAACCATCAACAACAACCCTTCACCACCATATAAAAATAATAATAACAACACAAAAGAGCTCCTCTGCCATCTGCGTCATCACCGCCAAGTTCCTCTGCCATCTCTCTCAATCACGCTGTCGTACATCGCAGAACAACCACCACGACAGAGAGTGACGGCATTGTCACGTCTCAGTCCATTCCACTGCTCGCGACCCACCTCGATTCAGATCCGCCATCGTCTCCTTCACCCGAAGCCACCAGACGTCACGCAACCCCGACATCTCCGCCATCATTTCCTGTTCCTTCTGCATCCCGTAACAGCTCAGGACCATGTCGCCGTCATCGGAGCTCTTCCTCCAATCATAAGCAGGGACCCAGTCATTCCAGATCTGTCACGGATCCGTCCAGACCGCCACTTAGGACCACTTCGCCGCCAACGGAGCTCTTCCTCCAATCGCAAGCAGGGACACAGTCATTTCAGATCCGTCCAGACCGCCACTCAGGACCACATCGCCGCCGTCGGAGCTCTTCCTCGAACCGCAGATCTCAGACCCAGCACTGCCCCAGAACCGCTTCTTGCCCCTGCTGTAAGCTTGCCTCCGCCACACCGCCGCTGCTTCCAGTGTCTTGCTTGGCCCTCTTTTTCATTGTTGGTAACGTAATGAGAGAGGATCCTGCCTTCTTATTCCTTTTTTTTTATTTCTTTTTTTTTTCATTGTTTTTTTTTAAATTATTGTGTTGTTATTAGACACTGATGGGTTTGTGATGGCAGTTTGGCCCAAGTTGGTGTCTTTGTTGATTTGTCCATTTAATATGACATTAACACATTGGCCCATATTTATTTATTTATTTATTTATTGATCTACCCTCTTTCGTTTGGGGTCAGACCCTTTTTAAAGGAAAAATGTTTAATAAAAATAAAATAAAAGGAAAAGTCTTGTCAAAACATCTTTTTATAAAATTAAAAAAATATATACCTCTTGAGTTCATGCAACAATCTATGACGTTGATGTATGCTTTTCATCCTCAAGTGTTGTATGAATTGTAAGGGTTAATCATATAGTTTGACTATCTTTAACTCCGTGCAAAAGTGAACTCCGTTTTTAAAATAAAGTATTTTCAATCTACTCTCTAGTCATATAAAAATGAAAAATATTTTTAAATTCACGCAGTAATCTACGATCTTGATGTATGAATTTTCATCCTTAAGTGGCGTATGAATTGTAAGGGTTTATCGTATAGCACTGCTGTCTTGGATCCTGTGTAAAAGTGAATTATTTTTAAAATAAAAATCCTTTTTTAAAATCATTTTTAAAATCATTTGAAAAAAAAAATTCAAAATTAAAATCAACCAACCAATCAAACTTTTTCTACAAGAACTACGTGACTTTGAGTTTCCCATCGCAACCGGGAATACGTAGGAGCATAATCAATCATTCTGTCAAGCCAAAATTTAATTTTTCATTTTTTTGTGTTTATATTTTTTTAAAAGTGGGGTAAAATAAATATTTTCAAAGGTTATTAAAATTATTTTGCACAATTAACTTGAGGTACCATTTTTAAACGGGCGATGTAGGGTGCTAACACCTTCCCTACTCGTAACCGACTCTCAGACTCAAATCTCTATCATTTTTTTAGACCAATTTCCTTAAAATAAATGGTTTTTACCAAATAAAATATTGGTGGCGACTCCTCTATTTTTACCTTCTTTCCCCGGCGCCCGGACGGGACGGTAGCGACAGCTGGCAACTCCACTGGGGATTTTTGAGAGTCAGGACTATCATAGTTGATTGTGCAATTTTTTTAATAGCTTTGAAAATATTTGTTTTTCCCCTATTTGTTTTGTAAATAGTTTTATATGCTCTTATAAATGTCTTTGTATATTCTTGCAACCCTAGGGTAGAGAATTAGCGTTGTTGGCTGTTCTTTTTGCAAGTGTGGTGTAGTTTGTATTTTATTAGGTTTTGTGCAATTTTGTATGCTCCCAGCACACACATCACCATCACATACTTCACACACTTTGGGCTCTATACCCGAGTCTTGGAATGTCATAGGATTAGATGGGGTTTCAGTGGTGTTATTGTGATGCTTTTGCATCCCTGACAGTCACTGATTCTCCCGCTCAGATTGTTACCGGTACTGTGGACTGCCATATTGTGACTCATTTGTCCCTGTGGTGAAGTTCATGGATCCGAGTCCTTATCTTTTAGATGAGGGCAATCTGAGGGACATGATTTTTAGGATTCTAGACCCGTCCTATAATTCACTCATAGAGCAAACTTAGTGACCAATCAGTTAGAGTCATGACCTTAGGTGTGTGCAAACATAAGTCTTACCCGTCTTAGGACACAAATGGAGCATTTTTTTCTTCACTCATGTTCATGTTTTTTTTTTGTCAAAGAGAAAACTTACATTTCTCAGTTTTTTGCGAAAGAAAAATGATTTACACAAGTCCTTTTGCTTGTAACAAAAAAAATCCATTTTCATATTTTGTATCTCATGAATTTCCGTAAATAATAAAAAAGGGACTTGTGTAAATAATCTTTCTGTAACTCATTCATATTCTTTGTATATTTTGTATCTTATGCATTAAATATTTTTTTGGGTTCATAAAAAAAATTATTTTCATGCATTCCTCTCATGCGTTCATTACAAAAAATCATTTATCTCAAGCATTCATAAAAATAAAAAAAAGGAAAAATAAGAAGCCATGCATCTCCTTCATTTCATGCATGCATCACTAAAAACTTTTTGGACCAAAAAATTAAAAGTTCATACATTTCATGCATCAATACCTCTTTGGGTCAAAATATAAAAAATAATTGATCTCATGCATTTTTTTAAAAAAAAAACATGATTCATCTAAAAAATAAGAAGCTTATCTCATGAATTAAAAAGTTCCTTCATGCATCACATGAATTAAAAATTTTGAGTCAATATAAATAATTCATTTTCATACATCTCATGCATTAATACCCTTTGGGTAAAAAAAAAAAACTTTTTTCATGCATTTCATATATTCATTTCTGTTTAAGTTGAGAGTTTATTAAAAAAAATAAAAAATTTATTCCATGCATTATGCTCCTTGGAGAAAATAGAACCATCGCGCTTTCAAATAATGCCAATTAAAACATGGATCACGAGGTGATGCTGGAAACAAGACTTGCTCACGTGGTCTGAAAATGCAGATCACAACCTTGTACCTTATCATGCAGGTTCGGATGCCAATGAAGTTGAGGAGCACACTTTCATAGTCATTTCTCAGAAGTCAAGTAGGGCATGTCAATTTTGAGACCTCACTGAAAAGGTTATTTTGTAGTGGGCTACTGAGACTTCAAGAAGAAAGCTACAATGACATCACCAGAGATTTACATTCTAGTGGTTGCGAGAAGTGCAAACACTTTACGATCCCTGTCTTGGGAATTTCTAAGCAGCCCAGGCTAGATTGGTTCATTAGTGGTTTACCATGAAATGGTGATTACATTGTATTTTATCATGTAATACTGGAACCATGTTCACTTTATTGAAGCATTAATGTAATGGATTTGCATCCATACATTGTCTCATCCATTCTTTACATCTTCTTTCACATCATAATATTTCTCTCGTCATTCTTATATCTCAGCTTCTCTTTTTCTTCCCCAAACCAAGTATCATCCTTGGTTTTGTTCATTAAGCTCGCGTAATTAGAAGTTCTTTGTGGGGCATTGATCAGCCCACCTGGGCCCACGCCTTTTCAAAAAAAAAAAAGAAGAAAAAGAAAAAGAAAAAGAAAATAAAAGAGGAGCAAATAAATAAAAACTTGGTGAGTACTATCTTTGTCTCTAAAATATATATATATATATATATATATATATTTTTTTTTTAAAATAAGCAATCATGATTTGAAATGAAGATTGACCGTCTTTCTCTATCCTTAGCAAATATCATCATTATCCCTTGTTACTCCTTTTGAGCTTGAAACTTTTCTTCAAAGAACCTTGGACAAGGATCATCCCTAAATAAGGGGTAAGTATGAAAGAAATGATGATGAAGCATAAAGTGAGAAAGTGAAAAAAAAAAGTAGAAAATAAAAGAGAAGAAAAAATAAGAAGAAGAAATATAGATGGAGAAAGAAAAAGGATGAAAAACCTCATGCAAAAAAAAAAAAAAAGAGAGAGGAAGAAATAAAGTGGTAAAGTTAGAGGAAAACAAATGTTCTTAGAAGTCGAAAAAGATCATGGATACTTGGTCCTATTCAACCTTAACACATTTGTTTGAGTCTTATATCCTTCCTTTCATGACCTTCAACCATTGGCCACGTTACAACCTTCAAAAAGTCCATTCTGATCAATGAATGATTGCTACTTTTTCATCAACTTTATTTTTGAGACAAAAAAGTTTGTCCTCTTCCGATATTTTAACTAATTGATCCTCTAAAAAATTAAAAAAAAAAAGAGAGAGAAAAGAATGAAAATAAAAAAAGAAAGGGAAAGCTCGCTAGACTGAAAACCCTCAAAGGTAGTCTAACCAAAGTTTGAGCAAGATCTACATGGGGCAAACCTGTGCTTTCAAGGGCCTTATCCAATAGAATTTCCCTTATTGAATACCCTACACTGGGGCAACACTATTCTCAAGTTTTCCTCATCAAGTGCCCTACACCGGTAGCTTCTTTCCGGGAACCCTACACTAGGGCCATTCAATTCTCCAGGGAATTGTTCTGAGGCAAATTTGTACCCAAGCAACATATGTTGAGTCAATTGCCATAATCAAATAAATCCAAAGTGGGAAACACCCTTCTGATCTTCATATCACCTCTTGTGCATCTTGCTTCATTTCCGTTCTCTTGAATACCATTTGAGTTGTCAAACTTCCAACACAAATTGAGAAGTTGTTCATGCCATATTGTCCTTTCCTATCATACTTTTGAATCCATGCAAGTTTGTTACATGATGCTTCAGGTAAGATAAACATGAGTTCAACAGTACAATTTAACCATTTAATGGTAAATCTTTGATGAACAACTCTGGCCAGAAGAATTCTTAATACAAGGGGAAAGTGGCATCTCAGTTGGCAATCAAGCACGAAGCTTTGATCTTCACAAATAAGGGTGGAAAAATTGTCCACATCCCAAAAAAGAAAAAAAAAAGAAAAATCAAAATCAAAATCAAAATCAAAAAAGAAAAAGAAAAAGAAAATAAAAAGCAAACAAAAAAGACTCGCTAGACTGAAAACCTGAAAAGGCAGTCTGGGTAAAAGTTAGAGCGACCCGGTAGGTTGAAAACTCGCAAAGAGCGACCCACGTAAAAATTAGGGTCAAATACAAACAAAGTACAAGAAGTCTCCTCAAACTGATAAACTGTGGCAGTTTAAGAGGACAAGCTATGAAAAGATCCAAATACACTGGGGCAAGTCACATCCTTGAAAGATTGATCAGACAATCTCATCCAATTGGGATAATCATCACAAAGAAGCATATCTCAGGCAAGAAGTAAAACATCAGTTCAACAAATAAGTGATGATCAAAATCAAGGAGTCTCACTCCAGCTCATCCTCAATCTCGGCTGCAATAAAAAATCTAAGGAGTCAAGGATTAAAGAGGTGTTCGCAAAAAAGAAAAATAAAAAAATCAGGGTTTTTTCATCATTGATAAAAAGCATCTCATGCATCATGCACTTAAAAAAAAATTAATCAAGGTCCGCATCACTCATCAAAAGCATCTCATGCATCATGCATAAAAAAAGCAGGATTTTCACCAATCAATAAAAAATCATCTATTATCATGCATTGTCTCATCATTTCATGCATCAACAAAGTCAACATCTTTGCTTGCATTTGTTCGGCTTTCACGGGCAAAGGGCCCCAAAAATCATGTCTTGTTGGCTTTAGCAGGCATAGGGCCTCTTAAGTTTTCTTTTGTTTTGTTCAGCATTAACGGGCACAGGGCCCATAAGCTTTGCCATTGTTAGCTTCAGTAGTCACAAGGCCTCACAAGATTTTTATCTTTCTTTTCAAGCTTCGGTGGGTACCATACCCCGTAAGCTCTCATTTGTTTTGTCAAGCTTCGGCGGGTACCAAACCTCGTAAGCTCTTTTTGTTTTCAAGCTTCGGTGGGTACCACACCTCGAAAGCTCGTTTTGTTCTCAAGCTGTGGCGGGTACCAAACCCCGTAAGCTCCTTTTGTTTTCAAGCTTCGGTGGGTACCAGACCCCGTAAGCTCTTTTTCTTATCAAGCTTCAGCGGATACTCGGCTCTGCAAGCATTTTACTTTTATTTAAAATCTTCAGCCGATACCCGACTCTGCAAGCTTTTACCTTTCTTGTTCAAGCTTCAGTGGATAACCGACTCCTCAAGTTTTTTTATCTTTGTTGTCAAGCTTCAGCGGATAACCGACTCTGCAAGCTTTTTACCTTTCTTGTTCAAGCTTCAATGGATAACCAACTCCGCAAGCATTTTGTCTTTCCATTCAAGCTTCAGCGGATAACCGATTCCCCAAGCTTTTTACCTCTCTTGTCAATCTTCAGCGGATAACCGACTCCGCAAGCTTTTTACCTTTCTTGTTCAAGCTTCAGTGGATAACCGACTCCGCAAGCTTTCTGTCTTTCCATTCAAGCTTCAGCGGATAACCGACTTCGCAAGCTTTTTATCTTTCATGTCAAGCTTCAGTGGATACCTGACTCCACAATCTTTTTACCTTTCTTGGTCAAGCTTCAGTGGATAACTGACTCCGCAAGCTTTCTGTCTTTCCTTTCTAGCTGCGGTGGGTAACAAACCCCATAAGATCCTTTCTGTTTTCAAGCTTCGGCGGGTACCAGACCTCGTAAGCGCTTTTTGTTTTCAAGCTTCAGCGGGTACTAGACCCTGTAAGCTCCATTTTGTTGTCAAGCTACGGCGGGTACCAAACCCCGTAAACTCTTTTATCGTTTTGTCAAGATTTGACGGGTACCAGACCTCGTAAGCTCCTTTTGTTTTCAAGCTTCAATGGGTAGCAGCCCCTGTAAGCTCTGTTTTGTTGTCAAGCTACGATGGGTACCAAGCCCCGTAAGTTCTTTTATAGTTTTGTCAAGCTTCGGCGGGTACCAGACAGCGTAAGCTCTTTTTGTTTCCAAGCTTTAGTGGGTACCAGACCCTGTAGGCTCTGTTTTGTTGTCAAGCTACAGCGGGTACCAAACCCCGTAAGCTCTTTTATCGTTTTGTCAAGCTTCGGCGGGTACCAGACCCCATAAGCTCTTTTTGTTTCCAAGCTTCAGTGGGTACTAGACCCTGTAAGCCCCATTTTGTTGTCAAGCTACGGCGGGTACCAAACCCCGTAAGCTCTCTTATCTTTATGTCGAGCTTCTAACGGGTAATCCACCCCTTAAACTCATTAATCTTTCTGTTCGAGCTTCTGACGGGCAATACATCCTGTAAGGTCTTTTATCTTTTTTGTTTGTCCTTTTGACGGGTGATCCACCCCATAAGCTCTTTTATCTTTTCTGTTCGAACTTCTGACGGGCAACCCACCCCGTAAGCTCTTTTAATCACAAATTCTTTTCCTTGTCAGTGTAACCTGACCAAAACTGGGGTTCATGTCTTTACTCGTTTCTTATAACAATAATAGGTTAACTACGGTTACACCTACTATCTAATAAGAAACAAGTAAAGAGGGGCAGTTGTGAACACCTAATTTTGTCCGGGAATTCTTTCTTTTTATTAATATTTTGGAAACGACAAAAAATATAAAATTGAAAAAAAAATCAAAATATCTTTGTGCATGTTGTTGGCCCAATTTCTTTTTTGTTACAATTGTTGAGCCCATCATCCAAGCCCAAAAAAAAGAACAAAAAAAAAAATTAAAGCAAATGGACCTTTGTTTTTTACCTCTGCTACCCTTCTCCCATGCCGTGTCTTCTTCTACTTGGGGTATGTTTAACTTTGCTTTTATTTCCCTTATTTTGTTTTTTAGTGCCTTTTCCCAAAAGAGGGGTAACAACCCCTGCATTTTGCAGCAACCCAGCACAGTAGTGGGAGCACCACACCATGGCACCACCATTTGCACAATCTTTTCATCCTCCCCTCCAGAGAGCACATAACAGAATTTTTTTTCCTCATGATGTATGTACACTGCACATTAACTAGAGAAGGGTAGAGCTTGAGAGAAATTTCTCAGATCAATTCTCACTTCATCTTCATCCCATTTTCACTTCATCTTCATCCTTTCATCTTCCTCATCATCCATTCATTGCATAGCCATCTCCTATCATCTTCTCTATCAACTCAAGCTCCTTTTTCTTCGTTTACATCACCCTCCAACCAACAAAACAAACCCATCTTCAACATCTCAGACATAGCAACCCACCATACCCAAACACCATATTCATCACCAAAGAAATAAATCAAAACAGAACCATTAACAACAACCCTTCACCACCATCTCAAAATAATAATAATAATAATAATAATAATAATAACAACACAACAGACCTCCTCTGCCATCTGCGTCATCACTGCCAAGTTCGTTTGCCATCTCTGTCAATTACGCCGCCGTACATCGCACAACAACCACCATGACAGAGAGTGACGGCGCTGTCGCGTCTCTACCATTTCCACCGCATTTGACCCACCTCAATTCAGATCCGCCATCGTCTCCTTCGTCCGAAGCCACCCGCCATCATGCAACCCCGACATCTCTGCATCATTTCATGTTCCTTCCGCATCACGTAACAGCTCAGGACCACTCTTCCTCCAATCGCAAGCAGGGACCCAGTCATTCCAGATCCATCACGGATCCGTCCAGACCGCCACTTAGGACCACGTCGCCGCCAACGGAGCTCTTCCTCCAATCGTAAGCAGGGACCCAGTCATTCCAGATCCGTCCAGACCGCCACTTAGGACCACATCACCGCCGCCGGAGCTCTTCCTCGAACTTCAGATATCAGACCCAACACTGCACCAGAACCGCTCCTCGCCCCTGCCGTAAGCTCGCCTCCGCTGCACCGTTGCTGCTTCCAGTTTCTTCCTTAGCCCCTTTTTTCATTGTTGGTAACGTAATGAGGGAGGAACCTGCCTTCTTATTCCTTTTTTTTAATTTCTTTTTGTTTTCATTGTTTTTTTTAAATTATTGTGTTGTTATTAGACACTGATGGGTTTGTGATGGAAGTTTGGCCCAAGTTGGTGTCTTTGTTGATGTGACCATTTAATATTACATTAACACATTTGTCCATTTATTTATTTATTTATTGATCTGCCCTCTTTCATTTGGGGTCATACTCTTTTTAAAGGAAAAATGTTTAATAAAAATAAAATAAAAGGAAAAGTCTTGTCAAAATATCTTTTTATAAAATTAAATATATATATATATATATATATATATATATATATATATATATATATATCTCTTGAATTCACGCAACAATCTACGACGTTGATGTATGCTTTTCATCCTCTAGTGTCATATGAATTGTAAAGGTTCATCGTATAGTTTGACTATCTTTAACCCCGTGCAAAAGTGAACTCCGTTTTAAAATAAAATATTTTCAATCTACTCTCTAGTCTTATAAAAATTAAAAATATTTTTAAATTCACGCAGCAATCTACGATGTTGATGTATGAATTTTCATCCTCAAGTGGCATATGAATTGTAAGGGTTTATCGTATAGTACTTCTATCTTGGATCCTGTGTAAAAGCGAATTATTTTTAAAATAAAAATCCTTTTTTAAAATCATTTTTAAAATCATTTGCAAACGGTTGCTAACACCTTCCCTACTCGTAACCGACTCCTGGACTCAAATCTATATCTTTTTTTTAGACAAGTTTCCTTAAAATAAATGGTTTTTCCAATGTTTTTCTCAAAAAAAAATATTGGTGGCGACTCCTCTGTTTTTACCTTCTTTTTGCGGCGCCCGAACGGGACGGTAGCGACAATGATCCTATCCATGTGACAGTACCCGACACAATTTAGTTGAAAGAGAACTTGACGTTTGAGGTACTACCCCTTCGAGTTGAGGATCGGAGGGTGAAGCAGCTAAGAGGCAAGGAGATTCCTTTGGTTAAAGTCGTTTGGAGTGGGGCTATTAAAGAAAGTGCTACATGGGAGCTAGAGAGCAAGATGATGGAAGCATATCCGAAACTTTTCAATCGAGGTGATTTGAAATTTCGAGGACGAAATTTTTATAAGGTGGGAGGAATTGTAACACCCCATTTTTCGCATAAGTGCTTTTACATGCTTTATATGTATGCTTGTTTGGAAAATGCCTTAGAAATATTAGGAAAGGGCTAAGTGGGGTTTTTAAGTTGAAAATCCCATTTCGATGCATGAGCATGACCGTGCTTATGTATCAGCACGCCCGTGGTTAGTTGCGTGCTTGGTGGCTATCTAGGCTACAAGCACGACCGTGCTTGAAGGGAGCACGGTCGAGCCGAAAATGCAGACTCATGATGCTGATGTTGCGAGGCCGTGCTCAAGTCAACACGACCCAATGCTCAAAGTTAAGCACGATCGTGCTTAATGGGGAGCACGGCCGTGCTCAGTTCAGAGTGTAAACCTTTAAATTGGCACTTGCAATCCTAGTGTGATAGAAACCTCTCCCCTTCCCCTTCCTTTGAAGCCAACCAAGTTCTTGGTGTTCTTCCTCTAATTTGGGAGAGAAATTCACGCGCTATTGCCATTAGAAAGGTAACAGTTCATCCCTCTCTTTAATTCCTTTTCCTTTTTGTGATTCGGAATTAATTGGTTACCCTTTTGTGTTGGCCAAGACTTGAGGAACTCGTCGAGCCGCTCGAGGGGATGTGTCTAGTTTGCCGCTTAGTCTTTGTTGTTAAATGTTTACTTGTTGTCTTGTTATGAGATTATGTATGTTTAGTAATATTGGTATATTTGCTCATGAATGTTGATAATTGTTATGCCATGAATAAGTGTTTAATTGATAATATGTATGTCATGAGTGAACTGTTTGGTTGATGATGTTATGTCATGAATACCTTTTGATTGTATGAGGTGATTTATGCCATGAACGAACACAATGTTGCTAATATTAATGAGACTCTATTTGGTTAATATATGGCTTGTTAATAATTCTGAAATTAATGGCTTAATTCCCGAAACTGTTTCATAAAACATGGATTTAGTCTTGAGAGGTGAGGTATGAACCAAATGGTTTAGTCAAGGACCCTAGGACTGATTATGAGCGTTTTAGGGAGTTTTTGGCTAAGAGCCTTAACCAAATCTGCCCAGATAGTACAACCACGCTCCATTAAGCACGACTGTGCTTAACAGGGAGCAAGCTCGTGCTCCTAGTTCAAATTTGAATTGGCCGCGCTACATCAGCACGGTCGTGCATAATAGGAAGCACGACCGTGCTCCACTTAAGAGGCAGCACACCCGTGCTAGGGATAAGCACGTCTGTGCTCCCCCAAACAGAACATACGTGAATTAAAGGAATAAAGGGGTGTTTCACCCCAGTTGTCCCCAATGATAAAAGTAAGACACCAAACAAATAAAGACAAGATAGACAAGTTAATTAAAAGACTTAACAAGATAATCAAGAATAATAAATTGGTTAAACTGGTACCAAATTGGTTTCCGCACGTTATGCTTTGGTGCTTATTGACCAAAGTAGCCTCGATGCTTATTGGTCGAGGTGTTGTTAAAGTTGAACCTTGGTGCTTATTGGCCAATGGGGCCTTGGCTCTTAAGGGTCAAGGTGTTGATGGTGATAAAACTTGTGTGCTTATTGGCCCAAGTGGAGGTGGTGGATACCCGTTGTTTATTGTTGTGCTCATGCATTCACACATTGGAGTTGATAATGGGGGAAGTTCAACATAGGGGTGGTCGTCTGAGAGTAAGGCGGTCTGGCCATCCGCTGTGATTCATCTAGGTGGATCGTGCACCTCCGTGGTGGCGCATCCTAGAGTACGGTGCATCGACTATCTGTGGGGTTCACCCATGGTTTGGTGAACTGCCGACGTTGGTGCTTGTTGGCCAATGTTGATATGTAACTTTGAAGTTGCCTTCCTGAGATAGATTGGATCCACATGCATAACGGAGTAGTGTTACCCCGCATAGCATGAATTGGTTGAATTATCATGATGATATGATTATGTTATTAATGTATGTAGTATGTTATTATATGCTATGTTTATATGATGCATGTTCATCTTGCTTGCTATCTCCATGCCGTTATGCTTCATATATATGTTCACACTCCTCATTTCTCTGTTGTTGTTTTTGGCATGTATCTTTTATGCAGAGGACGGCGAGCAGCCAGATGAGGGGGGACTTCGAGGAGCCGCAATTCTTAATTAGGATTTCCCAGTTTCAATTTAGTTCAGTTTGTTTATCCGTGATGTTTTCCGGATTGGTTATACCAGCTCTGTATGTGACATCGGGGTTGGGATGTTTTATTTTATTGTTATGTGTCCTTTGATAAACTTGTTTATTTCCGCATTGTTGAGACCTTTGTGCATGTGGTACCTCTTCTACCCATGAATATTTATTATTTTCAATAAATGAATACATGTATTTATTTTAATTTTTTTATATGCTCTTTTATGCTTTAAAAATAGGGAAAAGTGTAAATACACCCCCTAAACTTTAGCCTATTTATAAATAGGTACCTTCAACTATTTTTTCTTCCCAATTAGTCCTTAAACTCCTATTATTAGTAAAATCAATCCTTCAACTATTTTTTCATCCTAATTAATCCTTAAACTCTTGGTATTAGTAAAATTAATCCTTTTATTAACTCTCAATTATATCAGTAACGGTGAACAAATCAAACCATTCATTTCGCTTAAATTCATTATATTAATTGAAATTCAATAATGTGTATCTGTGTTATTTTTGCTCTTTGAGTTGCATCAGAGTATAACACCCCTTGCTTTATTTTGCTAGGATTAGTTCTGTTTATGTCTTTCAAGGGAAGGTGCTCTTTGCGGTGGTGGAGCTACTCCAACGAGCCACTTTGTTTGGTCCTTAGTGCTGATGAATTGTGTGGATAGTCCTGTTCTGTGGTCGAAGTTTTTCCTCGAATAGATTCTTGTATGGTGGCTGTTCTGGTATAACTGTGTGGTCACATAAGGAACCTATTTTACTCAAGTTTTTTGATGCTTTCATGTTTGTTTACTATTCCCGTTAATTGCTGGGGTTTTGGTCAGGCATATGTAATACAAATGTTGGGTTTATTTGTCCCAAGTATATGGGTTGGGGTACCCCTTGTATCCCCTAATCAATATATTCTTTTGGCTTACCAAAAAAAAATTGTACTTCCTTTTTTTAAAAAAAAAAAAAACAAAACCTTGAGGCTTATTAGTTGAAGGGTTGGTTTTACTAATAACATGAGTTTAAGGACTAATGAGATAAAAAATTAGTTGAATGACTGATTTTACTAATAGTAGGAGTTTAAGGACTAATTAGGAAGAAAAAATAGTTGAAGGTGCCTATTTGAAAATGGACAAAAGTTTAGGGGGGTGTGTGCACTTTTTCCTCAAAAATTCATGTAGGGTAGAGGGTTTCACAATAGCCCTATAAGCAGAAATGACAGAATAGATACCTGACATAACTCCATTCCAACACCAACTGTCAACCTTGTAATTTTGCACAGGTCGCGAAGACATGATTGCTAGCAATGAGTTGCATAGATCTGTCTCCCAAACGAATATGTTCCTACGCCAAACTAAGTTCCAACTCCAAGACCCATCCCTTAATACTCCCATTTCTTGAACTGTTGTGTCCATAAAGGAGGGCACCTGATAAAGTCTCCCAAACATATTACCTAAGGACTCTACACCGGCCTATTTTTCCTTACAAAAAAGGATATCGCTCCCACTACCTAGACTTCTTTCCAACCCCAAAGAGGCCCACCTTTGTTTGGGTGGTTTTGGGTCATCTAGCCTCTGTATGTCCCTCCACCAAATAGAACTCCCACCCACCAACCCAACACTACCCATGTTAGAGTCTCTCAATCCCGCTGCACCATACCTCGCCCTAAGGACTTTCAAACAAATACCCTCCCTCTCTATTAACATCCTCCACTTCCATTTTCCTCACAAAGCCAAGTTAAAGCGTTGAAGGTTTTTTACCCCTAAACCCCTCTCCTCCCTAGATCTACAAACTACCTCCCACCTCACCCATGCAACCCTTTTTCGGCTTTCCTTCAACCCCCCCGACCAACCCACCCCCCCAAAAAAAAATCCTTTGCATCTTCGTTAGAGAAAGGATCACTTTATTCAACGCCTTATAGATGGAAAGATAATATACCGGCAAGCAAGATAGCGTTGCATTGATCAACACTATGCGACCTCCAAAATATAGGCTCTTGTTCCTCTAACATTAAAGTCTCCTCCTTACCGACTGAATGACTGGATACCAAGTTGCCAACTTCCTAGGATTTGCCCTCACCTGAATACCCAAAAAAAGTGAAGGGAGTTTTGCCCAGTCTGCAATTCAGTATCATAGAAGCTTGACTAGCCCGGCCCTCCTCCACCATTAGCCCCACCAAACAAATTTTACAATAATTCATCCTTAGCCCAGAAGCCAACTCGAAAATTCTCAAAACGCACTTAATGGCTCGCGTGTTTGCTAGAGAAAGTTCCCCTATATGGATGATGCGTCCGCATATTGAATATGTGAAACTGAGATACTTTCCACCCCCGTCGAACTATTGTACCCTTTGAAGATCCTTTTATCAATTGCTCTATTGATGATCCTACTCAATCCTTCTTCCACAATCAGAAATAGGAACGGTGCCACAATATCACCCTGTCTGAGGCCTTTTGAAACTTTGAACTCCTCCGTCGAACTACCATTGACAAAAACTGAAACAGAAGCTGACCCCAGGCATTTGTTGATCCATTTCCTCTAAGTGACGTTGAACCCCATTCTCCCAAGCATATAGTCTAAAAAGTCCCAACTTACTGAATCATAAGCCTTTTCGAAGTCGACCTTGAACAACATACCTTCCTGCTTCCTTCTTCTCACAAAATTACACAGCTCATTGATAACCATTACATCGTCTAATATGTTTCTGCCTTTCAGGAATGTCGATTGGTTTTTAGAGATAATGCCATTAATGACTTTACTCAACCAGGAAGCCAGTAACTTTGCTAAGATTTTATAAATACACCCCACAAGAGAAATCGGCCTATAATCATCCAGTTTGGTAGAGATATCATTCTTTGGAATAAGAGCATTGAAAGAGGCATTACTACCTTTATCTAGTCTCCCATTCTTGTGAAATTTAGCAACTAGATTCCATCCATCTAGACTTGGGCTTTTGTAGCTGTCACAATTCCATACCGTTACTTCAATTTCGAGCATTGAGAATTCCGTATTTAGCATCTCTTGTCGGTCCCTTGAGATACTTTTGAACTGAATCCAATCAAGGACTGGCCTCGACCAAGTCTCCCCATTGAATCTTGTTATAACCAAAGTGGTTTTGGATAAAATAATCTCTTATGTTTTGATGTTAACAAAAGGTTAAATTTGTATGGCAAAGTATTGTCAAGATCTAACTTGTTTATTCAAGATTGCAGGACTTTTTGGATGTTTCTAGAAATAGAAATTTGAAAAGAGTATATTCGCTTTGCTAATGGAATCATATCAGATTCTATAATTGATTCTCTAGACAAGTATTCAATCTGTAGTAAATTTTCTGAGTCTGTTAAGATTTTGTTAGACGAGATCTTAATTTGGTTAAGGTAGACGAGTATCTAAGTCTAAGAAAAGTCAAGTAGACGAGCCAATAAAATATTCTTAAAAAAAATGTCCAAAGACTTGATAATAGACGAGTAGTATCACTAGACACCACGTCAGCAGACGAGCTATTGAGTATAGCGAGTCCAAAGACTTGGAGCTAGACAAATGCTTATAGACGCAGTATCAGTAGACGGCCCGTCTTGCTGATAAGTTAATCTTGCACGTCCAAAGACCTGCACATCCACTAGCTTTTCAAAAGTGAACCCGTCTAAGCTTAAACGTATTTATTTCAAATGATTGTTTATTTATTTCAAGAGAATATATGTCTCTTTACCCTTTCTTCTTCTTTTGTTAACTCTATGTTTCTTAAGAATAGAAACATAGTACCATCGAGAACATAAACATTTGTATTCTGTCATCTACATTGCTGTAAAGTTCAAATCAAGTACAAAGAAGGAAAGTCAGAAAGCTACCTTTGGTACAACAGGGAAGTGACAGCTCTACTTTGAGCATTCCTCTGATAAACAAGAGCACTTCTCCAAGAAGCATATCAAGTTATCAGTCTCAACGGATCTAAGTATTTAATGCTATGACTAAACGGATATATCTAAAAAGACTGTTGAAGAAGTTCAAGAAAGAAGCACTCCTTCTATATATATACTGGAAGAACCTCAGCAGAAGACATAGACATGTAATCTCTGATATCAAAAGTGTAAAAACGTTGTTGAAATTGTTAAACAAGTTTACTTGTAAAACTTGCTGATCTTAAACTTTCATATTCTCACACATAGTGAGTTCTCACTAGTGGAAAATATACATTAGACGGGAAAGGTTTACGTCAGTTAACCAAAAGCTAGACGTTAAAAAGGAGGCGGTGGCAGTTTTGTAATTATCAGACTTCATTAATTCAATTTTAACGCCAGTTGTTGCAAGGTCTGACTTTAAAAGTTAAGTGATTCACTTTTAACTTCAGTTCAATAAACAACTGACGTTAATAGTGAACCTTTTTACGTCAGTTGTTTTTTGAACTGACGTTAAAAGTGAGTCACTTAACTTTTAAAGTCTGTTCTTTCATCAACAGACGTAAAGGTTATTTTAATAATTTTTTTAGCTAGTATACGTACCCTTCCGCATTGCCTTCCTCAAAGTTTCAATTTCAGTCTCATTCATTAAGTGTATCAATAATACAATTACAAGATACATTCAAAATTTAAAAATCCTATAAAAAGTTACATTGAAAAGGTTTAAAATCCTAAACATTTGTTGAGGCTTCGTTCCCTTCACGGGTGAGCAAGAGAGGAGAGTCGAGCGACTGAGTTTTCCAGAGCGGCCGAGCAAGGGTGCACTCAATCTGTTTCAGCAATGGTCTTGGAATAGTCACTTGCTTCCAAAGCTGAGGTTTTGGAACTGTAGATGCCGATTCTCCTGAAGGATGATAAGGTGATCAACTCACATTATGTGATTTACACAACCTTATCACCCGTGTTATGTGATTTACACAACCTCAGAAGTTGTTTGACCATTAAGACAAAGATCTTTGAGTCTAGGAATAGGAAGAAAGAGTGATGAAGTTAATCTCCATGGCAGAGCCATATTGTGAAGCAGAAAAATAAAAGGAAGGAAGGAAGCTATTTATAGGAGCAGGGGATGAAGTTGCAAGGCATCGTAAGTTACTAAAAAATTAAGTTGATCATTAAGAGAATTAGGTTCCAAGGCGCATTGGGAGTTGGCAGTCATATATTAAAACATGCAGAATGAATAGTGGAAATAATGTGAAGGAATAGAAAACGCACGAAATATAGAGGAAAAGAAGAGACTGTATTGCAGACTGATACAGAAGAATGATACTTTATATAGAGAATAGAGACTCTCTGATTTTCTTGAAAACTGATCTATAAACTTAAGGCTCATTAAGAGGATTAGGTTACAAGGTGCATGGGTACGTAGCAGAGTAGTCATGGGTAGTAGCACAGTAGTGAAAGGAATGAATGTTTTTTAACGTCAGTTGTTCAATACAACTGACGTTAAAAGTGTTTTTAAAATAAAAAATATTTATTTTTAACGTCAGTTTTTTATACCTCTGACGTTAAAAGTGTGATTTTTACTTCAGTTAAATAAATAGCTGACGTAAATAATCCTATATCCCTATCTGAAATGGCCCGTTGTCACTCTTAACACAAGTCAATCCATATATATAGTGCAGTTTATTTCTAAACTTTTGTTTTTAAACAAGTTTATTTTTAATCTTAATTAATTAGCTTGAATTAGTAAACAAATTCTTGTGCAAATTAAAATAAATAAACACTTAACATAAAACAAGTTATATGTATAATCAAATTGTATCTCTTTGAAGCGATTCATAAGTTGCAATTACATTATTAAAAGATAAAAAATTTCTGCAACATAGCCCTAAAAAATAAAAAGGTTTCTGTTTCAACATCATTTATTCTTCTCAGTCCTATCCTCAGAAACTCCAATTAATGGATGCATCTCCTCCCTCACTTGAATTCCATGATGCATCGCGTGTGAATCCACAGTTACTTGCGAAAGCAAAGTGAAAGGGATCTTTGCATCACCTCCTTCACTGGAATTCTTTGATGCATCGTCTTGAATCCACAGTCACTTGCGGCTAAAGCAGAGTGAAAGGGATGACTGGGATGAAATAAAGTGAGGGAATCACATAACGTGATTCACTAAACCTTACCATCCATGTAACGTGATTTACTCAACCTCAGAAGTTTTTTGACCATTAAGACAGAGACCTTTAAGTCTAGGTATAGGAAGAAATAACAAAAGTCTGAGCCATTTTGTGAAGGAAGAGAAAACGCACGAAATATAGAGGAAAAGAAGAGGCTATATTACATACTGATACAGAAGAATGATACTTTATATAGAGAAGAGAGACTAGCTGATTTTCTTGAAAACTGATCTATAAACATAATGCTCATTAAGAGGATTAGGTTACAATGTGCATGGGTATGTAGTACAGCAGTCATGGGTAAGTAGCACAGTAGTCAAAGGAATGAATGTTTTTGCGCAAACTTATACACTTTTAACGTCAGTTGTATTCAACAACTGACGTTAAAAGTATTTTTAAATAAATAATATTTATATTTAACGTCAGTTGTTTAATACAACCGACGTTAAACAATGACTTTTAACGTCAGTTGTTTAAGACAACTGACGTAAAATAAATAATCTTTAACGTCAGTTGTTACAAACAACTGATGTAAATTGTTGTTTTATTTTTGGTTTTTGATTATAACGTTTACACCCGCGCGCCTTCTGCACTTCGCTCTGTACGTTTCTGTTCTTCTCTTTTCATCGCGCTCACTCTCACTCTCAACTCTCACTCTCACTCTCACTCTCACTCTCACTCTCACTCTGCCCTAATCGCGAGCTCATCTCCACCGCAACCACCGTGAGGGCTTCTTCGCCACCACCGTGAGATACACTCTTAACCTCTAACTCTGTCTTTCCCGCTCATTCTTTGCAATAACTTGACATCTCTCTTTTACCCCTTCCCGCGCACTAACTCTCCTTGTCCCTCTGCTCTCAGTAACCACATTGAACGTTGGCCACCACTCGAGCTCCCCACCCCACCACCACGCGAGAACCTATTTCTGGTGAGTCTTTAGGGCACATTTTTTTATTTTTGGTTTTCAGTGTATGTTGAAACTGTAGTCTCAGTAGTTGAAACTTGAAAGTGTGAGTTTGAGTTGTTTGGAATGTCTCTATTTTTGGTTTTGAGTGTATGTTGCTCTGCTAGTTGGTCTGTCACGGCCGTGATGATCATCACGGCTAGGCAGTGACCAGTTCTGCCTGTGAGGGTCTGGTTCAGTTGGCACATTACGGCCGTGATGGACATCACTGCCAGGCCGTGACCAGTTCTAGGCAATCTTCAAAAACTAGTTTTCAATCTCCCGTATTGTCCTTATATTGGATATATGTTTTGTATATCTACAGAACCTATCTAGTTATGGATCGTTGTTGGATGGTTTGTAAGTGCACTAGTGCTAAGTATTTGAAGGGGGTGGGAGAATTTATAGAATTTGCTCAAAGGAATGTTCCTAATAGTAATGGAATGTTCTGTTGTCCTTGTGTCAAGTGTTTGAATACGAGGAAATGTACGGTGAAGGATATACGTACTCATTTGATTTGTGAAGGGATTTACTTGAGTTATACAAGATGGATATGGCATGGTGATGTGTTGTTGAGTAGTACGGCAAGTGTCTCCCAAAGTGAGGATGTTGACGTAGATATGGAGGATGATCGAGTAGAGGACATAATCCGTGATATTGGACAAGAATCTTTTCATCGAGCTCATGTGTATGATAGGTTGTGCGGTGATGCGGATAAGCCTTTATATCCAGGGTGTACTACTCATACACGGTTGTCGGCGGTGCTAAAATTGGTTTGTATGAAGGCGAGAAATGGTTGGACTGATAAAAGCTTCACGGAATTGCTTGAAGTGTTGAAAGACTTGCTTCCGGAGGACAACACATTTCCTGAGCGTAACTATGAGGCCAAGAAGGCATTGTGTCCGATGGGTATGGAGTATAAGAAGATATACGCATGCCCCAATGATTGTATATCGTACACCGGTGTTCATGAAGACAATCACGATTGCCCCAAATGTGGGTTATCACGATACAAAGTGAAGGGTGGTGATGATGATGATGATCTTGATGATGTAAGAAAAAAGGGTCCTCCTGCGAAGGTGTTGTGGTATCTTCGAATAATTCCAAGGTTCAAGCGATTGTTTGTCCATTTATTTATTTATTGATCTGCCCTCTTTCATTTGGGGTCATACCCTTTTTAAAGGAAAAATGTTTAATAAAAATAAAATAAAAGGAAAAGTCTTGTCAAAATATCTTTTTATAAAATTAAATATATATATATATATATATATATATATATATATATATATATATCTTGACTTCACGCAACAATCTACAACGTTGATGTATGCTTTTCATCCTCAAGTGTTATATGAATTGTAAAGGTTCATCCTATAGTTTGACTATCTTTAACCCCGTGCAAAAGTGAACTCCGTTTTTAAATAAAATATTTTCAATCTACTCTCTAGTCTTATAAAAATTAAAAATATTTTTAAATTCACGCAGCAATCTACGACGTTGATGTATGAATTTTCATCCTCAAGTGGCATATGAATTGTAAGAGTTTATCGTATAATACTTCTATCTTGGATCCTGTATAAAAGCGAATTATTGTTAAAATAAAAATCCTTTTTAAAAATCCTTTTTAAAATCATTTGCAAACGAGTGCTAACACCTTCCCTACTCGTAACCGACTCCTGGACTCAAATCTCTATCTTTTTTTTAGACTAGTTTCCTTAAAATAAATGGTTTTTCCAATGTTTTTCCCAAATAAAATATTGGTGGCGAGTCTTCTGTTTTTACCTTCTTTTCGCGGCGCCCGAATGGGACGGTAGCGACAATGATCCTAACCATGTGACAGTACCTGACACAATTTAGTTGAAAGAGAACTTGACGTTTGAGGTACTACCCCTTCGAGTTGAGGATCGGAGGGTGAAGCAGCTAAGAGGCAAGGAGATTTCTTTGGTTAAAGTCGTTTGGAGTGGGGATATTAAAGAAAGTGCTACATGGGAGCTAGGGAGCAAGATGATGGAAGCGTATCCGAAACTTTTCAATCGAGGTGATTAGAAATTTCGAGGACGAAATTTTTATAAGGTGGGTGGAATTGTAACACCCCGTTTTTCGCATAAGTGCTTTTACATGCTTTATATGTATGCTTGTTTGGAAAATTCCTTAGAAATATTAGGAAAGGGCTAAGTGGGGTTTTTAAGTTGAAAATCCCATTTCGATGCATGAGCATGACCGTGCTTATGTATCAGCATGCCCGTGGTTAGTTGCGTGCTTGGTGGCTATCTAGGCTACAAGCACGGCCGTGCTTGAAGGGAGCACGGTCGTGCCGAAAATGCAGACTCATGACGCTGATGTTACGAGGCCGTGCTCAAGTCAACACGACCCAATGCTCGAAGTTAAGCACGATCGTTCTTAATGGGGAGCACGACCGTGCTCAGTTCAGAGTGTAAACCTTTAAATTGGCACTTGCAATCCTAGTGTGATAGAAACCTCTCACCTTCCCCTTCCTTTGAACCTAACCAAGTTCTTGGTGTTCTTGCTCTAATTTGGGAGAGAAAGTCACGCGCTATTGCCATACGAAAGGTAACAGTTCATCCCTCTCTTTAATTCCTTTTCCTTTTTGTGATTCGGAATTAATTGGTTACCCTTTTGTGTTGGCCAAGACTTGAGGAACTCGTCGAGCCGCTCGAGGGAATGTGTCTAGTTTGCCGCTTAGTCTTTGTTGTTAAATGTTTACTTGTTGTCTTGTTATGAGATTATGTATGTTTAGTAATATTGGAATATTTGCTCATGAATGTTGATAATTGTTATGCCATGAATAAGTGTTTAATTGATAATATGTATGCCATGAGTGAACTGTTTGGTTGATGATGTTATGTCATGAATACCTTTTGATTGTATGAGGTGATTTATGCCATGAACGAACACAATGTTTCTAATATAAATGAGACTCTAATTCGTTAATATATGGCTTGTTAATAATTCTGAAATTAATGGCTTAATTCCTCAAACTGTTTCATAAAACATGGATTTAGTCTTGAGAGGTGAGGTATGAACCAAATGGTTTAGTCAAGGACCCTAGGACTGATTATGAGCGTTTTAGGGAGTTTTTGGCTAAGAGCCTTAACCAAATCTGCCCAGACAGTACGACCACGCTCCAGTAAGCACGACTGTGCTTAACAGGGAGCAAGCTCGTGCTCCTAGTTCAAATTTGAATTGGTCGCGCTACATCAGCACAGTCGTGCATAATAGGAAGCACGATCGTGCTCCACTTAAGTGGCAGCACACCTGTGCTAGGGATAAGCACGTCTGTGCTCCCCCAAACAGAACATACGTGAATTAAAGGAATAAAGGGGTGTTTCACCCCAGTTGTCCCCAATGATAAAAGTAAGACACCAAACAAATAAAGACAAGATAGACAAGTTAATTAAAAGACTTAACAAGATAATCAAGAATAATAAATTGGTTAAACCGGTACCAAATTGGTTTCCGCACGTTATGCTTTGGTGCTTATTGGCCAAAGTAGCCTCGATGCTTATTGGTCGAGGTGTTGTTAAAGTTGAACCTTGGTGCTTATTGGCCAATGGGGCCTTGGCTCTTAAGGGTCAAGGTGTTGATGGTGATAAAACTTGTGTGCTTATTGGCCCAAGTGGAGGTGGTGGATACCCGTTGTTTATTGTTATGCTCATGCATTCACACATTGGAGTTGATAATGGGGGAAGTTCAACATAGGGGTGGTTGTCCGAGAGTAAGGCGGTCTGGCCATCCGCTGTGATTCATCTAAGTGGATCGTGCACCTCCGTGGTGGCGCATCCTAGAGTACGGTGCGTCGACTATCTGTGGGGTTCACCCATGGTTTGGTGAAATGCCGACGTTGGTGCTTATTGGCCAATGTTGATATGTAACTTTGAAGTCGCCTTCCTGAGATAGATTGGATCCACATGCATAACGGAGTAGTGTTACCCCGCATAGCATGAATTGGTTGAATTATCATGATGATATGATTATGTTATTAATGTATGTAGTATGTTATTATATTCTATGTTTATATGATGCATGTTCATCTTGCTTGCTATCTCCATGCCGTTATGCTTCATATATATGTTCACACTCCTCATTTCTCTGTTGTTGTTTTTGGCATGTATCTTCTATGCAGAGGACGGTGAGCAGCCAGATGAGGAGGGACTTCGAGGAGCCGCAATTCTTAATTAGGATTTCCCAATTTCAATTTAGTTCAGTTTGTTTATCCGTGATGTTTTCCGGATTGGTTATACCAGCTCTGTATGTGACATCGGGGTTAGGATGTTTTATTTTATTGTTATGTGTCCTTTGATAAACTTGTTTATTTCCGCATTGTTGAGACCTTTGTTCATGTGGTACCTCTTCTACCCATGAATATTTATTATTTTCAATAAATGAATACATGTATTTATTTTAATTTTTTTATATGCTCTTTTATGCTTTAAAAATAGGGAAAAGTGTAAATACACCCCCTAAACTTTAGCCCATTTGTAAATAGGTACCTTCAACTATTTTTTCTTCCCAATTAGTCCTTAAACTCCTATTATTAGTAAAATCAATCCTTCAACTATTTTTTCATCCTAATTAATCCTTAAACTCTTGGTATTAGTAAAATTAATCCTTTTATTAACTCTCAATTATATCAGTAACGGTGAACAAATCAAACCATTCATTTCGCTTAAATTCAATATATTAATTGAAATTCAATAATGTGTATCTGTGTTATTTTTGCTCTTTGAGTTGCATCAGAGTATAACACCCCTTGCTTTATTTTGCTAGGATTAGTTCTGTTTATGTCTTTCAAGGGAAGGTGCTCTTTGCGGTAGTGGTGCTACTACAACGAGCCACTATGTTTGGTCCTTAGTGCTGATGAATTGTGTGGATAGTCCTGTTCTATGGTCGAAGTTTTTCCTCGAATAGATGCTTGTATGGTGGCTGTTCTGGTATAACTGTGTGGTCATATAAGGAACCTATTTTACTCAAGTTTTTTGATGCTTTCATGTTTGTTTACTATTCCCGTTAATTGCTGGGGTTTTGGTCAGGCATATGTAATACAAATGTTGGGTTTATTTGTCCCAAGTATATGGGTTGGGGTACCCCTAGTATCCCCTAATCAATATATTCTTTTGGCTTACAAAAAAAAAAATTGTACTTCCTTTTAAAAAAAAACAAAACAAAACCTTGAGGCTTATTAGTTGAAGGGTTGGTTTTACTAATAACATGAGTTTAAGGACTAATGAGATAAAAAATTAGTTGAATGACTGATTTTACTAATAGTAGGAGTTTAAGGACTAATTAGGAAGAAAAAATAGTTGAAGGTGCCTATTTGAAAATGGACAAAAGTTTAGGGGGGTGTGTGCACTTTTTCCTCAAAAATTCATGGAGGGTAGAGGGTTTCACAATAGCCCTATAAGCAGAAATGACAGAATAGATACCTGACTTATCTCCATTCCAACACCAACCGTCAACCTTGTAATTTTGCACCGGTCGCGAAGACATGATTGCTAGCAAAGAGTTGCATAGATCTGTCTCCCAAACGAATATGTTCCTATGCCAAACTAAGTTCCAACTCCAAGACCCATCCCTCAATACTCCCATTTCTTGAACTGTTGTGTCCATAAAGGAGGGCACCTGATAAAGTCTCCCAAACATATTACCTAAGGACTCTACACCGGCCTATTTTTCCTTACAAAAAAGGATATCGCTCCCACTACCTAGACTTCTTTCCAACCCCAAAGAGGCCCACCTTTGTTTGGGTGGTTTTGGGCCATCTAGCCTCTGTATGTCCCTCCACCAAATTGAACTCCCACCAACCCAACACTACCCATGTTAGAGTCTCTCAATCCCGTTGCACCATACCTCGCCCTAAGGACTTTCAAACAAATACCATCCCTCTCTGTTAACATCCTCCACTTCCATTTTCCTCACAAAGACAAGTTAAAGCTTTGAAGGTTTTTTACCCCTAAACCCCTCTCCTCCCTAGATATACAAACTGCCTCCCACCTCACCCATGCAACCCTTTTTCGGCTTTCCTTCCGCCCCCCGACCAACACCCCCCCCCCCCCCCCCCCCCCCCACACACACACACACACACAAAAGAAAAAATCCTTTGCATCTTCGTTAGAGAAAGGATCACTTTCTTCAACGCCTTATAGAAGGAAAGGTAATATACCGGCAAGCAAGATAGCATTGCATTGATCAACACTATGCGACCTCCAAAATATAGGCTCTTGTTCCTCTAACATTAAAGTCTCCTATTTACCGACTGAATAACTGGATCCCAAGTTGCCAACTTCCTAGGATTTACCCTCACCTGTATACCCAAAAAAGTGAAGGGAGTTTTACCCAGTCTGCAATTCAGTATCATAGAAGATTGACTATCCCGGCCCTCCTCCGCCATTAGCCCCACCAAAAAATTTTTACAATAATTCACCCTTAGCCCAGAAGCCAACTCAAAAATTCTCAAAATGCACTTAATGGCTCGTGTGTTTGCTAGAGAAAGTTCCCCTATATGGATGATGCGTCCGCATATTGAATATGTGAAACTGAGATACTTTCCACCCCCGTCGAACTATTGCACCCTTTGAAGATTCCTTTATCAATTGCTCTATTGATGATCCTACTCAATCCTTCTTCCACAATCAGAAATAGGAACGGTTCCACAATATCACCCTGTCTGAGGCCTTCTGAAACTTTGAACTCCTCCGTCGAACTACCATTGACAAGAACTGAAACAGAAGCTGACCCCAGGCATTTGTTGATCCATTTCCTCTAAGTAACGTTGAACCCCATTCTCCCAAGCATATAGTCTAAAAATTCCCAACTTACTGAATCATAAGCCTTTTCGAAGTCGACCTTGAACAACATACCTTCCTGCTTCCTTCTTCTCACAAAATTACACAGCTCATTGATAACCATTACATCGTCTAATATGTTTCTGCCTTTCAGGAATGTCGATTGGTTTTTAGAGATAGTGCCATTAATGACTTTACTCAACCAGGAAGCCAGTAACTTTGCTAAGATTTTATAAATACACCCCACAAGAGAAATCGGCCTATAATCATCCAGTTTGGTAGGGATATCATTCTTTGGAATAAGAGCATTGAAATAGGCATTACTACCTTTATCTAGTCTCCCATTCTTGTGAAATTTAGCAACTAGCTTCCATCCATCTAGACTTGGGCTTTTGTAACTGTCACAATTCCATACCGCTACTTCAATTTCGAGCATTGAAAATTCCGTATTTAGCATCTCTTGTCGGTCCCTCGAGATACTTTTGAACTGAATCCAATCAAGGACTGGCCTCGACCAAGTCTTCCCATTGAATCTTGTTATAACCAAAGTGGTTTTGGATTAAATAATCTCTTATGTTTCGATGTTAACAAAAGGTTAAATTTGTATGGCAAAGTATTGTCAAGATCTAACTTGTTTATTCAAGATTGCAGGACTGTTTGGATGTTTCTAGAAATAGCAATTTGAAAAGAGTATCTTCGCTTTCCTAATGGAATCATATCAGATTCTATAATTGATTCTCTAGACAAGTCTTCAATCTATAGTAAATTTTGAGTCTGTTAAGATTTTGTTAGACGAGATCTTAATTTGGTTAAGGTAGAAGAGTATCTAAGTCTAAGAAAAGTCAAGTATAGACGAGCCAATAAAATATTCTTCAAAAAAAAAAGTCCAAAGACTTGATAATAGACGAATAGTATCACTAGACACCACGTCAGCAGACGAGCTATTGAGTATAGCGAGTCCAAAGACTTGGAGCTATACAAATTCTTATAGACGCAGTATCAGTAGACGGCCCGTCTTGCTGATAAGTTAATCTTGCACATCCAAAGACCTGCACGTCCACTAGCTTTTCAAAAGTGAACCCGTCTAAGCTTAAACGTATTTATTTCAAATGACTGTTTATTTATTTCAAGAGAATATATGTCTCTTTACCCTTGATGCTTCTTTTGTCAACTCTATGTTTCTTAAGAATAGAAACATAGTACCATCGAGAACATAAACATTTGTATTCTGTCATCTACATTGCTATAAAGTTCAAATCAAGTACAAAGAAGGAAAGTCAGAAAGCTACCTTTGGTACAACAGGGAAGTGACATCTCTACTTTGAGCATTCCTCTGATAAACAAGAGCACTTCTCCATGAAGCATATCAAGTTATCAGTCTCAACGGATCTAAGCATTTAATGCTATGACTAAACGGATATATCTAAAAAGACTGTTGAAGAAGTTCAAGAAAGAAGCACTCCTTCTATATATACTGGAAGAACCTCAGCAGAAGACATAGACATATAATCTCTGATATCAAAAGTGTAAAAACGTTGTTGAAATTAAACAAGTTTACTTGTAAAACTTGCTGATCTTAAACTTTCATATTCTCACACATAGTGAGTTCTCACTAGTGGAAAATATACATTAGACGAGAAAGGTTTACGTCAGTTAACCAAAAGCTAGACGTTAAAAAGGAGGCGGTGGCAGTTTTGTAATTATCAGACTTCATTAATTCAATTTTAATGCCAGTTGTTGCAAGGACTGACGTTAAAAGTGAGTAACTTAACTTTTAAAGTTTGTTCTTTCATCAACAGACGTAAAGGTTATTTTAATAATTTTTTTAGCTAGTATACGTACCCCTCCGCATTGCCTTCCTCAAAGTTTCAGTTTCAGTCTCATTCATGAAGTGTATCAATAATACAATTACAAGATACATTCAAAATTTTAAAATCGTATAAAAAGTTACATTGAAAGGGTTTAAAATCCTAAACATTTGTTGAGGCTTCGTTCCCTTCACGGGTGAGCAAGAGAGGAGAGTCGAGCGACTGAGTTTTCCAGAGAGGCCGAGCAAGGGTGCACTCGATCTGTTTCAGCAATGGTCTTGGAATAATCACTTGCTTCCAAAGCTGAGGTTTTGGAACTGTAGCTGCCGATTCTCCTGAAGGATGATAAGGTGAGCAACTCACATTATGTGATTTACACAACCTTATCACCCATGTTATGTGATTTACACAACCTCATAAGTTGTTTGACCATTAAGACATATTTTTGAGTCTAGGAATAGGAAGAAAGAGTGATGAAGTTAATCTCCATGGCAGAGCCATATTGTGAAGCATAAAAATAAAAGGAAGGAAGGAAGCTATTTATAGGAGCAGGGGATGAAGTTACTAGGCGTCGTAAGTTACTAAAAAATTAAGTTGATCATTAAGAGCATTAGGTTCCAAGGCGCATTGGGAGTTGGCAGTCATATATTATAAACGTGCAGAATGAATAGTGGAAATAATGTGAAGGAATAGAAAACACACGAAATATAGAGGAAAAGAAGAGATTGTATTATAGACTGATACAAAAGAATGGTACTTTATATAGAGAATAGAGACTCTCTGATTTTCTTGAAAACTGATCTATAAACTTAAGGCTCATTAAGAGGATTAGGTTAGAAGGTGCATGGGTAAGTAGCAGAGTAGTCATGGGTAGTAGCACAGTAGTGAAAGGAATGAATGTTTTTTAACGTCAGTTGTTCCATACAACTGACGTTAAAAGTGTTTTTAAAATAAAAAATATTTATTTTTAACGTCAGTTTTTTATACAACTGACGTTAAAAGTGTGATTTTTACTTCAGTTAAATAAATAGATGACGTAAATAATCCTATATCCCTATCTGAAATGGCCTGTTGTCACTCTTAACACAGGTCAATCTATATATATAGTGCAGTTTATTTCTAAACTTTTGTTTTTAAACAAGTTTATTTTTAATCTTAATTAATTAGCTTGAATTAGTAAACAAATTCTTGTGCAAATTAAAATAAATAAACACTTAACATAAAACAAGTTATATGTATAATCAAAACGTATCTCATTGAAGCGATTCATAAGTTACAATTACATTATTAAAAGATAAAAAATTTCTGCAACATAGCCCTAAAAAATAAAAAAGTTTCTGCTTCAACATCATTTATTCTTCTCAGTCCTGTCCTCAAAAACTCCAATTAATGGATGCATCTCCTCCCTCACTTGAATTCCATGATGCATCACGCGTGAATCCACAGTCACTTGCGAAAGCAAAGTTAAAGGGATCTTTGGATCACCTCCTTCACTGAAATTCCTTGATGCATCGTCTTGAATCCACAGTCACTTGCGGCTAAAGCAGAGTGAAAAGGGATGACTGGGATGAAATAAAGTGAGGGAATCACATAACGTGATTCACTCAACCTTAACATCCATGTTACGTGATTTACTCAACCTCAGAAGTTTTTTGACCATTAAGACAGAGACCTTTAAGTCTAGGTATAGGAAGAAATAACAAAAGTCTCAGAGTCATTTTGTAAAGGAAGAGAAAACGCACGAAATATAGAGGAAAAGAAGAGGCTATATTACATACTGATACAGAAGAATGGTACTTTATATAGAGAAGAGAGACTAGCCGATTTTCTTGAAAACTGATCTATAAACTTAATGCTCATTAAGAGGATTAGGTTACAATGTGCATGGGTATGTAGCATAGTAGTCATGGGTAAGTAGCACAGTAGTCAAAAGAATGAATGTTTTTGCAGAAACTTATACACTTTTAACGTCAGTTGTATTCAACAACTGACGTTAAAAGTGTTTTTAAATAAAAAATATTTATATTTAACGTCAGTTGTTTAATACAACTGACGTTAAACAATGACTTTTAACGTCAGTTGTTTAAGACAACTGACGTTAAATAAATAATCTTTAACGTCAGTTATTACAAACAATTGACGTAAATTATTGTTTTATTTTTTGTTTTTGATTATAACGTTTACACCCGCGCGCCTTCTGCACTTCACTCTGTACGTCTCTGTTCTTATCTTTTCATCACGCTCACTCTCACTCTCAACTCTCACTCTCACTCTCACTCTCACTCTGCCCTAATCGCGAGCTCATCTCCACCGCAACCACTGCAAGGGCTTCTTCGCCACCACCGTGAGGTACACTCTTAACCCCTAACTGTGTCTTTCCCGCTCATTCTTTGCAATAACTTGACATCTCTCTTTTACCCCTTCCCGCGCACTAACTCTCCTGGTCCCTCTGCTCTCAGTAACCACATCGAACGTTGGCCACCACTCGAGCTCCCCTCCCCACCACCACGCGAGCACCTATTTCTGGTGAGTCTTTAGGGCACATTTTTTTATTTTTGGATTTCAGTGTATGTTGAAACTGTAGTCTCAGTAGTTGAAACTTGAAAGTGTGAGTTTGAGTTGTTTGGAATGTCTCTATTTTTGGTTTTGAGTGTATGTTGCTCTGCTGGTTGGTCTGTCACGACCGTGATGCTCATCACGGCTAGGCCGTGATCAGTTCTGCCTGTGAGGGTCTGGTTCAGTTGGCACATTACGGCCGTGATGGACATCACTTCCAGGCCGTGACCAGTTCTTGGCAATCTTCAAAAACTAGTTTTCAATCTCCCGTATTGTCCTTATATTGGATATATGTTTTGTATATCTACAGAACCTATCTAGTTATGGATCGTTGTTGGATTGTTTGTAAGCACACTAGTGCTGAGTATTTGAAGGGGGTGGGAGAATTTATAGAATTTGCTCAAAGGAATGTTCCTAATAGTAATGGAATGTTCTGTTGTCCTTGTGTCAAGTGTTTGAATACGAGGAAATGTACGGTGAAAGATATACGTACTCATTTGATTTGTGAAGGGATTTACTTGAGTTATACAAGATGGATATGTCATGGTGATGTGTTGTTGAGTAGTACGGCAAGTGTCTCCCAAAGTGAGGATGTTGACGTAGATATGGAGGATGATCGAGTAGAGGACATAATCCGTGATATTGGACAAGAATCTTTTCATCGAGCTCATGTGTATGATAGGTTGTGCGGTGATGCGGATAAGCCTTTATATCCAGGGTGTACTACTCATACACGGTTGTCGGCGGTGCTAAAATTGGTTTGTGTGAAGGCGAGAAATGGTTGGACCGATAAAAGCTTCACAGAATTGCTTGAAGTGTTGAAAGACTTGCTTCTGGAGGACAACACATTGCCTGACCGTAACTATGAGGCCAAGAAGGTATTGTGTCCGATGGGTATGGAGTATAAGAAGATACACGCATGCCCCAATGATTGCATATTGTACACCGGTGTTCATGAAGACAATCACGATTGCCCCAAATGTGGGTTATCACGATACAAAGTGAAGGGTGGTGATGATGATGATGATCTTGATGATGTGATAAAAAAGGGTCCTCATGTGAAGGTGTTGTGGTATCTCCCAATAATTCCAAGGTTCAAGCGATTGTTTGCCAATAAGAAAGATGGGAAGAATATTAGATGGCATAATGATGAGAGGAAACGTGATGGAAAGGTTCGTCATCCTGCTGATTCTATGCAATGGAAGAATATTGATACTATGTTTCCGGATTTCGCCGATGAGCCAAGAAACCTAATGCTTGGACTTGCTACGGATGGAATGAATCCTTATGGTAACATGAGTAGTATTCATAGTTCATGGCCTGTTCTGTTGATAATTTACAACCTGCCCCCTTGGTTGTGCATGAAGCGCAAATACATGATGTTGTCTATGATGATTTCGGGCCCAAAGCAACCAGTAAATGACTTAGATGTTTATCTAAGTCCTTTGATTGAAGACTTGAAAACGCTGTGGGTGGAAGGTGTTGATGTAGTTTATGGGTATTCTCATGAGACTTTCAAGCTTCGTGCCATGTTATTTTGCACCATCAATGACTTTCCAGCATACGGTAACTTGTCCGAGTACAGTGTCAAGGGGCATAAAGCATGCCCTATATGTGAAGAAGGCACATGCTACACTCAGTTGCATCATGGAAAGAAGACGGTTTATCTTGGGCATCGGAGATTTCTTAGACGTGATCACCCATATCGTAAGATGAAAAAAGCTTTTAATGGATGCCAAGAGACAGAAGAAACTCCGACGGCCTTAATTGGAGAGCAGGTTTATCAGAGGGTAAAGGGCATCGATGTTATATTCGGAAAGTCCAAAAAGAAAGGTAAAGCTGCTGAGAAAAACATATGGAAGAAGAGGTCGATATTCATTGATCTTCCATACTGGCTCAAGCTTGATGTCAGACACTGCATTGATGTGATGCATGTGGAGAAAAATGTGTGTGATAGTGTGATCGGGACGCTTCTCAACATTCAGGGCAAGAGAAAGGATGGTGTCAATGCTCGTGTCGACCTCGTTGCTATGGGTATACGAGAGCAGTTAGCTCCAGTTGTTGAGGATGGTAAGCGGACTTATTTGCTGCCAGCATGTCATACTTTGTCAAAAAAGAGAGACAAAGTTTTTGCGGGTGTCTTCAGGGCATCAAAGATCCACATGGTTACTCTTCAAATATGAAGAGGCTTGTCTCTAGTGATCTTAAATTGGTTGGCTTAAAGTCTCATGATTGTCACATCTTGATGCAACAACTTCTACCCGTTGCTATTCGTGGTATTGCTCCAAAAAATGTGAGACATGCCATTACTCGGTTGTGCTCATTCTTCAATTCTATATATAGCAAAGTCGTTGACCCCCGTATGTTGGATGACTTGGAAGTTGAGGCTGCTACAATCTTGTGCCAATTGGAGATGTATTTTCCTCCTTCCTTTTTCGACATAATGGTTCACTTAATTGTTCATTTGAACAAGCATAACAAGACTTTCTTACCATGGTTCAAGGAAGAAATGCTTAAGGATGGTAGTACTGCTTCTAATGACGTAAGATGGCTAGCACGTGGGCCTAGCTTCAACGTTATATGTTGGAGCGGATACGACATAAATAATTTTTCCTTTTATACAAAGGCACAAGATAACAAGAGTACCATGCAAAATAGTGGGGTTATTGTAGTGGCCGAAGCAATGCACTTCTCTAGTGCAAAGGACACAAAACCCGTTAAAGCACCGACACCTTACTTTGGATATATTGAAGATATTTGGGTGCTCGATTACACTAAGCTTACGGTGCCGGTTTTTAAATGTAAGTGGGTTGATAGTAATGGTGGTGTACAAATCGACGAATTGGGGTTCACATTGGTATACCTCAACAAGTTAGGTCAGATAAATGAGCCTTTCATAATGGCTTCCCAAGCAAAACAAGTGTTCTACATCACTGATCCTTCTAACAAAAGGTTGTCCGTGGTTCTCCAAGGAAAAAGCATGTATAATGGTAGTGATGAAAATCAAGATTCAAATCTTGATATTCCTGAGACTCCTTCTTTTTCAACAAACATGCCTACTATAATCGAGGAGACACAGGTGGACGAGGTACATGTCACTCGTGATGATCATCACGAAGGGATATTGATATAGGTAGTTTAAACTTAGTATACATTTATTTTTATTTATACTTCTGTATTTATTTTGAGTTATAACCTATGTTAATAAATATATATTGTTTCTGAACAGGCATACATTTGGATCAGTCTGATAGCCCACATGCAAGGGAGGACACTTTGGGGCCTACGCAAGACCCGATCGCGCCTACGCCTGATTCTAGTGTAAGTTTACATGTTATATACTATCTTTAGTCCTTCTTTTTAATGTAAGTTTATAATGTTACAATCCTCTATTTTATCATTTTTTTGTCCATACAGACATCACAGGCTCATAGGAAACGGGGTAGAGGAGCCACGTCGTTGAAGAAACTAGAGCAGGACAGGCAAAGCAGATAGAAGCTTGAGGTGTACTTCGATGCTAATCTAAATGCCCAGGGACCCCGTGCTAAAGAATTTAATAAGTGGGTGTTTCTACAAGCGAAGCAGCACGTAAGCATCAACTACAACCACTGGAATGATGTTCCACAGAACGTTAAGGATCAGATTTGGGAGGCTATCGCGGTATTTTACCTTTACATTCGTTTGATTTACATTATTAGATAATTATCCGAGTTATAATCCATACAGTTGTTATGTATTTAATGTGTAGGTAGCTTGGACTGTGCCAAATGATGAGGATCATCGTCATAAATGTATGAAAATGGCATCAAAGTGTTGGAATGGGTTCAAGCATGATCTTACCAGGTACTACGTATCTGGGAAGAAGCTGCTTGATAAAATGTTCTCAGATTATCCCTGGATTGATCAGGATACTTGGGATATGTTTGCTAGGAGTCGACAAGATGGAGAATTTCAGGTTAGTTGATTAAGTTAATTTTGTATGCTTCTTATAGATCATTTAACTGTATTTAATTATGTGTTTTTGTTTGAATAGGCTAAGACAGATAAGGGTAGGCATAATCAGGTGAAGAACGTCCACCTCCACACCATGTCTCAGGGTGGGTACCAGACTCGGATCGAGCAGATAATGGCGGATAGGCTGAGGGCGAAGCAGGAAGAGCACTCTGCTAGGATTGAAAAAGGAGAGGTACCTAAGGGCACACCATTAAGTACTCCGTCGGGCATCGACCGCGAGGATGTCTGGTTAGCCGGCCGCATGACAAAGATGGGATCTTTTAAAGTTGATGCCACTCGCGAAGTGGTAGATAAGATTGTATGTAAATAATTAACTTGATTTCAATTGATATTTGTATAAATATTTTTAACACTTTTCACTTGCACGTTATTTCATTTTTTCATTGTAGATGGATCTTAAAGCACAATCCTCCAAGGGCTCATTCGTCCCTTCTGGACGGCGGGACTTCTTGATGACTGCTCTAGGCAAGAAAGACCATCCTGGTAGGGTTATCGGTGTTCCTGGGAACGTGACCATCAAAGAATATTATGGCAAGTCTGCTTCACAAAAGCGGGTGGTCGATGAAGCATCAATTTTGGATGACATTACTCAGCACCTCATGTCCAACCCTGCTATTACAACACATCTGATGCAAATCTTAATATCCAACCCAGAATTCAAGCAGGCGCTTGCCAGAGAGCTTTCCTCCGTCGGTTCATCCCAGGACACCGCAGGGCATGCCAACCCTTCACATGTGAGCACAAAAGAGAGTTATAGTAGGGCACATGTGGAGGACGATGAGTTGGCAGCTAGGGAGCGGGAGTTGGAAGTCCAACGCCATGAGCATGAGTTGGAAATGAAAAGGCGTGAGCTTGAGTTGGACTTCAAACGATGTGAGCTCGAAATGTTAACAAAGGTATGTATTCATTATTAATGCCCAAATTAGTCAAATAATTACTTGTGTTTTTTTTAATTATCCACAACTTATCTTTTTTATTTTTCCTAAATTGAAGGCTAAGTCGACGTCGGTATCGCTGTCACCTGTCACTCGTTTGTTCTCACTTGGTGAGGATTATGCGTTTGAGATTTTTGAATGTCCATTGGAGAACAATGGATGGGTGGCACGCCCAGATCAACAGAGGATACTTTCCTTCTGTGGTGAAGATCTCGAGAACGCCTGCAGAAATAACGTCTGGATGACCAGCACGGTTTTGAGTCTTTGGTGCACGTAAGTTAGTTTTAAATTTATAACTTATTTATTTTTGGTACTTTTCCATTTAATAATTTATTTGAATTTCAATATATATATTATGTAATTAACATCCACACCTTTTCATATCTTAGGTATCTCCATCGTCTTCAGCTTGATAAAGGCGTTGCATCAATTTACGGCTTCTTAGAGCCATCAGTCCTTCTGCCCCAATTCTTTGCTGGCGATGCATTTAGTAAATACATAGGGAACTTGTTGGGAGACAATCAAAGAATTATATATGGATCCCTACTGTATGAAAAACCATTGGTAGTTGTTCGTACTTCACCCGTCTAGGCATATTGTCATATTCTTATGCTCTCTCCACCAAAGGCCGCCACAGGAGGTGGTGGAAGCTGTAAATAAGTAAGTAACTAATCTTAAATTTAATTTACGTTTTAATATCAGTTGTTTTTAGTTTATTACACACATGATATATGAATTTGTTAATTGACATGATTATTTGTTTATGATAGCACGCTGAAGGCGAGTAGCATAAGTTGCGCCAACGGGAGAAGTAGGGCTTCTAAGGTTAAAGCAAATCCTGAATGGACCTACCTCAAGGTTTGGTAGTTTATTTATCAAATAATTAATATTATAATTACTAATTTATATGTATATTCAACTGACATTGAAATTAATTTTGTTTGCAGTCTCGATTTCAAATTGACGGGTGGTCGTGCGGCTATTATGTGATGCTTCATATGCTGAGCATAGTCTCCGCATCTATTATGGATGGATGGAATAAGGTAATATTTAAACAACTTGTTAAATTATATATTATAGTTTTGAAGATGACTTGCATTAATGTTATTGTTATTATTTGAACGTGTGTAGGCATTTAACGACCAATCGCCTCTTCAAGAAGATGAGTTTAGAGACTTGAGGATGCGCTTCACTGAATTCTTCTTCAAGTATGCGACTGAAAAAGGAATTGACAAGTTACCTCCGCAATACTTAGATGAATAATTTTTTTGTTAGACTTTAGAAACTAATTAATAACATGTATATATATATCCTTAGATTGGTAGTTTTGTTTTTAGACATTAGAGACTAAAATTTATATATATATATATATATATATATATATATATATATATATATATATATATATATATACACACACACACACACACACACACACACACACATACATACATACTTGTAGATAGTTATGTTTTTCCTATACATGGGTTTTGGTTTTAAGTCCCCCCATTGTTCCTTTGTATATTTCTTTTCTTTTTGTTAATATTGAAATTTAAGGGTAGTGTTTCCTTCTGTAATGTGTATGATATTCTGTGTTGCTGGGATATTTACTGAATGCAGGGATAGCTGAGGGGAGTAATATTTTAAAACTGAATTTTAAAAAAAATCTATTAACGTCAGTTGTATCAAACAACTGACGGATACAACTGACGTTAATAGTATTTATAAAATCTACAGTATACTATTAACGTTAGTTTCAATAAAAAACTGATGTTAAAATTAAAACCTTTAACGTCAGTTCTTTACCACAACTGACGTTAGTTTTAACAAAATTAACGTCAGTTGTGTTAAAGAACCGACCTTAATAGTTTTATATTTAACGTCAGTTCTTTACCACAGCTGACGTTAAAATATTAACTATTAACGTCAGTTGTATTTACGTCAGACAATATTCTGACGTATAAAATCAATTTTAACTGACGTAAAAAGCCCTTATTGCACTAGTGTCTTATGTCAAATCTGTTAATCTCTTTGTTAGAGTTAGAGCCTGAAGAGGCTTGGTAGAGAAAGAATACTTGTAGACTGAAGAGGTGTTGAATACTTGTAATCTATTTTGGAGAATAGTGGAGAAAAACCTTAGGTAGAAGGGACTGGACGTAGCTCTTGGTTGGAAGAGAGTGAACCAGGATAAAACACTTGTGTGTTACTTTTTCTATTTTGCTTGTAAAAAGTTTGAGAAAATGCTTTTTCAAAAAACTGTTAAGAAACACAATTCAGCCCCCCATTCTTGTGTTTCCCGGTGTCAACTTCAGTTGGTATTAGAGCTCAGTCTCGAAAGGGTTGAGCATCTAACATGTGCAGAGGGAGTACGATCCAACAGGCATGGATACAGAAGGACAAGCAATCAACATGCCTCATCTCTTTGATGATAGTGATTATGAATACTGGAAAAAGAGAATGATGGCTTTTCTTGATGCACAAAATGTGGATATCAGGGAGCTGATTGAAACTGGCTATACTAAGCCAAGAGGTGATGTTGAAGCTACTATTCCTAGATCTCAATGGACTTAAGAGCATAAAACTCAACATCAACTCAATCTGAAAGCTAAGCACTATCTGATGTGTGCTATCACCAGATTTGAGCATGATAAAGTCTATAGCTGTAACACTGCTAAGGAAATATGGGATACTCTTGCCCTAGCTCATGAAGGGTCATCCCAAGTCAAGGAGTCAAATATAATCATACTGGTTCATCAGTATGAACTGTTTAAAATGGCTGAACATGAAACTATAGATCAAATGTTTGGAAGATTTCAAACCATCACCAACAGTCTTAGATCTCTTGGAAAAACCTATGAGAATAGAGATCATGTCAGAAAAATTTTGAGGAGCTTACATAAACAGTGGAGACCTAAGGTCACTGCCATTCAGGAGGCAAAGAACCTCAATACTCTCACTTTGGAGGAACTCCTTGGATCTCTGAAAGTTCATGAGCTTGAGCTCAATGAAGAAGAGAGTTCCAAAAAAGGAAAGTCTGTTGCTCTAAATGCAAAGAAGGCTAGCTCATCCAAAGTTATTAAAGCTGAGTAATCCTCAAATGAAGCAGAACCTTCTGATAGTGATGAAGGATATGATGAGAATGAACTGTCTTTCATCTCCAGAAAGATTCAACATATGTGGAGAAAGAAATGTGGCTTCAGAAGGAAATAGTTCGACAAAAGTTCCTCAAGGAGAAATCAGACTCCAAAGAAAAAGGTCCACCTCTGTGCTTCAAATGCAAGAAGCCTGGTCACTTCAAAGATGTCTGCCCAGATCTGAAGGACAAAAAGAAGTTCTTCAAAAAGAAGAAGGGCTTGATGGCTACTTGGGAGGATCTGGATATGTCTTCATCTGATTGAAGAAAATGAAGCTGAGGAAGAGGCAAATATCTGTCTCATGGCTAGTACATCATCAGAGAGTGAATACACTAAGGCTGAGGTAATGGATTCTGACCCATCCATCCTTCAAGATGCATTCGATGAATTATTGTACAACTCATCAATTCTATCTCATGAGTATAGAAGTCTCAAAAAGAAATTTTCAAAACTATCTAAAGAATATGATAGGGTTTGCATGGAAAAACTAAGTCTTGTAAATGAAAATAATAACCTTAAATCTGAGAATGTCAGTCTAACTGACAAACTCAAGTGTGAGCCCAATGTTTCTTGTGAAGTTTCAAAACTGAAACAAGATGTAACATATCCGATGAGACACTCTTCTAAATTTGTAGGTGGATCAGATAAACTAAGTTTAATTTTAAGATACTCTAGGTCACCTCATGATAAGTCTGGCCTTGGTTATGACAAAGGGAAGCAAGAAGCATCTCATAAAAACTCAATATCACAAACACATAATAGAGCTTCAAAATCTCAAACACAGCATGTTAAAACTAAACTGAGCTCGTCCAACACTTATTGTAAAGTATGTGGAAAAGGTGGTCATATAACATCTAGATGCATACATCACAAGAATACCAAACATGCTCGTCCAGTGACTACTAACAAAAAAGGACCCAAGTCAATCTAGGTACCTAAAGATAAGATTATACCTGTTGCAGATTTGCTTAACAACAGGAAAGAAACACACATCCTGGTACTTGGATAGTGGTTTCTCACGTCACATGACGGGAGAAAGGTGTATGTTCTAATACCTTAAACATAAGGATGGTGGTTGGGTTACCTTTGAAGGTCACCAGAAATGAAAGATCATTGGAGTAGGTAAAATTGGTAAACATCATTTTCCCTCAATTGATAATGTTCTCTTGGTTAATGGTTTAAAACACAATCTGCTAAGCATAAGTCAATTGTGTGATAATGGGTTTGCTGTTTCTTTTGACAAGAACATGTGTAATGTCAAGAAGACTGATGGATCATTCCTATTCACTGCTAAGAGGCAAAACAATCTGTATAAGATTGACTTGGAGGACCTTACAAATCAAAGTCTCTCATGTCTAGTGTCCATTGAAGATGAGCGATGGATTTGGCACAAAAGGCTAGGTCAAAAGGCTAGGTCATGCAAGCTTGAAATTAATTTCAAAGCTAAATAAGCATAACCTCGTGAGAGGATTACCAAACCTTAAGTTCAAATCTGATGCTCTCTGTGATGCATGTTAAAAGGGAAAGAAAGTCAAATGTTCCTTTTAATCTAAGAATATTTTTAGTACCAATAAACTAATAGAGCTGCTACATCTTGATCTGTTTGGACCAACTAGGACTGCCTCTGTTAGCGGGAAGAAATATGGTATAGTCATATTAGACGACTACACTAGATGGACATGGGTTATGTTCCTAGCTCACAAGGATGAGTCATTCAAGGTCTTCTCTGTATTCTGCAAACGTGTACAAAATGAAAAAGGCATGTGTATCACTTCAATTAGAAGTGACCATGGGGGAGAGTTTGAAAATGAGATATTCCAAAAGTTCTGTGAAGAAAGTGGTATACTTCACAACTTCTCAATACCTAGAACACCACAGCAGAATTGTGTGGTAGAGAGAAAGAGCAGATCTCTTCAAGAGATGGCTAGAACAATGCTCAATGGTAACTCTGTCTCTAGACACTTCTGGGCTAAAGCTGTTAATACTGCTTGCTACATTCAGAACAGAATATACATTAGACTAATCTTGAATAAGACTCCTTATGAATTGTGGCAAGGTCGAAAACCCAACATATCTTACTTTCATCCTTTTGATTGTAAATGTTATATATTAAATACTAAAGATCAACTTGGTAAGTTTGATGCTAAAGTAGATAATGGATTTCTGTTAGGGTATTCTGAGTCGTCCAAAGGGTTTAGAGTTTACAATTCTAGAACTTTAGTAGTAGAAGAATGTATACATGTTAAGTTTGATGATAAGCAGTCTGATAAGAAATTATCAGAGCTTGATGAAGCTATTGCAGATTTGAATCTCAAAGATTCTGAAAATCAAGTAAGTATCAAACCTGAAGAACAAATGGACAACCCTCAATAACATGAGTCAGAAACTTCAACTTCTCAATAGGAAAATATTCAAAGATCTTGGTACTTCAAGAATTATCATCCACAAGATCAAATCATTGGGAATCCTGATGACAAGCTAAGAACCATATCTATATTCAGAGAGCAAGATGTTTATGCTTTAGTCTAAGTTAGAACTAAAGATAGTAGACGAGGCTCTACTGGACGAGGGTTGGATTCTAGCAATGCAGGAAGAACTTAACCAATTTGAGAGAAGTGAAGTGTGGACTCTTGTGTCTTTACCAAAAGAAAAATTAGTTATTGGAACCAAATGGGTTTACAGAAACAAGCTTGATGAAAATGGTAAGGTGATAAGAAATAAAGCTAGACTTGTTGCACAAGGTTATTCATAGGAAAAAGGTATAGATTATACTGAAACTTTTGCACCAGTTGCTAGACTAGAGGCTATTCGCATCTTATTATCATTTGCTGCACATGGATGTAAAAAGTGCTTTTCTAAATGGTGTTATTAGTGAGGAAGTGTATGTTATGGAACGTCCGGGTTTTGAAAGTGAAACCCAACCTGAACACCTATATAAGCTCAAGAAAGCCTTAAATGGCCTTAAACAAGCTCCTAGAGCTTGGTATGAAAGGTTAAGTTCATTCTTAATGGACAATAGATTTTGTAGAGGAAAGGTTAATACAACCTTATTCAGAAAATCCAATAAGTTCAGCTTTATTGTTGTTCAAATATATGTTGATGACATAATCTTTGGTGCTACTAATGAATCTCTATGCAAAGAATTCTCTAAGCTTATGCAGAAAGAGTTGAAATGAGCATGATGGGAGAACTTAGGTTCTTCCTTGGACTTCAAGTTAAACAAACAATGGATGAGGTGTACATCCATCAAATTAAGTACACAAAGGAACTGTTAAAGAAATTCAAGATGGATGATTGCAAACCTATGAACACTCCTATGCATCCCACGTCCATACTGAACAAAGATGATAAAGATAAAAGGTAGACCAAAAGTTATATAGAGGTATGATAGGATCTCTCTTGTATCTCACTGCGTCTAGACCTGGCATAATGTTCAGTGTATGTTTATGTGCTCGATTTCAATCTGATCAAAGAGAATCTCATTTATCAGCAGTTAAAAGAATATTTAGATATTTAAAAGGTATTACTAATCTGGGTTTGTGCTTTAAGAAAAATGGTGATTACAGATTAGTTGGCTTTTGTGATACAGACTATGTTGGAGATAGAATTGAAAGAAAAAGTACCAGTGGAGCATGCCACTTCATTGGAGCTAACCTAGTCTCATGGTCAAGCAAAAGACAAAGAACTATTGCCTTATCAACTGTTGAAGCTGAGTATATTTCAGCTGCTAGTTGCTGCTCACAACTTCTATGGATCAAACATCAATTGGAAGACTACAATATAATTGTAAGTAGTATTCCACTTATGTGTGATAATACTGCTGCAATAAATCTATCTAAAAATCCAATATTGCATTCAAGGGCTAAGCATATAGAGATTAAACATCACTTTATTAGAGATTATGTGCAAAAAGGCATTATTGATATACAATTTGTAGATACTGACCATCAATGGGCAGATATCTTTACTAAACCTCTTACTGAGGATAGCTTTATTTTTATTAGAAAGCATCTTAATATGATTTGTATGGATTGATTGCACGTCTAATGCTTGTTGTGTCTATTACATGCGCGTCTGTTGTCCAAAATTCGTCCAATGTATGTTAAATGTGTGTCCAGTAGGCATCATGTCCATTGACTGTCTGCAAGGTATTATCAGACTCGTCTATGCTATCTATTATTAAATTCACATTAATTTATGTCCAAGACATATTTAATTATATTCTCTTGCTGAGTCAGTTATTTCCATCAATCCCATCAATAGCCTTTTTACAGTTTCAAAAACATGCGCCGCATCAGTACTCATTACATCTTTCTCCACACGTTTTCTTTTTATTTTCTTTTTAATTATTTTCTTTGGGAAAACTCTTCACATTCGAAACCTTTTTAAGTAAAATTATTTCCATCTGAAAAACCTTTCACAATCTCTTCTTTTTGAATCTACGAGTGCTCTATTTTCTTTATCTCCAAACCCTAACCTTCAAACCTCTTCAATGGCTTTCTCTTCTGCTGTGCCAACTTATGATGTTACTAAGCTGAATATTGGTATTGAGTACCATTTCGAGTTTGGAATCTTGGAAGAATACAATGTGGATGTAAGCAAGTACATCAACGCTGCTGACTGGGATGGTCTCTTCTTGGAGAAGGTTTGAGACACCTCGTTGTACCCCATTGTATTATTAGATTAAAACCTTATTAATTATTTACTTAATCGTGTGATTATTGTTGAAAATAAGTAAAAAAAAAAATAAAAATAAAACTTAATTAATAATCATATAACTTTTGCGAATTTAAAACACACCAAAGTTATATTACATTAATACACACATATTTGTCATTTATCTTGCACAACACTGTTTAGGGTATCCTCTCAGCAGGATCCTGCACATCTACATATTAACACAAACTACTTATAACTAACGGAAAATAAAATGTTTTGTATGACTCACTGGCCCTAAACTTACTACACTATATTATTAGGATCCATAACTTCTTCTCCAGCGTCAGCTTCATATGGAGTGTCATTCAACTCCTCAGCACCCTCCGTCTCGTACGAGGTTCCATCCATCTCCTCAGTAACATATACCTCCATCGGGTCTTCTGACGTCATAAAGTAGACATACACAAAAATACAGAAATAGAGAGATAAGAAATAGTTTTATCATCAAAAGAGGAAAAGATTCATAGCATATAATATAATAATAGTCACAAACACGCATCACTCACAATCTACAATCATCCATACTTTACAACATCATCCTCTACCTTCCAACTCATGCAACTAAACCTTTATTCTGACGTGGCCCTCACTAATCCTGTCACACATCCCTCGTTAGGAATGTTAGTTAATCGTCCAAGTGACACGTTCCCAATGCTAATGCACATTCTCATCCATGGTGAGAATGCTCATGAAAAGCAATGACACTATAGTTGCACAGTACCGTCGGTGCACACCCTAGTACTCTCTCTCATCTCTATCAAGGGTGCTCATGAATAACAATGATACTATAGTTGCGCAACTTAACTTCTAATTTGGAATGGTCCACGAGAACTTCGAACCTTGTGTATCTCAAATACACGGTAATGAACAATAATGCAACATATGTTTCTCACTGACTTATATGAATAACAACCTAGTGCCTCAAGCTTTCCTCATAACCTCCACTTACATTCTATCACATCACTTATATAAAATAATAGCTAGGCACTTCTAATTTATATTCAAGCTCTCACCCTAAACAAAATACCTCCGAGCAACATATATCTTTACTTAAAATTTAACTAAGCAATTTATCCAACCAAGCAGATCATGCATAAAACCGTAATCAATAAAACATTCCAACATCAAAATAAATCGTCACATGCAGTAGAATACCTCAACCAGCGTATCACAAACAGTCAACAATAATAAGTCAAACATACTCAATATTATAAAATTAACCTAAGGCGATAATCCTACAATTCCCAAATCAGCATTGGTAAAGCAGAAAAGTTTCCAATACGATTTTGGTATTGTCGATTACTCGACCACTAGTAGGGTTTAGGTCACCCTACACCATTATTATAACTTATATAATACTTATCAGTCACGACGATGGAATGGTTCTTCCTCCCACCTAAGTTACCACCAAAAACACGAAATCGACGATCCTCGATATCCTGGCACGAGTTACCAAAACCACCTTCAACCAAATCAACAAAAGAATTAATTAATCAAACAAAAACCCTCCTCGCCCACAGAAGGCTAGGTTCGATAATGACAACCAAAATAAAGACTAGGGTTATTTTCTCAATTACATATTTTGGATTCTAGTTACTAAGGACTTAACTAGCATAGATTAATTGTTGTTGGTAGTGGCTACGATCTCAAGAGGGGGGGGGGGGGTGAATTGAGATATTGAAAACTTTTTCAACAATTTAAAGCAAAACAGTGTTTCTTTAAAGAAAATTGGTTTTCACTCAATTTTAATTCCCAAGAATCAGGTTATGGAACAAGTAATGATGACAAGAAGAATTATAAGTAGTAACAATAGATTTTAACACAGATTACAGATTAAAGATTAAAGATTCAAGTTAACAAGTATATGGAGATAAGAGATGAGAAGAACACGTAAACCGATTTATCCTGGTTCGGCTACCTCCTCTGGTAAGCCTACATCCAGTCCCACACCTGTGGTTTTCTTCACTATAACCAGCAATTACACAATTCCAATTACAGCAACACAAGGATAACCTCCTTGCTTGGAAAATCACCAGAAAGCACACTAGCTTTTCTATACCCAAGGATCCCTTCTATCCTTGTTCAAGCCTAAGAGATACCCTCTCTTAATCACACTAATTCACGAAAAGAATTGAGTAGAAGTAAGACTCTAAAAGTCTGATTATACAAATTGAAGTTCTAACTAATATCACACTTTCCTCAGAGATGAAGCACTTTTGGATCTTTCGTAGTTTATGACAATCAGAATGAGTTGTGTTGTTGTTATTCGTTGTGTTGAAAAGTGTTCCTTTTATCCCTCTTTATATAGAAGACAAATTATAGCCGTTGGGATCATTTAAAATAGATTTGGATCTGATTTATCAAAACCTGCTTTCTTGATTCTTGATCTTGAAATGATATTCTGTTGATTCTTGTAGAGTTTGCGTCCTTCTCGAAAAATAACTGTTTCCATCTGACAAAGTAGCCAAGTCTAATTTGAAGAGACAAATAACCGTGTTTGTTTGAAGAGAAAAATAGCCCTGTCCATTTACCACGTTAGCAGACGGGAGTACTAGCTCATGGTAATTGGACGTGCTCCAACTGGTAGTCAAGAGTGCTAACACAAGGTAATTGGATGGACTCCAACTGGTAGACGAGCTTTATATACCATGTTAGTGGACGGAGCTTCTCATTAAGATCTTAGCAAGTCCAAAGCGTGTATCATTAGTAGACGAGCTCCTTTTGCCACTTTTAGTAGACGCGCGCTTCTGTTACTTTCAGTAGACGAGCTCCATGTGCCACTTCAGCGGACGAGCTCTTCTGTTACTTCAGTGGACGCGCTTTTGTTGTATTTCAATGGACGTGCTATATGTGCCAAGTCAGCGGACGAGCTCTTCTGTTTCTTTTAGTGGACGCGCTCTTCTTGTTAGACTTCAGTGGACGTGCTCTATGTTCCACGTCAGCAGACGATCTCCTCTGTTACTTTCAGTGGACGAGCTCCAAGTGCTACGTCAGCGGACGAGCTCTTCTGTTACTTTGGTAGACGAGCTCCAAGTGCCATGTCAGTAGAGGATCTCTTCTGTTATACTTCAGTGGACACGCTCTTCTTGTTGGATGAGCTATATGTGCCACGTCAGCAGACGAGCTCTTCTGTTATACTTCAGTGGACGGAGATTTTCTTGTTGTACTTCAGTGGACGGAGCTTTTCTTGTTGTACTTCAGTGGATGTGCTCTTCAGTATTTTATTGGACGTCAGCTTTTTTCTTTGTTGGACGTCTTCTTGGTTCACTTCATTGGACGAGCGCTTATATTATCCCTGTGTTGGACGAGCGCTTGTTTTGCTTTGTTTGGACGTCAACTTGTTTTGTTTATTGGAGAGTGATCTTGCATGCAACTTAACACGTAATGAGTACATAGTCAAAATCAAAAGTCTTATGCAAAATACACTTTGTTTGTCATACATCAAAACATGAATGAGGGCTTAGTCTTACAATTGTTACAAGGCAAAAGTTTTAAACAAAATCATCTAACCTCTAGGGTTAGGGTTTCGGCCAAGTATATGAAAAATAGTCTAGAAATTGTTTTTGATTGCAAGCTCTTGGATCTATAACCTAGAGACCTTAGCTAGCTTAGACAAGTCATTATTCAAATAAAAATTGAAGAAAAACTTATTTACTCATACATCTAGGGTTTCGGCTATATGAGTAGAAACTAGCTAGAAATTTATTTTGATTGTAAACTCTTGGATAATCAATCTAGAGATCTCAAATAGTTTATCAAAATCATCATCCAAGTTAACAATTGAAGAAAAACTCGTCTAGCCTATATAGACATAGATTCGGCCCACATAGGAACTTAGAGCTAGGAATTTATTTTGATCTCAAACTTTTGGATCTAGCATCTAGATTCCTTAGAGATTTCATAGAAATTGATCTCACATCAAATTGATTTTTCTATGATTTTTGTTGAGTTTTTGAAAATCTAGATCTAGAAATGGAAATTTAAGAAAACTTGATGAATATGGAGATTTATATATGATTAATGGAGCTAAGAGGATAAGGAATATGATCCTTACTATGAAATGAAGAACTTTGATGAAGAACTTGAAGCAAAATAATCAAAGATGCAAAAGTTGTCAAGGATTCAAACTTGGAGTTTTTGGAGAGAAAATGACACGAACATGTATGAAAATGGTGGAAATGAAAAAGTGAAGTGTCTAAGTGTTTCAAGAGGGAAAGGACTCTGTGCAAGGAGGGGTAATTTGGTCCCAAAATGCTAAGACAAAGTTGGAAATACAATGAAAGGTCAAGGGTATTTTAGTCTTTTTGCTAGGTTAGCATTTAATGCCATTAATGCATCATTAATGCATTGGTGAGTCATTAGGATGAGTCAAGGACAATGTGTGGTGAAAAAATTATGGGAGGTGTGGCTGCCTTTGCACCACATAAACTAACCTTGACTTGCCTCAACCATGATTATAATCTAACTAGAATAGGTTAGGTTAAGCTTAAGGGCATTTTGGTCATTTCATCTAAAAACTCATAACTCCTAACATCAATTGCATCATAAATTCTTGATGAGTCATCCCATTGCTCAGCTCCCCTGATGTCTGGTTCTATCTCTACAGTTCCGTTGCCGATTCCGTCGGTTTCCCGATTAGGGTTTTACGCCCGAATAAAAGCGTAATATTTCGTTTTCGACTGAAAATTTTCAAACTAACCAGACTCATTGGAAATATGATTTAATCATAACCCATTTCTCTCACAAGTCAAAAATTGGTTTTCTGATCATTAAAATCTTACTGTCAGTGAAAATATCGATTGTTTTCCGTTCAAACTTTCACCAAAATTCATCCAAATAAACATAATATTTTATTTTTGATCAGAAATTTGGAAATTAGAAATCCTCACGGACAAAATATAAAAAAATCTACAAATTTCAGTTTCGGGTCAAATTAGGGTTTTCTATCGGTATAAAATTATACTATCAGTAAATAAACGCAGACTAGTTTCCGTCTGAGTTTTAAACCCAAAATTTTACCATAACCTTGTACCATAAGATATGATAGGAATATGATTTTTTTTTATCAAAAATCATTTCCTCGGTCGCAGATAAAAATATAAATAAATATATTTTTATCGTTAATACAACATAATTAAAAACGGCCTGTTACATTACTACCCCTCTTAGAAAAAAATTCCATCCTCGGAAGTTACATACCTTAGAAAAGATGTGGATATCATTGTTGCATATCTACTTCACGTTCCCAAGTAGCATTTCCAGTAGTTTCATCTCATATGACCTTAACCAAAGGAATTTGTCTACCGTGAAGCTCCTTAATCTCTCTATCTGCTATCCTTACAGGTCGAGCCTCGTACTCTAGATTCTCTCGCAGTTGTATAGATTTAGACTCAATAACATGTGAAGGATTAGGATAATATTTTCTCAACTGGGAGATGTGAAAGACGTCATGAAGGTTAGCAAGGTTAGGTGGAAAAGCAATATGGTAAGTGTAACGCCCCGATTTCTATGTCCTTCTGTAGCAATAAATACATGTGTATATGTATTATTTTTTGATATAATCTAGAGAGTGATTTTAAAAAAACTAAAATCATTTTCTTATGTTGTTTTATCGTATGAAGTCATGGTTAAATTTTCGGTTGAAAATTCAGACGAAGGCCGGTCTGCGTTTTCACTGTCAGTACATGTTTACTGAGCAGAAAACCTAATTTTGAACCGTGAATGAAACGACTAGTGTTTTTGTGATGTTTTGTATGATATTGGAAATATGCAAAAATTTGAGTTCGGAAATAAAATATAATATTTATTCCGGGTGAAATACGATTGGAAACATGAACCGGATACACAATGGAGCAGAGTAGGGAGCACAAAAGTGATGAGGTGACATGTGAGAGTGAGGTGACTTAATAGGGGGATGGCCTAAGCCACATCCTAAAAAGTGGTCATGATGACACTTTTTGAATTATAACATATTATATGCTAAAAACCTATTTTTCTCTCCCTTCTTCAACCAAACAATGCATAAGCCAAAACTTGGCCATCAAGACTTGCTTCTCACTCTCTCTTTCATGCCACTCTCACCTCTCACCTCTCTTTGGCATGAGGTGACATGTGAGAGTGAGGTGACTTACTAGGGGGATGACCTAAGTCACATCCTAAAAAGTAGTCATGATGACACTTTTTGAATTATAACATATTATATGCTAAAAACCCATTTTTCTCTCCCTTCTTCAACCAAACAATGCATAAGCCAAAACTTGGCCATCAAGACTTGCTTCTCCATCTCTCTTTCATGCCACTCTCACCTCTCCTTCTATAAATACCCACTTCATTTCATCTCTTCCATTTTTCTGCTTCTTCTCCATTCTTACTTCAACACTTCCAACACTTAAAGTTTTCATTTTTACTTAGTTTCAAGCTTTAAGCTCTTCATACCTTTTCTTTCTAGTTTCAAGGGTAACACTCTCATACTCTTCTATTTCAAGTTTTACACTTATTTCATGAGTTTAATTTATGTCTTCTTAAAATGTTCTTAAAGCTCTTTTAACTTCTAAAATCTCTAAAAAATGGTAGAAAACTCCGTTTGAGTTGAAACCAATTTCTATGAACTTCTATTAATCTCTACTTTCATATTCTAAGAGCTTGTATCAAAAAAATATCTCTAAACTATTTTTCCAAGGATGGCCGAAACTAGGAAGTTTTGTTTCAACTTTTTGAAAGATGATCATGTATTTGAGCTTCTAGATACCTCTTGATCTTAAATCTAAAGTCTTGGAAAGTTTGAAAATTCCTAGTTTGTTGATCCCATGATGGTCGAACCTAGTAGGTTGTGGACCTAGGATTTTTAGTGGGATTTTGTTCTATCTTTGTAAAGTGAACCTTGGTTATGAACTCCTAACACTTAAGGATCATTAATCCATGAGTTGTGTTCTCTTTTGAAAACCTTTAACCCTATTTTATGCCATGTCCGAACCTATACCTTCTTGTTTTAGTGTTCTTGGTTAACTTTTAACTTGTGGTTTTGTGTTCATAAATCTAGACTTTCGTCGCGGAGTAGACGAGGACATTCGTAGTACACTTCCTCAAGCATCACGTACCTTTACCTTCACAAAAGGTAAGAGGGGACAGCCTGAGGGATATTCAATAGCTATGTGCATGTGTGTATGTGGTTTGCTCGATTTATTTGAATATTGTTATTAGATTGAATCAAAGTTTGAATGATTTGCATACTTGAACTACTATGATAACTGCTTGAAGTTGATCCTTGCTTGATTTAAAGTGTTGTGAATCATATATGTTATGAACTGTCATTAACTGTTATATTGTTGACTGAGATTATGATGATATTGATTGATGTCTGAAAAACCTGCCGTTAGTCGGTGCTCACCTAATTATATGATTAAAAGCCTAAAAAGCTTCAAAGAAAACTTTGAAAGCAATGGTGTTCATTTTAAAATGTTCTTTAGTAAAGTATGTGTTTTGGAAAGTAAGCGATCTTACTTGTATTTATTCCGGGAGGATCAAATTTTGGAACTTGTGTTAAATAATTTCAAGTTAAAGGAAATTATTTTCTTACGAACTAAGTTTTTGTACAAGAGAAAATCATTTAGAAAGTATGTGTTTTACGGAAGGAAAAGCTTTGGAAAATAATTGACCTTAAATAGAGATGATTTTAAGAAAAGGATTTCAAGGGAAAATGGATTTCTTATAATAGTTTACAAATGATTTTCCAATGAAAAGATTTCCTGTAAAGAAATACTTTCGAAAATATTCCGGTAACTTGGATAGGTTACCGATGTTTTATTTTGGTATTTTATTTTCACTAAACGAAAAGTAAGAATAGGTGAAATCAAATCTAGTATACGAGACGTCGGAATACTAGTATTCTGTAATTTACACGTAGATCTTTGATCCGTGTCACATTGTTGTGGACTGTGTGTCCTAATTACGTTGTTGTGGAATGTGTGTCCTATTCACGTTGTTGTGGACTGTGTGTCCTAATCACGTTGTAATAAACATAATAAAAGGTGAATGTTGTTTTCTATGACCACAAGTCTTGACTGGTGCATCGGTCTAAGGTGTTGTGTTTGAGCACTCGGATTGTGTGTCCTGTGTTGATGTTGAGTAATTTCAAGTGATGAAAATTATGAATGGTCGTTAGCTTTGAGCTTCGACAACGAATGAGATTGAACACAAAGAAAACATCTTGAACGAATGTTTTTCTTCATGCATTTAGGCGGGGCGTGCCTCACGGGTTAGTAACCCGGTGATGCCCAAGCAGGGGCTATTAGTCACTTCGGTGATGTCCAAACAGGGGCTTTTAGTCACTTCGGTGATGCCCAAGCAGGGGCTGTTATATAAGTCACGATGGTGATGTCCAAACAGGGACTTTAGTCACGACGGTGATGCCCAAGTGGGGGCTTTGAGTTTGATCAACTCTTAGAAAGATGAAGGGATCTCATGAGATTAAGTTTATAGAGCCGGAATACTGAAGTGTCATGCATAATCTTTATAAAACCTGATTGTATGGGTATGACACCCATTGATATGTTACTTGTTGCTTTGTCTTTTAATATTTGGTAAATGTTAAAATGTTGATGTGATGCATGTATCATGCATATGGTTATTGTAATATATCCATATATTGGTATCTCACTGTTGCATATATTCTTGTTATTTCTCTTTGCTTTTCGGCATCGCTGTATATCTATGAGTTTAGATGGATCCGAACATTCCATTGGTACCGTCGGAATCGAAGACTGAGATCTTCGATGATGCGGGGATTGCGGGGGCGTGGCAAATTCACCCCGGATCTACATTGGATACCTATCATGGACCGATAACCACGCTGGAGAAGAATGCCGAGGGCGAACCATGTCGCAGAGTTCAGACAGTTGAGACGAGGAGGATTGCTCTCCCACCACCTTGGTACTGCTTACACGTGCTACAGATGAATGGATAGCTACATGAGCACCCCGCCTCTAGGGGTACCATTACCTGGAGTCGAGCCGGCTTCACCGATTGAGAAGGACCCTGAGGAGTACCTGGAGGATGAGCCCGTGTACCACGTCTTGGATCACGACGATGATATTGATGAGGTGCCAGAGTACGTGCTTGATGACGATCCAATTTTTTTTGATTTCGACTCTCCTGATGAGGGCGAAGACGTCGTGGACCCATCACCCGGGGTCTCTTCTTGTGGGAGTGATCATGGCTAGTCTTCCTTTAGTCGTTAGTAGTGGCCAGCTTAGGGGTGTATATTTTGTGGTTAGTCTGTCTCGGTTCGACTGTATTTGACTTCTTAGAGCCACCCTTTTGATGTGTGGTTCCGTACCCTCCCCATATTTTGCTTTACTTAGTTTACAGCTGTTAACTTTATGTTCTGTAACTCTGTTACTAACGACCATCCTGATCAGGCTCTAGTTTCTAAACTAAACTTTGAATCCCACTGGGATAGATTTTAATATATATATATATATATATATATATATATATATATATATATATATATATATATATATATATATATATATATATGATGTTTACATTTCATGTTCTGAGTGTTCATCACTTACCCTTGTTTTTTAAAAAAATATCACCATTTTGAGAATACTCACTTATTAAGAAAATGCCATTTACCGGAAGCAACCAGCAATTTAATTATTTTAATTTCCGCAATGGGTAACAAAGTGATGCCCCAGTTTAGGGTGTCACAGTAAGCTACTAGACCAATCCTTCGAAGAATCTGGAAAGGTCTGATGAATATAGGAGTAAGTTTTCTAGTTTTGATAGCCCTGCCAATTCCGGTCTTCGGAGTGACTCTCAAAAACATGTCATCACCCTCCTGGAATTCTAATGGTCTCCTCCTCTTGTTACTGTAGATCATTTTCCTATCTTGTGCTTCCTTCATCTTTTCCCTTATCTTCCTAACTTGTTCCGTAGTATGTTGCACCACATCTGGACCCAATACTTGATTTTCACCAATCTCATACCAACATAACGGTGTCCAACACTTCCTACCATACAAAGCCTCATATGGTGCCATTCCTATACTACTGTGAAAACTATTGTTGTAAGTAAATTCAATCAATGGCAAGAACTCGTCCCAACTTCCAATGTGTTCCAAAACACAAGCTCTTAAAAGATCCTCCAAAATCTAGATGTGAATCTAGGATCTCGGTCTGAGACAATGCTCGATGGCACACCATGCAACCTAACAAATTCTTTGATGTAAATTTGGGTCAACTTCTCCAAACTATAACTTTCACCCATAGGTAAGAAGTGAGCACACTTCGTCAACCTATCAATGATAACCCAAATCGCATCATGTCTCTTAGGAGTTCGTGGTAATCCAACCAGAAAATCCATAGCTATGCTATCCTATTTCCATTCTGGGATATCTAATGATTGCAATAAACCCGCTGGCTTTTGACAATCTCTTTTAGCTTTCTGACACACCAGGCAAGATAAAATATAATCTACTACCTCTTTCCTCCTCGTCGTCCGCCAAAACAATTTCTTCAAATCCTGATACATTTTAGTGGATCCAGGATGAAAAGTCAACTTACTCTTATATGCTTCTTCTAATATCACCTCCCTAAGTTATAAATAATCTGGTACACATATTCTATCCCTAAACCTTAGTACACCATCTATTCCTCTACTAAACTCAATTCTTACCCTCATTTATACCTCTACTTATCTCCTGTAGATATTGATCCTGAACTTCTTTATCCTTAAGATCCCTCATAAAATCACTACTAATAGCGATCATACCCAAACAAATTTTATCATCAACCAACTCCATTCCTAAGTTCAATTATCTGAACCGTTCCAGTAATTCCAACTCCTTAACCATCACCACAGATACATGCAATGATTTCCTACTCAAGGCATCCGCTACAACATTCACCTTCCCAGGATGGTACAGTAAATCAAACTCATAATCTTTGATAAACTCCATCCATCTCCTCTGTCTCATATTCAACTCTTTTTGGTCGAACAGATACTTCTGACTTTTATGGTCACTGTAAACATTAAACTTTGCTCCATACAGAAAGTGCCGCCATATCTTTAATGTGAACACTGTAGCTGCTAACTCCAAATCATGAGTCGGATAATTCCTCTCATGAATTCTTAATTGTCAGGAAGCATAAGCAACAACTCTTCCCTCTTGCATCAGAACACAACCTAAATCATGGTATGACGCATCACAGTATACGTCAAACTGTCCTAATGGATCGGGTAAAGTCAACACAAGTGATGTAGTCAACTTATCCTTCAGCTGTTGGAAACTCTGCTCACACTTATCCATCCATACAAAAGCTATATTTTTCCTCGTAGACAACGCAATCTTCGAGAAACCCTCTATAAACTTTCGATAATATCCAGCTAACCCTAGAAAACTTCATACTTCACTTACTGACTTAGGTAGTTCCCACTTAAGAACTACCTCAACCTTAGTTGGATCTACTGCTATACCTTCCTTGTTGATCACAAGTCCAATAAATTGGACTTCTTCTACCCAAAACTCACACTTGGAAAGTTTAGCATAAAGCTGCCTACCCTTCAGAACTTGCAGTACCACTCTCAAATGTTACTCATGATCTTCCCATGTACAAGAATAGATAAGGATGTCGTCGATGAACACAACAACAAACTTATCAAGGAACGGTCTAAATATCTTGTTCATATAATCAATGAACAGTGCTGGCGCATTAGTCACACCGAACGACATAACGAAATATTCGTAATGTCCATACTTTGTCCTAAAAGCCATTTTGAGTATATCTTCCTTCCTTACTCTAATCTGATGGTATCCAGACCTTAAATCAATCTTAGAAAACATTGCTGCTCCTTTCAATTGATCCATCAGATCATCTATCCTAGGCAACGAATACTTATTCTTAATTGTTACCTTGTTCAACTATCTATAATCTGTGCACAACCTAGCACTCTCATCTTTCTTCTTAACAAACAACACCGGAGCTCCCCACGGTTAAATAGTCGGTCTTATGAACTCTTTCCCCAACATGTCATCCAACTGTTTCTTTAACTCCGCCAATTCTACAGGTGACATCCGATAAGGCGCTATAGATATAGGTCCTATCCCCGGTACAAGATCTATGGTGAATTCCACTTCTCGCTCTGGTGGCAAACCTGGAACGTCGAGAGGGAAAACTTCAGGAAACTCTTTCACAATAGGCATAGAATCTATACTAGGACTCTCATTAGTTTCCACCATGAACAACATCACGTACTGCCGAGAATCATCACACCTCATGGATACTTCTTCATTGGCAGAGACTACACTAGAAGACTCAAGAAAGGATAAGGTCTTGCTAGAACAATCTAACATCACATGGTTAGCCGAAAGCCAATCCATGCCAAGAATAACATCTATATGTTGTATAGGCAAACTGACAAGGTCTACAATAAATGTCCTATTCTCAACAACTATAGGACACTGTAAACAAACAGACATAGTAGTTAAAGGGTTACTAGTCGGAGTAGATACTGTAAGGGTATAAGGTAATTGAGAAATATTCAATTTTAATTGGTCGACACATGCATACGAAATAACTGAATGTGTAGCGCCTGAGTCAAATAACACATAAGAGAGTCTACCAGCTATCAAACACATACCATGTATAAGATCAGCAGATTGAGAGGATTCAGCTCCCCTCACGGTAAACACTCTTCCAGCGGCCTGAGGTTATGCTCGATGTCGTCCTGTTGTTGTGACTCCTCTTCCAGCTCCACCTCTATTGCCTCCATTTCCCCTAACTGTAGCTACCGGTTGTTGCCTTGCCTGCTGTCTGCAATCTCGGGCCATATGATCTGTTTTCCCTCAGTGAAAACAAGTAGGTCGCTCCATGCAGTCTCTAAGATAATGCGGTCCTCCGCATCTGAAACAAGCTAAGCCTTGCTGCTGTTGACCCGCTCTAACCACTAGTGTTGGTGTAGGGGTCTGCCTTGGTCTAGAATATGGTCTCTGTCTCCATTGAGAGTTACCACCTCCTCGCCTCTGAAAACCCGATCGAGTAGGACCTCCACTCCTCAGTTGTTTTTGCTAATTAGCCAGCCTCTGAGCTATACTTTCAATCGCACTGCATCTTTCCACCAGCTCCGGGAAACTCTGGCTATCGAGAGATATTATAGCCCTCGGGAGTTCATGTCGGAGTCCTTCCTCAAACCTTCTACATTGCCAATCTTCATCTGGGAATCTCTGATAAAATTCGGAATACTTAATCAGAGCCTCAAATCGTGATGCATAATCACCAACAGTCATGTTGCCTTGTTTGAGACTCATGAATTCCCTCTCTTTCTCGCGTCGAACTAGACACGGAAAATACTTCTCAAAGAAGCAGTCACTAAACAACTGCCAGTTGATAAATCTGCCTTCAGCCTCCAGCAATCTTCGCTTGCCTCTCCACCAAGATTATGCTCCTCCATTTAACATGAAGGCAGCATACGTCACTTTCCTATCCTCTCTGCAGCGCATGGTATTGAATATATTTTCGATATCTTGTACCCACCATTCTGCCTTCTCTGGATCATAATCTCCTTGGAATTAGGGTGGCTCCCCTTTCAGGAAAGTATCCATTCCGGCATCTTCAGCTGCTGCAACTCTCCTTTGATTCTGTAATTCATGCTGCTCTTTGTTCATCTGCAGCATCTCAGAATTCTGTTGTGTTTGTAATAACAAGGCAGCAGCTATTGTTTCCATGGTATTGGGAGTCGTAGATGACTCTCCTCCACTTCCAGTATGATTATTATCAACGTTGTCAGCTCCAACAATTATTTCAGGAGTTTTGTCACCACTATCGATCAGACATCCTCTTCCACGAGCCATGATTCTGTAAAAGAAATCATTCACCCTCATTAGTATGACATATAATACTAATTGGACAAGTATACACATACTATATACCATACTAATGTTAATTATCGCGTCAAGTTCGGACACACTACCCACTTCTAAGCATAGTTAAAATCCGATGTGGATTCAACTAGACACGGCCAGTAACAACATCCTAAACCTCACAGTCCGATTAGAATCGAACTGCTCTGATACCACCAAATGAGACACCCCGTTGTGCCCCATTGTATTATTAGATTAAAACCTTATTAATTATTTACTTAATCGCGTGCTTATTGTTGAAAATACGTAAAAATAAATAAATAAAAAACTTAATTAATAATCATATAACTTCTGCAAAATTAAAACACTCCAAAGTTATATTACATAAATACACATATATTTATCCTTTATCTTACACAACACTGTTTAGGGCATCCTCTCAGTAGGATCCCGCACAGGTACTTATTAACACAAACTACTTATAACTAGCGAAAAATAAAATGTTTTATATGACTCACTGGGCCTAAAATTACTACACTATATTATTAGGATCCATAACTTGTTCTCCAGCGTCAGCCTCATACGGAGTGTCATTCAACTCCTCATCATCCTCCGTCTCGTACAGGGTTCCATCCATCTCCTCAGCAACATATCCCTCCATCGGGTCTTCTGACGTCATAAAGTAGACATACACAAAAATACAGAAATAGGGAGATAAGAAACAGTTATATCATCATAAGAGGAAAAGATTCATAGCATATAATACAATAATAGTCACAAACACGCATCACTCACAATCTACAATCATCCATACTTTACAACATCATCTTCTACCCTCCAACTCATGCAACTAAACCTTTATGCTGACGTGGCCACCACTAATCCTGTCACACATCCCTCATTAGGAATGTCAGTCAGTCGTCTAAGTGACACGTTCCCAACGTCGGTGCACATTCTCATCCATGGTGAGAATGCTCATGCAAATCAATGACACTATAGCTACACAGTACCGTCGGTGCACACCTGGTACACTCTCTCTCATCTCTATCAATGGTGCTCATGCATAGCAATGACACTATAGTTGCACAACTTTACTTCTAATTTGGAATGGTCCACGAGAACTTCGGACCTCGTGTATCTCAAATACACGGTAATGAACAACAATACAACATATGATTCTCACTGACTTATATCAATAACAACCTAGTGCCTCAAGCTTTCCTCATAACCTCCACTTACATTCTATATCACATCACTTCTATAAAATAATAGCTAGGCACTTCTAATTTATATTCAAGATCTCACCCCAAACAAAATACCTTTGAGCAACATATATCTTTACTTAAAATTTAACTAAGAAATTTATCCAACCAGGCAGATCATGCATAACATAGTAACCAATTAAACATTCCAACATCAAAATAAAACGTCACATGCAGTAGAATACCTCAACCAGCATATCACAAACAGTCAACAATAATAAGTCAAACATCCTCAATATTATCAAATTAACCTAAGGCGATAAACCTACAATTCCCAAATCAGCATTGGTAAAGCGGAAGCTTCCAATGCGATTTTGGTATTGTCGATTACTCGATCACTAGTAGGGTTTAGGTCGCCCTACACCATTATTATAACTTATATACTACTTATCAGTCCCGACGATGGAATGGTTCTTTCTCCCACCTAAGTTACCACCGGAAATAGGAAATCGACAATCCTCGATATCCTGCCACGAGTTACCAAAACCACCTTCAACCAAATCAACAAAAGAATTAATTAATCAAACAAAAACCATCCTTACCCATAAAAGGCTAGGTTCGGTCATGACAACCAAAACAAAGGCTAGGGTTATTTTCTCAATTACATATTTTGGATTCTAGTTACTGAGGACTTAACTAGCATAGATTAATTGTTACAAGACAAAAGTTTGAAACAAAATCATCTAACCTCTAGGGTTAGGGTTTCGGCCAATTATATGAAAAATAGGCAAGAAATTGTTTTTGATTGCAAGCTCTTGGATCTATAACCTAGAGACCTTAGCTAGCTTAGACAAGTCATTATTCAAGTAAAAAAATGAAGAAAACTCATTTACTCATACATCTAGGGTTTCGGCTATATGAGTAGATACTAGCTAGAAATTTATTTTGATTGTAAACTCTTGGATAATCAATCTAGAGATCTCAAATAGTTTATCAAAATCATCATGCAAGTTAACAATTAAAGAAAAACTCATCTAGCCTATATAGACATAGATTCGACCCACATAGGAACTTAGAGCTAGGAATTTATTTTGACCTCAAGCTTTTGGATCTAGCATCTAGATGCCTTAGAGAGTTCATAGAAATTGATCTCACGTCAAATTGATTTTTCTATGATTTTTGGTGAGTTTTTGAAAATCTAGATCTAGAAATGGAAATTTAAGAAAACTTGATGAAAATGGAGATTTAGATATGATTAACGGAGATAAGAGGATAAGGAATAGGATCCTTACTATGAAATGAAGAATTTTGATGAAGAACTTGAAGCAAAATAATCAAAGATGCAAAAGTTGTCAAGGATTCAAACTTGGAGTTTTTGGAGAGAAAATGACATGAACATGTATGAAAATGGTGGAAATGAAAAAGTGAAGTGTCTAAGTGTGTCAAGAGGGTAAGGGCTGTGTGCAAGGAGGGGTAACTTGGTCCCAAAATGCTAAGACAAAGTTGGAAATACAATGAAAGGTCAAGGGTATTTTAGTCTTTTTGTTAGGTTAGCATTTAATGCTATTAATGCATCATTAATGCATTGGTGAGTCATTAGGATGAGTCAAGTACAATGTGTGGTTAAAAATTGATGGGAGGTGTGGCTGTCTTTGCACCACATAAACTAACCTTGACTTGCCTTAACCATGGTTAAAATCTAACTAGAATAGGTTAGGTTAAGCTTAAGGACATTTTGGTCATTTTACCTAAAAACTCATAATTCCTAACATCAATTGCATCATAAATTCTTGGTGAGTCGTCCCATAGCTCAACTCCTCTGATGTCCCGTCCAATCTCTGTAGTTCCGTTGCCGATTCCGTCGGTTTCGCGATTAGGGTTTTACGCCCAAATAAAAGCGTAAAATTTCGTTTTCGACTGAAAATTTTCAAACTAACCAGACTCGTTGGAAATATGATTTAATCATAACCTATTTCGTTCACGAGTCAAAATTAGGTTTTCTGATTATTAAAATCTTACTGTCGGTGAAAATACCGATTGTTTTCCATTCGAACTTTCACCAAAATTCATCCGAATAAACATAATATTTTATTTCTGATCAGAAATTTGGATAGTAGAAATCCTCCCTGACAAAATATAAAAAATCTTCAAATTTCATTTTCGGGTCAAATTAGGGTTTTCTGCCGATATAAAATTATACTGTCAGTAAAAAAATGCAGACCGATTTTCGTCTGAGTTTTAAACCCAAAAATTCATCGTAACCTTGTACCATAAGATATGATAGGAATATGATTTTGTTTTATCAAAAATCATTTCCTAGGTCTCAGATAAAATATAAATAAATATATTTTTACCGTTAATACAACGTAATTAAAAACGACATGTTACAAGGTCTCTGTCTACCCTGACCTGATTAGGGCTTTCTAGAGAAACCCTCAGGTTACAGACACTAAGGTATTTGCTACTGTGCTTGGTAGGAGAGTGGTGGTCTCTTAGAAAACCATCTCCGAAGTTATCAACTGTGCTCAAGAGGGGTTAATCATTGCTGATACTTGGGAGCAAGACCTAGGAGGACCAGAGGTCATTGCCTCTCTGCTGATGAGGTCTGACAAGGTCATGAATCATTCATGGAAGGCCGTGGAAATCAAGGATGAGATTAGAATCCTTCATCAGATGTTGAATAAGACCGTTCTTCACAAAACTGGGTCTATGGACAAGCTTTCTATGCTGCACAAGTTTTTTCTCTGTAATCTGGTAACTGAGACAAAGGTTAATCTTCCACATATTCTCTTTGTAAGATTTAGAGACTATGTCAACAACAAGGAGAAATCAAATGCAATTCCCTTCTGTCATCTTCTGTCAAAGATTTTCAAAGCTCAATAGCTAGATGCCTTTCTAGAGGCCAAATCCCCTGAAGAACAAGCCTTGATACTGAAGGAGAAGGGTATGTTTGCTTTGGTCTTTGGCAAAGTTAATCTCACAAATATGAAGCTGAGTATGGTTACTCAAGTGGAATTTTCCAAATAAGAAGAAAGACTAAAGATTAAAGAAGAATAGATAGAGCTCAGTAATGCTGAGACTCTAGGGCTGAGCAAGAAGACAGTTGGAAGGAAATCCACTGCTGCTAGGAAACCCGCTGCCAGGAAACCTACTGCTGGTGTTGTAATTAGGGAACAACTTGTTAATGTACCTCAACCTGCTCCAACTCAGAAGAGAACCAGGAATCTAATCCTGTCTCATAATGAAGATGAGGATGGTGAGGATAATGTCCCTATTGGTGACATTTTGAAGAAGCATAAGCTGTCTACTTCTGTTGCTGCTACCTCTATTCAGACCAGGAAGCAACCTGCAAGGAAGGCCAAGTCTGTTGTGGCTCCTAAGGTAAGCATCCCTACTAATGATCCTGTTCAATTAGCAGTAGATGCTCTAGTAGAAAGTTTTGAGAATAGGAATGATTCTACACTTGCACTGTCTGTGTTACCATCATCACAATCACTTCACACTGATGTGTATAGACCCACACTGCCAACACAACCTGACACTGAACCACAAACCACATCACCACAAATAACCTCACCAACCCACTCACCTGTCCAAACCTCACCAAATAGACCACATTTCCAACCCATAATACCTGTTGATGATCCTTGGTTTAATCAACCAGATGATGTAGGGATTAACCCTGGTGCCCCCTTTCCCAAAATGGCAAGAACCACTTTCCCTTACACAGATACTTCAATCTTGTATGATGGCAAAGCTGAAAGCTGGGCCAAAGTCAAGAGAAATTGGAAAATCCTCTATCATAAACATGAACCTGAACCAGAGTCAACCATACCTTTTTAACCTATTCCTGAGTATGAATATGAGCCTGAACCCACATACACCTATCCCTTATCAGTAGACTAATCCAATTCCATCTAGGTTATACAATAATATTGGACCTGCCCTCACCCACCTTCCACTACAAAAATTCCCACCTAGAAAAATCTACCCAAACCTCATCAAACTCCCACCTTTCAGATCCCACACAGATGATGTAAATCAACACATCATTCCTGATTGGACCACAAATCCTCTCAAGGTTGTTGCAGAACGAGTTGAGTACAGAAGGTCTAGGACGTTTGGCAGACTAGAGTTCATCATGGACAAAAACACAAAATGGAAGAAATTTGTCCATCCTAGGGAGTATGGGAGTGCTGCTGATATGTGTGACCACATAATGTATGCACATCTCAGAGCTGAGTTCGAATTTCCAAGATTCTACAGAACTGCCAATTTTGTACCTCATACATGGCTTTTCCATACTTTGAAAGATATAAGTATAGGCATTCAACCTCCCAGGATTTGTCCAAGGCTGCCAATGATTGACTTGAATAAGGACAAGGATCTCAAGAAGCCAAGAGACACTCACAAAAAATCAGCTAACAACTCCTGCATAATTGAGTTAAACTTTGATCCTTATGTTGATCAAGAAATGATAGATTATTGGATTTCACAACCCGAGGAGAATCTATAAGATCAAGATGTTATTGGCTTCTGGGAGTTCCACATAAAAGCTTGCACAAAAGAAGCTTCTTCTTCTGGTTTGAATGATGAAGAAAGAAGAACAACTCCAACTGTTAGAGGAAGATTTGGACTCTCCTATGTTAGGAACTTCATTTTTACTGACACCTTGGTTGTGCCTCTGATCAGCCCTATCTATGAAGAGGATCCTGTTCACTGGGTTCCAGATTTGCCCGCCCCTGTGCTTACCCTTGAATCATCTCCACAAGCCCTTGAACCTTTTTCTTCGTCTACTGAGCACACTGAGGAGGAGATAATTGTTGAAGGTCCTGATATGTATACAGAAGTTGTCCAGTCTAAACCGTTGAGTGAATAAGTTGCTGAGTCTGCAAGCAGACAAGAAACTTCTGGAAAGCACTCTTCACAACCACTGGCTCTGGCAGTCATACATCCATATGACCAGCCTTAACAATCTCAAGTTCTCAGTACCCTGCAAGGTCAGCAATATTTGCATGATTCAGCTGAAAGCTCAAGACCATCACTGCCACCAAATCTTGAAGAAATGACAGGCATAATAGTAGAGGAGAAAGTAAAAATAGAGGTCAAGGAGCAAGTAAAGGAACAAGTTGCAGAAGCCTTGGCTCCAACAAATTTTCTAATCAATCAGATGATGAGCATCCTTACCAGTTTTTAGCAGAGTCACAATCTTGTTACTTAACCTCCTCCACCTCCACCTCCACCAAATCCAGACCCTCATCAATCACCTCCACCCTCTTCTTAGTTTTATTTTATCCTTTTAACTAACAATGATGGTCCACTCTTGTTTCCTTTTCGTCTGATAACAAACAAGGGGGAGAAAGGATGAGAATTAATTAATTTTTATAAAAGTCAGTTTTTGAACTATTTATATCTGTTTACATATGCATATTCTTATATTGTCTTATTTCATACCTATGTTTGCTGCTTTTGATATGTCTCTATGCTTTTATAGCTTTTTGTCTTAAAATTTTTCTTTAGCTCTGATGCAATATTTTGAATATAACTGAGTTAATGCATAACTAATATGATAAGATATAAATGATATGAACTGCTGCTTATTTGTTTTATCTATTTTAAGTTTGAATGCTTTGTCTTAAGGGGAGCTCTATAGCTCTCTTAGACTTTGCTCACTCAAATTTAATTAGTTTTTGTCATAATCAAAAAGGGAGAGATTGTTAGAACCAAAGCGTTTTGGATTAAATAATCTCTTATGTTTTGATGTTAACAAAATGTTAAATTTTTATGGCAAAGAATTGTCAAGATCTAACTTGTTTATTCTAGATTGCAGGACTGTTTGGATGTTTCTAGAAATAGAAATTTGAAAAGAGTATCTTCGCTTTGCTAATGGAATCATATCAGATTCTATAATTGATTCTCTAGACGAGTCTTCAATCTGTGGTAAAATTTGAGTTTGTTAAGATTTTGTTAGACGAGATCTTAATTTGGCTAAGGCAGACAAGTATCTAAGTCTAAGAAAAGTCAAGTAGACAAGCCAATAAAATATTCTTCAGAAAAACAACAAGTCCAAAGACTTGATAATAGACGAGTAGTCTCACTAGACGCCACATCAGCAGACGAGCTATTGAGTATAGCGAGTCCAAAGACTTGGAGCTAGACAAATGCTAATAGACGCAGTATCAGTAGACGACCCGTCTTGCTGATAAGTTAATCTTGCACGTCCAAAGACCTACGCATCCACTAGCTTTTCAAAAGTGAACCCGTCTAAGATTAAACGTATTTATTTCGAATGATTGTTTATTTAATTCAAGAGAATATATGTCTCTTTACCCTTGCTGCTTCTTTTGTTAGCTCTGAGTTTCTTGAGAATAGAAACATAGGACCATCGAGAACATAAATCTTCGTATTCTGTCATCTACATTGCTGTAAAGTTCAAATCAAGTACAAAGAAGGAAAGTCAGAAAGCTACCTTTGGTACAACAGGGAAGTGACAGCTCTACTTTGAGTATTCCTCTAATAAACAAGAGCATTTCTCCATGAAGCATATCAAGTTATCAATCTCAACGGATCCAAGCATTTAATGCTATGACTAAACGGATATATCTAAAAAGATCGTTGAACAAGTTCAAGAAAGCAAAGCACTTCTTCTATATATACTGGAAGAACCTCAGCAGAAGACCGAGACATATAAGCTCTGATATCAAAAGTGCAAAAACGTTGTTGAAATTGTTAAACAAGTTTACTTGTAAAACTTGTTGATCTTAAACTTTCATATTCTCACACATAGTGAGTTCTTAGATCAAATATGCTAGTCTCTTTGTTAGAGTTAGAGCCTGAAGAGGCTTGGTAGAGAAAGAATACTTGTAGCTTGAAGAGGTGTTGAATACTTGCAATCTATTTTGGAGAATAATCGAGAAAAACCTTCAGGTAGAAGGGACTGCATGTAGCTCTTGGTTGGAAGAGAGTGAACCAGGATAAAACACTTGTATGAATCTTCTAACCCTTATCTTTTACAGTTTTTAGTTATACTAACTATGGATCTTTGAATCTGAGTTTGTTAAGTCTTTAAAAAGATTTTCTTGCTTGTGTGTTACTTTTTCTATTTTGCTTGTAAAAGGTTTGAGAAAAAGCTTTTTCGAAAAACTGTTAAGAAACACAATTCAACCACCTTCTTGTGTTTCCCTGTGTCAACTTCAAAAATCCCAAAATGTCATTTACCTTCTTAATTTATCTTGTTCATGCACCCATGGAAATAATGGGAGTTGGAATCCCCGAGCTTCAACCAAGACACTCTAGACCTATGGTGAGAAAGCACATCCTTCATTTTAGAAAACTTCCATAAAGAATCAACTGATTTCCTCCTCTTTAACACCTCTACCTCCGAGAGAATCCCCTACTCTCCTTTTCATCCAATACCTTGATTTCCAAGGCTGCTCTTCCAATGTTCTCATCGAGAACACCAATTTTTTTTTTTTTTTTGTTCCAACTCTTTCAACCTTCATTTTTTTTAGCTTCTCTTTTACAATAGACGAGCCCCAACCAACAACATTTAGCTGCGACCACCTATTTGTGACAAAAACATGAAACTCCTTGTGCAATAGCCAATTGTTAATCACCCTAAAAGGTCTCGGACCCCAATCCTGCACCACAGTTTTTAGCAAGACTGTGCAATGATCCGAAACTGTTCTATTGAGTCCCCATTGGGATAAATCTGGCCACTGAATCAGGAAATCATCTGAAAGAAGGAACTTGTCGATTCTACTCATAGCCTTACAATAAGACCTATGCCAAGTAAATTTCCTACCAATCAAAGGTAGGTCATTGAGATTCATATCTCCATGAAGTCATCAAATTATTTCAATTAAATAATTTTGTCAAAAATTATTTATAGAATCCATCTTATATTGAACTTCACCTCCCTAAACTCCCAAACTACCACGTGTTTACAAAATTACTAAATAATTTTCATTATATGAATAGAAATAGTTTTCTAATTCTACCGAGTTTATATGTTAATTTGTTATATTATAATATAAAATATTGGGAATAGAATTTATTCTAAAATAGCATACAATGCCTAAACTAATCTACAGATAAAATAATTTGTTTGAGAATAAATCGAAGTTATTTTTAATACATTATAATTGAATATTGAAAATTTTAAATTAATTGCCTTTTATTCCCATTTAAAATAATTTCAACAAATTTTTTATTGCAATAAAGATAAAAGGGCCCAATATTTTTTTGATTGGAAAGATATTCATTCAACTAAGCTTGGCAATAAATCAAGAGCCAAAGCTTCAGAGATACAATCAGGAGTTTCATCAAACCAAATATGGTCAGGATTAAGCAAAGCAAATTTAGCTAAAGAGTGTGCCACCTGATTTGCCTCTCTTAGTATGTAAGCATATAAAAACTTCAAAGGATTTACTTATGTTGCAACAATCAGATATGACCAAATATGATTTCATAGATAAAACCAAATATGAATAAATCCATAGCAAATAAAGAATGAATTAGTAAGATGAAGTTTATTGTCCAAAATGTTTTGTCTCGTTGATTTTGCTTTTATTCTTTTTTGAAGGTCTCTCATTGATCATGAATCATCCGGTGATCCCCTTGAAGTTCAAATTCTAATCCAACGTCCCAGTCTTATTGCTCATTGAAATTTTCATTAATCAAAGAGTCATTCTCCTTTTCAATTAAATACTCACATTGAAAACTTGAAATGTAGGAATAATTTATTACTAAAATATCATAAAAATCTGTCGCGAGCTTCCATGCCCATTGAGCCCGAATTGGAGCAGCCCTTTTATGATTTATCATGAATCACCACGCCAGATTGAAATTCAAATTCCTATCCACCGTTCAAGCCTTGGTGACTGCAACTTATTGCTCATTGAAATTTTAATTAATCAAAGAGTCATTCTCCTTTTCAATAAAATATATTGGAAACTTGCACCGAAATTCGAATCCTCTAAAACTTGTTTTTTATAGATTTTTTATCTATAAAACAAAAGCAATCCTCACATAATTTCAAACATGCAAAATAAACATAATACCATCATAATGTCTTCGCTTGCCAAGATTGTTCTCCTGCTATGTGTGCTAATGTTGCCATCAAGCTCCGATGCTATATTTGGTGAGAAGAAATCCGTGACGATCATTAACAATTTGGATGGTAATCTCAAGCTGACGGTTCATTGCAAATCTGGTGATGATGATCTCGGAGTGCATCTTATCTTGCCAGATGAATCCTATAATTGGAATTTTCATGTTAACTTTTTCGGCACAACACAATTCTATTGTCACTTTCAATGGCAAGGTACCTTTAAATGGTATGATGTATTCATAGCAAAAAGGGATCTCCATATCACAGATTTGGTTTACTCTATAAAACAAACCGGCCCATGTTTGGTTGACCCAAAGACTAAGAAAACAATATATTGCGACGAGTGGAATAAGCAGTAAGACACAGTAGACATCTCCATATTGTGTACTTGCACTTTTCCCATATTTTAGTGAAAGCATGTATTATGACATTTGTTATCCATGGAAATAAACAATGAGTTTAATTTGTATGCACTAGATTTTTATACTGACAACCAATCAAAAATCATTGAATTGATGACTTTTAAGATAGTTATGATAAGAATCAAGCATTTATAATGGTATATTAATTTATGATTGGTTGACAATGTAAATAAACCTTTACACTTTTAGTGTATATCAATTAAATCCATAAATAATATGATGCTCTTTGTTTAGTATGTGTATGGTTGATGGTTCTAATTTATTATGGATCTGAATTATGTTTTGGTCTTGGATCTGAATTATTTTGGGCATATATTATTTTTTTATTAAATTGTTGATTTAATTACTTGATGGAGGATAATGAAAGTTATGGGAAATATTTATGGATCTTTGAAAGTTGACTACATTTACAATTGAAATAATTATTCTAATTGGGTTTTAAGGTTGACGTACCCTAACTAATTAGGATGGTTGTTGATGAAGATTTTTGTGTGACGGTTTCTATGACTAAAGGTGTGTTTGGAAGAGCTTATGGAAAGTTTATTTGAGTTTATGAGAACAACTTATGAAAGAAAATTTATCGAAATAGTTTACGAAAATAGTTTATAGTCTTCATATAAGCTTATTTTAGCTTAATGCAATAAGTTTGCCAGAGAAGCTTACAGAAATAAGATGTTTTTAGCTTATTCAAAAAATGCTTATGGAAATATGGAATAAACGCTTAATTAAGCGTTTTACTTCAAACAATCCCTAAAAAATTTAATATTTTTTGGCTCAATTATGTTTTGATAATATGGTTATTAAATATTAAAATAATAATTATTACAATAAAACTAAAAAAAATTTGATTTAATTTAGTATGTTAAGTGACTTGTGTATAAATAAAAAAATTATATATTTCCATAAAAAAATAAAAATATAATATAATTTTATTCTGCATTTATGTTTTTTAATTATTTTAATTATGAGTTCAGATCATTGTTACAAAAAATACTACATATCTAAAAATTTATATTTAATATTGTCATTGATTATTTTTAAAGTAATATTTTATTTTGTGTATCATATTAATATTTTGTTATTCACAAGTTATTTTATTCAAGTGATACGGATTTAGTTAAAAACAATTATTTTATGTATGATAAGATATTTCTATTTAATGAATAATTATTGAGCACATATTGTAATTAACTTAATTCTCTTTAAAAATATATGATAAACATATTTTAGAGAAAGCATTTGGCTAAAAAGTTTTTAATAGAATATAAATTAATCTAAAATGATTTTACGGGTTAATTATGTTTTTAGTCCCTAAAATTTGGGTAATGTTCGATTTTAGTTTCCTGTTTGGAAAACATATTTTTTTAGCCCCCAAGTTTTAAAACGTATGTTTTAGAATTCAAACATACTCCCTCCGTTCTTTTTCTTTGGTGTTTAAGGTTTCTACACATAGATTAAGAAATCACTAATTTGTGTATATTTGTGTCAAAATACCTTTATTTCTACCATTAATTGTTTACAACTTTCCAATGACATTTATCAATCTAAATAAATACTCCATACTCCACTAGGCCATTCATGGAAGGTTTTGTGTATTTTCAAGGCAATTAATTTGGTTCTTTATAAGGATATACAAGGAAAAAATTGGTCAATTATACAATGAGTTTATAAAACACCCATTGTTTTGGAACAAAAACAAGTAGCTAAAAATACTAAAGAAAAAGAACGGAGGGAGAATGTTTTAGTCTTGTTTAAGGACCATGGCTGACATTTTTAGAATTTATGGAACTAAAACAGTGCATTTTCCGTGAACACCCAATTTTGTGAGATGAGTTTTTAATTAATAGCGAAAAAGAAGGAAAAAGGAAAAAAGTATAAAAATGAAAAATAAAATATAAAATAAAATATTAGCCCAATTCTAGAAGATGGTCCTATCACATTTCAAATGAGTAGATAAATGATGAAGATACAGTACAAAGATAAGTGTGTGATCTGAAACTAGAATCTGTTTGAGATATCTTTATCTATTTATATCCCTTATAACGGTTATGGTATTTGATGTTCTATAAATTAAACCATCTTGTGCATAGAAAAGGGATCCCTACGTTTTTCATGTCTTCTTTCATGTAAAGGGGGATCAAAAATATTTTGACTCATTGTCGAGATCGGAAATCGCGGCAAGGACGATGAAAAAAGAAAATTTTGAGAAAAATATGGAGTCATCATCAATTTTATTTAAATTGGAAAAATTGGAAAACCTTTTAATGAATGGTCTTTGGAACTAAAATTGAGTTCAGGAGTCAGTTACAAGTAGGGAAGATGTTAAGCATCCTATGTCGCCCACTCTATGAGTGATACATTAAATTAATTGCACAATTTTACTAATTTTCAAATTTTCAAATTATTTATCTTACCCCAAAAATTATAAACAGATTATTTAATTTTGTTTGTGATATTTTGTTGATTTTGTATTTTAAAAACTTTAACATTGCACATGAGTCCGCAAGACAACCTAAAATCTAATGGATTGAACACGACGCTTTTCATAGAGCAATCCCAAAATAATATTAATTAAAAAATATTTAATTAGATATTTGATAAAATAAAATGCGGGAATCAGGTTTAGTTTCATAACTTTCTAATTTAAATTTTTTTGCTTCTAATTGTTGAATGTTGAAAATCTTACTTTTGGAACGGCAGAAACACTAACATGTGCTTAAAATACAAAAGAAAGAAAAAAAGAAAAATAAAAATAAAAAATATTTTACTAAAGCGTTCAAGCTTTATATCTATACTAATAAAAAAGAGGGAGAGTCATTTCTACTGTACATACACATGTTAACATCAGGATTTTTTGACTTATTTTAAAAAAATTAATTTTAAATTTTTTTAACAAAAAATTTACTTTTTTTACTTGTTTAAATTTTTTTTACTTTTATTTTTTTAATATTTTTATAGTTTTTTTTAATATTTTAAAATTTTTTTTACTTATTTTTAAATTTTTAAAATTATTTTTACATTTTTATATATTATTTTTACGTTTTGCTTTAATTTTTTAATTTTTTTCCTAATAATTTTTTTTGCTAATACTTTTTTTTAAAATTTATTTTATACACCGACGGTGTAAAGTTTTTTTACACTATCAACCAATCATAAATTGGCAAACAATAAAAGTAGAACTGTCATGTTCTTGATGTTTTAATTTTTATATACTTACATTTTAATGTATATATAATTTAATATTTAAAATTTTTATATTTTTTATTTATATATATATATATATTAATATTTTTCGGCTCGAACCGAATCAAACCAAACCAATTTTAATTGGTTCGGATATTGTTATTGACTTTTTAAAGTTTATAAATTTTTTTGTTTTTAGATATTTTTAGACAGGAAATGTAACAAAGTTATAGTATTCTTCGAAAAAGTTTAGGGTCGTAAGACTCGAACCAATAATTCGATGAATTTGAAAATCCGAACCAACCAATTAAATTGGTTCGTTTTTTTTTTGTTTTTTGCGCACGGCTCCGAAATGAACCAAATCCAATGGTCACTAACTCGGTTATTTTGGAACGAAACTAATTACTATATTTTAATATTTATATATATTTTAATATTCAATATGTATATCACTTTATCAATTAACAACTTTTCTTCTACTTCCTGTAACAGTAGAATGAGTTGTCAACTGGTTGATTATTTTGGATTATTTAAATTTATTTATTTATTTTTTAAACCAATATTCTTTATAATATTTTTTAAAAACTTTTTTTCCTGGAATTTTCCTAATTTACTTGTTTTAAATGTTTATTTGTATAATTGATTTTTTAAAAATATTTTTGTTTTATAATTAATTTTATTTTTCTAATTTTTAAATATTTTTTCTAATTATTATTTTCCTTATTTTTTAAAAAAATTTTAAATACTTTTTTCTAATTAATTTTTTCTGATTTTTTAATTTTTTTTGAATTTTTTTTCTAATTTACTTTTTTATTTTTAAATTTTTTTAAATATCTTTTTTCCTGATTATTTTAATTTTTTTAAAATATATTATTTTTCTAATCAATTTAAATTTATTTTATAATTAATTTTATTTTTCTATTTTTTTAAAATCTATTTTTACCTACTTAGGTGTTCCAATCTTCAAAGGGAAACCCAAAGTGGTTCACTTACAGCCAATAACTGATAAGATTAAAGCCAAACTTGTAGCTTGGAAGGGTTCTTTGCTGTCAATTATGGGCAGATTACAGTTGGTAAAATCAGTAATTGGAGGAATGCTATTGTATAGCTTCCAAATTTATAGCTAGCCTATAGCTCTGTTAAAGACTATTGACAAATGGTTGAGGAACTTCATATGGTCAGGCTGCATCCACTCTCGAAAAATTGTGACTGTTGCCTGGAAAAAGCTGTGCAAACCCGTAGAGGAAGGAGGCTTAGGCCTCAGGCCAATAAGATCTGTCAATGAAGTTGCAATGTTCAAGTTGAGTTGGAATGTTTCCACTTCTAATGAAGAGTGGGTTGTTCTTTGCAGATCTAAGTTCTTCAGAAAGGGTGTGCCTTCAGCTTCCTATGTCAGGTCTTCCATTTGGCCTGGTATCAGGAGCTATTTTGAGTTAATTGATCAAAATTCCTCATGGATCCTTGGAAAGGGTGATGAGATTAGTTTTTGGAGGGATAAATGGTTAAATAATGCAACTTCTGTTGTGGATCTCCCTAGCATTCCTGCTGCCATGCAGAATTTATTGTCTGCTAGAGTTCAGGACTTTATTATCGATGACAATTGGTTCCTTCCTCTTGAACTTCAATCTAGATTCCCTTCTCTTTCGGATGAGATGAAAAAAGTAACTATCCCTATTGAAGCTGGCTTAGATCAGAGAGTTTGGTGCTCTTCATATACAAGTAGCTTGTCTCTTAAGGAAGCTTATAAGTTCCTGAATCCTCCTTCTAATACTCTAAACTGGTTGATAGCGTGCGAATGCACGTGCGATTCCGGCAAGTGTACCGGATCGTCGCCAAGTAATAAAAGATATCGATCCCACAGAGACTGTGTTCTCGAATCGCAACTAATTATCAAATCGATTAGATCTGGACTGTTTAAAAAGATTTTTATATTTTTGAAATGGTTTTTGAATTTGAATTTAAGAGATAAAACAGAATCAAACAAAACAGAAAACAAATCTTTTTGATTTTTCAGATCTAAATGGGTTCCTAGGGATTTAGGTTACCACAAGATCGTTTACGTTATGAAGTTGATTACCCTTGTTAATTAGCGAAATTGCCTTGAAGGCGAGTTTATCCTCTGATAGCTTAAGCTCCCTCTCGGGTTACAAAAGCCGTGCCCAATTGACCCGACCCCTACTCTCGTGGTAGTCAATCCCATATTGAACCCTTTGCGTTTCGTGACAACTCGTTGATCCTCGAGGGACGGCTTCTAACTCTCGTGATTTCAGTCCCAAGTCTGACTCTATAGATCCGACACCTAGGTTCACCGCTAGGTTCCTCCCTAGAATGTCTAAGTCATGCAAATAACCTAAGTTCACCGCTAGGTTCCTCCTTAGAATATCTACGTCTCGCCGATAAGCGGCGCCATCGAACTTTACGTGTGAAACACACTAGAAATCCTAAGTTCACCGCTAGGTTCCTCCTTAGAACGTCTACGTCACGCAAATAAGCGGTCGCCGATTTTACGATTGATTAAACACTAGAAATCAGATCTAAAGTAAATCGTAATTAACAAAGAGTTTACATCAAATTTACATCATAAACAAACTTGGGCAGAGCCCTAATCCCTAGAAACTATGCTACTACTCACGCCTTGCCATGGAGATGACAGGCATGATTACAAATAACATGAAAATAACTAAGAGAAGAAGGATAAGAAGAAAGAGATCCTAAATCTATGCCTAGAGTAGTAGCCCCAAAGGTCCGATGTTTTCCGCCTCTGCTGGTCCCTTATTTATAGAATTGGGCAGTTAGAGTCCTAATCCAACTCAAATTAGATCCATTCTGTTACTTCGAGCCAAGTAATACGCGTCACCACGGCCGTGATGGCTATCACGGCCTGGCCGTGACGGATTCTCGCCTTGAAAATTCTTCACTGGTTGGTCTGTCATGGCCGTGATGCTCATCACGGCCTAGCCGTGACGGCCATCACGGCCGTGATGGCCATCACGGCCGTGATGGCCATCATGGCCTGGCCCTGACAGCTTCTGACTTGTGGTGGTTTTGGGTCACGGCCGTGATGGCTATCACGGCTAGGCCGTGACAGACTCTGACTTCAGCCTTTGTTCTTTTTCAGTTTTGCTCGATCATGGCCGTGATGGGCATCACGGCTAGGCCGTGATGGGCTCTGTTTGGCTCATTTTCTTCAGTTTTAAAGCTCCATCTTCATCCAAACTTCATCATGGTTGATCTTGAGCAATTTACCCTTGATATCTGCAAAACAACACACGAAAACCGCCTTACCCGTTCCAAAGGAAAATTAACCTAAAATCTAATAAAAATATGCCTAAACTACATGAAAATGCATGCAAAATGATGGACAAAGATGAGGTGGAATCACACTCATCAAATCACCACAAGCTTAAAACTTTGCTTGTCCTCAAGCAATTACTCAGGCCATAAGATATAAATCATTCAAAGCATGGATAGTGAACCAAGAACCCTAGAAGCTAATCCAAGTAATAGGCATTTTTAATAAGCACTCAAGAGATAATCAATTTCTAGTCCAATTAGAAGCTTAGGTTTTTTTTTTTTTTTTTTTCAAGTTCATGTCCTCACTGATTTGGGCACTCATCTCACCTCACTCAAGTGTTTTAGGGTTTATGACAATTCACTCCATTTCCTCAAGGAAAGTATTTTACCATAGGCTTGACCATTAACCAAATCTCCACTTTATTAATGAAAACACTTAAGAATCAAGAGGTCTTTTCCTTTGGTTGTAATGTGGCCATGGGATTTATTGTAAGGTGGGAAAATCAAGGAAAGGGAATTTCAAGAAGGCTAGACAGATTATCAAACATTACAAAGTATGACACCTTCTAAAATACCTTTGGGGGGCTTTGATTTACTTTTTCCACCTTTCTTTTTTCTATTATTTTTTTTTCTTTTTCATTTCTCACTTTCTTTCGTCATCCCCTTCTCCATTTTTTTTTTCTTTCATTTATTTCATTTTTATTTGTTTGGAGAAGGGGAGCTTTTTAGCTCAAGAGAAATATTTTCATCCCATTCTTCTTCCCACTACCATTTTGCCCTTTTTGTAATACTTTAAAAGGTGCCATACCAAGCATTATTTATCAAATTAATTCATGGTACCAAGAAAAGTATTTTTTTTTCTTTAGGCTCAAAATTGGGCAACTAAGGGGTAGCATTTATCATTCAAAGCTCGGGAGGCCAGAAAAATACCTAGTGCCTCAATCATTTCCAAAAATGTTTTCAGAAATTTTTAAGTTTTGAAATGGTTTCAAGTCAAGTTCTAGAAAATACAGTCCATGAGGAATTAAATCACTCTATCACAAGAAATGGGGTAGATTTAGTGAATACCCCTTTTTGGCTCAAAATCTTACATTTAGTAGTTCAAAAATCAGTGAGGTACACAAGTCTAAGGAACCACATGCTAATTATCAACTATCAAATGACTATCTCAAGAAATTTCATTTTTAGCCATATCACAAGAATAATGAAAAATTGGGTTCAAAATTCACTATCTCAATTCATTTGGCTCCAAGTTCTCACAATCGGATGCATGTTCTAATTGAGGGGCAATCTAAAGAATGTGATCATACCAATCTATGCCTATGTGAATGCAATATGAATGCAACAATGCAAATGCAAAAATAAACAAATACCCCTACCCCAAGCTTGATTACTTACATTGTCTCCAATGTAAATAATCAAGTCGGAGAGAGGAGAAAAGTGGAACAACTTACCGAGTCGGTAGCGGGTGTTGGCTTCACATTCCAGTCAAAATTTGGGTAGAAATTTTATCACGGCCGTGAGGCTCATCACGGCTAGGCCGTGATCGTTTCTGGTCCTCAGGGGTTGCCCTGTCACGGCCGTGATCTACATCACGGCTAGGCCGTGATGCTCTCTGGCTTTGGCATCCTACTCATCACGCCCGTGATGGTTGTCACGGCTAGGCCGTGATCCTTTCTGTGCTCTTGTTTAGTTCATCACGGCCGTGACCACTGTCACGGCCAGGGCGTGATGGCCTATGACTTTATCTTTTTTATTGCTCTTCTTCTCTTTCTCAACCTGAAAACACTAGACAAACCTATTAATGATATTTTTTCCTCTTGATCTTCTCAAATTATTCAAGAGGTTAAATCAAAAACAAAAGAAAAAAGGGAAAGAAAACTTGGGTTGCCTCCCAAGAAGCGCTTATTTATGGTCTTAAGCTTGACCAAACTTCCTTCAGTCAACCGGGGTCGGCTGGGCGTAGAAGTGCAGGAACACTTCTTTTCCATGGAGCTCCTTCAAATAGCCGTTTCTGCTCATACGGCCAGTAACGCTTCCGCTTTGCTCTTTTCTCTCGGAGCTTCCTAGCCTTCCTTTCTTCCGGCGGAAGTTTTGTTTCCGCATGGACAGCAATTCCAACTTCACCACTGGGTGGATCTTCAACCATGCATATCTTTGGGGTTGCTTCCATGCTAAGTTCTTTCTCTACCGCTGGAGTCTTTACATCAATTCTGCACACATGGCTCTCAAAAGGAGGGTTGTTACAAGAGTTAATCAACTGAAAATTTACCCTACCTTCCTCTACATTTAGAGAGAGTTTGCCATTCCTTACATCTATTAATGCTCCAGCGGTTGCCAAGAATGGCCTTCCTAAAATGATGGGGAATTTAGAATTCCCCTTCATGTCCAATACCAGGAAGTCGGTAGGGATGAGAATTTTCCCTACCTTTACAGGAACATTCTCTAGTATGCCTAGAGGAGTCCTAGTTGAGCCATCCGCAATTTGTAAGGGGAATTTGAATGGTCTCAACTCTTTGCTTCCCAACCTTTCCATGATAGTGAGGGACATTAAGCTCGCACTAGCCCCTAGGTCACATAAGGCTTGGTCAATGTGTACTTGTTCAATCGAACAAGAGATGGAGAAACTACCTGGGTCTTTCAGTTTAGTAGGCATTTTAGTCTCTACATCTACTTGCTTTTTCCTGACCAACCTTTGTGGGAAAGGTTTCGGGGGTTGGTACGGTGGTGGAGGGACATACTTCGGTTCTGGCTCTTCTTTTTCGCTCGTGTCTTCCTCCGGTTCCACCTCCATTTCAGCTACCCCCACCCTAAGCTTGTCATCCCTCAAGTGTATGACATTGCAATGCTCATTGGGATTTGCTTCGGGTTGCCCCGGGAATGTATCCTTAGGTCTCGAGTACGTGCCGGCTTGTTGGGCAATCTGGGTTTCTAGCATCTTGCTATGAGTGGCTAAGTGGTCTACCTTAGATGCTAGCTCCTTTATTGCCTCATTCTGCTGAGCTTGAGTGGCAACAAAGTTTTCCATGAGAGACTCGAGCTTAGATTTTTGAACCTGAGGATACCCCGGTGCGGCTCTCTTATTACCTTGACCCTCTTGGAACTCATGATTAAGTGTGTTGCTGTAGTTGCCGTAGGAGAGGTAAGGGTTGTTCCTTCTTTGGTTGCAGGGATTTGGGGGAGCATAGTTGGGCAGCTTCGGGTTCGTATCATAGTAGTTGTTACAAGAGTTCACTTGCTCACCCGAAGCTCCGGATCCATGTGGGCATCCCATCATGTCATGTCCCTGCATTCCACAAATCTCACAAACAAGGTTAGTAGCACCTATTGCACTCACATTAGCTCTTTCAATCTTATCTAATCTTTTATTTAGTGAGTCAAATTTGGACATAATCAGATCAATGCTACTTACTTCAAACTTACCCCCCGAAATCTTGTTCGGGTTATTACCTCTTTCGGATCCCCATTGGTGGTAGTTGGTGGCGACATTCTCGATGATGTTGAATGCCTCAGTGAGAGGCCTATTCATAAACGCTCCACCGGCTGCAGAATCTAGTGACACCTTCGAAGAGTAGTCTAATCCGTTATAGAAGGTGTGCACTATTAACCACCTCTCGAGTCCGTGATGTGGGCACGACTCCAGCAGTCCCTTGTAACGATCCCAGGCTTCCGATAATGATTCTCCGTCTTTCTGGAAGAAGCCGGTGATCTGGGTTCTTATGTAGGCCGTCTTGGATGGAGGGAAGAATTTCTCCAAGAACGCCTGCTCCAATTGGTCCCAAGTAGTCAAGGTGTTAGCGGGAATTTGCTTTAGCCAGGCCTTTGCCTTTCCAGTGAGAGATGAGGGGAACAGTCTCAAACGCACAACATCGACTGAGGCTCCATGAATCCGGATTGCATCGGTGAACTCTAAAAATGTCTCTATATGATCGGTCGGGTCCTCCGAAGGCAATCCTCCGAATTGATGTTGCCTAATCATGTTGATTAGCATAGGTGGTATGGTATAGTTTTTCGCCTCAATCTCTGGCCTTGCAATCCCAGTTCGCAAGCCTCTCGCATTTGGGGCTGCGTAGTCCTTCAAAGGCTTTGTATCCGGTTGATTCGCCATGAGTGGAACAGGACTCAACCTTTCTCCCTCTCTTTGTAGTCTTCTACGTCTGTGGAAGGTCCTTTCGATCTCCGGATCAATCTCACTAAGGCTCCCAAGACTTAGAGATCTTTGCATATAACACAAGAGAGATGGATACAATAGAAGGAAAAGAAATTTTTTTTTTTTTTAAATTTCAGAAATAAAAATCAAATAAAAAGAAAAGGTCCAGAAAAATCAATTCAAAATTTGAATTGAGATTCGAAAAGGCACAGTCCCCGGCAACGGCGCCAAAAACTTGATAGCGTGCGAATGCACGTGCGATTCCGGCAAGTGTACCGGATCGTCGCCAAGTAATAAAAGATATCGATCCCACAGAGACTGTGTTCTCGAATCGCAACTAATTATCAAATCGATTAGATCTGGACTGTTTAAAAAGATTTTTATATTTTTGAAATGGTTTTTGAATTTGAATTTAAGAGATAAAACAGAATCAAACAAAACAGAAAACAAATCTTTTTGATTTTTCAGATCTAAATGGGTTCCTAGGGATTTAGGTTACCACAAGATCGTTTACGTTATGAAGTTGATTACCCTTGTTAATTAGCGAAATTGCCTTGAAGGCGAGTTTATCCTCTGATAGCTTAAGCTCCCTCTCGGGTTACAAAAGCCGTGCCCAATTGACCCGACCCCTACTCGTGGTAGTCGATCCCATATTGAACCCTTTGCGTTTCGTGACAACTCGTTGATCCTCGAGGACGGCTTCTAACTCTCGTGATTTCAGTCCCAAGTCTGACTCTATAGATCCGACACCTAGGTTCACCGCTAGGTTCCTCCCTAGAATGTCTAAGTCATGCAAATAACCTAAGTTCACCGCTAGGTTCCTCCTTAGAATATCTACGTCTCGCTGATAAGCGTCGCCGAACTTTACGTGTGAAACACACTAGAAATCCTAAGTTCACCGCTAGGTTCCTCCTTAGAACGTCTACGTCACGCAAATAAGCGGTCGCCGATTTTACGATTGATTAAACACTAGAAATCAGATCTAAAGTAAATCGTAATTAACAAAGAGTTTACATCAAATTTACATCATAAACAAACTTGGGCAGAGCCCTAATCCCTAGAAACTATGCTACTACTCACGCCTTGCCATGGAGATGACAGGCATGATTACAAATAACATGAAAATAACTAAGAGAAGAAGGAGAAGAAGAAAGAGATCCTAAATCTATGCCTAGAGTAGTAGCCCCAAAGGTCTGATGTTTTCTGCCTCTGCCTGGTCCCTTATTTATAGAATTGGGCAGTTAGAGTCCTAATCCAACTCAAATTAGATCCAATTCTGTTACTTCTGAGCCAAGTAATACGCGTCACGGCCGTGATGGCTATCACGGCCTGGCCGTGACGGATTCTGCCTTGAAAATTCTTCACTGGTTGGTCTGTCATGGCCGTGATGCTCATCACGGCCTAGCCGTGACGGCCATCACGGCCGTGATGGCCATCACGGCCGTGATGGCCATCATGGCCTGGCCCTGACAGCTTCTGACTTGTGGTGGTTTTGGGTCACGGCCGTGATGGCTATCACGGCTAGGCCGTGATGAGACTCGACTTGACCTTTGTTCTTTTTCAGTTTTGCTCGATCATGGCCGTGATGGGCATCACGGCTAGGCCGTGATGGGCTCTGTTTGGCTCATTTTCTTCAGTTTTAAAGCTCCATCTTCATCCAAACTTCATCATGGTTGATCTTGAGCAATTTACCCTTGATATCTGCAAAACAACACACGAAAACCGCCTTACCCGTTCCAAAGGAAAATTAACCTAAAATCTAATAAAAATATGCCTAAACTACATGAAAATGCATGCAAAATGATGGACAAAGATGAGGTGGAATCACACTCATCACTGGTGCAAACTCATTTGGAAGCATTTCATTCCACCATCAAAATCATTCCTAGTTTGGAGATTGATGCATTCAAAAATGCCAACTGATGATAACCTTAGAGCTAGAGGTTGTGCCATTGTCTCTATTTGCCCACTGTGTTATGCAACTGAGGAGACAGCAGATCATGTTTTTCTTAGCTGCAGTTTCTCATCTATTCTATGGAATTGGCTTGGCAATGCTTTGAACTGTGCACTAAACATATCCTCTATTGCCTGCATGTTTGATAGCTGTAATAGATTCAGCAGTAGTCAATGTAGTGACATAGTCTTGGCTGCTATCATCAATACAATTTCTGTCATATGGTTCTATAGAAATAGTGTAAAATTCAAGAACGAAATTTTATCATCCAGGCATGCCATCAGTCTCATCATGGCAAATACTCACCTAGCTGGCTCATTGTATAAAGGGACTGCAAACAATTCAATGGATCATTTTAAGGTGATCAAGTTCTTTTCTTTGGACTGTCATGCTCCTAAAGCGGATGGCATTAAACAAGTGGATTGGCTCCCTCCTATGATTGGTTGGATAAAGTGCAACTCTGATGGATCAGCTAAGGGTTGTCCAGGGTATGCTGCTGCTGGAGGCATATTCAGGGATTCAAATGGGAGAGTCTTGGGCTGTTTTTCTGCTTTCCTTGGTATAGTTTCAGCTCTTCATGCAGAATTTGTAGCAGCAATGATGGGAATTGAACTTGCTTAGCAAAAGGGTTGGTCCTCGTTGTGGCTCGAATGTGATTCAAAGGTGGTGGTAGATGCTTTCATATTTAACCGGAAAGTCCCACGGCAGCTTCATAATAGATGGGAAAATTGCAAAGTCCTTTGTAGAAGCATGAACTTTCGCGTGACTCATATAACACCCCGACTTTTCACTGCTTTCTAATATCGGTAATAAATATATAAACATATATATTTTTATCCGAGACTTAGAAAATGATTTTGGATAAATCAAGGTCATTTTCATGTTATACTTATTTTTATAAGGTTACGGGAAAGTTTTTGGTTGGAAATTCAGACGGAAATCGGTCTGCCGTTTTCTGTGTTTTCACTGACAGTAAAAGTTTACTGCTCAGAAAACCTAATTTTAATTCGTGAACGAGATGAAAAATGTTTTTGTCGTATTTTCTACGATACTAGAAGTTTTGAAAAAATTAGCGTAAAAATATAATATTATATTTGCTGCGGGCGAAAACGTCGAAATATCTCTAAGAAAACCTGAGTCAGATGAATCAGGAAGTCAACAACGGAGCTGAGATGACTGATGTGACGATCATTTATGACGATCCTATCCGAGTCATAATGGCCATAATGGTGCATTTATGACAATTAGATATTTTGTCATGGAAAAGACAATTTTGCCCCTAGCTTCACATAATTTTTACAAGTCTTGCCATTGGGATTTTGGACCAAATTGCCCCAAAACCCACGGATCCCCCTCTTTAACACCACAATTAGGCAACTTGGATTCATTTTAAAGTCATCTTCTTCAAATATAAAGCCTTTTCTCTTAAGAACTCCAAGAACATCCATAGGTGTTCATACTCGCCGAAATTGCACAGAAACTTTGATCCTTTTATATTATGAATCTCGAAAATCTTTCTCCATTAAAGTTGTTCCTCTTTCTCTCTTATTTCCAATGACATAAAGATCATCAAAAATGGATAATTATAATGAGAGATATGTCCAAATTACCGAAATTGCTCTAAATCTTCATCTTTCTCTCTAAACTTCTCAAGAACACTTAGAACACAAAAGCTTGATTTTGTGAAGCAAGTCCTTGGATCTTCACTTGTTTTTGATCTTCAAGAGGTGAATCCTATTCTCCTTTCCTAATCATGTCTATGTTCTTCAATAATTTTCATGATTCAAAGTCTATTTCATCTATGTTCCTCACTTTTAAGTTTCTAGATCTAGAACTTTGAAAATTCATAACAAATTCTAGAAAAATCTCATGATGTTGAAACCACTTCCTATGTTCTTATAATCATGTATATTGTATGTATCTAAGAGCATGTGATGATCAAAAATTTTCTTCCCTTGAAACCCATCTTGGCCGAATCCTAGAGGAAAGGATGGATGGAGTTTTTGTTCTTGCTTTTGATGTATGATCATGTCTTTCATCATACATACTTGTATACTTGTTGAATCCTAGTTGGTTCATTAAAATAAAAACCCTAGCCTCATGGACATGTCTTGGCCGAATCTACCATTTAGAGGATTAGGATGGTTTTGATTCTTAACTTTGTTGTTTAATCTTAATCCATTTCCTTAAGTATATTAGGATCACTAATCCATGACTTAAGCAAGTTTGGAGATTTTGAGACACAAAACCCTAAGGAGGCCGTGACCTATTAGAGAGGATTAGGTGTTTGTTTTGCTTGTTTTGATTGGTTGTTTGGATGTGTTGTTGACGGTTAATTGTTCTACGACGTACGGTGGTTTCCGACAATCGACGGAGTTCTTTTAATTTTACTGAGGAGCTTCGAGAGGTAAGGGGAGCTTACCCGAGGGATTTTTCCCAATAACTGTATGTGATTAGTGTGTGGTCTGTATTATTTATCTGTGGTTGTGGTGCTTGTTTAATTTGGTTCAAGTTGTTTAAGTTATGTTATTTTACCTGTGATGGTTGATTTGCATTTAAATTGTTTATCTGCAATTATATTATAATGTATTGTGATGCATGATCTGCCTGGGAATATTACTGTGATGTTGTTGATTGTTGTTTGAGGAGCCTGACAGTGGTCGGTGCCCAATGAATTAATAAGATAAAAGCTTTAAGAAGACTTTACGAGGAATATTCAATAGTTAATTGAGAAATATTGGAAGATATTATGATTTAATTAATTATTTGAAAATATTATTATTTTAATGATTTATTAGTGTAAAAGTAATTTATGAGTCACGGTGAGGGCGTAACCGTGAATTTTTTTTTGTATTGCTAATTTTTACGTAAGAAATTCCGTAATATTATAAAAAGTTATTTTGTGAAATTAATATTTGAAAATACCTTATTTATTATATAAGAAAATTATTTTAGAAGAAAGGTCAAAGTTTGACTTAAAAACGTTTTCTTTGGAAATGCTAAACGACAACAAAGTTTCGAAATTATTTACGGTGGGGAGTTTAAAAACAGCAGTACTTATTTTGTAAAGAGATTTAATCTCAATTGATTTATTCTTTTTTTTAATTGAAGTTTCAGCAAAAGAGTTCTTGATGATTTGACGTTATTTCGGAAAAAATGAGTTTCCAAAGGAAAATGGATTTTTCTATGATTTGACGTTTTACAAACGAATTTCAAGTAGAAATGATTTTTTGTAAATGAGTTTTACTCAATGACGTATTTCCGGTAACTTGGATAAGTTGCGGAGATCTTATTTTGGATTAGTTTTTCATAGACGAAAAATGATGTAAATGACGATATGGAACTTAGTAACCGAGATGTCGGGGTGCTAGTGTTCTTATGACATTATAGACTTGGTGTTCAGTAGATAGTGTGTCTACTTCACGACGTAATAAACGACGATAAAAGATAAATGATGTTTCTATTACCACGAACCTATGACTGATGCATCGGTTGAGAGGTGTCGTGATTGAGCACTTGGACTGTGAGGTCCTGTGTTATTAATGAAAGTTTTAAAATGTTAAAACTCTGTTGGTCGCGAGCTTTGAGCTTCGACAAAGGAAAGATTGAACACAGAAAAATGGCGACAACAAAGTGTTTTACATGCATATTCGGCAGATATGCCTACCGAGTTAATCATGGTATCTTAATGATATTCATGTCTCGACGTATTGTTAATCATGGTATCTTAATGATACTCATGTAATCGACGTATTCATTGTGCCTTTGGGCAATGGACGTACAATGAAAAACCATAAATCGACGTTCTCACTGTGCCGAACAGTGGGCTATGGTAAAATCGAAGTGCCTCTTTTGGCAAAATCGACGTGCCTCTTTTGGCAAAATCGGCGTGCCTCTTTTGGCAAAATCGATGTGCCTCTTTTGGCAATCGAGCTTGATCAGCTCATTTTAAATGACGTTGGGGATCTCCGGAGATTAAGTGTGAATGTTTAGATGATGTATTGAAGTGTTCATGCATAGTTTTCCAACGTTGATGTTTGGGGTGTGGAACCCATTGATAAACTATATGCTATAATATGGATACTTATGTTGTTATAAACATATATATGTGTATGTGCCTTCTTTTGTGTCGTGCATTTAGTTGTTGTGTTAAATCCATATATTGGCATCTCACCCTTACAAACATATCAGAGCCGCACAAGGGGTATGATATCTACAAGAAGAAGAAGGCTGTCTAGTTCGGGGCATGCTGTTGCTGCTTCTATCGGTTGTAGTATCTGTTAGTTACGACCAGCTTAGGTCCTATTGTGTTATATTATGTTTTGGGAATAAACTAAACTGATAATGATCTAGGTGTGAAAACATATGAGGCAGTATAGTTGTATGACTTATATATCTTATGTATTTAAGTGTGATTTGATTACGTTGTTGTTGTTATGAGGTTAAAAAGAAGAAAAAAATTTTATCACCATATTTTGAAAAGATAAACGTTGAGAAAACATTATTTTCCGAAAGCCACCAGCAAATTAAGTTTTATTTCCACAAACGGGTAACCATGTGATGACCCGAGTTAGGGTGTCACAACTCACATTTACAGAGAAGGAAATAGTTGTACAGATGGTTTAGGTAATTATGGTGTAGCTAGTCATTGTTTTAACTGGTGGGACAATGTCCCTGACTTTATTAGGGATGAGTTTTTTCGTAATTGGATAGGCTTGCCTAACTATAGGTTTAGTTGATTTTTTTTTTTTGCATGGGTTTTGGTTTTTTGTCCCCCAATGCTATTCTTTGTATTCTTTTTTTTTTATCTTCAATAATATGTTGGCATGCGGTAGATGATTGTTAGAAGTTGGGGTGCCAACCTAGTTGGAATGCCTTCTTCTATAGTGATGCCTTAGCATGCCATAGCCTTTAATTTTAAAAAAATGCGCTATTCTACGCCGCCTTCAACCTATATATAAATTTTTTATGATAACAACCTTCAACCTATTAATATTTAACCTAAAAATATGAAAGCTAATCCAGTATATTACCTATTATGACATGCTAGCAGGGAAACATGTAGGTATTGGTATTGTACATTTGTACCGCACCAGTAAGTGATTTCAACAAAAGTTCATTCTCATTGATTTTTTTTCCTAATATGCAAGCACCATTGCACCATTATTGTCAGAGCAATAAGAGAAAGAAAAGACTTGTACCCTATCATCAAAGAAGAACTAAAGAATGGTTGAGAGAAGAAAAGTTTTGGAACTACTGAGAGAGAAGGACTTGTTGGGTAAAATCACACTCGCCAACGGATTTTTCCCATACGCCCAAGGATCTTAGATGGAACACACGCAAGCACACCACAAAGAGAATAATAAAATAACACACAAAGATTTAATGTGGTTCGGCACCTCTTGCCTACGTCCACAAAAACACCTCAACAAGTGTATTCACTATCTCAAATAAGATTACAAGATTGTAACCCACCCCATTTTGTGTATCACCTACAAACCCAAGTACCCCACTCAAGAGTTACAATAAATGATAGACACTCATTCATCTCACTACGAATGATTACCCACACTTGGAGATGCCTCAACACTGCACAAGACTCCTTTCATATAGTGGTGGTGTGTAGCTTCTTCCAAGAGTAGATAAATGTCAATCAATGGCTTCTTACATTTTCAACACCTTTGAAAATATCCATATACTTCTTCCAAAGATGAATGTAGACTCCCATGAGTCAAATATTAAATTCCAACAATTTACAATGTATTGGAATTTCACACTTCAATTAATTGTTTGGAAATTTGAATTGTTTTCCCAACAGGATTGAGGGAATAAAAACCCTGATGGGTTTGGGTGGGATTTTGGAATGAGATTGTTATTCAACATTGTAAGACAATAAGGGAAAGAGAGGATTTTACATTTCTGAATGTTGCATATTAATCATGGTCGTGTACATCGATGTAATTATGTTTCAAAATGATTCTGAACCATTTATTAAAAGAATGCATCGATGTAATTTATTATACACAGGTGTATTAAATTTAATACATAAATAATTCATATACAATTGTATTTAAATTTGATACATCGATGTAAAGAATTATACACGTATGTACTAAATTTGAAAATTCATTCTGCTCAAATTTGAGACTTGTACATCGATGTAAATAATTGTACACAGATGTATTAAATTTGGTACATCGATGTAAAGGGTTCATACACAGATGTATTTAATTTGAAAACTCATTCCGACTAATTTTGAGCGTTGTACATCAATGTAAATAAATGTATATTTATGTAGAACAAGTTTATATTGATGTATTAAATTGTACATCTATGTATTTAATTCAAAAAAAAAAAACTTACTTTCATATTAACAAAAATTTGATCAACCAAGTTTTTACATTAGAAACCTTCTTTGTAAAAACTTGATTATTTTAATTGTCTTGAGCCATTTTGATTAAAACTCCATCTCACTATTACAAAGTATCTAAGACCTAAGATTTACCCATTTTCCTACTGTCTTGATACTTGATTGTCTTTGCTCATCTCTTTGGCTGTAACAACCGGCATGCTTGTACGCCTTATTTTCCTTTTTGTTCTGCATGCTTATGATTAGCATTTGTCATTCATCAAAATACAACTAAACATATATTCACACCCGACTCATCCGGGTTAGCCCGTTTTGACAGCTCTCTCCCATAGTATATTTCTTTGGTTTTCCAGGGTATCCTCCGTGCGCAACTGCGAAGACTAATCCCTCGAGGTACTGGACAACATTGAGGGGTTGACCTCTCCCAAACAGGTTTTCTCTATACACAAGAGTCAAAGATCGAACCCTGACAACTTGCTTAAGAGGCCCAAACTCATTACCACATGGACCAACCACATGTTGGTACCCCGTAGTATCTATTAGGTTGTTATAATTTTCCATTTTCATAAAAAAAATACTTGTAACATCCCTGGCTACTCTATGGATTGACGGCTGTCCCCACAAACCAACACGGATCTTTTTAGGGTACTTTGTCCTCACTCACACACTTCCTGGAAAAACTTCCCAGGAGGTCACCCATCCCAGAATTTCCCCAAGTCAAGCACGCTTAACTGTGGAGTTCTTAAGTGCTGGGCTCTCGAAAATAAGATGAATCTTATTGGTATAGGTAGTACTGATCAATTCATATAAGTCATCCTCAACCGTATAGTCCCATACCTACACAGTCTCAAGATCCCTCTCATTCCGATGTGTAATCGGTTCATTTATGTGTCCCTCCACCTAGAAGCCTGCCAGGAGCCGCTCCTTGACCATGCTTTCTCTTGCACCAGCGTCCACTCCCCGCCCTCGTCAGCCCCGGGTGTCACATGCCCACCAGCTTCAGCTTGGTTTAACCCCAAACCACACCGTACTGGGACAGGTGCCGCTCTGATACCACTCTGTAACACCCCCCTTAGGCATTACCTCGTGAACACATACGGTAATAAATTAAAAAGAAATTTTCTGGTTGATTTAGAAAATTCATTTATTTTAAGGCAGAAAAAAATCTGGGTGTAAACATTTTTCTTCTTTAACACTTCTGAAGAATGTGATGCACATAACACAATAGTACAATCACACTATACTTGACAACACACATATACCAATTTTATTCATAATCAAACCTTCCATGACGTACAAGTTTTTCTTAAAAGTCTTTACTCATAACCTATCTGAAGATTGTCAAGACACACGTACTAAACTTGTCAAACATACATTCCCCAAACAAAAACCTAAGCTGGTTGTTATACAAGACATTCCCTAAAAAGACCTCGTGGTTATCCCTATGATCACACACCTCTTCCAACATCCGGACTTAAGTCCCCAAGTGACATAGGAAACTACTCTGCAACATCTGTACTCGTGTACCAAGGTACAACAGCAAAACCAGAAGAACAGATAGATGCAAGGGTGAGAACCAATATATGGATTTTAACACGATAACTACATGCGCAACACCCAAACAACATATAACATGCATAGTTATAACAACATAAATGTTCGGAAATAAACAAGTAGTTTATCAATGGGTTTCATACCCAACAGTCATCGTCATTAAAATGCATGAGACTTCAATATTCACCGTCTAAACTTTTGTACTCAATCTCCGGAGATATCCCAACGTTGTGTAAATGAGTTGATCAAGCACAATTGCCAAATAAGGCACACCTTATAACCATAGCACACTGTCCAAACCTAGGCAATGTGATAATGTCGTATATGGTTTTTCATTGTCCATCCAGGCACAATTATACATCGTAACATGAATATCTATCCAGATACCATGCCTAACACCTTAGGCACGTCTGCCAAATAATGCATGTAAAACATTTTGTTCTCGTTACTTTTCTTCGTGTTCATTATTTCCTTGTCGAAGCTCAAAGGCTCACAACCATCTCAACTTTTAAACATTTAAGTTTATCTTTCAACTTCAACAATATGACGCAAAGTCCGAATGTTCAATTCCCGAAGTTATAGACCGATGCACCAGTCTTAGATTCGTGAATTATAGTGCACAAAAATCAACAAAACTTTTATAGGACATATAGTCCACAACTTCAACTTTAGGACACACCGTCCACAACATAGTACACTAGAATTCCGATGTCTCAGCCACTAGGTTCACTTTTCAACTTTAAAATTATTCTCATTCTGTGAAACACAAATCCAAAACAAAATCTCCTCAACTTATCCAAGTTATCGGAAATAACACCGTTGTGTAAAATTTATTTACAAAAAATCCTTTCAGTTTGAAATTCATTTATAAAACCTTCAAATCACCATGAAATTCTTATTTCTTTGAAAATCTTTATTCGAACTTTAGTTCTAAAAATATCGTTTGAGACTAAATCTCTGTTCAAATAAATACTACTATTTTTAAAAGTGTTTTCCGTAAATATTTCCGGAATTAACCGTCGTTTAACATTTTAAAAACGTTTTAAGTCAAAATTTGACTTTTTTCTTTTAAAATGATTTTCTCAATATAATAATTAGGTTATTTTTTAAAGTTAACTTTTATAATAACCTTTTATATTATTTTGTAGTTTATTACGTAAAAATTAGCATTACTAAAATATTTTCACGGTTACACCCTCACTGTGACTCATAGATTACTCTTACATCAATAAATCATTAAAATAATAGTATTTTCAACTATTATCATTTTCAATAAATCAAATAATTAAATCATATTATTTTACAATATCTCGTCCATTAAATATTCAATATTTCTCATAAATCTTTTTAATGCTTTTATCTTCATAATTAATTGAGCACCGACCACTATCAGTATTCTTACTCAACAATAAACATCAATAAACATTCCATATCAACAACATAGCATATAATACAGTTTATAACATGCATTAAAATACTATAACACATAACTGCAGATAATCAATTAAAAGCAGATAATTAACAACAGATAAATTAACTACTTAAAATAATTTAAACCCACCACAAACAAGCTCAAATAAATTATACAGACCACACAATAATAACATATAGCTTTTGGAAAAATATCCCTCAGGTACTCCCCTGACCTCAGAGTGATTTTCCTCCCAAAATAAGTTTTTACCGAACTTCCGATCTCCGTAGAACGCATACATGATTCACACAATTACTTACTCTTCAACAACCACAACATAAAACAAGTTAACTTTTTAAGAAAAACCTACTAACTCCTATGGTGTAGGTTTGGCCATGGCTAGCTAAATTAGCTAGAGAATCTCAAAATTTTACATACTCTTAGATCCATGACCTTATAGTAGTATAGAGTTAAGAACAATGATCATAAGTTGAAAAATAAAACAAAATCATCCAAGTTCTCAAGAACAAGGATTCGGTCATAAGGGCTTCATGTGGCTAAAATTTTCAAAAATTCATAAGCTCTTGCATTAGTGATCCTTAAGCATTAGGAACACAAGATCAATGATCATAAATCAATAGTCGAAATAAAATCCTCTAACTCCATGATGAATTAGTTTCGGCCTTCACATAGAAAATAGGCTAGGGATTTTATTTTGATTCAGCCTCTTGGATGCAATACATATATGAATTAGAAAGATGAAATCCATTGTTACTTTCTCAAAATTTGAACAAAATTCCTCCACCCTCAAAAGCTAGGGTTTCGGCCTCAAGAGAAAGAATAGGAAATAAAATTTTGTTTGATTCATGCTCTTGAATACTAAGCATAGAGATGATAACAAGTTCATAGAATTTGGTTTCATGATCATAGGACTTTTCTATGATTTTCTAGAGATTTTTGAAGTTCTAGATCTAGAAATTGAAAACATGATGATCATAGCTTGAATCATGAAAATCAATGAAGAAGAAGACATGATTGATCATGGAGAGGAAGTTATACCTCTTGTAGATTGAAGAAATGAAGAGAAAAGACCAAGTTCTTCACAAAATTTGATTTTGGTGTTCATGAGAATTTGAGAGCAAATGGATGAAGAAAATGAACAACTGAAGTGAATGAAAGAAAATGGCCTAAGTGTGGGTGAGGGGCTGCATGAAATTAAGGGAGTGAGGGGGTATTTTTGTCCTGCAAAATTGCCTTAAGGATGTAAAAGTACATAGGGACAAACTTGTAATTCCTTTAAAGACTAAGGGTATTTAGGACATTTCACACTCAAAGTAATCATGAAAAATTTGTGGTCATGGTTGAAGGAGATGTGGCTGATTTTGCACCACAAAATAGGAAGGAGTAGTAAATTTGAAATTGTCTTGCCTTAACCATGGTTAATATTTAACTAGGATAGGTTAGGTTAGGGGCATTTTGGACTTTTCACACTCAAACTCATCATTACATGAATTAAATGCTAGGTGAGTCACCCCTATGACTCACCACCCTAGGTGGAAAGATGTCTAATCATCCAATGTCGGGTTTTGTCTATGCACGTCCGTTCTCGACTCCGTCGATTACCCGATTTAGGATAATCATTTATTTTTTTTGAAAATTTTCAAAATAACCCATATAATTGAAAATGGAATTTAAAATCTAACCATTTCGTTCTCGAGTCAAAATTAGGTTTTCTGATCAGTAAAATGTTACTGTCAGTGAAAATGCAGATCGGGTTCCGTCTGAATTTTCAACCCAAAATTTAACCGCAACCTTACAAAATAATTATAATATGGATATGACTTTGGTTTTCCCAAAATCATTTCTAAGTCTCAGATAAAAATATAAAAATTTATATATTTATTACCGATATTAGAAAGTAGTGATAAATTGGGGTGTTACATTACTACCCCACTAAAAAAATTTTCGTCCTCGAAATTACGCACCTGGGAAAAGATCAGCATATTGTTATTTCATTTTGTCCTCAACTTCCCAGGTTGTCTCTCCAGTTGTATTATCCCAAATAACCTTGACTAAGGAAATTTGTTTACCCCTGAGCTGCTTAATCATCTTGTCCGCGATTTGTATAGGTGAAGTCTCATAAGACAAGTTTTCTTTTAATTGTATGACACCGGGTTCGATTATGTGTGATGGATCAGGAATATACTTCCTCAGTTGTGAAACATGGAAAACATCATTATGGTTTGAAAGAAAAGGTGGTAAAGAAATTTTATAAGCTACTGGACCCACACGACAAAGAATTTGGTAAGGTACAATGAATTTAGGGGTGAGTTTTCTGGATTTAATTACTCTACCAACCCCAGTCATAGGCGTGACTCTCAAAAACACATGATCGCCTTCCTCAAACTCAAGAGGTCATCGCCTTTTGTCCGCATAACTTTTATGTCGACTCTAAGTTGTCCGCATTTTCTCCTGAATCATCTTCACCTTTTCTGTTGTCTATTGCATGATATCGGGTTCCAACAATAGACTTTCACCATCTTGGTACCAACATAGAGGTGATAAGAAGTTCATAGAAATTGGTTTCATGATCATTGGATTTTTCTATGATTTTCTAGAGATTTTTGAAGTTCTAGATCTAGAAATTGAAAACATGATGATCATAGCTTGAATCATGAAAATCAATGAATAAGAAGACATGATTGATCATGGAGAGGAAGTTATACCTCTTGTAGATTGAAGGAATGAAGAGGAAAGACCAAGTTCTTCACAAAATTTGATTTTGGTGTTCATGTGAATTTGAGAGCAAGTGGATGAAGAAGATGAACAAGTGAAGCAAATGAAAGAAAATGGCCTAAGTGTGGGTGAGGGGCTGCACGAAATTATGGGAGTGAGGGGGTATTTTTGTCCTTCAAAATTGACTTAAGGACAAAATGGTAAAAGTACATTGGGACAAACTTGTAATTCCTTTAAAGACTGAGGGTATTTAGGACATTTCACACTCAAAGTAATCATGACAAATTTGTGGTCATGATTGAAGGAGATGTGACTGATTTTGCACCACAAAATAGGAAGGAGTAGCAAATTTGAAATTGTCTTGCCTTAACCATGGTTAATATTTAACTAGGATAGCTTAGGTTAGGGGCATTTTGGACTTTTCACACTCAAACTGATCATTACATGAATTAAATGCTAGGTGAGTCACCCCTATGACTCACCACTCTAGGTGGAAAGATGTCTAATCATCCGATGTCGGGTTTTGTCAATGCAGGTCTGTTCTCGACTCCGTCGATTACCCGATTTAGGTTTTTACGCCCAAATAAGGTATAATCACTTATTTATTTTGAAAATTTTCAAAATAACCCATATCGTTGGAAATGGAATATTAAATCTAACCATTTCGTTCTCGAGTCAAAATTAGTTTTTCTGATCAGTAAAATGTTACTGTCAGTGAAAACGTAGACCGGGTTCCGTCTGAATTTTCAACCCAAAATTTAACCGCAACCTTACAAAATAATTATAATATGGATATGACTTTGGTTTTCCCAAAATCATTTTCTAAGTCTCGGATAAAAATATAAATATTTATATATTTATTACCGATATTAGAAAGTAGTGAAAAATCAAGGTGTTACAATACTACAATCATATCAAGATATTGTAACTTCACATTGATAAATACTAAATCAAATATCTATAATAGAAAGTTAGAAGTGTTTCAATTATTCCTAGAAAAGTATATTTGTCTTGTCATGGACACGAAGCAAAAATAGATTTCAAAGATAGAACCAAATATGAATAAATCCATAGCAAATAAAGAATGAATTAGTAAGATGGAATTTACTGTCCAAAATGTTTCGTCTCGTTGATTTTGCTTTTAATCTTTTTTGAAGGTCTCTCCTTGACCTTGAATCATCCGGTCTTCCCCTTGTAAATTAAACTAGAGTTCTTGCTCGTGCACTGGACGGGGATTAGACGATTGCAAAAGATAAAATATACATCAAAAATTAAATTGGAGTACGAGAATTTTGTGCATCATTTGATAGGAGATATGAATAATTTCGCAAAACACATAAATTTTGTCAATGAACTTAATAATCATAGAGTAAAATTTTCTTCATATTTTTTTAAACATTTGGTCCACAAACTCCAATAAAAAGATAGTACAAAAATAATTTATTTTATTTCTATACTTACTGCCAATCTTTTTTTGTTTATCTAAAATATCTAATTTTTAAAGTTGCACAGAACAGAAACCCCTATATTTAAATGTCTAAAATATCCTTTTTTGATTTAAATGTTCAAATTCAAATTGTTTTATTTGTTCAAATTCAAATTGCGACTATTTTCGATATATCGATTTCCTTAATTTATTTCTTTTAAAATGTTTTGATTGATTTATTCCAACTTCCATAAAACCATAAATTTAATTTAATTCCAACCTACCATGACATCCAATCAAATAATTTATATTTTAATTAAAATTTAAAATAAAAGAATGAGTTGTTATTAGCTGTCAAAACATTCCTCCAGAATGCATGAGTTGTAGATATATATAGTTAAAAATTCAAATTTCGAAAAAAAAATATATTGGAATTATACTTGTCATTAATTATACTCTTGGGAAGTAACCTGGAAAGAAAGAGAAATGACACACTTACACATTCCAAGATATAAATTAATAAATACATATTTTAATTATAATAAATATGTCTTTGAACCAACTAAAATTCGAAATAAATTTTGAATTAAAATTAAAAATTAAAAATAAAAGAATGAAAAGGAAGAGTCATGGGGTACGGTGAAAGATAATTAACCATGTTTTGAAAGAATTCAAAATTAAAATAAAAAAATTATTGGAAAAAGAAATATTGACTTGACATTAATTATACTCTCGTGAAGTAACCCGAAAAGAAAGAAAAATGACACACTTACACATTCCAAGACATAAATTAATTAATACGCATTTTAATTATAATAAATATGCCTTGGAAACAACTAAGAAGAAAAGGCAAGAAGTAGAGAATCACATTGACTAAGTTGAATTGGGCGCTGGTGTTAATAATTTTTTTGAAAATCGAAAATATTGGAAAATAGAGCAAATCTTTATTATTATCTAATTTAATTTGTTTATCATTTATTATTACTATTTAAAATTGATTCATTGAATATTTCCAAATCGAAACAGGAAATTCATTGGTTGAATATAAGTGCTTATCAATGCTTATCAATATTAATTATGAATTTATCATTCATCAATTATTTCTCTAAAAAAAATGCATAATCATTCCCAAAGCAAAAGAAATATTTGAATAAGAAATATTGGAAGACAAAGATGCAAACAATGTATTGTTGAAAGACGATGTTCACCAGCATCTTAAAAGACTTGATTATATTATCAATTAAGAAAGAAAACTCAAACCATACAGATTCTAACAAATCCAAACAATAATGAATTACAAATTTCAAAAAATAACATAACAAACCAAGCTTTTCCTTTCCATTGCCAATGCAAAGTAATCAAGCTTTTGTTACACTGCCTATTTTTTTTCTCCTTGTACAACACTGTATCAGTTTTTCTTCTATTTTTTGTTTAGTCCCCCCTGTGTTCATCTTGCTGGTTTAGAGGGCTGCAACTACTGCTGCTAACCTGCCAAACAATCATAAAATGCAATTAGTTCATGATTAAGGATAAAATGCTAAAAATGAGTACATGAGAATATATAACATCACATACAATAAAAAGGATAATCTATCAGTAAATATTTTACCTTAGACCCCTCTATAAGATCTGGTTATTTCCCCTGTAAATCATCAACCAAAAAGTTCTATGAAGAAGCAATTCAATAATTTTTTAGATGTAATATCAAGATTTTAGTAAAAAAATCAAGGGATATCAAGCTCCACCCACCTCAAAGTCTCTCACGTGTGGCTTGGTAATCCCAATAGTAGGCTCACCTCTAAAGATATGAAATCAAGTTAGTAATAAAACCAAACAATATCAATAGAAAAAATCACGAACGGATCAGGGTGATTTTATTGATTGAAAAAATCAGGGTAAAGTAGGTTGAACTTTGAAAGGAGGTTGAATTTTAAAATTATTATTCTCTTATTTTCCATGTATTGGAACAAAGCAAACATTTAATATATATTGAAAATATCATGATTTAAAGTATCTAGACTATTTTTTTAAAAATAAAAATAGCTGGCATTCATGATAATTTAAAACGTTCTTGATATCTGTTTAAAAACAATAATGACATTTTCGAAAATAACAAACAAAATAAATTCAAGAATAAAAAAATCAAATAATAGATGTCATCCTCCAATATCATGACTTTTCATTTATGGGAGAAGTATTGGAATTGTAATAATATCAATTAATAAAACGTCTTGAAAACATTAAAAAATTTAAAATTTGAAATCTGAAGTAAAATAATATAATTAAAATAATGCAATCCTTAATGATACACTTACATATTCTAAGATATAAATTATTAAATATTTTAATTTTAATTCTAATAAATAATTAGTTGTCATCCACTAATTCTGTTTATAAAGGAGTTGATAATTTCACCTCACTCATTAATAATGATAAAATAATACCTTTTTATATTCACCACAATCTAAGTCATTCAATGGCAGCAACAAACCGCCAACACCAATTAATTTTTTGATATTCAATATTTTTTGATTTTTGATACTAATTTTTAAAAATATCATTAACATTAATTCTGTTTAAAGAAAGTTTTAGAAGTTACTTATTGTAGAATTGTTTTAGGATTAAACGTGGTCGTGACATGTGTCCAGACTTTCCTTAGAATGGGGAAAGAATTGTATTATAATATAGATTATAATCCACCATCCCAGTCTTATTGCTCATTGAAATTTTCATTAATCAAAGAGTCATTCTCCTTTTCAATAAATGGTCTTTCTAACGAGTATCCTAAGGACATTGGTTAAGACCCATAAAAGGAAAGTTTGTATTAAAAAACTAAGTGTTACACTTTTTCAAAATGTTAAATACATAATTTCCCATGTAAAATTTCATTTCTTGGTTCCTTAGACATTGGAAACTTGTACCTAAATTAGAATCCTCTAAAACAGCAATAACTGCTTCAAGTTTTTTTTTTCTATAAATCAAAGCAATCCTCACATAATTTCAAACATGCAAAAGAAACATAATACCATCACAATGTCTTTCTTTGCCAAGATTGTTCTCCTACTATGTGTGCTAATGTTGCCATCAAGTTCCAATGCTGGTGGTGACACATCCGTGATGATCTTTAACTACTTGGAAGATAATCTAAACCTGAGGGTTCATTGCAAGTCTGCTGACGATGATCTCGGAGTGCATCTTATTCTTCCAAAAGACTACTATAGCTGGAGTTTTAATATTAACTTTATCCACACAACACAATACTATTGTCACTTTCAATGGCAAAGTACCTTTGAATGGTTTGATGTATTCATAGCACATAGGGATATCCCTCTCCATTTCAATAAGTTCGTTTACAATATAAAACAAACTGGCCCATGTTTGCTTGGGAATAATGGCGATATTCTCAAGTGCTACCCATGGAATACGAATTAAGACAAAGTGGATATCTCCATGTTGTTGTTCTTACACTTTTCCCCATTTATTTCTAGTGATGGAGAGTGAAGCAAATTGGTGAAAGTGTGTAATAACGACTTTTGCCATTCATGGAATAAATAATAAGACAGTACTCTTTGTTTAGTATGTGTATAGTTCTAACTTCTAATTTATTATAGAACTGGATTATTTTGCTTTTATATTTTTTCTATTTTAATTTTTGATTTAATTATACTTGATGGACGATGATGAAAATTATGGGAAATATTTATGTATCTTTGAAAGTTGACTCCATACTTATTTACAGGCAATTGAAATAATTATTCGCATTGGGTTTTGAGGTTGGCGTACCCCAACTAATTATGATGTTGTTGATGATGACTTTTGTGTGACAGTTTCTACGATTAAAGGTGCTTTTGGAATTACTTATGAAAAATTTATTTGAGCTTATGAGAACAACTTATGAAAGAAAACTTATCCAAATAGTTTATGAAAAAAGTTTATAGAGTCTTTATATAAGCTCATTTTAGATTATTGTAATAAGCATTCCACATAAGTTTATAAAAATAAGTTGTTTTTAGATTATTTGAAAAATGCTTTTGGAATAAGATATTAATTAAGTTGTTTCATCAAACGCACCCTAAAAAATTTAAGATTATATGGCTCAATTTTGTTTCGATAATATATTTATTAAAATACATAATTATTTCAATAGAGCTAAAATAATTTAAATTAATATAGTATGTTAGGTGACTTGTGTATAAATGAAAAAAATATATAATTTTATTTGGCATTTATTTTTTTAAAATTATTTTAATAATAAGTTCAGATTATTGTTACAAAAAATATTATATATCTTTTTTTTGAAGCAAAAAAATATTATATATCTAAAAATTTATATTTAATATTTCATTAATTATTTTTCAAAGTAGTCTTTAATTTTGTGTTTCATATTAATATTTAGTTATTCACAAGTTATTTTATTTCTGCGATTCACGGATTTCTTTAAAAACAATAATTTTATGTATGATAAGATATTTCTATTTAATGAATAGTAATTATTTAGCACATATTTTAATTAACTTAATTCACTTTAAAAATATATGATCAACATATTTTAGAGAAAGCATTTGGTTAAAAAGATTTTAATAGAGTATAAATTAATCTAAAATATTTTTAAGGGTTAAATATGTTTTTAGTTCATTAAATTTGGGTAATGTTCGGTTACTAGATTTCTTCTTTGTTTTTTTAGCCTTGTATTAAATCTGTCAATTCCCTAAGAGATTTTGGGAAATGTTAAATTATAACACTTAAATGTTTATATTTTATCCGAGACTTAGAAAGTGGTTTTGGTTAAAACAAAATCATATTTAGACTCTACTCGATAGTAAAAGGTTACAGTTAAATTTTGGGTTGAAAATTCAAACGAAACTCGATCTGCGTTCTCACTGACAGAAAGATTTTATTGCTCAGAAAACCTAATTTTGACCCGAAAACGAAACGTTTTAGATTTATATCACTTTTCTAGTGATATGATATATTTTAAAAATTTCGCTCTAAAATAAAGTATTATATTTTATTCCTGCGAAGTTTCGGATAAAATCACGTAAGAAAAACCTAAATCGGGAGAATAATGGAGTCGGAAACGGAACTGCAGAGATTGAACCAGACACCGGACGAAGGACACATGTCACCTGAGAGTGGTGAGTCATGAGGTGAGTCACCACCATGACTCACCAAAAGTAATGATGGCATTTGACAAATATCTAGATATTTGTTAAGTGAAATGACCTAAATACCCCTAAGACTTTGTGGAATTCCTCCTTTGCCCTTGTGACTCCTGACCCTCCTCCTAACTCACTCAACTACATGGCCCAAGCCCGCACCCACATGTAGACAATTTTTCTCTCATCTTACACAAAGAAAACTAAGAAAACTCCATTGATTGAACTTGTAGACTTGATCATTTCCTTTATTTCTTTCATCATCAAGAGGTAAACCCTCATCACTTATGATTATGATTGTCTTCCTCTTCATTCATTTTCAATCAATTTAGTTAAGAGCACCATTTTTCAATTTTCCATGATTTTCTTCATTTAATTCTAGAAAATCATAGAAAATAGATTTTTGAAATATATATGACAATTGTTCTTGTCTCTCTAATACCTCTAGTTATGAGATATAGAAGCTTGAAAATCGAAAGAATTTCCTAGCCTATTTTACTCATATAGGTTGAACCCTAACCCTAGAGGTTAGATGGTTTTTGTTGTCTTAATTTTTGACTTTTTTTTAAGCAAGAAAGATATGCAAAGGCATTACTGTAGAGGAAATCATCCCAACCAGGTTGGCACCATAACCCCTACCAATCATCTGCAACATACCAAAGTATTATTAAAAAAGAAAAAAGAGTACAAGGAACATAGGGGGACGTTAACCAAAACCATGCAAAGATGAAAGCTACTTGAATCTAAAATTAGGAAGACCCCATCTATTACAAAAGAAGTCTAACCTAATAAAACTAGGGATCAAGTTCCACCAAGTATAATGCTTTGATACTACCCCAAAGGAGGCTAGCTTATCAGCACAATGATTAGCCTCTCTAAATACATGAGAAATTCTAAAATCAAAATTTGAGGTCATTGCAATATAGTTTCTCCACTTGTTACTTAGCTTTCAAGGAACAATATTGTGATTGGAGAAAGCTTGGAATACTAGAAGGGAATCACACTCCATCCATAATTTGAACCAACCTCTGTCAGCCGCAACACAAATAGCAGACATTGCTGCACAAAGTTCAGCTGAGAGAGAGTCTAGAAAGCCATAAAACTCAGTAAAGCACCCTAAAACAGCACCACTTCTATCTCTGAATATTGTACCACCTCCAGCATAGCCAGGGGAACCCTTTGCTGCACCATCTATATTTACTTTAATCCATCCACACATAGGAGGAATCCAGTCAACCCGGATGATTGAGGGAGACTTGCCAGGATGCCCTTTAACACTAAAAAGCTTAAGGATGTTTGATTCCTCAGCTGTAGGGAACATTGAGTTTTAGGACAAGTTACCAGTAAGAGAAATAAAAGCTTTTATAATACCAAGAGCAGCTCTGACTGAAATAAATTTATTATCAAACTTCCTTTTATTTCTAGAGAACCAAATTATCCAAATGATGTTTATAATAGCTGCAGCAATCGTATCCTTCGGCTGAAGGCTCCAAGGTTTATTGCAAATTAGAAGAATAGAATGAATGGAAGAAGAGTTCACCTGAAGATTAATAATAGAGCCGAGTCACTGCCAAAGCTGCTTTGCATAAGGACAGCTAAAGAAGAGATGCTCAAAAGATTCAGCATCCAAGTAACACAAGCTGCAAATGGAAACCATAGTGCATCCTCTCTTCTGCAGTTGATCTTCAGTAGGCAACTTGTTTTCAATTAACCTCCATGTAACAAATGATTTGGATGGAGGAATTAAATTATTCCAAACCAGATTAGGCCAAGTACAATGAGGCTGAGAAGGATTGAGAAAAAGAAAAGCATCCTTGAATGATAGATCACCTGAGGAGGAGTCTAGCCAAACTAACTGATCTGGAGCAGAGAAAGTTGGAATTACCAAATTAGATAGCTGCTGACCAAGCTCGGGACATTTGTCAAGTAACACAACAGGGATTTTCCAGCTTCTGTCAGATATGAAGTCTGCTACCGAGGCTTTCAAGGACTGATGCATGCTGTCAGGAATTTGCATGAGATCTACTAATGGTTGATCTAACCATCTATGAAGCCAAAAATTGATAGTTGAGCCATCTCCAAGTTGCAAAATGGAGTTAATGTGAACAGTTTGAACATGCTATTTAATCCCTGGCCAAATAGAGGGTTTGACATAGCTGATAGCATGATTTTTGGGGGAAAACCTGTTTTTAAGGAAACTGGCCCATTCTTTTGCTGATGCAAGTAGTTCAAAAGATAATTTGAGAAGGGAAGCATCATTGAGAGCCTTGAGGGATTTGATTCCTAAACCTTCCTCTAAGACAGGTCTACACATCTTTTGCCAAGCCACAGTGTAGATTTTTTTAACATTGGAGTCTCCTGACCATATGAAGTTTTTAATACTTTTATCCAAGTCTTTAAGGAGAGAGGCAGTCCAGCTATATACATGAAAACTATATATGAGCATGCATTTAATAAATGACTTCACAAGTTCTACTCTTCCCATAATAGACAAGATACTACCTTTCCAAGAGGCAAGCTTTGAGAGGATTTTATCTGCTGGAGGTTGAAGGTTGATTCTTCTAGGTTTAACTTTGAAGATAAGGACACCAAGATAGTTAAAGGGAAAGGAACCAGATGAGAATCCAAGAGTATTTGCAATCCTAGCTAACTTAGCAGAGGATAATCTCCCTGAATAGAACTTGCATTTGTTTAGACTAAGAAGCTGGCCTGATGCTTGCCCATGCTCATTGAACATATTCATTAAAGCTTCAAGCCATCTTTTATTCCTTTTGCAACAAACTAGAACATCATCAACATAGAGCACATGCCATGGAGAAGTCAAGTTTCTAGGGCCTGAAGCAGGATGCAGCCAAAGGTCTTATGGTCAGGAATGAGAGTTTGGCAGAGTGAAGGATAGTTTTAATCCAATTACAAAAAGTGCAGTTAAATCCAAAAGCCTCGTGAAATGAGAAATGAGGAAAGACCAGTCCAGAGTGTCGAAGACTTTTCTAATGTCTAGTTTCAGGGCCATATTGACACCAAAGGTCTTATGGTCAAGAAAATTGGCTACTTCTGAGGCAACACAAATGCATTTTTAATATTTTTACCTTTGACAAATCCTCTTTGCTGATTGGAGATGATATCGGGAGCAACATTGGCTAATTTATCAGCTAGGACTTTTGTAATAATCTTGAACTGAAAGTTGGCAAGACCAATGGGCCTGTAGTCTTCTATTCTATCAGTATTTGGTACTTTGGGGATCAGAACTACCAGATTAGAGTTCAAATTTGGCAAAAGCCAGTTTTGAGCAAAGAACTGAGTGACAGATTTACACACATCCATACCAATGATGTCCCAATAGGTCTGGTAGAAGCAGCTCCCAAAGTCATCAGGACTTCATGGCAAAAACATCATTCTTAATTTCATCATTGGATGGCAGCATAGTAAGGAAGAGGTTGTCCTCAGTGGAAACAGAATTGGGCACAACCCTGTTGATGAGGTCATTTGGGAGGCAATCATTCTAGGCATCATACAAATTTGAAAAGTAGCTAATGACATGCTGAGAAATAGAACCAGGATCCTCAAGAATCACATCCCCATGCTTAAGCATACTCATAGACTTAGAAGCATATCTGGACTTGGTAAGCCTATGGTAAAAGTCAGTATTCCTATCTTTATGGCAGTGCCAATTTACTCTGGATTTTTCTCTCCAAAACTCCTCTTCAAAGTTCAGTGCTTGCTGCAGTTCAGATTGTGCAAAAACTTCCTGCTCCATGAGATCATCAGTGGCACCAGAAGAGTTAATTTGCTGCTGCACAGAATCAACAGCAGCCAAGGCAGATTCCACTCTAAGATGAATGTTACCAAAAACAAGTTATTCCAACTTTTCAGCTCATTTCTTAAATATGTTAGCTTCTGTAACAACAAAAACATGGGACAACCATGGACAGGATACCTCCACACTTCCTCAATGAGTCTATGACAATCAGAATGACTGAGACACCCTGTTGTGCCCCGTTGTGCCATTAAATTAAAACCTTATTCATTAATTACTTAATCGTGTGCTTAACGTTAAATGTATATTCCGAAAATACGTAAAAATAAAAACTTAAAAACATAAAGCGTATGAAATTTAAAGCATCACATCATATATATATATATATATATATATATATATATATATATATATATATATATATATATATATATATATCACTACAAAAAAGGTCATTTAGCGACCGAAAATAGTGACCGAATTTGTTGGTTGCTGTTTGCGACCGAAATGGCGACCGATTAATGATCTAAATCAAACACTGATTAGAGTTGATACTGCGACCGAAATAGAGCGTAGCAGAGTTATCGGCCTTTATTTCGGTTGCAAAATAAAGGAAAGTAAAAGTCAAAATTGCTGACTTTTTAGCGACCGAACTGGCGACCGAGTTAAATGCAACGGTTAAATTTTATCTATATTTGCGACCGATATTAAATCGGTCGCTAAACGACGCACAAAAAAAAAAAAAAAGATCGTGTTAGCGACCGTATTTTAAATCGGTCGCTAAATTTATGAATTCAAATTTCAACTTAACCCATTTAGAGACCGATTTAGCGACCGAATAATTCGGTCTCTAAAAATGAAATCCCTAAAACACAAGTCTGCCTTCCTAAACTCTTCTCACCAGTATTCCTTCTCTTTCCAAGTCTGCCTTCTTTTTCTTCAAAACACAACACATTTTTTTCTTCTTTTCTCCGTAACCCCAACCTCATCTCCCTCCACTTTGCTTGAACAAACTACAACCGCCGCCCCTACACGACCACGACGGCCACCACCGCACAGCAAAACGGAGCCGCTGCTCCCCGACGCAGTAGAGGAGCCGCGCTCCGCCTGTTCTGCACCTAGGCCAAGGTCAACCTCGTAAATCATGCCTCCACCACGGTAAGTACCGCGAGCCGCCGTTTTCGTGGTGGTTTCCACCATGTGGGTTCCTTTCAAGCTTCTTCTTATTCCCTTGTGTTGATGTGTCTTCTTTTTGTCTTTGTTTTACAGAAAACCGCCCCTGCCGCCGCTGCCACAGCCGTGCGCCGCCGCCATTAGCACCACCACAAGCTCATCTTCTTCATTGGGTGAGTGGTTTCCTCACTTCTTTGGTTCATTTTCAAGAAACCCCAAGTTTTCCCCAAACTCAAACCCTAACTTTAACTTCAGAGTTTGAATTTTGAAATTAATTGGTATTTTATGAAATTGGGATTATGATTAAGTGTTTCCCTAAATCAATTTTATTAGTCCCTTGTTTAATTGATTTTTATCAATTTTCACCTTGAGCCTAAAGACCCCCAAATCTGTTTTGACTTAAACCAATGAGATTTTTTAAGAAATTAAATATGCTATTGAGCTATAATTATAGTGTAATTGTTGAGAAATTAATTTGGCGATTTGTCTGGCTGTTTCTATGTTTGGATCGACTCTATGGGTTGTCGTTAGTGCTCGTGTTTGCTTCGAAGAGACTGAAATTACTCTCCGGGGACTTTGACTGCGTAACTGACAAGTAGCTGGATATTGCTGAACATCTTTTAGGCGGGGGAAAGAACCAATCTACCGTCGAAATGGTTAAGTAGTGTATAAATATAATAATTGTGTAGGGCGACCTAAACCCTACTAGTGGTCGAATAATCGACAAGACCAAAATCATATTGAAAGCTTTTCTGAAAAATCAATGATGATTTGGGAATTGTGGATTTATCGATGTTAAGTTATTTATAAAGTATTTTGAGGTTGATTGACTTTATTATTATTGGATTGCTATGCTGTACTGGTGGTGATAAATTACTTTGTGATATTTGAATATTTATCATTGTCTGTGTTATGCATGATTTGCCTGGATTATTTCTATGCTTAGTTGACTTTAAGTGAGGATATGTGTTGTTCGGAGATAATTGTTTGGGTGAGAATGAATTGACTTAGAGTTGCCCAGCCTAAACTAATTATTTAAAGATGAGTGGTGACATAGAACATGTGTTGAGGTTTTGGTGGAAGGTTAAGGCACTAGGTGGTTATTAATGTGGGTTGGTGAGGTTCATGTATTGGTATTGTTATTCGCGATCGTGTGTTGGGAACATGCGAGGTTGGAGTATCCGATCATGGACAAACTTAATGATGAGGGATTGGACGAGACTCCCTATGAGCCGGATGCCGGAGCTCGAGTCTTGACCCATGGTGATTAGGGTCAAGGTAGTATATGACCAGTGCGTCTTGTGAGACGTTTTAGATGTTTTCAGTTGTTTAGTATTTTTGTCTAAGTCTATGTCCGTGAGGGCTCCTACCGAGAGGATACCCTCAACAATGTTTTGGTAATGTAATAGATAAACATGGGGGTATTTATATATTATAACCTTGCGAATATTTTATGTTATTAATGAAAACTGTGTATGTGCATGACAAACCAATTTGGGATTACTGTATCTATTTATCTCATAAGTCTTTATCACGACTGGAGTTTGTGTATTTATTTTTCCGCTCCTGGCAGTTGATGTAAGACCAGAGACCAATTATGGTTGGATAAAGTTTTGAAGTTATAAACTGTCTATCAGGTGTTTTTCCGACGTCATACAAATCTCCGATTTTTTAAAGGGGACATTTCGAAAATGAATTATGAAAATCTCTAACTCTAAACGTGCGATTAAGGAATTAATTAATAAGGTTTTAAGCTAATAAAACACCGGGGCACAACGGGGTGTCTCATTGATGACCATCCTTACTAGGTTATCTAGGCATTTCCAGTAGGAAAAGTCCTCTCTATGACCATCCTTCAAAACGACGTAAAAGCATCTACTTTCCTGAAAACTACTATGTTTGCTAATCTGTAAAGTTGCATGTGAAGTTGCATTTCTTTGTTCTATTTTAACATGCTAGTATGCTACATGGATCTTTCCATCTTTTCTTATTATTACTTGATGAAGTTTAGACATATAACTTGTTTTCCTTATCGTTTTATCAGAAAATGGATCCGACAAAATGTTTTGAGACAACCATCCATATAGACCAGGTACAGTATCTCATCAACTTAAGAATAACGATCGAATTTACGTAATGATGGTTAAGGCATAAACTAATCATTACTAAATTGTTCTTGTGTATTTGCAAGATTTGATTTCAATCCCACGATCATTCTACCGTCGTCGGGGAAGAGGAATACCGCGTGTTGTGACTATTGAAGACAAATGCGGAAATCTGTTCAATGGGAATATAGTAATCCATGAGGATCGCCCATATTTTGCAACAGACACAAATGGTATCAGGGAGTTGTATTTGTTGTCCACTGGTGTATTGGCAAAGTTTAAGTACCTTGGGGGTTCTCGCTTCTACATGTTCATCCCTTTGGAAGATTGATGAGTTTTGATATTTTGATTAGTACTTATTGACTGTGGTGTGTTTTATGTTTTGATCGTTAATTAGTACATTATTAAACTTTTTTTTTATAAACAATTATTAAACTTGCGTTAATTAATGTATGTGTTTTCTTGATCATATTGACTGTGGTGTTTTGGATCGTTAGTACGTCATGTTTACGTTTTCTATTTATTCAAAAAAATATTGGTGTATTTTGTTTATATCAAAAATTAAAAATCAATGGGGTAATAGTTGAAAAACAAAATTTGGTCGGTAGGATTATGTTGCAGAAAAAATTTTATAAAAAAAATATTCAAAATTTGCGACCGAAATAGCGACCGAATATCAGTCACCAAATTCGGTTATCTGAGCATGCGACCAACTATACGGTGATCGAAATATATAATTTTGTGACCGAAATATCGGTCACAAATTTGCGACCGAAATACAAATTCGGTCGCTACACAATATAGCAACCGAATTATCATGTTTAGCGACCGAAATATTCGGTCGCTAAATAGGTATTTTTTGTAGTGTATATATATATATATATATATATATATATATATATATATATATATATATATATATATATATAAGATACATACACACCATTTGTTAAAGCATCAGAGTACTAAAACACTGTACAGGGTATCCCAGCAGTAGGATCACGTGCAGGTGCATACTTATACAACCTATTATACTCAGCGAAAAATATAAAACGTCTCATAAGACGCACTAGCCTTGACTCTCTAAATTCTACCACTCGGGTCCACAGCTCGTCCTCCAGCTTCTAGCTCATAAGGAGTTCCATCCAACTCCTCAGCAACAGGCTCCTCCATAGGGTCTTCTCGTACGATCACATAAGAAATAAAATATCACATACAAAATACAAGAATAAGGGATAAGAAACAGTTCTATCATCATAAGCGTAAAGGAATACATAGCATATAATATAATACTAGTCAAAGGCACACATAACTCATAACTTCCAATCATCCTCAAATTACGATGCCATCGTCTACGCTTAATCTCATGAAACTAAACCTTTATGTTGACTTGGACATCCCTATTCCTATCACGTTAGTCAGTAGTCCAGAACGGTCCAGTTCAAATAACGTTCGAACTCGTCAAAGACTAAACGAGTATTAGTCCAACACGGTCCAGTTCCAATAACTTTCAAACACATCAAAGACTAAAGAGTATTTGTCCAGAACGATCCAGTGCCAATAACTTTCGAACGCATCAAAGACTAAAGGAGTATTACGGTAGTCTACCTAGGCATCAACATCCATAGGGCTCTCACTCGCAATATCCGATATCCTAAAATAGGATATCCTGACCTCGTGTGTTCCACTCACACGACTGTGAATAACAATGCATATACATATAAATTTCACTTACCCGCATCTGTTACAACCTAGTGCCTTAACATTCCAACATAGTCTCAACACACATTCCATGTCATATCTCATATATTAAATACTTTAATTCGGCTAGGCACCTCTAAGTCACTTTCATTCTCTCACCCACATGAACATCTCCCAAACAACACATATCTTTACTTAAAATTCAACTAAGCACATTATCAAACCAGGCAGATCATGCATAACACAATAATCAACAAAATATTCAAACACCAAAAATTAAACGTCAAATATAGTAGAATACCTCAACCAGCGTATCACAAACAATTTAATAATAAATAATCCAGACATCCTCAAATATTCTAACATTATCTTAACATCGATAAACCTACAATCCCCGAATCATCATTGGCATTACGGGAAAGTTTCCAATGCGATTTTGGTCTTGTCGATTAGTCGGCCACTAGTAGGGTTTAGGTCGCCCTACACAATTATTATATTATAAACTACTTATCCATTCCAACGATAGGTTGAATATTTCCCCCACCTGAACTTATCACTGAAGTCCCGCACTTTCCGATCCTCGTTATTCTACCACGGTTAATGATTAACCTTCAACCAAAACAACATAACCACTAGTTAATCAAACTAAATCCAATCATGGCAACCCTAGGTTAGTTTCGGCCATGACTCAAAAATAGGGCGAGGGTTATTTTCCCAATTCCATCTTTTAGATTCTAGTTACTAGAGTATTAACTAACATAAATCAAGTGTTACTAGTTAAAAATATGAAACAAAATCCTCTAACCAAATAGGTTAGGGTTTCGGCCAAGCAGAGTGAAATTGGCTAGAAATACTTTTTGCTCACATGCTCTTGGATCTAGAACCTATACACCTTAGATAGTTCATATAAATCATTATCCACTTAAAGATTGAAGAAAACTCATTTAGCCTACATGCGTACAAATTCGGCCCAGGCTAGAAAATTTAGTTAGAAATTTATTTTGTTATCAAACTCTTAGATTTAGAACATAGAAACCCTAGAGAGCTTATAACCAACCTCATCTAAGTTAAAAGTTGAACAAAATCTCCTTTGCCTACAACTACGTAGATTCGGCCTTATGAGGAAAAATAGGAAGGAAAATTCTTTTGCTTTCATGCTCTTATATAATCAAATTAGAAGTCATATAAAGATCATAGAAATTGGTTTCACATTAAAATGATTTTTCTACAATTTTCTAGAATTATTTGAACTTTTAGATCTAAGAATAGAATTTTGTGAAAAACTTGATGAACATGAAGATTGATGGATGATTAATGAAGCTAAGATGATGAGGAAGAGATTCCCCACCTTGGAATGAAGAAGTTTGATGAAGGAAATGAAGAACAATGATGAACTTAGCAAGAACACTATGAAGTTCTTAGTGTTTTGTGAGTAAAATGCCTTAGGAAAGAAAATGAAATGTCTAAGTGTGTGAGTGTGGTGTCTGAGCAATGTATGTTGAGTGAGTTAGGCGAGGAAATTGTTTAGTTAATTGTTTAAGAGAACCATGGTTGAAATTAACTTGACATAGGTTAGGTTAAGCTTAGAAAAATAATATAATTCTTAACTAAGGTTAATAGTAATCATGGTTAGGTTAAAATGTGTGGTAAAAAATGAAGGGATGGTGTGGCTGATTTTGGACCACAAATGAGGAGGAAGAAGCCAAATTGACCTTAACTTGCCTTAACCATGGTTAAAAATTAACTAGGATATGTTAGGTTAAGGTTAAGGGCGTTTTGGTCATTTTACCTAAAAAGTCACGATTACTTGCATTAAATTTTCATAAATGTTTGGTGAGTCATGGTGGTGACTCACCCCATGACTTAGCTCCTCCGGTATCGGTTTTGTCTCTGCATATCCGTTCTCGACTCCGTCAATTACTCGTTTGTCGATAATACGTCCGAATAAGTATAATAACTTATTTATTTTGAAACTTTTCAAAATAACCAATATTGTTGGAAATATTATTTAAACCTAAACCGTTTCGTTCACCAGTCAAAATTAGATTTTCTGATCAGTAAAATCTTACTGTCAGTGAAAACGCAGACCGGTTTCCGTCTGAATTTTCAACCCAAAATTTCACCATGACCCTCTATCAAAAGATAGAGTATGCATATGATTTTGTTTTATTCAAAATCATTTTCTTGGTCTCAGATTAAAATATAAATAATTATATCTTAACCGGTAATACAATGTAATTAAAAACAGGCTATTACAATGGCCTAACCACATTTTGTGGAATTTAAAAGATGAAGGGATAGATTGAGAGGACATAGAGCAGGTTAGCAAAATGGGAAATTCGTCAGATTGACTTCTTACCAAAGTGCAACAGGAAGTAGAACTCTAATAATCTAACCAAGCTTCATTGCAAAGGCTTCTATCAAGTCTTTTCTCTGTAAGTGCAAAACCTCTCCTCTTATTGCTCCATGTATAACTTGCACCTCTTGTAGGCATATGAATAAGCTTACCGATATCAGAAAAGTTTCTGAAATCATCACAAGCAGCTTGGAGAGGCATAGAAGAGCTCATAACCCCATGTGAGCCAAGAACAGGGTTATTGAGTTGCAAGTCTATAAGGCCATTCCAAAGAGATCTTCTCAAGAGGAATGAAGTGCTAGCATAAACAGCAACAACAAATAGTTTCTGACCATATACATTAGTATGAAAAGAGCAATACTGAGAGGAGATATAAATAGTTGATGGATTTAATTGAGTCTTGCAGAGTCCCCAAATATTAGGAGGATGGCTCCCTCTATCATTAACAATGAAAACTTTCATGTTCAGTTGTCTCCAAAAGGAGACTAAAACATCAGAGATGTCAATCCATGGTTCTGAGATAAATACAAAGTTAGGACTATTGGAAACACATAAATTTCTAAAAACTGATTTAGTGTTAGGGTTGCCAAACCCTCTACAGTTCCAATATAGAATTTTCATTAAGCAAACTACTGTGGACCAACCCTAAAACAGGCATTGTTTCTCTCTTGTTGAGCTGCCTTAGCAGCTTTTTGCCTTAGCTTTTTCTTTTTGGATTTGGATATAACTGGAGATAACTCAACTCTTTGATCATGACCAAAATCTGCAAGATACTTACTGTTAGACTCAATAACTTAGAGATTTTGATATATGACAAATACAACTTAATGTATATGCAAGTATTTTAGTATCAAATAGCAAAGACAGGTATTAAGCAGTGATTAACAAGTTCAGTGAGTAATTAAAGGAGAACATTCAAGGAAGAACTTGAAGGAATTAAAGAGCAAAGACAAAGATCAAGGAATCATCAAGACAAGAGCTTAAAGGAGAAATTAGATTTAAGTCTTAGATGATCTGTAAGAGAAAGAAATATCTTGGTCACAAAGAAGCTCAATTAAAAAGATGCATGAAGAAAATCAATTTTCATAACCTGTATTAAAAGGAATAAGTTTTCGTTAATGAAAATTATTTTTGGAAATAAGATTTTTTAATCCAAGCGCTCGTCCAACAATGAATTAATACAAGCGCTTGTCCATACACAAGTGATAGAAGCACTCGTCCAACAAGTGATTGAAGCGCTTGTCCAAACACAAGTGATAGAAGCGCTCGTCCAACAAGTGATTGAAGCGCTCGTCCAACATAAGTAACATAAGCGCTTGTCCAACAAGTGACAGAAGCGCTCGTCCACTGGAGTGATACAAGCGCACGTCGACTAAAGTGACACAAGCGCTTGTATACTAAAGTAACAGAAGCGCTCATCCACAAAAGTCTTTGGACTTGCTAAGATCTTAAATGAGAAGCTCCGTCTGCTGACGTGGCATATGGAGCTCATCTACTAATTGGAGCTCGTCCAATTACTTTGTGTTTTAGTACTCTCGTCTATTGATGTGGCATATGGAGCTCGTCTACTAGCCCATCCGAATGTAAAATCTTAATGGATAGATGGACGCGGTTATTTTCAAGATGGATGCAAATTCTATAAGAACTATCATAATCTTATTTCAAGAACAAGAATCAAGAAAACAGATTCTGTTAATCAGATCCAAATCTGTTTTGATTGATCCCAACGACTATAACTTGTTTTGTATATAAATAGGGATCAAAGGAACACTTTTCACAATACATACGAATACCATAACATATCACAGTTTTACGAAATCGATTTGAGAAATCAATTGTAAAAATCATTCATCATCTTTCTTGAGCTTACTGTGAAAAGAGTGTTTCAATACTCATAAGTGCTTCAATTTGTTTATCTGACTATTGAGAGTTAGAAATCAACTTTTGCTTTTACATTTCGATTGTAAAGAGAGAGGGAGTCTCTTTGAGTGATTAGGGTGAGGTATCCCTAAGGTTGAACATTGAGGCTCTTCACAAGAGTGTGGTATCTCGAGGTGAAGAAGTGCTCTGTGGTGTAAAGGTTTTTCATGCTACATGGTAAAGCTTGTGTGTTCGTGTGTGAAATCCCATAGGTGGAGTGGGGACTGGATGTAGGTCATAGTGGTGGTGACTGAACCAAGATAAATCTGGTTGTGTAGTATCCCTAAACTCAAACTCCTTTACTTTCTGTTTCTGATCAAGAACCTGTGATTTTGATGTTTAAAGTTCAATATAATTTCTGTTCTTGATCTGTATAAACTGAATTGAAACCTGAGTTCGATTGTAATCAAGACTGTGTTATCTACGTTTAAAACTGAGTTGATCAAAACCATTCTTGATTGTTGAAACTGAACTAATACTGAAACCGAAACCTGCAAGTTTGTTCTTGATTGTTAATGCTTATATCTGAAACTTGCATAACTTGTTCTTAATCTTTAAAGACTTAATCAGTTTCTGTATTTTGTTATTATTGAATCTTGAACCCGAACCTATTCTGAATTAATCTTTCTTATCTTCATCATATTCCAATTCAAGATTTTATATAAACCCTTAATTGATCTTGTAAAAGATCCTGAGGCCACAAATCCGCAACTCTGATTTGAAAAGTTTTTAAGAGGAAAATAATTTTTTGAAAACTCAATTCACCCCCCTCTTGAGTCGTTGAAGCTAAACCAACATTTACTTGGATCCGCAAAGGCATTAGGAGTGGGTTCCCCTTCATCCTCAAGAAGATCCTCATCATCTCCCTGGTTCCAAAGAGAGCTTATAATATACAGATCAGAAGCAACTGTCTGGTTTCTAACATTGTTGTCAGGATTCACATTAGTTTTGATTTTAGCAAAAACAGTTGAAGGGACCTTATTAGCAATAGATTCATCATTATTAGGGATCTCCACATTACATGAGGAAGGAGTATGCATTTGACGAGATTCTGCAACTACAGTATCCTCTGAATTAACCATGCTCAAATTAGATTCCTGGACAACATGATTAGGGGACTGAAGAAATTCATCTTCCAGAGGACCAACATTAGCATTAAAATATACCACACCATGAACAGGTGATTTACCAACAATTTCTTGCAAAACAAGGAACTATTATTTGGCTGGACAAATCCCAAAAGAGGATTAATAGAGGCTAGGGCTTCTGCATCATTATGAGGGACATTATTTGTTAAGTCTATAAAATGTCTGATGTGCATTTCCCTAAGTTTTAATGAGAACTAAACATTGGTTAATGATTTAATTAACCTTCATATTGGTTGCTAACCTGTCTACGTACTGTGCAGATTAAAACAGTAAGAATTACATGTCTGCTCATATAAGTGACTACCTGTCTGGATAAGCGAAATTCAACCTATCTGCTGACTAGGATTATTGATTTCTTTCAAGATATGCTTTCAACCTGTCTCTCCACGAGATCCTACACTCGTCTGAAGTTACTTGTTGAAGAACCAAGGACCTAACAAGCTTTTGTTGGCTGTCCTATCAGAAAGAGACTTCAAGCCTTCTCTCCTACTCAGTCTCACGCTTATCAAAAAAAAGTCATAAGGTACTCTCTCAAGCAACCTCGGTTATCAGAACCAAAGACCAGTTTTAGAATGCTTCCAACGTGCTTTATTCCCTAGTACCTCTGGTCCTTATGTGAAAAGGGGAATTGTACTCAGTAAAGTACAAAAAGCTCTATACAAAACTCTGATATGGCTGATTCAAGATGAATAAAGCCATGATCCTTCAAGTTTGAGTATAACCAACGTTCCTATTGCATTAATGGCTGCCCAGAACGACTCTATTGCATTTAAGGAAGTTCTTCTTGAAGCCAACATATGAGGGAATGTCTCTAACGGATCTTAAATGCTTGAAGACTATAAATACAGAAGTCATTGAAGATGAAGATATATAGAATACATATAGCATTAAAGAGTCATTACTCTGCGCATTAATATCTTCATTCTTTTATTCTGTATTCTTCAATCATTTGAAGTTATTACGCAGACTTTCCTAAGATTTAAATTTAAATCACTCTCTGAGTGTTAGTGAAATATCTATCTGTCTGAAGTTGTATTTACTTCAAACCAAATTTCTCAAACAAATTTGTCTTGGAGCCTCAAGAGGCTAAGTGTGCAAATGAGTACTTGTCTTTGAGCCTGAAGAGGCTTGGTGGGCAAAGAATACTTGTCTTGGAGCCTGAAGAGGCTAGGTATGCAAATAATACTTGGAGTCTATAACCTGATCAGTTATAGTAGATAAATCTTGGTGCTGCCAAGGACTGGACTTAGCTCTTTGCTTTGAAGAGTGAACCAGGATAAATAATTGTGTCAATCTAACTTTCCTTATAAACTCTTTAGTTGCTTTAGTTTTCTTATCCGTTTATCAAGTGGTGTGTTTGTATAAGTCACTATTAAAATTTCATCAGACAGTTCACCTGTCTGTCCTGTAACTTTCCACTCATCTGAACCAAGCTTCTGCCTGTGAAAAGTTATCAACTTTGTTTAAATTCTGATAAACACAATTCAACCCCCTTATCGTGTTTGTTGTTATCTATTTCAGTTGGTATTAGAGCTCAGCCTCTGGGTTGAGCATCTAACAGTGTAGAGGTAAAAGGTTCTGAAGAATAGACATAAATGCTGGAGCTAGTTCAAGTGGAAGTCACCAGACTGAAGGAGCCTCTCTAACCATACCTCCTTACTTCAATGGAGAAAACTACAACTATTGGAACGATAGATTTCAATGGTTCATTCTATCTACAAACTCAGATCTCCGGGATGTCATTACAGATGGTCCATTCATTCCCAAGAATGATGATGACACTGACAAGCCAAAAGCTCAGTAGACTACTGCAGAAAAGACAAAATGGGAGTTGAACCACAAAGCTAGATATAACATCATTTGTGCTCTCATTCCTGAGGAGTTTGAGAAGGATGTGCTTGCGACTCTGCCAAAGAAATATGGGACACTTTAGCTGTCACACATGAAGGAACAACCAAAGTCAAAGAGTTAAAGATTGCCATACTTGTCAGGAAGTATGAACTGTTTGTCATGGAGGAAGGAGAATTTGTTGCTCAAATGATAGGAAGATTTCAAACTATAGTCAACAGTTTAAAATCTCTTGGCAAAGTCTACACCAATGCTGAGATGGTTGGAAAGATTCTGAGAAGTCTACCAAAACAGTGGAGACCTTTCGTAACTACTATCTTTCAAACCAAGGATCTCACTACCTTGACTATGGATGAACTTCTTGGAACACTCACTGTTCATAAGTAAGAACTTGGAGATGAAGTTGCACCAAAGAAGGGCAAGTTAACTGCTTTGAAAGCTAATCAAAAGTCAGCAAAAGCTTCCAAGGCTCTAAAGGCAGATGAGTCATCCAGTGATGCTGACCTGTCTGAACACGAGGATTCTGAAAGTGATGAAGAATTGTCTCTCTTGCCCAGGAAGATAAAGCTTCTCCTACAGAGACAGAAGTTCAAGTGGGATAAGCCATTCAGAAGGTTCAACAAGGACAAGAACTTCATAGAATCCACTTCAACAGATAAAAGTCCAATTGTCTGTTATGAGTGCAAGAAGCCTGGTCACATCAAGGCTGAATGTCCTCATCTTAAGAAGGCCCCTTTTAAGAAATTCTTCAAGAAGAAGAAGAAAGGAATGATGGCTACTTGGGAGGATCTGAAGTCAACATCTTCTGATGAAGAAACAGAGAATGAAGCCAATCTCTGTTTGATGGCCAACACTGACTCAGACTCAGACGATAAGGTACATCCTGACTATGAGAATTACTTGATGCCTATGAGGAGTTGCTGGAGGAATCCAACTGCTTATCGAAGGACTTCAAATCCCTCAAGAGAGAGTCTGTAAAGCTCACCTGTGAGCATAAACAGAAATCTCAAGAGTGTGAAAAGCTGGCTAAAGAAAACAGTGAGCTGAAGATTGAAAAGTCTAATGAAGCTAAGATCTCAAGTGAAACATCACCATCTGAAGAAGTTGAAAAACTTCAACAGAAAGTGGAAGAGCTCACTTCTGATCTTGCCAAATTTATTAATGGTAGAGTGATAAGCCTCTGGCTTATCTAGTTTTATAACTAGATAGACTGTAGTTTATGTGCTAATTATGTGAGTTCAATCTCGTTTTCGCCCAAATTTGGATCTAATTGTCCTCAAGCAACATTTTGAGTCTTTTGAGTAGTTTTAGGATATTTTAGCTAATTTTGAGTCAAATAAAGCATTTCTTGCTATTTCCTAGTTTCAGGTTAAAGGGGAAGCACTTCGAGTCAAGGGAATGAAGAAAACAGTGGAAATTGCCATTCTGGAGATACTCGCCCCGCGAGAGGGAGCTCGCCTCGCGAGCCTGAAGACCAGCTGAGCAGCAACAGTCATCCTTTCTGTCTCACCTCGCGAGAGGCTACTCGCCTTGCGAATCCTAAAGACCCTGGAGGATAGAGACCATCACGGCCTAGCCGTGATGAAGGTAATGGCTGTGACAGACTAGGATTTGAATCCTCGCCACGCGAAACATACTCTCGCCTCGCGAGAGTCCAATTTGAAAGCGCGCCAATTTTAATGCTCGCCTCGCGAGAACCCACTCGCCTCACGAGCGGGCGAGAACCAGAATCCCTATTTATAGACTGTTTCAGATCAGAAAGAGGATCGGAGTTTTACCCCTTGTTTTGAGATCAGTTTGGACGAATCCTTGTTTCTTTGGAGACGCGTCTCCCTTTTTTTATTTTTATTTTTAGGATGAATTCCGATTGCTTGTCTGTCTTTACGAGCATGAGGAACTAATCCCCTCGTCTAAGGGATCAATGAAACCACCCATGGAGGTGTAGAATTCGATGTGATGTATGTTTCTCTTCCTTTTCTCAATTAATGTTTTCCAATTCTAATTTTATTGTGTTGATCATATGCTTGCGTGATTGACTAGTTAACGTGTTGAGGCTTAGTAAGCGATTCACGTTTAGAACTTGAATTGGGATCACTGACTGAATATTGCACGAGAGTGATTAGGAGATTAGTGCAACCATATAGGGAACAAGATTTAATCGAGTTTGATGATTAGGGTTATGAGACCTAGTAAGTAATTAACTCAATCGTCGAATACGTCCTATTGAGCACGACAGTGGATTTAGGAGAATTTGGGGGTCCTGGTTGACATTGTAATTGAACTTAGGGAGAAAACATCATCACTTGGGTACCATGCATGATTGGGTAGGTGGATTTGTGACCTTAGACATTTTAATTTTCAGATTTTTAGTTAATCATATCTTTATTTGAATTGTTATTTAGATTGCGATCCTATTTTCTCTCCATTCTCAACCACTTTCCGTTACTTGACCAAACGTATCGAACTTCTCGCGAATTAGTCGAATTGGTAGCCCAATCCTTGTGTTCGACCTCGGTAAATTATTACCGTGTTTATTTTATTACTTGCGACGACCCGGTACACTTGCCGGTGACTCAACAAGTTTTTGGCGCCGTTGCCGGGGATTGGCACAACCAATTTTCCTAATTTTTAGGGAAGTTTGATTATTTGGTTAAGTTATTTTTATTTTTATTTTTATTTTTATTTTTAGTTACTATTATTTCTCTCTACTTCTTTGATTCCACTTGGTCTTGCCTTGTTTTGTATGCGAGGTACACGAGGGAATGCCTTCGGGTTGTGAAAATTGTAATGGAGACCATGACACTCAGAGCTGTCCGTTCTACTTCTCTCAAGAACATGTGGACTCATGCCATAATTTCTATGATAGCCTGTCCCAGAACAACTATCAGAGGAACAGTCAGAATCAGAATAGGGGTTATATGAGGAGATACCATCCGGGTTTCGCTTGGAGTAATGCTAGTGGTGGTCTAGCCGGGCAACCACAACCTCAACAGAATTGGCAACCACAGCCTCAACAGAATTGCCAACAACAACCTCAACAGGATGGTGGAAGGCAACCGTGGGAGTTGGCTTTTGAGAAGATGAGCGCGGAAGTCGAGAAGTTGGAAATCAATACAGGCACATCCATTGATAAGTTGGCAGCTCATACAGGGGCGGCAATTCAGAATCTAGAGACGCAGGTTACCCAGCTCGCAAAACAACTAAATGAGCGCCTCCCAGGCACTTTCCCAGGTGATACCAAGAACAACCCTAAGAACCAATGCGATGCCATAATAACTAGAAGCGGTAGGGTGTTGGGATCTAACAGGGATGCAACTAGTTCTCAGGAAGTTGAGGAAGAACTACCACATGTTGAGGAAGAGCAACCTGAGAAGGAGGAGTTGACAAGTGACAAGGCACCGGAGCAAGTGGGGGAGATTTGCAAACGGCTAGTACAATACCCACATGAAGCATTGTTTGAGCAAAATATGGTTGGGGGGATGGATCAAAATGCAGATGATGTGGTAGTGGATTTCACCATGCTTGCCAAACAACCTGAAATTGCTGCATTGGATAACTATGTTGGCTTAAATACATGCGTGGACACTGGAAAGTTAGCCCCCTCCACCTGTCTGTTAATCTTCCTTGTGAAAATACCATTTGACCTCCGAGAAAGTGAGTTCACAATTGTAGAGGTCAATGGAGTTTTCACACACGGGCTAGGTGGAATTGTGGATAGAGTCGTATTGCTTCTGCAATTGCCACTTCGCAAACCATGGGATCCGGGTGGAGGATCTCACATGATGAGCATCTCTTGGCCCTTATGCCACAGGCTATGGGATCCAGGTGGATGCTTCTTAATAAGTCAGGCTCGGGACGTTAAACAAGCGCTACTTGGGAGGCAACCCAAGCTAGGTATCCTTTAGTTCTGTCATTTATATATATATATATATATATATATATATATATATATAAAAGAGAAGCTTGATTCGCCACGCAAATCTACAGTGGCCACGCGAGACAGAAGCCCTGAATCTCTGAGGCTTGCTCACGCTTCTATCTCGCGTCGCGAGGGATACATTCGCCTCGCGATTCTGGGCATCATCATCTGTTGGAATTCCATATTCACCTCGCGAGATACTACTTGCCTCGCGATTCTTGAAAGTGTGAAGAACAATTTTCCAGATTCGCCTCGCGAGTGATCTCTCGCCTCGCGAATCTACAATTTAGTTTTTGATTTGCAGGATTTCTTCCAGGAGAGGCCTTTGGCCCAGCAAAGGGGTGCCCGAGAAACCAATTGGATGAGGATGCAACCATAGAAAAGCTTTGCGTGGAAGCGCCCACTACAACTTGATCAGGGAGCACCCTCTCCTTTCCTCACTCTTATGTTATATATGTGTTCTTTCATTGAGGACAATGTATACTTTAAGTGTGGGGAAGGGAACCAATTGCTTTGTTTTTGTTTTTGTGTTTGTGGTTTATGTGCTAATTATGCGAGTTCAATCTCGTTTTCTCCCAAATTTGGATCTAATTGTCCTCAAGCAACATTTTGAGTCTTTTGAGTAGTTTTATGATATTTTAGCTAATTTTGAGTCAAATAAAGCATTTCTTGCTATTTCCTAGTTTCGAGTTAAAGGGGAAGCACTTGAGTCAAGGGAATGAAGAAAACAAAGTGGAAATTACCATTCCGGAGATACTCGCCCCGCGAGAGGAGCTCGCCTCGCGAGCTCGAAGACCACTGAGCAAAGAAGTCATTCTTTCTGTCTCGCCTCGTGAGAGGCTACTCGCCTCGCGAATCCTGAAGACCCTGGAGGACAGAGACCATCACGGCCTAGCCGTGATGAAGGTAACGGTTGTGACAGACTAGGATTTGAAGCCTCGCCACGCGAAACATACTCTCGCCTCGCGAGAGTCCAATTTGAAAGCGCGCCAATTTTAATGCTCGCCTCGCGAGAACCCACTCGCCTCGCGAGCGGGCGAGAACCATAATCCCTATTTATAGGCTGTTTCAGATCAGAAATAGGATCAGAGTTTTACCATTTGTTTTGAGATTAGTTTGGACGAATCCTTGTTTCTTTGGAGCTGCGTCTCCCTTTTCTTATTTTTATTTTTACGATGAATTCCGATTGCTTGTCTGTCTTTACGAGCATGAGGAACTAATCCCCTCGTCTAAGGGATCAATGAAACCACCCATGGAGGTGTAGAATTCGATGTGATGTATGTTTCTCTTCCTTTTCTCAATTAATGTTTTCCAATTCTAATTTTATTGTGTTGATCATATGCTTGCGTGATTGACTAGTTAACGTGTTGAGGCTTAGTAAGCGATTCACGTTTAGAACTTGAATTGGGATCACTGACTGAATATTGCACGAGAGTGATTAGGAGATTAGTGCAACCATATAGGGAACAAGATTTAATCGAGTTTGATGATTAGGGTTATGAGACCTAGTAAGTAATTAACTCAATCGTCGAATACGTCCTATTGAGCACGACAGTGGATTTAGGAGAATTTGGGGGTCCTGGTTGACATTGTAATTGAACTTAGGGAGAAAACATCATCACTTGGGTACCATGCATGATTGGGTAGGTGGATTTGTGACCTTAGACATTTTAATTTTCAGATTTTTAGTTAATCATATCTTTATTTGAATTGTTATTTAGATTGCGATCCTATTTTCTCTCCATTCTCAACCACTTTCCGTTACTTGACCAAACGTATCGAACTTCTCGCGAATTAGTCGAATTGGTAGCCCAATCCTTGTGTTCGACCTCGGTAAATTATTACCGTGTTTATTTTATTACTTATGACGACCGGTACACTTGCGGTGACTCAACAAGTTTTTGGCGCGCGTTTTGGGATTGGCACAACCAATTTTCCTAATTTTTAGGGAAGTTTGATTATTTGGTTAAGTTATTTTTATTTTTATTTTTATTTTTATTTTTAGTTACTATTATTTCTCTCTACTTCTTTGATTCCACTTGGTCTTGCCTTGTTTTGTATGCGAGGTACACGAGGGAATGCCTTCGGGTTGTGAAAATTGTAATGGAGACCATGACACTCGGAGTCTGTCCGTTCTACTTCTCTCAAGAACATGTGGACTCATGCCATAATTTCTATGATAGCTTTGTCCCGAACAACTATCGGAGGAACAGTCGAGAATCGAGAATAGGGGTTATATGAGGAGATACCATCCGGGTTTCGCTTGGAGTAATGCTAGTGGTGGTCTAGCCAGGGCAACCACAACCTCAACAGAATTGGCAACCACAGCCTCAACAGAATTGCCAACAACAACCTCAACAGGATGGTGGAAGGCAACCGTGGGAGTTGGCTTTTGAGAAGATGAGCGCGGAAGTCGAGAAGTTGGAAATCAATACAGGCACATCCATTGATAAGTTGGCAGCTCATACAGGGGCGGCAATTCAGAATCTAGAGACGCAGGTTACCCAGCTCGCAAAACAACTAAATGAGCGCCTCCCAGGCACTTTCCCAGGTGATACCAAGAACAACCCTAAGAACCAATGCGATGCCATAATAACTAGAAGCGGTAGGGTGTTGGGATCTAACAGGGATGCAACTAGTTCTCAGGAAGTTGAGGAAGAACTACCACATGTTGAGGAAGAGCAACCTGAGAAGGAGGAGTTGACAAGTGACAAGGCACCGGAGCAAGTGGGGGAGATTTGCAAACGGCTAGTACAATACCCACATGAAGCATTGTTTGAGCAAAATATGGTTGGGGGGATGGATCAAAATGCAGATGATGTGGTAGTGGATTTCACCATGCTTGCCAAACAACCTGAAATTGCTGCATTGGATAACTATGTTGGCTTAAATACATGCGTGGACACTGGAAAGTTAGCCCCCTCCACCTGTCTGTTAATCTTCCTTGTGAAAATACCATTTGACCTCCGAGAAAGTGAGTTCACAATTGTAGAGGTCAATGGAGTTTTCACACACGGGCTAGGTGGAATTGTGGATAGAGTCGTATTGCTTCTGCAATTGCCACTTCACAAACCATGGGATCCGGGTGGAGGATCTCACATGATGAGCATCTCTTGGCCCTTATGCCACAGGCTATGGGATCCAGGTGGATGCTTCTTAATAAGTCAGGCTCGGGACGTTAAACAAGCGCTACTTGGGAGGCAACCCAAGCTAGGTATCCTTTAGTTCTGTCATTTATATATATATATATATATATATATATATATATATATATATATATATATATATATATATAAAAGAGAAGCTTGATTCGCCACGCAAATCTACAGTGGCCACGCGAGACAGAAGCCCTGAATCTCTGAGGCTTGCTCACGCTTCTATCTCGCGTCGCGAGGGATACATTCGCCTCGCGATTCTGGGCATCATCATCTGTTGGAATTCCATATTCACCTCGCGAGATACTACTTGCCTCGCGATTCTTGAAAGTGTGAAGAACAATTTTCCAGATTCGCCTCGCGAGTGATCTCTCGCCTCGCGAATCTACAATTTAGTTTTTGATTTGCAGGATTTCTTCCAGGAGAGGCCTTTGGCCCAGCAAAGGGGTGCCCGAGAAACCAATTGGATGAGGATGCAACCATAGAAAAGCTTTGCGTGGAAGCGCCCACTACAACTTGATCAGGGAGCACCCTCTCCTTTCCTCACTCTTATGTTATATATGTGTTCTTTCATTGAGGACAATGTATACTTTAAGTGTGGGGAAGGGAACCAATTGCTTTGTTTTTGTTTTTGTGTTTGTGGTTTATGTGCTAATTATGCGAGTTCAATCTCGTTTTCTCCCAAATTTGGATCTAATTGTCCTCAAGCAACATTTTGAGTCTTTTGAGTAGTTTTATGATATTTTAGCTAATTTTGAGTCAAATAAAGCATTTCTTGCTATTTCCTAGTTTCAGGTTAAAGGGGAAGCACTTCGAGTCAAGGGAATGAAGAAAACAGTGGAAATTACCATTCTGGAGATACTCGCCCCGCGAGAGGGAGCTCGCCTCGCGAGCCTGAAGACCAGCTGAGCAGCAACAGTCATTCTTTCTGTCTCGCCTCGTGAGAGGCTACTCGCCTCGCGAATCCTGAAGACCCTGGAGGACCGAGACCATCACGGCCTAGCCGTGATGAAGGTAACGGTTGTGACAGACTAGGATTTGAAGCCTCGCCACGCGAAACATACTCTCGCCTCGCGAGAGTCCAATTTGAAAGCGCGCCAATTTTAATGCTCGCCTCGCGAGAACCCACTCGCCTCGCGAGCGGGCGAGAACCATAATCCCTATTTATAGGCTGTTTCAGATCAGAAATAGGATCAGAGTTTTACCATTTGTTTTGAGATTAGTTTGGACGAATCCTTGTTTCTTTGGAGCTGCGTCTCCCTTTTCTTATTTTTATTTTTACGATGAATTCCGATTGCTTGTCTGTCTTTACGAGCATGAGGAACTAATCCCCTCGTCTAAGGGATCAATGAAACCACCCATGACGGTGTAGAATTCGATGTGATGTATGTTTCTCTTCCTTTTCTCAATTAATGTTTTCCAATTCTGATTTTATTGTGTTGATCATATGCTTGCGTGATTGACTAGTTAACGTGTTGAGGCTTAGTAAGCGATTCACGTTTAGAACTTGAATTGGGATCACTGATTGAATATTGCACGAGAGTGAGTAGGAGATTAATGCAACCATATAGGGAACAAGATTTAATCGAGTTTGATGATTAGGGTTATGAGACCTAGTAAGTAATTAACTCAATCGTCGAATACGTCCTATTGAGCACGACAGTGGATTTAGGAGAATTTGGGGGTCCTGGTTGACATTGTAATTGAACTTAGGGAGAAAACATCATCACTTGGGTACCATGCATGATTGGGTAGGTGGATTTGTGACCTTAGACATTTTAATTTTCAGATTTTTAGTTAATCATATCTTTATTTGAATTGTTATTTAGATTGCGATCCTATTTTCTCTCCATTCTCAACCACTTTCTGTTACTTGACCAAACGTATCGAACTTATCGCGAATTAGTCGAATTGGTAGCCCAATCCTTGTGTTCGACCTCGGTAAATTCTTACCGTGTTTATTTTATTACTTGCGACGACCCGGTACACTTGCCGGTGACTCAACATAGAGATAATCTGACTAAGCTGCTTGGCTGTCAGAGGCACTCTCTTAACAAAGAAGGTATTGGATATGTCCATCAGACACATCATGAAGTATCAACTAAAGCTTCTACAGTATCTGTTAAGTCAACTGTAACCAAATCTACACCCGTCTGTTACTTCTGTGGAAAAACTGGACATGTTATGTCTAAGTGTATCCATAAGAAGAGAAGGAAGTCTTCACAGAGTCCTAGAACTAACAGAAAAGGACCTAGAAAAATATGAGTACCTAAAAATCAAATAATTTTTGTTGCAGATGTCCTCAACAGGACAAAGAAAACACCACTGCTGGTACCTGGACAGTGGTTGCTCGCGTCATATGACAGGATAAAGGTCTATGTTCCTAGACCTCCAACTTAAGAAAGGAAGACACGTTGCCTTTGGAGGGAATCAGAAAGGGAAAGTTATAGGAATTGGTACTATTGGTGGTAAACCCCCTCTTCCCTCTATATCTAATGTTCTTATGGTTAAAGGATTAAGACACATTTTTCTTAGCATAAGTCAATTATGTGATAGTGGATTTGATGTTTCATTTACCAAGGATGTATGCATAGTCAAAGACCGTTGTGGCAAAACCCTCTTTTCAGCTAAAAGGCAACAAAATCTTTATAAGATTGAACTGTCTGATCTCTCAGATCAAAGTGTAACCTGTCTGATGTCTTAAGAAGATGAGAGATGGTTATGGCATAAGAAACTAGGACATGCTAGTATGAAACTAATTTCTGAATTAAAAAGGAATAATCTTGTGAGAGGATTGCCTGATATTAGTTTTAAGAAAGATGTCTTGTGTGATGCATGTCAGATAAGTAAACAGATAAAATCAAGTTTCAAATCTAAAAACCAAGTATCAACCTCTAGACCTCTTCAGTTGTTACACATGGATCTGTTTGGACCAGTTAGTGTTGCCAGCCTGGCTGGAAGAAAATATGGATTTGTCATAATTGATGACTATTCTAGATACACATGGGTACTCTTCTTAATCCACAAGGATGAGTCTTTTAAGGATTTCTCAGTATTCTGTAAAAGAGTACAAATGAGCAGGGTTTCTGTATTTCTACCCCTAGAAGTGATCATGGGGGAGAATTTGAAAATGAGCAGTTTAGATAGTTCTGTGAGGAGAATGGGATCTCTCACAATTTCTCTGCACCTAGAACTCCATAGTAAAATGGAGTGGTTGAGAGAAAGAGCAGATCTCTGCAAGAGATGGCTAGATCTATGCTCAATGAAAATAATCTCCCGAAGTACTTATGGGAAAAAGCTGTAAACACTGCTTGTTATGTACAAAACAGAATACTTATTAGGCCTTTTCTTAAAAGGAAACCTTATGAACTGTGGAAAGGAAAAAGCCCCAACATATCTTATTTTAATTCTTTTGGATGTGAATGTTTTATTCTGAATAACAAAGATAATCTTGGAAAGTTTAATTCTAAAGTAGATAAAGGTACTTTCGTAGGATATTCTGAAATGTCTGAAGCTTTCAGAGTTTATAATTCAAGCACTTGAATTATTGAAGATTCTGTTTATGTTAAATTCAATGATGGATTAAAGACTGATAAAGAACTATCAGATCTAGAAGATGATCTTGAAGGTCTTGATATAAACAAACCAGAAAGTCAACAACCCGATCTAACCAAGACAGAACCTGTGCTTGAGGCTGACAGACAAGTGGAGCAGACGAGTCAGCAGACAAGTCAAGATCTTCATGATGATCTCAAAAGGGATTGGAAGTTCAACACTCATCATCCTTAGGATCTTATTTTTGAAAATCCTTCTGAAGGAGTAAGAACCAGATCCACACTAAGAGAATCAAGTAATATGGCCTTTATATCAGAATTGGAGCCAAAACGCATTGAAGAAGCTCTTGAGGATGAAAGCTGGATACTTGCTATGCAAGAAGAACTTAACCAGTTCACCAGAAATGATGTCTGGACTCTTGTCTCTAAGCCTAAAAACAAGTCGGTTATTGAAACAAGATGGGTCTTCAGAAACAAATTGGATGAAGATGGTAAAGTTGTCATAAATAAGGCAAGGTTAGTAGCTCAAGGCTATAACCAACAAGAAGGTATTGACTATACTTAAAATTTTGCACCTGTAGCTAGAATAGAAGCTATACGCATCTTAATGTCATGCTGCACAACACCAAATCACCCTGTTTCAAATGGATGTAAAAAGTATTTTTCTAAATGGTATAATTGAAGAAGAAGTGTATGTTAAACAACCCCCTGGTTTTGAGGATACTGATAAACCAGATCACGTCTTTAAACTTAAAAAAGCATTATATGGTTTGAAATAAGCACCTAGAGCATGGTACGATAGACTTAATTCTTTTCTCATGCATAATATTTTTACTAGAGGACAAGTAGACACTACTCTGTTCAAGAAATGCTCTAAAGAGAACTTTATTATAGTTCAAATATATGTTGATGATATTATTTTTGGAGCAACTTATGAAAAGCTGTACAAGGAATTTTCAAATCTAATGCAAGCTGAATTTGAGATGAGCATGATAGGAGAATTGAAGTTCTTCCTTGGATTACAAATCAAGCAGACAACTGATAGAATTTACATCCATCAACAAAAGTATACCAATGAGTTACTCAAGAAATACAAAATGGAAAATTCAAAGCTCATGAAAACTCTTATGCAACCCAATGCAAAACTAAGCAAAGATGATGAAGGAAAAAAGGTAGACCAAAATGTCTACAGGGGTATGATTGGCTCTCTACTGTACTTAACTTCAACCAGACCTGACATTCAATTTAGTGTCTGTATGTGTGCTAGATTCCAATCTGATCCTAGTGAATCTCATCTTATGGCTGTTAAAAGAATATTTAGATATTTACTTGGAACTACTAATTTTGGTTTGCTGTATTTAAGATCAAAAGAATACAGATTAGTCGGATATTGTGATGCTGATTTTGCTGGAGGCATAATAGAAAGAAAAAGCACCAGTGGAGGATGTCACTTCATTGGAGCAAGCTTAGTCTCATGGTCAAGCAAGAGGTAGACAACTATTGCACCGTCTACTGCTGAGGCAGAATACATTTCTGCTGCTAGTTGCTGCTCTCAACTCTTATGGGTAAAACATCAATTGAGGATTACTCTATTTTTGAGCATAACATATCTGTATGGTGTGATAATTCCAGTGCTATTTGCTTAACTAAAAATCCAATTCAACATTCTAAGGCTAAGCATATTGAAATCAAACATCATTTTATTAGGGATTATGTTCAGAAAGGAATTTTTGATATTAAGTTTGTGAAAACTGAAAATCAATGGGCTATATCTTCACTAAACCCCTAGAAGAAGAAAGGTTCTTATTTATTAGAGATAATCTAAACATGCACTGCATTGTTGAATGACATGTCTGAGTGTTAACCAGTCTATGCTTTATCACCTGTCTATGCTTACCCGTCTGACTCTATCGAGTCACTATGCTAGAACTTAACAGTTTTGTTGAAATGGCTATTAAGTGTTTAATGCCATTCCCTTATCTGAAGCTAATCATGTGCATGGTAGTTTACATATCTCGAAACCATGTTTTCATTATGTCTTAAGTGGGCGTGGAAGTTCCCCATACAAATCGTGCCGTTTTGAATTAAAAATGTCATTTTTCTCTCTCCTACTTTTATGACTATAAAAGACAATAGATCAGAAAGGTTGAACCGTTACGTTTTCAAAAATTCCAAAACTCTTTGTCTTTTTTTCTCCGAAACCCTCTTCTCTCTCGAAACCCTAGAACCATTTTCTCTCAAAAATGGCATCATCCAAGCATCTCTCTACAAAAGAAATCGCTGAGAAATACAGTCTCAAGGTTACTGAGATAGAAAAGATCATTCCGGGAAAGACTGTTGATCTTCAACAGATGAAGAAGCTAGGTATGGATGTCATTGAAGAGTTGGAGTACTCCAAGTGGACTCCTTTCTTCGACATCAAGGAGCTTGTTCACCCTAAGATAATTCAAATGTTTTGGAGAAATGCTGTGGTTGTCACCAACCGACTCAACGTAATCAAAAGCTTTAAGGCTGAAATGGGGGATAGAACCCTTCTATTCCCCATAAGCTCTCTGGAGCTTGTCACAAAATGCCCAAGAATTAGAGCTGGCTTCACACCCAACTGGGAAGATGAAGTGGGAGTTGACAATGTCAACATTGCCATCTATGGTGTTCCCAAACCTGTGAACCCTAAGCCTGTCAACATGGTGGTCAAGTTCAGATTCCTGCACAAATTGTTGTTGGAGTGCGTGATGCCAAGGAAAGGCTCACGAGACAGTGTAACAAAGATGGACAGATTTGCTCTGTACCACTTGATCCACAAAATCAAGGTTGACATCAACGACCTTATCTACATGTACCTTGAGACTCTGATCAAGAGAACCAACATCCAGACCTATCCTTATGGGATGTTACTGACAAGGGTTTTCAGGAACAAGCTGTTTGTTCCCAGTGATGTTCACTTTGTGGACATGTCACTGCATATAGGCAGGAAGATACTGTCTATGATGGACATCAAGGGAATTCCTCTTACTGATGAGGAGGTAGACAGCAAGAAGAAGAAGCAGAAGAAGAAGAACCCTGCTGTTGAGCAGAAGGAGGAAGAACCAGTGGTTTCCACTGATGAGTCAGAAGTCCCCATTTCTGAAAGACTGTTCAAATCGTCTTGAAAGGTGGCCAGACAAGACAAAATTCCAGAGCTGCAACCCTCAGTGTCTGAAGATTCTGCTGAAACAGTTGAGCCCTTGAGGTTCAGGCTAAGGAGACCCTCTCCCGAGAGGAAGACTAGTGAAGCTGAGGAATTAGTGGATATTCCAGCTCAGCCCAACAAGAAAAGGAAGCTAGTGAAGACCTTTGCCAAGGTCAGACAAGTGGAGTCTGAGCCTAGCAAAGAGGAAGCATCTGCTCAGGGGGAGCAGACATAGTAAGTTTTGGAAGAACCAAATAAGACTTTCATTTTGGGAATTATTCCCAAAAAGAGAAGATCTGGTTACCCAGCACCTGCTAAGACTGTAGTGCATGTAGAAGCTAACACCGTGGAAGACCTATCTGGAGGAGCTCATACAGTTGTACCCGAGGATGACCAAGTGTCTCCTTCTCGCAAGAAGTTGAAGATATCTGAAGAGCAGACATCTCCTTCATTCCCTTCCCTCTTACATCAAGGTATCATCACCCCAAATGTCTCTTCTCCATCTGCCCTTTTTGTTCAACCTCTCTCTGTTGCATCTCCTCTTCCTTCACCTGTCCATTATTTTCAAAATCAAAAATCATCTTTTACTGTTGTACCTAATGACTGCCAGTACATAGTTGTTCACAGGGACTCTGCTCCCAAAGAACAAACTGGCATATCATCGAGACTCTTTGTGTCTGATCTGCAAACTCTTTTCTTTGCAAGTATCTCACACGTCTCTGTCATCCCTTCTCCTCCACCTCATGTTCTTAATCCTTGTAAAGAACTTTTCTTATACTCACCTATTGTTATCTTCATTAGAACATTAGCTGGAACTCACTATCCTGCTTCTGTTGTAATACTACCTTGTAGGTCTAGGTATTTCTTTATGTTAGTTACTGGATCAAATTCTTTCTTTTGTCATATTGATTCTTTATTACCTATCCTTCCATCTATATCAGCTCAAACACCTCTTCCCTCACCTATCCTAATAACAATCACCAGACTGTCTCTATCCGAGAGACTTTCCTGTGTGTTTCCTTCACCTGATACTGACTTTGTCAGAATCAGTCTTATCTTCAAATTTGTTTTTCTTCCTTTCTATGCCATTCAAACTCTCCATGAACTTTTCTTCCCTTCCATTACCTCTCCCTTATCTCTACCTAAGGCACCCCCAGTTTTACCCCTACCCTGGCACTCTTCTTTGTCTGTCTCTTCCTCAAACCTGTCTACACAAGCCTCCACTTCTCAGACAGTAGCCTTACAAGACTTTCATCTGCTTCAAAGGCAAGTAGAAGACTTAAGAAGAAAGCTGGATGAAGAAAGGCAAGCTAGACTGCTCTTAGAGCAAAGGGTTGCTGCCTTCTATTTATTACCTAGTCAATCTAGGTAGTTTTTGTTTCTCTATTGTAAACTGCCCTGTACTTATCAAAGCTCATGATGAATAAAATATATTTCTTCCTTACTTTCCTTGTTTCTTTACTTTTTATATCACTCCTTTTTGCTGTTGACAAAAGGGGGAGAATGAATGTGATATAATCTTAATGAGAAAGTAATATATAGAATTGAGTATGTTTTGATATGAGCAAAATATGTTGATCAAAGTATGATCTGATAGTTGCTATAATTGCTCAGATATATCTTAAGTAAGATTGCTCTGATAATTTCAAAAGTAGAACAAGTCAAATTTATGTTTGACTAAATTAAACGGTTTATATGATTAATCTTAATTTCTGATCAAGCATCTGATAACCTGTCCACTTAAGAAAATTTCAACCTGTCTGATATATGCTATTTTCTTTGTTGATATTTTGAGGTTCATTAAATCATCTTAATGTTTGTCATCATCAAAAAGGGGGAGATTGTTAAGTCTCTAAAATGTATGATGTGCATTTCCCTAATTTTTAATGAGAACTAAACATTGGTTAATGATTTAATTAACCTTCATATTGGTTGCTAACCTGTCTATCTAGTGTGCAGATTAAAACAGTAAGAATCACCTGTCTGCTCATATAAGTGACCTGTCTGGATAAGCGAAAGTCAACCTGTCTGCTGACTAGGATTATTGACTTCTTTCAAGATACACTTTCAAACTGTCTCTCCACGAGATCCTACACTCGTATGAAGTTACTCGTTGAAGAACCAAGGACCTAACAAGCTTTTGTTGGCAGTCCCATCAGAAAGAGACTTCAAGCCTTCTCTCCTACTCAGTCCCACGCTTATCAAGAAAAGTCAGAAGTTACTCTCTCAAGCAACCTCGGTTATCAGAACCAAAGACCAGTTTTAGAATGCTTCCAACGTGCTTTATTCCCTAGTACCTCTGGTCCTTACACGAAAAAGGGAATTGTACTCAGCAAAGTACAAAAAGCTCTCTGCAAAACTCTGATATGGCTTATTCACGATGAATAAAGCCATGATCCTTCAAGTTAGAGCACAACCAACGTTCCTATTGCATTAATGGCTGCCCAGAACGACTCTATTGCATTTAATGAAGTTCTGCTTGAAGCCAACATCTGAGGGAATGTCTCTAACGGATCTTAAATTCTTGAAGACTATAAATACAGAAGTCATTGAAGATGAAGAGATATAGAATACATATAGCATTAAAGAGTCATTACTCTGCGCACTAATATCTTCATTCTTTCATTATGTATTCTTCAATCATTTGAAGTTATTACGCAAACTTTCCTAAGCTTTACATTTAAATCACTCTGAGTGTTAGTGAAAGATCTGTCTGTCTGAAGTTGTATTTACTTCAAACCAAATTTATCAAACAAATCTGTCTTGGAGCCTGAAGAGGCTAAGTGTACAAAGAATACTTGTCTTTGAGCCTAAAGAGGCTAGGTGTACAAATAATACTTGGAGTCTGTAACCTGATCAGTTGTAGTGGATAAATCTTGGTGCTGCCAAGGACTGGATGTAGCTCTTTGCTTTGAAGAGTGAACCAGGATAAATAATTGTGTCAATCTCTCTTTCCTTATAAACTCTTTAGTTGCTTTAGTTTTCTTATCCGTTTATCAAGTGGTGTGTTTGTCTAAGTCACTATTAAAATTTCACAAGACAGGTCACCTGTCTGTCTTGTATCTTTCCCCTCGTCTGAACCAAGCTTCTGTATGCGAAAAGTTATCAACTTTGTTTAAATTATGATAAACACAATTCAACCCCCTTCTCGTGTTTATAGTTGTCTATTTCATTATTAACCCCAAGAAAAGCCTTTGGATCAATTATTGTCTCAACAGAAACTAATTTAGAGGTGCTTGGGCCTACTTGATCAGATATATTCTTCTTGACAATCTGAGGATTAGTGTCCTCAACAACTATTGCTTTTCCTTTATCTAAGATTGGAGTTAATTGCTGGTTGCCATCAGGGAGGACACTAACTTTTTTCGGGATATACTGCAATTACTTTTTTTTTTAATTCTTTGTGAACCACATCTAGTCCTTTCATAAACTTATCCTCAGGTTGTTTCTTCTTACAATTAGAAGCATCATGGCCAATAATTTGGCAAGAAGTACAGAAGTATGGAAGTCTTTCATACTCTAATTCAACAAAGAAAGTAAAGTCTTCCCTCTCAACCATGATTTTATCTTGCAATTCCTTTATAAGATCAATCTCAATCAAGATTCTTGCAAAGTGACCGAAAAATCTCTTCATTGTAGCTTCATCAAGAGAAATTGGCACACCAATACCACCACCGATCTCAAAAAGGATTTTTGGCCGCCAATACTCCCTTGATAATCCATGGAAACGAACCCAACATTGAACATGAGTTTGGCGGATAAAGTTTGGATTGAAGTCCGGCGTCCATGAGGATAATCGAAGGACACCAAGGCTTAAACTACATGAACCAAAAGATCTAATCCTTCTCTGATCTTCCAAGGAGGAAAAGTGGATCTCATAAAAGCCCCTACCCAAAGAAACAATCGTCCATGAACCAATAGGTTTCCATATCTTGAGTAGCTTGGATCTCAAGTCATTTAATTTTAGAGGAGAGTCCCCTTTAGAGAGAATAATTCTATCATGAAGGATGTCCTTTCATTCTTGAATTCCTGCTTGGTACTCAGATTCACTAATCTTGATGGCAAGTTCGTTGCCTTTGAGACAAGGCTTGGGCAATTGGCTTAGTGCAATGTCGAAGCAGTTAGACACTGCCTGGGAGAAAGATTTTTTCACAGAAGAAGAAGGAGCATTCGAAGGAGAAGAGGGAAGAGAGTGAAGAGCAAGAAAGCTCCATGGGACAATAGGTTCTTTGGCCATGGCTACACATGCAAACTCTAGGAGATCACGTAGAGATAAACCCTAGCAGAGCCATCCTTGATTCGAGTTTTCACCTCGTCAAAAATTATTCTATCAAGTCTTTTCTCTATAAGTGCAGAACCTCTCCTCTTATTGCTCCATGTATAACTTGCACCTCTTGCAGGCAATTGAATAAGCTTACCAATATCAGAAAAGTTTCTAAAATCATAATAAGCAGCTTGGAGAGGCAGAGAAGAGCTCCTGACCTCATGTGGGCCAAGAACAGAGTTGAAGTCTCCAATCATACACCAAGGACCAGGGTTATTGAGTTGCAACTCTATAAGGCCATTCCAAAGAGATCTTGGCAATTGATCTTGTCTTTCTAATACTCTAGGATCATGTATACAAGAGATTGAAAGAATTTGAAAACTATAGCCAAATTTTCCATGCTTGGCCAAATGCCCTCTCAAATGGGTTAGTGAGTTTTTGTTTAAATTTTAACTTGTTGTGTTGTTTGTTGTGGAGGATTAAGTGTTAGTTTGGTGGATTGAGTTGTGTGGAGGAATCAAAATTTCAGGAGGCATTTTTCAAGAGGAAAATCGAAACTCAAAAGGAAAAGGGAGTTTAGCTGAGGGGTTTTTGATAGCTACATGCTATCTGTGAGTTGCCTGTATATTATTCGTAGTGTTTTTGTGATGTTTAATTTGTTTATTGTATATTTGTTGATGTGATTTTATTGTTATCCATGAAAGTATGTCATAATTGTGATGCATGTTATAACTGTGATGTATGTTATAATTGTGATGTATGGATTAACTGCTGTTTGAATGATTGACTGAAAGCCTGACATTGGTCAATGCTCAATTATAATTGAGGGTAAAACTTTAAAAATTATGAGGAAAAACATAAGTATTTTGATTTATGGAAGTGGAAGAAAATATGGAAAATAATATTATTTAATGATGTTTTGATGAAAGAGTAAGTCAAGGAGTGACAGTGTGGACGAAACCGTGAAAAAATTTCACTGACGTTAATTTTTCCGAAATAAATTCAAAAATAAAATAAATAGTTATTGAGAACTCGAACTTAGTGTCCTGTGTTCAGTGTGAGTGGGTTTTATGCCTCAGTAAGAATAGTCGTGAGCTTTGAGCCTCAACAAAGAAAGAATGAACGGAAAAGAAAAGTGACGAGAATAAATGTTTTACATGCATTATTTGGCAGAAGTGCCTTTGTTGGTCAGTGTGCCATGTATCGTTGACCAATGTGCCATGTATCGTTGGCCAATGTGCCATGTATAATCAAGCCACAATTCACGATGGGTGAATTGACAAATTGGATAGTTATGTACCAACGAGATGTCTTTGGGTCTTTAGGGACATCCGTGTTTGAGAAACACACAATGACTTGGATTTTACAACCTCGAGTCGTGGAAATTCGATACCCTACCCGGATGTACTCAATAAGGAGCTATTCAATATTATGTTAGGTGAGATGTAATACTCTAGAACAATTAGGGATTTGAATGAGATGTACCCAACGTGAAACAATTGTGATATAGGGATTATTACGACCTATTCTGCTCGAGGAAGGGAAGTTAGGATCTCCAGAGAATAAACATCAAAATTAGATAATGGATGTTGAAGTGTCAGACATTTTTATAAATTGAGATGGTTGTCGGGTATAAATCCCACTGTTTAAAGCAATATGATTATTTAGGAGATTTTATATGTTATATATATATATATATATATATATATATATATATATATATATATATATATATATGAGTATATGTTGTTGTTTGTGTGTCGCGCATGTGGTTATCCTGATGAAACTCATTTGTCAGTATCTCACCCTTGCATTATTTCTTGTTGGGTTTCTACTGTGTTGTTATATATATTCGAGTACAGATGAATCACATAGGAGACCTGTCCTATTCGGGGATCTGGTCCATGATGTTTGAGCATGCAGACGATGGTGGTGCGTGGGTGATAAACCACGGGGCCCGCAGTGCCACCTATACAGGCAAGATGTCTACTACTACTGGTACATTGACAGTAGGACCGCAGAGACGTTATCATAGCATTGAGACTGTAGAGATTCCGCTACCCCTGATGTGGCTACTTTTGAGGTACTTAGTGGCGCAGGGGGATATGGTGCATCATACTCCACTTGTTCACCCGCTCCATGAGGCAGCACCACTGTCATCTCCAGCACCGATTGTACTTGTCCCGAAGGTCGACGAAGGGATCGAGGAGGATCCCCGGGAGGACGAAGAGGAGGATCCTAAGTACCATCCTCTAGATGATGGTGTAGTCCCCATTGTTGGAGCGGGAGCGGAGGTATCCTCACCAGATGCTCCTGTAGTTGGTGAGGACCATAGTGGGCTTCCCAACGGTTATCACTAGCACTAGTGGAAAATATACATTAGACGGTAAATGTTTACGTCAGTTAACCAAAAACTAGACGTTAAAAAGGGGGCGGTGGCAGTTTTGTAAATATCAGACTTCATTAATTCACTGTTAACGTCAGTTGTTTTAAGGACTGACGTTAAAAGTGAGGCGGTGGCAGTTTTGTAAATATTAAATCACTATTTGCGTCAGTTGTTTAATGAACTGACGTTAAAAGAACTTTTAACGTCAGTTGTTTATAAACCTGACGTTATAAGTGTGATTTTTACTTTAGTTAAATAAATAACTGACGTAAATAATCAACTCATTCCTACCTTTCTTTCATTGTCATCTTCCTGTTGTCACTCTTGACGCAGATCATCACTCCATATAGTGCAGTTTATTTCTAATCTTTTTTTTAAAAAAGTTTATTTTTAATCTTAATTAATTAGCTTGAATTAGTAAATTAACAAATTCTTGTGCAAATTAAAATAAATAAACACTTAACATAAAACAAGTTATATATGTATAATCAAATCGTATCTCATTGAAGCGATTCATAAGTTACAATTACATGTTTAAAAGATAAAAAATTTCCGCAAGATATATAGCACTAAAATATAAAAAAGTTTCTGCTTCAACATCATTTTCTTCTCCCGTCGTCGAGAATCTCCAACATTGAATGCATCCCTCCTTCATTTGAAGTCGATGCTCCATCCGAATCCACAATCACTTTGGAGCCGTGGCGAGTGAAGGGTGCACTCGATCTGTTTCAAGCAATATTCTTGGAACAGCCACTTGGTTCCAAAGCCGAGGTTTTGGAACTCGTAGTCGCGATTCTCCAGAAGGATGATGGTGTGTGCAATTCACATAATGCGATTTACACACCCTTATCACCCATGTAATGCGATTTACACAACCTCAGAAGTTGTTTGACCATTAAGACAGAGACCTTTAAGTCTAGGTATAGGAAGAAAGAGTGATGAAGTTAATCTCCATGGCAGAGCCATATTGTGAAGCAGAAAAATTAAAGGAAGGAAGGAAGCTATTTATAGGAGTAGGGGATGAAGTTACTAGGCGTCGTAAGTTGCTAAAAAATTAAATTGATCATTAAGAGCATTAGGTTCCAAGGCGCATTGGGAGTTGGCCTGGCAGTCATATATTATAAACGTGCAGAAAAGAAAACGCCCGAAGGAATAGGAAGATACACTTTTAACGTCAGTTGTTGAATAAAACTGACGTTAAAAGTGTTTTTAAAATAAAAAATATTTATTTTTAACGTCAGTTGTTTATACAACTGACGTTAAAAGTGTGATTTTTACTTCATTTAAATAAACAAAATTGGCGTAAATAATCCTATATCCCTATCTGAAATGCCCTGTTGTCACACAGGTCTGTTAATGTCAGTTGTTGAATAAAACTGAAGTTAAAAGTGTTTTTAAAATAAAAAATATTTATTTTTAACGTTTGTTGTTTATACAATTGACGTTCAAAGTGTGATTTTTACTTCAGTTAAATAAATAGCTGACGTAAATAATCCTATATCCCTAGCTATCTGAAATGCCCTGTTGTCACTCAATTAACACAGGTCTCAGCCATTTTGTGAAGGATTAGAAATATAGAGGAAAAGAAGAGGCGTGATACAGATCTACACGAGAAGAATGTTACTTTAACACTTTTAACGTCTGTTGTATTCAACAACGGACGTTAAAAGTGTTTTTTTTTTTATAATATTAATATTTAACGTCAGTTTGTTAATAAAGCGATGTTAAAAATTAATTGTAACGTCGCTTGTTTAATACAAATCGACGTTAAATGTTGTTTTATATAACGTTTACACCCGTGCTTCTCGCACTTTCGCTTCCGTACGCGTCTCTTTTCTCTTTTCATCACGCTCAACCCTAAATCACTCTCAACCCTCACTCTCACTCTCACCCAAAGAGAACCCTAATCCCGAGCTCATCTCCACCGCAACCACCGAGAGGGCTTCTTCGCCACCACCGTGAGGTACACTATTAACCCTAACTCTGTCTTTCCATTCATTCTTTGCAATAACTTGATGTACATCTCTCTTTCCCCTTCCCGCGCACTAACTCTCCTTGTCCCTCCGCTCCCCGTAACCACATCGAACGTTGGCCACCACTCGAGCTCCCTCCCCACCACCACGTGAGCACCTATTTCGGTGAGTATTTAGGGCACATTTTTGTATTTTTGGTTTTGAGTGTATGTTGAAACTGTAGTCTCGATAGTTGAAACTTGAAATCGTGAGTTTGAGTTGTTTGGAATGTACGTCTGCTTTTTGGTTTTGAGTGCATGTTGCTCGCTGGTTGATCTGTCACGGCCGTGATGCTAATCACTGCTAGGACGTGATCAGTTCTGCCTGTGATGGCATGGTTCTGCATTCGGGATTGGCACGTTACGGCCGTGATGGACATCAACGCCAGGCCGTGACCAGTGCTTGGCAATTAATCTTTAAAAACTATAGTTTTCAATCTCCCGTATTGTCCTTATATTGGATATATATATGTTTTGTATATCTACAGGACCTATCTAGTTATGGATCGTAGTTGGATGGTTTGTAAGCGTATTAGTGCTGAGTATTTGAAGGGGGTGGGAGAATTTATAGAATTTGCTCAAAGGAATGTTCCTAATAGTAATGGAATGTTCTGTTGTCCTTGTGTCAAGTGTTTGAATACGAGGAAATGTACGGTGAAGGATATACATACTCATTTGATTTGTGAAGGGATTTTCTTGAGTTATACAAGATGGATATGGCATGGTGATATGTTGTTGAGTAGTAATACGGCGAGTGTCTCCCAAAGTGAGGACGTTGACGTAGATATGGAGGATGATCGAGTAGAGGACATGATCCGTGATATTGGACAAGAATCTTTTCATCGAGCGCATGTGTATGATAGGTTGTGCGGTGATGCGGATAAACCTTTATATCCAGGGTGTACTACTCATACACGGTTGTCGGCGGTGCTAAAATTGGTTTGTGTGAAGGCGAGAAATGGTTGGAGCAATAAAAGCTTCACGGAATTGCTTGAAGTGTTGAAAGACTTGCTTCCGGAGGACAACACATTGCCTGACCGTAACTATGAGGCCAAGAAGGTATTGTGTCCTATGGGTATGGAGTATAATAAGATACACGCATGCCCCAATGATTGCATATTGTACACCGGTGTTCATGAAGACAAACACGATTGCCCCAAATGTGGGTTATCACGATACAAAGTGAAGGGTGGTGATGATGATGATGATGTTGATGATGTGAGAAAAAAGGGTCCTCCTGCGAAGGTGTTGTGGTATCTTCCAATAATTCCAAGGTTCAAGCGATTGTTTGCCAATGCGAAAGATGCGAAGAATCTTAGATGGCATAATGATGAGAGGAAACGTGATGGAAAGGTTCGCCATCCTGCTGATTCTATTCAATGGAAGAATATCGATACTATGTTTCCGGATTTCGCCGATGAGACAAGAAACCTAAGGCTTGGACTTGCTACGGATGGAATGAATCCTTATGGTAACATGAGTAGTATTCATAGTTCATGGCCTGTTCTGTTGGTGATTTACAACATGCCCCCTTGGTTGTGCATGAAGCGCAAATATATGATGTTGTCTATGATGATTTCGGGCCCAAAGCAACCGGGAAATGACTTAGATGTTTATCTAGGTCCCTTGATTGAAGACTTGAAAACGTTGTGGGTGGAAGGTGTTGATGTAGTTGATGAGTATTCTCATGAGACTTTCAAGCTTCATGACATGTTATTTTGCACCATCAATGACTTTCCAGCATACGGTAACTTGTCCGGGTACAGTGTCAAGGGGCATAAAGCATGCCCTATATGTGAAGAAGGCACATGCTACACTCAGTTGCATCATGGAAAGAAGACGGTTTACCTTGGGAATCGGAGATTTCTTAGACGTGATCACCCATATCGTAAGATGAAAAAAGCTTTTAATGGATGCCAAGAGACAGAAGAAGCGCCGGCAGCCTTAATTGGAGAGCAGGTTTATTAGAGGGTAAAGGACATCGATGTTATATTCGGCAAGTCCAAAAAGAAAGGTAAAGATGTTGAGAAAAACATATGGAAGAAGAGGTCGATATTCTTTGATCTTCCATACTGGCGCAAGCTTGATGTCGATTAACTTGCATTGATGTGATGCATGTGGAGAAAAATGTGTGTGATAGTGTGATCGGGACGCTTCTCAACATTCAGGGCAAGACAAAGGATGGTGTGAATGCTCGTCTCGACCTCGTTGCTATGGGTATACGAGAGCAGTTAGCTCCAGTTGTTGAGGATGGTAAGCGGACTTATTTGCCGCCAAAGATGTCATACTTTGTCAAAAAAAAAGAGAGACAAAGTTTTCGGGTGTCTTGAGGGCATCAAAGTTCCACATGGTTACTCTTCAAATATGAAGAGACTTGTCTCTAGTGATCTTAAATTGGTTGGCTTGAAGTCTCATGATTGTCACATCTTGATGCAACAACTTCTGCTCGTTGCTATTCGTGGTATTGCTACAAAAAATGTGACACATGCCATTACTCGATTGTGCTCATTCTTCAATTCTATATGTAGCAAAGTCGTTGACCCCCGTATGTTGGATGACTTGGAAGTTGAGGCTGCTACAATCTTGTGCCAATTGGAGATGTATTTTCCTCCTTCCTTTTTTGACATAATGGTTCACTTAATTGTTCATTTGGTGAGGGAGATTAGATTATGTGGGCCGGTTTTTCTGAGATGGATGTACCCAGTTGAGCGCTACATGAAGATCTTGAAAGGGTACGTGAAGAATCCTCATCTTCCGGAAGCATCTATTGTTCAAAGGTATGTTGCAGAAGAAGCTATTGAGTTTTGTTCGGACTACCTTCATAACACGGATCCTACAGGGGTTCCTAAGCCTCGGCATGATGAGATCAGATGTCAAGGTAAGGGTACACATGGCTTAAGAATTAATAGGAAGGATCGGGAGGAAGTGCTTCAAGCACATTTGTATGTATTGAACAACATCGAATGTGTTCAGCCTTTCTTATTTGAACATAAAAGAAAAGTCAATCAAGAAAACCCTCGAATGAGCGAAAGGTGGTTGTTGAACAAGCATAACAAGACTTTCTTACCATGGTTCAAGGAAGAAATGCTTAAGGATGGTAGTACTGCTTCTGATGACGTAAAATGGCTAGCACATGGGCCTAACTTCAACGTCATACGTTGGAGCGGATACGACATAAATAACTTTTCCTTTTATACAAAGGAACAAGATAACAAGAGTACCATGCAAAATAGTGGGGTTATGATCGTGGGTCAAGCAATGCACTTCTCTAGTGCAAAGGACACAAAACCCGTTACAGCACCGACACCTTACTTTGGATATATTGAAGATATTTGGGTGCTCGATTACACTAAGCTTACGGTGCCGGTATTTAAATGTAAGTGGGTTGATAGTAACGGTGGTGTACAAACCGACAAATTGGGGTTCACATTGGTAGACCTCAACAAGTTAGGTCATATAAATGAGCCTTTCATAATGGCTTCCCAAGCAAAACAAGTGTTCTACATCACTGATCCTTCTAACAAAAGGTTGTCCGTGGTTCTCCAAGGAAAAAGCATGTATAATGGTAGTGATGAAAATGAAGATTCAAATCTTGATATTCCTGAGACTCCTTCTTTTTCAACAAACATGCCTACTATAATCGAGGAGACACAGGTGGACGATGTACATGCCACTCGTGATGATCATCACGAAGGGATATTGATATAGGAAGTTCAAACTTAGTATACATTTATAACCTATGTTAATAAATATATATTGTTTTGAACATGCATACATATGGATCATTGTTCCATTTTTCCTTTGCAATTCTGTAATGTGTGTGATATTCTGTGTTACTGGGATATTTACTGAATGCAGGGATGGCTTAGGGGAGTGATATTTTAAAACTGAATTTAAAAAAAAATGCTATTAACGTCAGTTGTATCATACAACTGACGTTAAAAGTATTTTATAAAAATATACAGTACACTATTAACGTCAGTTGTAATAAACAACTGACGTTAAAATTAAGACCTTTAACGTCAGTTCTTGATAACAATTGACGTTAGTTTAACAAAATTAACGTCGGTTTTGTTAAAGAACTGACGTTAATTTTGACAAAATTAACGTCAGTTGTGTTAAAGAACCGACGTTAATAGTGTTATATTTAACGTCAGTTCTAAACTGACGTTAAAAGTTAAACTTTTAACGTCAGCTGTATTTACGTCAGTCAGTATTCTGTCGTAAAAAATCAATTTTAACTGACGTAAAAAGCACTTATTGCACCAGTGTAGTGTTGACCAGCTGTAGGACTTTTGGTTCCATTTTTGAGGTAGTGGTATTTTGACAATCTGTATATTTGGCTACTGAGAGCCATCCTTTTTGAGTTGTGGTTCCTGACTACCTCTACGTTATAGTTATGTTTTTATTTTCCTTATGTTATGACTCTGGGAAATGACTTGTTGTTATGAAGGTCTTGATGTATAAGTATGATGATGTATATATTTATGATGTTTGTTTATGGTGAAAGAAAGAAAAAAATTTCATAACTATTTTGAGTAAGGTTAAGTAACTAGAAAATTTTATTTTCCAAAAGTAGCCAGCATTTATGTTTAAGTTTTATTTCCGCAACGAGAACGAGTTAACCATGTAGCACCAAAGGGGGGTGTTACATAGTGGTATCACAGCTGGTCGAGTCTTTCATAAATCTTTGGGAATAGGTCTGTTATGTGTATGTTGTGTGATCTCTGATTAAGACTTGGTTGAATTACTTCTGAGAAGTAATGTGTGTTAACAAGTAAGTTACTGTTCAGTTTCTGGTTGCAGTCTAATTGATTTTGTCTTGTAGGTCAGTTATGGAACCAGAAGGTGGACACGGGCGTGGATTCGATCGTGGAAGAGGCCGTAGAGGCAGTCATGTTGGCGGTCGTGGTAATCTAGGGGAAAACAATGATGGTGCTAGTGGGATGGATCAAGCAGCACAAGCTGTGGCAAATGTTGAAGCTGCCATTGCACTACAAACAGCTATTATGGCTGCCCAGAACCAACAAGAACAAATCCGAGTTGAGCAGGCTGCTAAGGGTAGAGGTTTGACTGCTTTTCGGTCAGAATCTGCCACAGTTCCATGGGGATGCTGATCTTGAGAAGACTGATTTGTGGATACAAGAGCTGGAGAAGATTTTTGAGCTGATCCATTGCCCTAAAGGAGTAAAAGTTCTATATGCTACCTTCCTGCTCTTGGGAGATGCAGAGTACTGGTGGAAGGGCACTAGGCAACTGCTAGAGGGAGGATTGGAAATATGAGAAGTTCGAGGGAGGTCTGCGTTTTGAAATCAAGGAGTCTGTGTTGCCACTTGAAATCCGTAACTTTTAAGCTTTGGTAGAAAAGTGTCGGAAAGTGGAGCAGATGAGGAAAATGAGAGATATCGAGCTAATGTAGGAGGACCATATCGATTCAAAGGTCAGTTTCAGAATCAGAGAGGAAAGCAAGTTCAGAGGAAGCCATACTTCCGACCACCGGGAAACAATCAGAATCAACAATTGTATCATCCTGTTGCTTCTGCAACTGGTAGTGGAGGCCAAAAGAACCAAAGTCAAGGCCAAGTCCGAAGATGTTTCAAGTGTGGGGATCCAAATCACATGGTTGACAATTGTCATTTGAAAGGAGTGAAGTGTTTCACTTATGGACAGATAGGGCACATGTCAAGAGAATGTAATGCACCGTGACCTGGACCAATTGCCAACAACACAAAGACCAATAAACCGACGGCAAAGGGGAGAGTTTACACTATGAGTGGCGCTGAAGCTTCAAATTTTGATGATTTCATACAAGGTTGTTGCGACATAACTGGTAATCTTTTAACTGTACTTTTCGATTCGGGTGCAACGCATTCTTTTATTGAGATGGATTGTGTGAGACATTTGAACTTGCTTGTTTCTTCTCTGTCGTATGATTTGATTGTTTCAACCCCGGCTGCTGAACCAGTTACCGTGAACTCTGTATGTTTGAACTGTCCTATTGTTATTCAGGATAGACATTTTCTTGTTAATATGAAATGCTTACCTTTAATACAATTAGATGTGATTTTAGGCATGGATTGGTTATCTTCCAACCATATCCTTTTAGATTGAGCTCATAAAACTTTTAGTTTTTCCTAATCCTGAGATTTCTGGATTTTTATCTGCCAACCAAGTAAGAACTTCTTCGAAAGAAGGAGATCAAGGATACTTGCTTTTATCTAGCTTGGAAGTAGAAGGGGAGATCGATTTGAGTACGGTGCCTGTAGTGACAGAGTTTTCAGATGTGTTTTCGAATGATGTTTCGGGTTTTCCGCTAGTCAGAGATATCGAGTTCTCCATCGTCCTATTCCAGGAGCTGGTCCGATTTCTATCGCTCCATATCGGATGTCACCTACAGAGCTTGTTGAGTTGAAAGCTCAAATGGATGACCTTTTGTCGAAATAGTTTATACTACCGAGTGTTTCCCCATGGGGAGCACCAGTTCTTTTAGTGAGAAAGAAAGAAGGGGGTTCGAGACTCTGCGTAGATTTTCAACAACTCAACAAAGTGACGATCAAGAATAAATACCCTCTACCGCGCATAGACGATCTGATGGATCAACTGGGAGGAGCTGTTGTGTTCTCAAAGATTGACTCGAGGACGGGTTATCATCAAATCAGGGTAAAGACTGAAGATATACCAAATACTGCATTCAGAACTTGTTATGGACATTACGAGTATCTTATAATGCCTTTTAGTGTGACGAATGCACCTGCTAATTTCATGGATGAACGGATTTTCGTCCGTTTCTTGATAGGTTCATTGTCCTGTTCATTGATGACATTCTCATTTACTCGAAGAGTCATGATGAACATGAAGAACATTTGCAACAAGTTCTACAAATCCTGCGCGAGAAGGTGTTGAATGCAAAATTGTCTAAGTGCGAGTTTTGGCTCGAAGAAGTGAAATTCTTAGGACATGTAATTACCAAGGAAGGAATTGTTGTCGATCCTGCAAAAGTAGAAGCAGTACTTTCTTGGGAAAGGCCAAAGACGGTGACTGATATTCGTAGCTTTGTTGGTCTAACTGGTTATTACAGGAGGTTTATTGAAGGCTTTTCCAAGATAGTAGCGCCGTTAACTCAACTTAAAAGAAGGATCAACCTTTTGTGTGGACTGACAAGTGCGAGGAAAGTTTTCAAAAGATAAAGGAACGTTTGACAACCTCGCCGGTGTTAATACTTCCTAAACCGAATGAACCTTACGAGGTATATTGTGATGCTTCGCATCAAGGTTTAGGTTGTGTATGAATGCAACACCGAAAAGTTGTAGCTTAAGCATCACGTCAGTTAAAGACTCACGAGAGAAATTATCCGACGCATGATCTAGAGTTAGCTGTTGTGGTTTTTGCAATAAAGATATGGAGACACCACTTGTATGGAGCTAAGTTTGATGTCTTTAGTGACCACAAGAGTCTGAAGTATCTGTTTGATCAAAAGGAGCTCAACATGAGACAAAGACGATGGATGGAGTTCTTGAAGGACTATGACTTCACGTTGCAATACTGATAACTCTTTTACTGAAGGGTTATTTACTCTTTCTAAGCTTGAGGTTTTGTATACTTTAAGTATTTTATGTGGATGTTTTAGGTATTTTAAGTTAGTTTAGTGTAATATGTGTCTTTTTATAAATTTCATTTAATTTTATGTTTTTAAGTGTCTAGGAATATGTTTAATGTGTTTCTTGAGTGTTGTTAGGTTTTTTGTTGAGGTTTAGATAAGCTACTGGAACTAGGCATGCTGCAGCATCTGGGCGCAAACTGTTGACATGCTGCTGGAAAATGCTTTCGTCATGCTGCAGCATACGGACGCGAATTCCTTATCAGAAAAGGATAAAAACGGGACCACTTTTCTCTCTCTCTCTCTCCTGACAGACTGTCCTAAAAGTTGAGGACATGACTTTATTAGTGCTTTAGGGTTTTGTGGTTGTACATTTGAGGAAATGGGCCCAAGCCTTTATTTTAATATATTACTCTGCTGGCCCAAAAGCAAGAAAGAGAAAAAGGGCCCATTTTTGAACCCTAAAAGAGGACACACTTCATTTCTAATTTTCTGGCCAAAGAGGACAGCAGCCAAGGGTCATCTTCCTCCACTCCTTTCTTCCATTTTCGTGCTCCCATTGTAATGTCTTTCTTCTCATTTTATATTTTGCGTTTGTAAGCTCAACATTAGTTAAACCTTTTAAGCTTTAGGTATGTTATTGTAATGAATGCTTAGCTATTTTTATGCAATGATGTGTTTTGTTTTTTCCTTTATTATGTGTTGAATGTTATTTAGTTAAGAGTAGCCAACTTAATTAAATATCTAGCTTGCTTGGTTTGGAAAAGTTGAGTAAAGTGGAAATTGATAAAGGATAGGGATTAAATCAATAATTGGAAAATTAAATGGTGTTGAATGAACTAGGAATAGTTATTCAAGTCCCTAAACTAACTGGAACATGCTTATTAAGAGGGTGGTGTAATTAATATGAATATAGGAATAGAAAGAAGTTAATGAACCTAACCCTTAAGTGTTGGAAAACACACTTTTATTTCCCGGAGTTAAATGTTGCAAAGATACGCAGAGCATAATCTAAGCCAAGCAGGATTTATGATGCAGCATACCTAGAGCTATTTTATCCATATTTGACAACATACTCTTTTTTCTGTTTGATTGCTTACTTTCAGTTTTTATTCCAAAGCTTCATTTACTTTATTTTGCACACACACCACTATTTTTGGTTACCTACTCTGACTCCTAGAACATATAATCTGAACTGGAATTTGCTACAGCATTACAATCCTTGTAGGAACGATCTCTGAACTTACTTTCTATATTCCTAATGCGATTGTGTATACTTGCACAAGCTTAAAGACATCTGTTTTTAAGGCAACAAGTTTTTGGCACCGTTGCCGGAGATTGTTAAGGGTGTTAAAATTCTGTTTTTAGATTATTTGTTCTGTAGTTAGATTTTCTAATTTTATAATATTCTAGGTGATTTGTTGTAGCATCAGGTACATAAACTGTATGCACAGGTTTTTGACACCTGAATACAAACTTAATCCAGAGATTGAAAGGACATTAAGGAAACTTAGAAGAGATCAAATTGCTCAGTCCATTCCTGAGTTGGAATTCAGTACTTCGTCCAACTCCACACCAGCTTCTGCTGCAACATTATTTGTTGCTGTAACACTATCTGTTGCAAGCTCTAAAATGGCTGAAGAAGAGCAGCATGATAGTATGGCTTTGGCCAACAATAGGGACAATGCAATAAGAGGGTATGCTGTGTTTGACCCTGAATCTATGAATACTGGAATTGTGAGAACTCCAATCACTGCACCACAGTTTGAGTTTAAACCAGTGATGTTCCAAATGCTGCAAGCAATGGGACAATTTAATGGTGTTGCAACAGAGGATCCTCACTTGCACTTGAAGCATTTTCTAAATGTGGCAAGCAACTTCAAGATTCCAGGCATCACTGATGATGAATTCAAATTGAGATTGTTCCTATTTTCCTTGGGAAGCAAGGCAAAGAATTGGTTGTATACTCTAGAGCCAAACTCAGTTGACTCATGGAACAAACTGGCTGAGAAATTTCTTGTGAAGTTCTTCCCTCTAACAATGAATACAAAGCTGAGAAATGAGATCATGGCTTTCAGGCAACATGATGATGAGCCATTATTTGACGCTTGGGAGAGATTCAAGGAATTATTGAAGAAGTGTCCCCATCATGGCATCCCATATTGTATTCAGATGGAGCACTTCTACAGTGGTGTCTCACCTAGCTCAAGGATGATGTTGGATGTTTCAGCTGGAGGCAGTTTGCTCACTAAATCTTACAATGAAGCAGATGCTCTGATAGAGGGAATTGTTGCTAACGGTTATCAGTGGCCAACAACTAGACGTGCTCCTGGCAAGGTTAATGTTGTAGCAGGAGCCTATGAAGCGAGTGAAATATCTGCACTCTCAGCTCAGATACTTGCCTTAACCAATATGGTAAAGGGAATGACTATAGGAAACCAAGGAAACTCTATAGCTCCACCTATCAGAACTGAAGAAATGGTAAATGAACAGATTTATAGTGGATATTCAGTTTCCTATGTATACTGTGGTGGAGAACACCTTTTTGAGAACTGTTATGTAAATCCTGCCTTAGTTAATTATGTAGGGAACAATAACAACAGAGGAAACAATTCCTATGGTAATACATACAATGGAGGGTGGCAACCATCACAGCATCCTAATCGGAAATACTCCAACTACAGTAACACTCTGAATCCACCCCCTGGATACAATCAGCAGCATCAACCATAAGTACAACAGAAAGCTCCAGAACCATCTCTAGAATCTGTGCTAAAGACTTTTATGACAGAAACCAAGGCTGGAATGAGAAATCTGGAAACTCGGGTGGGATAGCTGGCTAGTGCAATCAACTCAAGGCAGATTGGTACATTTCCTGCATCTACTGAAGATCCTAAAGCGTCAAGTTCTGGAGGAGAAAATGAACAATGCAAGGTGATTCACTTGAGGAGTGGTTAAGATGTGGAGGTTGCTGAACCAAAGAAGAAACTAGAGGTGAAAAAGTCAGAGCCTGAAAAGAAGGTAGTAGTAGCAGATGCTGTAATAGAACAACCTGCAGTCGCTGAGAAAACACTCAATGCTGCAGCATCTCCCACTACACCTAAACTGATTCCAGAAAGACCTCCTCCACCTTTTCCTCAGAGATTAAAGAATGTCACATTCAGTATTTTCAATGCCTTCAAATACCCAGATGAAGGAATGAAAGAATGCTCTTTCATACAATCATTTGATGACCTGGTGCAGCAGCAATTCCTGAAGAATCAGTCTGAGTATAGATATGCTGCAACATCAGTAGATGCTGATGACTCCTCTGATGAGGAAAGGACGAAATTCTTAGACAGCAAGGCAGCTCAACATGGGTGGTCTAGAAAGTATGAATCATTGGAGCCAAGAATAATCAAGAAAATGTTGCAGCACAAAGAGAGGAAGAAGGTGAAAATGAAGAAGATGAAGTCCAAGTCACTTAAGCAACACCAAGCACAGTGTCACCACCAAAAGTGGGGGCACCAGGAGGATCAACCGCATCAAAGCACCAATGGCTTGAAACAAAGCCTTAGAGCTGCAGCATCCCAAATCAGGATGCATTTCTAAACCCTCCATCTCATTACCATAACCCATGCTTTTAATTGTTCTGCAAGTAGTGGTCATTAGAACCTTTTATGTTTAACTATTTGTAGGGCCATTAGGGCCATAGATATTTTTAAAATTATGTCTGTTGAATGGCCATGCATGTCACTCTCTTTTGTTAAAACAAGATTCTTTGAATAAACCACTTGCTGACTAACTTAATGCTTTGAGTTAACTGTGCAATATTAACTTTGTTGCACCACTATCTAGGCTAGAAGACACATGTGCTGCAGCATGAACATATAAATGTGAGCCTGAGTGATAAAGCTACATTGTGCATATAAACCACACTCATGCATTTTATGAAAAGCTTGCTTTGTTTCTATCTTATCTTAACACACATGATTGCACACACTTTATGATTGAGGCATTTTCTTATTCTGTTTTTATTTTTTAGCCAGTGCCTAAATAGTCAACCCTCTCATCATGTATACCCTTAGTGTTACCCCTTTGAGCCTTAGCCCTTTATTGAGAAAACTAGCACATTACAAGCCCTTAACTAGAAAAACAAAGAATACCTAAATAGGTGAAGCTTAAGGATGCTTATTGTAGCTATGTTCTGAGACAAGTTTGTGGGTGACTTGAGGACAAGCACCATATTAAGTTTGGGGGTGTTATGCTGCAACACTTATGCAGCTGCAAGGCTTTACAAATAAAAGAGGGGGAAAACAGCAAAGAAGAAATGAACTCTCAAATGTAAAAAAAAAATAAGCTGCAAAATTCCCCTATTTTATATATGTTATCAAAAAAAAGAAAAAGAAAATTGAGAACAAAGAACAAAGAAAAATATGAAAGTTAACAACAATCTATTCTTTGTTCACAACAAAAACAATAAACTGGGATCTTAGTGAGGAAAGGAAGAAACAAATGTGTGGATTGTAGGAACAATAGGGATTGTGAGCTGAATTGAAAAGCATCCTTTTGCTCTACCTTGAGATTAGCAACTTACCCAAATTTCTTAATCCCACTTGTCCTAAGCCCTATTACAACCATAAAAGACCTCTTGCTGTGTGTAATTCTATGATGTTTTGATTGTGATAGAACCTTATTAAGTTTAGATCAGAGATGTATATTTGGGGTGAGAGTGAAATTCTGATGAGAGGATGAGAAGCAGAACCAACTGTTCTGAGTGAGCTTGTTGCAGCATATGTTAATCTGACTTTCGACCAGTTTTGTAATAATTGTTGATTTGTGCAGGATAGAAAGAGTATTTTGTTAGGAGTGTAAGTGTGGAATTCTAAGTCTTAAAAAGATTCAAAAATTTGGGTGATCCATGCATGCCATTCATTAAATAGAATTCTTTTTTTTCTTATGTTTCTTTCCATTACTTGAGGGCAAGCAATGATTCAAGTTTGGGGGTGTGATAACTCTTTTAATGAAGGGTTACTTACCCTTTCTTAGCTTGAGTTTTTGTATACTTTAAGTATTTTATGTGGATGTTTTAGGTGTTTTAAGTTAGTTTAGTGTAATATGTGTCTTTTTATAAATTTCATTTAATTTTATGTTTTTAAGTGTCTAGGAATATGTTTAATGTGTTTCTTGAGTGTTGTTAGGTTTTTTGTTGAGGTTTAGATAGGTTGCTGGAACTGGGCATGCTGCAAGATCCGGCGCAAAGCTGGCGACAAGCTGTTGGAAAATGCTTTCGTCATGCTGCAGCATACGGACGCGAATTCCTTATCAGAAAAGGACAAAAATGGGACCACTTTTCTCTCTCTCCTGACAGACTGTCCTAAAATTTGAAGACGTGACTTTATTAGTGCTTTAGGGTTTTGTGGTTGTACATTTGAGGAAATGGGCCCAAGCCTTTATTTTAATATATTACTTTGATGGCCCAAAAGTATGAAAGAGAAAAAGGGGCCCTTTTTGAACCCTAAAAGAGGACACACTTCATTTCTAATTTTCAAGCCAAAGAGGACAGCAGCTGGGACGAAAGACAGTAGCCAAGGGTCATCTTCCTCCTCTCCTTTCTTCCATTTTCGTGCTCCCATTGTGATGTCTTTCTTCTCATTTTTATATGTTGCGTTTGTAAGCTCAACATGAGCTAAACCTTTTAAGCTTTAGGTATGTTATTGTAATGAATGCTTAGCTCTTTTTATGCAAAGATATGTTCTGCATTTTCCTTTACTATGTGTTGAATGTTATTTAGTTAAGAGTGGCCAACTTAATTAAATATCAAGCTTGCTTGGTTTGGAAAAGTTGAGTAAAGTGGAAATTGATAAAGGATAGGGATTAAATCATTAATTGGAAAATTAAATGGTGTTGAATGAACTATGAATAGTTATTCAAGTCCCTAAACTAACTGGAACATGCTTATTAAGAGGGTGGTGTAATTAATCTGAATCTAGGAATAGAAAGCAGTTAATGAACCTAACCTTTAAGTGTTGGAAAACACACTTTTGTTTCCTGGAGTTAAATGTTGCAGCATACGCAGAGCATAATCTAAGCTAAGCAGGATTTATGATGCAGCATACCTAGAGCTATTTTATCCATATTTGACAACATACCCTTTTTTCTGTTTGATTGCTTACTTTCAGTTTTTATTCCAAAGCTTCATTTACTTTATTTTGCACACACACCACTATTTTTTGTTACCTACTCTAACTCCTAGAACATATAATATGAACTGGAATTTGCTACAGCATTACAATCTGTGGGAACGATATCTGAACTTACTTTCTATATTACTTGATGTGATTGTGTATACTTGCACAAGCTTAAAGACATCTGTTTTTAAGGAAACAAATACCATCCTGGAAAGGCGAACGTTGTAGCGGATGCACAGAGCTGGAAAGCCATTCATATCTCAGTATGATGGTAAAGGAACTTGAGTTAATTGAAAAGTTTCGTGATCTCAACTTAATTATAGAAGTAAGTCAAAAGAAAATTATTTTGGGCATGATCAAGATCTCTAGTGGATTAATGAAAGAGATCCGAGAACAACAAGTTGCTGATGCATATCTTCAAGAGAAGAAAGAGTTGATGGAACAAGGAAAGGCTACAGAATCAAGATCAACTAAGACGTATCAAGATCTAAAACAAAGATTTTGGTGGCCAGGAATAAAAAAGCAAGCCGTGGAGTACATTGCATCATGTCTGACTTATCAGAAAGCAAAGGTAGAACATCAACGATCTAGAGGAATGCTTACATCATTAGATGTACCTAAATAGAAGTGGGATAGCATATCGATGGATTTTGTGGTAAGTTTATCGAGAACTTCCAAAGGTTTTGATTCAATTTGGGTATTGTTGACAGGTTAACAAAATCAGTACATTTCTTGCCTATTAAGATCAACTATATTGTAGAAAATTTAACCGATGTCTATATCAAAGAAGTGATTAGACTTCACGGAGAGCCTTCGAGTATTGTTTCAGATCGAGATCTGAAGTTCACTTCACATTTCTGGGGAAGTCTACATCAAGCAATGGGAATCAAGTTACGTTTAAGTTTAGCGTATCATCCTCAAACCGATGGAAAAACAGAAAGAGCAATTCAATCATTAGAAGACTTGCTGAGAGCATGTGTCTTGGATCATCGTTGTAGTTGGGATGATCTTTTGCTGCTTATCAAATTCACGTATAACAACAGTTTTCATTTAAGCATAGGGATGGCACCCTATGAGGCTCTATTCGAGAGAAAATGTCAAACACCTTTGTGTTGGTACCAAGATGGAGAAAGCATGATTTTAGGTCCCAAAATCGTGTAGCAAACAACGAAAAAGGTTAAACAAATCCTTGAAAAGATGAAAATAACCCAAAGCAGGCAGAAGAGTTACTCTGATCGGAGAAGAAGACCTCTCGAATTTCAATAAGGTGAACATGTATTTCTGTGAGTCACACCCACGACTGGGGTAGGTAGAGTTATAAAGTCCATAAAACTCACTCCAAAATTTATTGGACCTTACCAAATTCTTCGTCGTATTGGTCTAGTAGCTTACCAAATTGCCTTACCACCTTTTCTTTCAAACATTCATAATGTATTCCATGTCTCACAACCGAGGAAGTATATTCCTGATCCATCACATGTAATTGAACCCGATGTAGTACAATTAAAAGAAAACTTGTCTTATGAGACTTCGCTTGTACGAATCAAGGATAAGATGATTAAGCAGCTCAGGGGTAAACAAATTTCATTAGTCAATGTTATTTGGGATGAGACAACCGGAGACGCAACATGAGAAGATGAGGACAATATGAGATTACAATATCTTGATCTTTTTCCAGGTACGTAATTTCAAGGACGAAATTTTTCTTTTAGTGGGGTAGTAATGTAACACCCCGATTTTTATTGCTTTTCAATATCGATAAGATATATAAATGTTTACATTTTTATCTGAGACTTAGAAAATGATTTTGGTTAAAACAAAATCATATTTAGAATCTACTCGATAGTAGAAGGCTACGATTAAATTTTGGGTTGAAAATTCAGACGAAACCCGGTTTGCGTTTTCACTGACAGCAAGATTTTACTGCTCAGAAAACCCAATTTTGACCTGAAAACGAAACGTTTTAGATTTATATCACTTTTCTAGTGATATGATCTATTTTAAAAAAATTTCTCTAAAATAAAATATTATATTTTATTCGGGTGAAGTTTCAGATAAAATCGCGTAAGAAAAACCTAAATCGGGAGAATAACGGAGTCCGAAACAGAACTGCAGAGATTGAACCTGACACCGGATGAAGGACACCTGTCACCTGAGAGTGGTGAGTCATCACCATGACTCACCAAAAGTAATGATGGCATTTGACAAATATCTAGATATTTGTTAGGTGAAATGACCTAAATACCCCTAACACTTTGTGGAATTCCTTCTTTGCCCTTATGACTAATCACCCTCCCCCTCACTCACTCAACTACACGGCCCAAGCCCTCACCCACATTTAGACAATTTTTCTCTCATCTTACACAAAGAAAACTAAGAAAACTCCATTGATTGAACTTGTAGACTTGATCATTTCCTTCATTTCTTTCATCATCAAGTGGTAAACCCTCATCACTTATGACTATGATTGTCTTCCTCTTCATTCACTTTCAATCAATTTAGTCAAGAGCACCATTTTTCAATTTTACATGATTTTCTTCATTTAATTTTAGAAAATCATAGAAAATAGATTTTTGAAATATGACAATTGTTCTTATCTCTCTAATACCTCTAGTTGTGAGATCTAGAAGCTTGAAAATCAAAAGAATTTCCTAGCCTATTTTACTCATATAGGCTGAACCATAACCCTAGAGGTTAGATGATTTTTTTTGTTTCAATTTTTGACTTATGACAATTGATCTTGTCTTTCTAATACTCTAGGATCATGTATCCATGAGATTGAAAGAATTTGAAAAGCCTGGCCAATTTTTCCATGCTTGGCCGAATGCCCTCTCAAATGGGTTAGTGAGTTTTTGTTTCAATTTTAACTTGTTGTGTTGTTTGTTGTGAAGGATTAAGTTTTAGTTTGGTGGATTGAGTTGTGTGGAGGAATCAAAATTTCATGAGGCATTTTTCAAGAGGAAAACCAAAACTCAAAAGGTAAAGGGAGTTTACCTGAGGGATTTTTGATAGCTACATGCTATATGTGAGTTGTCTGTATATTATTCGTAGTATTTTTGTGATGTTTAATTTGTTTATTGTATATTTGTTGATGTGATTTTACTGTTATCCATGAAAGTATGTCATAATTGTGATGCATGTTATAACTGTGATGTATGGATTAACTGCTGCTTGAATGATTGACTGAAAGCCTGATAGTGGTCAGTGTTCAATTATAATTGAGGGTAAAACTTTAAAAAGTCTGAGGAAAAACTTAAGTGTTTTGATTTATGGAAGTGGAAGAAAATATGGAAAATAATATTATTTAATGATGTTTTGATGAAAGAGTAAGTCAATGAATGATAGTGAGGACGAAACCGTGAAAAAATTTCACTTACGTTAATTTTTCCGAAATAAATTCAAAAATAAAATAAATAGTAATTACAATAAATTAAGTTTCAAAAATAATTTTAATATGGAAAATAATTCAGAAAAGTGATTTACAGTGAAACAATGAGGAATAGTGTTATCATTTTGGACAAAAACGTATTAGAAAATAATTTTCAAGGATTTGATGTGTTTTCGGAAAAAGAATTTCAAAAGGAAATGAGTTTGAGAAAAATTGGAGTTCATTGAGATTTAACGTTTTATAAACGAATTTTCATGCGGAAAATATTTTTTTGCAAAAGGGTTTGAAATCAGCGAAAAGATTTCCGATAAACTTGGATAAGTTTTCGGAGTTTTTGTTTTGGTATTTGTGTATCACAGAACGAAAATGATGTTGAGAAAGAAAAGTGAATCCAGTAGCCGAGACGTCGGAATTCTAGTGTTCTGTGATGAAAACACGTAGATCATTGATCTGTGTTGTGCATAAAGGTCGTGAGTATTTTGATGTGATGTGGAGGACTTTGTATCCCATATCTGCGAACCTAGGACTGGTGCATCGGTCTAGGATTTCGTGATTGAGCACTCAAACTTAGTGTCCTTTGTTAAGTGTGAGTGGGCTTTATGCCTAAGTAAGAATAGTCATGAGCTTTGAGCCTCGAAAAAGAAATAATGAACAAAAAAGAAAAGTGACGAGAATAAATGTTTTACATGCATTATTTGGCAGACGTGCCTTTGTTGGTCAGTGTGCCATGTATTGTTGACCATTGTACCATGTATCGTTGGCCAATGTGCCATGTATTGTTGGTCAATGTGCCATGTATTATCGAGCCACAATTCACGATGGGTGAATTGACAAATTGGATAGTTATTGACCAAAGAGATGTCTCTGGGTATTTAGGGACATCCGTGTTTGAAAAACCCACAATTACCGGGATTTTGTAACCTCGAGTCGCGGAAATTCGACACCCTACCCGGATGTACTCAATAAGGACCTATTCAATATTATGTTAGGTGAGACATAATACCTTAGAACAATTGGGGATTTGAATGAGATGTACCCAACGCGAAACAATTGTGATATAGGGATTATTACGGCCTATTCTGCTCGACGAATGGAAGTTAGGATCTCCGGAGAATAAATATCAAAATTAGATAATGGATGTTGATGTGTCAGACATTTGTATAAATTGCGATGACTGTCGAGTATGAATCCCACTATTTAAAGCATTATGATTATTTATGAGATTTTATATGCTATATATATATGTGTGTGTGTGTGTGTGTGTGTGTGTGTGTGTGTGTGTGTGTGTGTGTGTGTTGTTGTTTGTGTGTCGTGCATGTGGTTATCCCGATGAAACTCATTTGTCGGTTTCTACTATGTTGTTATATATATTCGAGTACAGATGAATCACATGGAAGACCTGCCCTATTCGGGGATCCGGTCCATGATGTTTGAGCACGCAGACGATGGTGGTGCGTGGGTGATAAACCCCAGGGCCCACAGTGCCACCTATACAGGCCCGGTGTGTACTACTACTGGTACACTGGTAGCAGGACCGTAGAGACATTCTCATAGCGTTGAGACTGTAGAGATTCTGCTACCCCCGATGTGGCTACTTCTGGGGTACTTAGTGGCGCAGGGGGATCTGGTGCATCATCCTCCACTTGTTCAGCCGCTCCATGAGGCATCACCACTATCACCTCCAGCACCGATTGTACTTGTCTCGGAGGTCGACGAGGGGATCGAGGAGGATCCCCATGAGGATCCTGAGCACCATCCCCTAGATGATGGTGTAGTCCCCGTTGTTGGAGCGGGAGCGGAGGTATCCTCACCAGATACTCCTGTAGTTGGTGAGGACCATAGTGGTCTTCCCAACGGTTATCTCTAGTGTTGACCAGCTGTAGGACTTTTGGTTCCATTTTTGAGGTAGTGGTATTTTGACAGTCTGTATATTTGGCTACTGAGAGCCATTCTTTTTGAGTTGTGGTTCCAGACTACCGCTACGTTATAGTTATGTTTTTATTTTCCTTATGTTATGACTTTAGGAAATGACCTGTTGTTATGAAGGTCTTGATGTAAAAGTATGATGATGTATATATTTATGATGTTTGTTTGTATGGTGAAAGAAATAAAAAAATTTCATAACTATTTTGAGTAAGGTTAAGTAACTACAAAATTTTATTTTCCGAAAGTAACCAGCATTTATGTTTAAGTTATATTTCCGTAACGAGTTAACCATGTAGCACCATAGGGGGGTGTTAATAAATCTAAAGATCTTTGCAGTAAATAATAGGGATGATAGGATTCCTAATCTTTGGTGTATCTGCAATGCTTCGATCTATCCTGTTGTTATTCAATCTTCCTCTCAGCATGCCACTTTTTCAGTTTTGTGGAATAATCAAATGCTATTGCTATACATCTCAACTATCTATGCAGAAACTAACTATATTTCCATAAGGCTTCTTTGGAATGAGTTAAAATTGTTGCAACAGTGTTATTCTGGTTCTTGGTGTTTACTTGGAGACTATAATGTTATTCTAGGGGCTCATGAACAAAGAGGCAGAGGATTTCCTTCACAAATTTCCTGCAATGAGTTTAAACCTTGGACATATGATAGTAATCTCATTCACTTAACTACAAAAGAAGCTGAATTCACTTGGTCTAATGGTAGAAGAGGGAATGATCTCACTGAAAAGAAGGTTGGATAGAGTTTGGTGTAATGATGAATGGATTTCTTATTGGAACAACATCTCATGAAATACTTTAACAAGAAGCAAATCTGATCACTATCCAATTATGTTATCTCTTCAAAAGGATGCAGTTTCGCACGGTTCTTACTTCAAATTTCGTAGAATGTGGGCTGAGCATCGGGATTGCATTGATGTCATTACTGGATCTTGGAAGCAGGAAGTGGTAGGCTGCCCAATCTACATCTTAAACCAGAAGTTGAAGGACTTGAAATTTAACACATGGAACAACGAAAAGTTTGGTGATGTACATGCCAATGTTGCTAATGCCTTGAAATAAGTAGACTTAATTCAAGAGCAAATCAATATGCAAGGATACTCTGATGATCATTTTGAGCAAGAACAGTTATCTCAATTGAAATTAACCAAGGCATTGAATTATGAAGAGGAGTTTTGGAAAGAGAAGTATATAGTTAATTGGCGCTCATATGGAGATAGGAACACATCTTTCTTTCATAAACTTACCAAAATCAGAAACACTTCCAAGAGAATGAATATGCTAAGGAAGGATAACATGATTTTAGACCAGGCTGCAAAGATTGAAAAACATGTGCTAAATTATTACATGGATCCATTTGCCTCTGAAAATTCATGTACGAATAATGGATTGATTAATTAAACAATCTTTCCGAAAGTCAATTCTGAAGACAACAATATGCTTACAAATTTGTCCTCAATGGAAGAAGTAAGGAATGTTGTTTTCTCAATGAATGTTAATGGAGCGCCTTGACCATATGGTTTTGGAGATTTTTTCTTTCAAACTTATTGGGAGGTGGTTGGTATGGATGCTTTTAATGCAGTTCAACAATTTCTCAAGCAAAGTTGGTTATTGCCTAGTTTCAACTCAAATCTAGTGGTTTTAATTCCTAAGACTCCTGGTGCTGATTCTATTGGTCTTTATAGACCAATTGCTCTTGCTAATTACAAATTCAAAATCATCACCAAGGTGTTGGAATATAGATTGGCTAAAATTTCCCCCAAATTTGTCTCCAAACAGCAGTGGGGATTTATTCAAAATAGACAGATCTTTGATTATGTTGGTGTTGCATCTGAAGCAGCTAATCTCCTTGACAAAAGGTCTTTTGGTGGCAACATTGCTGTTAAAATTGATATAAAGAAAGATTTTGACACGATGGACTGGGATTTTTCGCTTAAGATTATGGATCAATTTGGTTTTCATTCTTTTTTTTACAAATGGGTTAAAGTCATTCTTGCATTTGCTAAGTTCTCTATCTCTATGAATGGCAAATATGTTGGATACTTCTCTTGCAATAGAGGGGTTAGACAAGGGGACCCACTCTCTCCTCTTCTTTTCTGTATAGTTGAGGATGATTTAAGTAGAGGCATATCTAATTTAGTTCATCTTAGTAAACTTCTGCCCATGGCAAGTCCAAGAGGTTATAAAGTTCCTAACCATGTTCTTTATGCATATGACATCTTAATTTTCCGTAGAGGGACAAAGAAGAACATTGATAACCTTATGAATATTTTTAAAAGTTACAGTGAAGCCTAGGGACATGTGGTGAAAAGTCCAAGTTTTATGTAGGTGCTATTCCTGCTTATAGGATTGCTATCATTAAGGAGTCATTGGGTTTTAAGGCTGGCAAATTTCCCTTTAATTACCTAGAAGTTCCTTTATTTATGTAACACCCATGTTTTTACTGTTTTTCAATATCGGTAGATTATATATGTTTATATTTTTAATCGAGATCTAGAAAATGATTTTGGATAAAGTAAGATCATATTTATACTCTACCTTATGGTAGAAGGTTAAAGGTTAAAATTTGGGTTGAAAATTCAGACGGAACCCGGTCTGGGATTTCACTGCCAGTAAAATTTTACTGATCAGAAAACGTAATTTTGACTTGAGGACCAAAAGGTTTAGATTTATATCACATTTCCAACGATATAGGCTATTTTGAAAATTTTCGAAAAAATAAGTTATTATACTTTATTCAGGTGCATTATTAACAAACGGGTAACTGACGGAGTCGAGAACGGATGTGCAGAGACAAAACCGGGCACCGGATGATGGGACATCTTGCCACCTAGGGTGGCGAGTCATAGGGGTGACTCACCAAGCATTTATGACAACTTCATCAAAATATCTAGATATTTATGCATGAAAAGACCAAATTACCCTTAACCTTTCATTATAATTACGAGTTTTGGACCAAAAGGCCCCTAGAATTTCGTGCACCGCCTTACTATACACACACTTCATCACTTCACTTTCTCCTTCACCAAAATTCTCGAAGTTCTTTTTCTCCAAAGAAACCCTAAACTCCATTGTTGACAAAGCTTCCATCTTGATCACTTTCCTTCATTCCTTTCATCCATTAGAGGTAAACTCTCAAAGCTAATGATCATAGATCCTCTTCCATTCATTTATTTCCTTCCATTTCAATCAAGTTTTATAGAATGCTATTTTCATGTATTTTCTTCAAAGAATTCTAGAAAATTATAGAATGAGAATTTTTGAGGTTTGACCATTTTTCTTAACTCTCTAATACCTCTATTTGCTAGATCTAGAAGCTTGAAATCAAAATAATTTCCTAGCTAATTTTTCTAGCTATGGCCGAACCACCCATAAAAAATGGGTCAAGAGATTTTCAAAATTTTGAAAGTATGACAATTGATCTTGTCTTTCTAATACTCTAGGATCATAGATCCAAGAGCATGAAAAATTTAGAAATCCCTAGCCTATTTACCTCATGTTGGCCGAACCTAAGCATATAGGTTATAGGAGATTTTGTTTCATTTTCTAACTTGTTGTGTTGATTGGTTGTGAAGGAAATTGTTAGTATTGTGGTGATTGATTGTGTGGTGGACAAGGAACAAAAAATTGAGGATTTGGATTAAGGATTCTAAAGCAACAAAGGTAAGGGGAGTTTACCTGAGGGGTTTTTGATAGCTACTTGCTATTTGTGAGTTGTATGTGTATTTATTCATAGTTGTTCTTTGCTGTTTGATTTAATATTACGTATTTGGTTATGTGATTTTTAATGTCATCTGTGAAAGTATGTCACAATCTGTGATGTATGGATAACTGTGATGTATGAATGACTGTGATGTATGAATTAACTGTTGTTTAATGTGATTGACTGAAAAGCCTGACAGTGGTCAGTGCTCAATTATAACCAAGGATAAAACTTTAAAAAGTTTGATGAGAAATTGAAGTGTTTTAATTTTATGAAAGTGGAAGAAAATGTGAAAATAATATTATTTAGTGATATTTTGGTGAAAGAATAAATCAATGAGTGACAGTGAGGACGAAATTGTGAAAAAAAAAATCACTTATGTTAATTTTTCCGAAATAAATTCAAAAAGAAATCAAATAGTAATTATAATAAATTAAGTTTCAAAAATAGTGTTAATATTGATGGTGAAAATCTTTTTGTAAAAGAAAAAGTCATTCGGTTTATAAATGAGTTTATTCTAAACGAAAAATAATATAGAAAAGTGTTTTACGGCGAAACTATGAGAAACAGTTTTATTACTTTGGACAGAAATGATTTTTTAAGGAGTTGATGGGTTTTCGGAAAAGAAATTTAAAAAGAAAATGAATTTGAGGAAAAATGAATTTCGTCGTGATTTTACATTTTATAAACGAATTTCAGCGGAAAAGATTTTTTGAAAAGGATTTTAAATCAGCGAAAATATTTCCGATAAACTTGGATAAGTTTCGGAGTTTTGTTTTTGGTATTTGTGTTTCACAGAACGAAAATTTTGTTGAAAGGAAATTGAGGAAAGAAGTAAGGACCAAGATTACCGAGACGTCGGGCTAGTGTCCCTATGAGTAAGTACCTGTGTGTCGCGGGTTAGAGTCCCAGTTGGCACATTTGAATCTATGTCCTGTGTGTTGCGGGTTAAAGTCCCAGTTGGCATATTTGAATCCGTGTCCTATGTTAGGAATGAATGGGCTTGATGCCTAAGTAAGAATAGTCGTGAGCTTTGAGCATCGACAAGGAAAGAATGAACGAAAAAGAAAAGTAACAAGAATAAATGTTTTACATGCATTGTTTAGCAGACATGCCTTTGTTGGTCAGTGTGCCATGTATTGTTGGCCAATGTGCCATGTATTATCGAGCTACAATCCACAAAGGGTGGATTCACAAATTGAGGAAGTCAAGACCAAAGTGGTCTATTAGGGACATCCGGGTTTGTGAGCCACAAAGGCTAGGGCCTCATGACCTCGAGTCGTGGACGTAATGATGCAAAATGTCGATGTACTCAATTAGGGACAACTCAATATTATTTTAGATGCTTGAGTGTGATACACTTGAACAATTGGAGCCCGAACCTAAATTAAGAGGCCGAACTCATGAGACAATTGTGGTAAAGGGTATTGCAACCTAATCATGCTCGACGAAGGGAAGTTGGGATCTCCGAAGAATAAGTATCAAAATTAGATGGTGGATGTTGAAGTGTCGTACATTTTTACAAATTGCAATGACTGTCGAGTATGAATCCCATTGTTTATAAAAGTATGTTTATTATGAGAATTTATGTGATGTATATATGTGTATATGCTGTTGTTTTATGTGTCGCGCATGTAGTTATAATGATAAAACTCATTTGTCGGTATCTCACCCTTGCAATATATCTATTTTCTTGGTTTTTGCTATTGTACCGTGGGACGCGAATACAGGCATTGCAGAGGAGTTCCCTGTTTTACTCGAGGACATTAGTCCTGATAACTGAAGAGACCGTTGATCATCGGGATGACCTCGGGAGTCTTACCAGTAGATGTCTGCAACACCCCCCTTAGGCATTACATGACTAACTCGTTGCGGAAAATAAAACTTTAAATAAAGGCTGGTTGCTTTTGAAAAATAAAATTTTCTAGTGTACTTAACCTTACTAGAAAATGGTTATGAATTTTGTCTTCTTCTTTCTTTCCTTCTCCATACAACAAACATCATAAATATATACATCATCATACTTATACACCAAGACCTTCAAAACAACCGGACATTTCCAAAGTCATAACATTAGGAAATAAAAACATAACTATAACCTAATGATAATCTGGAACCACGACTCAAGAAAAATGGCTCTTAGCCGTCAGATATACAGACTACACTCAATAGGGTATAAGACAACCTAATATCTTAATTGAGCTGGTCACCCTAACCGACAAGTACTGGGAAAACCCCCAAGGTCATCCCTACGATCAACGGTCTCTTCTCAGTTCTCAGGACTAATGTCCTCGATTAAAAACAGGGAATTCCTTTGCAACGTCTGTATTCATGTCCCACGGTACAACAAAAAAAACAAGAAGACAGAAATATTGCAAAGGTGAGATACCGACCAATGAGTTTTATCATGATAACTACATGCGCGACACACAGACAACAACAACATTTACACATATGCACTTCACATAAAATTCTCAAAATAAACATATTGTTATAAGCAGTGGGACTCATACCCGTCAGTCATATCAATTCATAAAAATTGCATTACACTCCAACTTCCACCATCAAATCTTAATATTGGTTCTCCTTACTTTTCTTTTCATTCATTCTTTCTTTGTCGAGGCTTACCGCTCACGACTATTCTTACTTAGACATCTAGTTCATTCATTCTCAACATAGGACATGCAGTCACATGTGCCAACTGGGACTTTAACCCGCAACACACAGGACTTTAACTCGCAACACACAGAACACTAAGTCAAATGCGTCAACTGGGACTCTAACCCACGACACACAAGACAGAGATTCAACTGTACAACCTTGGATTCTAACGCACGACACACACAATAGAGATTCAACTGTGCGACCTGGGACTCTAACCCACGACACACACAATAGAGATTCAAATGTGTAATTGGAACACTAACCCACAACACACACAACAGAGATTCAAATGTGTTAACTGGGACTCTAACCCACAACACACAAAACAGAGATTCAACTGTGTTAACTGGGACTCAAACCCATGACACACAGAACACTGATTCAACTGTGCCAACTAAGACTCTAACCCATGACACACAAACAACAGATTCAATTGCGCCAACTGGGACTCTAACCCATGATTTCGGTTATCTGGTCCTCACAACTTTCACCTTTAACACAGTTTTTGTTATGTAAAAAACAACTTATCAAAACAAAACTCTGAAACTTATACAAGATTTTCTGAAATGTTTTCACTGACTTAAAACACCTTTACAGAAAAACCTTTTCCACTGAAATTCGTTTACAAAATGTTAAATCACCTCGAAATACAACTTTTCTATAATTCCTTCTCTTTTGAAATCTCTTTACCGACAACACATCAAATCTTTGAAAATCATTTCTAACACGTTTTTGTTCCAAATAATAATATTTCTCTTAATCTCACTGTAAATCACTTTTCTAAAATGAATTTTCGTTTTGTAATAAATTCATTTGTAATTCAAAATGACTTTCTCCTTTTCCAATAAATTCTTCAACATCAATACTTAAAATTATTTTAGAGTTTTTCTTTCCCTTTTCTTTATTTGAAACTATTTCTCTTTTTGAAAAATAAATGAAATACAATTTTTCACAATTTGCCCTCACTAACACTAAGTTCTTAAATGTTATTCTGAAAATCATAACTCAAAACTTCAAATTTTCTTCTCAAGCTTTTAAAGCATTATTCATACTCATCATTGAGCTCCGACCACTGTCAGGCTTTCAGTCAAACCAAAAATCAACAGTTCAATCCAAACATACAAATATAATTTCACGCCTAAACTTAAACCACATGAACAATTATATCATCTAATTAAAAAACACATAATACATAACAACAACTTTACACACAAAAACCAAGTAGCACGTAGCTACCAAAAACCCCTCAGGTAAACTCCCTTTACCTCTTGAAGTTTCCGATTTCTCCTTGAACTTAGTCGTCCGATTTCATTTCCTCTTACTACTCAACACCTCAATCAACCACAAATCCTTCACAACAAACTACATAACAAGTTAAACTTTGAAATAAAACTCACTAACCTATATGAGAGGACATTCGGCCAAATCAAAAAAATTGGGCTAGAGACCTCTAAAATTTTCATGCTCTTGGATATATGATCCTAAGTCATTAGAAATACAAAATCAAGTGTCACTTGACAAAGATTGAAACAAAAATCCATCTAACCCATATAGTTAGGGTTTCGGCCTTCACAACAATTTTAGGATAGGGATTTCAAACATTTCTCAATTTTTTGGATCAATGTTCCTAGAGTATTAGGAAGACTAAAACAATTGTCATGAATCAAAAATTGGAACAAAAACCTTCTAACACTTAGAGTTAGGGTTTCGGCCATGACAAAGAAATTAGGCTAGGAAATGTATTTGATTTCAATCTCTTGGATTCAACAAGTATAGGTATTAGAGAGATTAAATCAAGTGTCATATTTCAGAAATTGAAACAAAACTCATTAACTCCCTCTAGCATAGGTTTCGGCCAACAATAGAAGAATAGGAAAGAAATTTTCTTTTGCTTCATGCTCTTGGATAATGAATATAGAGATCATAGAGAGTTAATAGAAATTGGTTTCACATAAAAAAGGATTTTTCTATGATTTTCTATAATTATTTGAAGAAAAACCCTAGAAATTGAAAAATGATGATTTTGACATGAATCAAGTGAAATTATTGAAGGAGAAGACATGAATGATCATGGAGATGAGAGTTCACCTCTTGATTGATAAGGAAATTGAGTTAAATGATCAAGTTCTTCAAGAATCAACTATGGAGTTCTATGCTTTTTGGATAGAAAAGCTTAAGCAAAATGATGAAAATGAAACAAAATCGCTAAGTGTGGTGAGGTGAAGGGTGTAGCCGTGTGGATGGAGGTGTTTTTGGTCCAAAATTTGTTATGGCAAACTTCTAGTTTCCATTGAAAACCAAGGGCAAAAAGGACTTTTCATTTAGAAAGTTATCATTACAAATGAGTGGACATGGATGAAGGAGAGAATTATGTGATGGAAATGGTGTTTAGGAGGTGTGGCTGTGTTATGCACCACAAGAAGGAAGGAGAAGCCAATTTGGCTTTGTCTTGTTTATGACCATGGTTGGATTTTAACTAAGACAAGTTAGGTTAATACATAAATATTTAGATTATTTTGTTCTAGCATTTATGATGAAGGTGAGTCACCTTTCTAATCACATGGGTGGGTCCCACATGTGATATTAACCTCACAGACCCTCTGCATATATCTACGAATCCCTTTTCGGCTCCGACGCTTTTCTCGATTAGGTTTTCCTCCCATTTTACACTAAAATTTCACCCGATAGAATAAAATATTTTATTTTTGGGTAGAAATTCTTGAAACATATTTTGTTCCCAACAAGTGGCAACATTTTGAAAATTTTCGTTTCTTACGCAATTTTTCTTCGAAACTTCGTCCAAATAAAATATATTTTATTTTTGAGGGAAAATTTTCAAACAAACCAATATCATTGCAAATACGATATAAACCTAAACCGTTTCGTTCACGAGTCAAAATTAGCTTTCCTGATCAATAAAATCTTACTGTCAGTGAAAATGCAAACCGGTTTCCGTCTGAATTTTCAACCCAAAATTTAATCGTAACCTTCTACTATCAAGAATATGACTTTGGTTTATCTAAAATCATTTTATAAGTCTTAAGTAAAAATATAAACACACACACACACAGATATATATATATATATATATATATATATATATATATATATATATATATATATATATATATATATATATATATCGAGAAACATCAAAAATCGGGGTGTTACAATGCCGGTTAGAATGACCAGCTCAACTAGGATATTAGGTTGTTTTTATACCCTTTTGAGGATAGTCTATATATCTGGCTACTGAGAGCCGTTCTTTTGGAGTAAGGGTTGTCCAGACTTTTCAGTTCAGTTATGTATAATTATATCTTTTGGTTAGGTATATATTTCTGGAAAAAAATCAACTTGAACAATGTGATACATAATACTTTTATGAAATATGCAGGAACGTATATGAAGTTGTTATATGTTAATGTTTGCATGTTGAAACTTTATTTACCGTGCAAGAAAAAATTTTATAACCGTTTTTGAACGTAGTTTTGTATTTAAATTATTTCCCCGAAAGAAACCAGCTTTCATTTTCGTTTTATATTTCCGAAATGAGTTAGTCATGTAATGCCCAAGGGGGGTGTTACATTAGTCATGTGACACCCGGGGCCGACGAGGTCGGGGAGTGGTCGCCGGTACAAGAAGGCACAGACAAGGAGCGGCTCCTGGCAGACTTCTAGGCAGAGGGACACATGAATTAACCGATTACACACCCGAATGAGAGGGATCCTGAGACTGTGTAGGTATGGGACTATACAGTTGAGGATGGCTTATATGAATTGATTGGTACTACCTGTACTAACAAGATGCATCTTCTTTTCGGGAGCCCATCACTTAAGAACTCTATAGTTAAGCGTGCTTGACTTGGAGAAATTATGGGATGGGTGACCTCCTGGGAAGTCGTGTGAGTGAGGACAAAGTATGCTGAAAGGACCCGTGTTGATTTGTGGGGACAATCGTCAATCCATTGAGCAGCCAAGGATGTTACAATTTAAAGGCAAACCAAGAAAAGCTCATCTTCAACCAATTGCTTATAGGATCAAAATGAAGCTTGCAACTTGGAAAGGATCTATGCTTTCAATCATGGGAAGAGAGCAATTAGTGGAATCTGTGATTCAAGGCATGCTTATTTACTCATTTCAGATATATGCTTGGCCTATTTCTCTCATTAAGATGATTGAAAGCTGGTTGAGGGATTTCATGTGGCCAGGAGATACTAAGGTTAGAAAAATCTGCATTGTAGCATAGAACAAGCTCTGCATTCCTTGTCGTGAAGGGGGTTTAGGTCTTAGATCTATTAGATCTATAAATAATACCTCAATGTTGAAAATGTGCTGGGAGTTAATTGCTTCTAATAGTGAATGTGTTGTTTTGCTTAGACCTAGAATTTTAAAAAACAGAATTTCTATCTAGTATCATCTAAGTTCTTTCATTTGGATAGGCTTGAAAAATCATGTCAATATTGTTTTTTCTAACATGAGCCGGAACCATGGTGATGGAAAGACAATTAATTTTTGGTGTGATTTATGGCTATCTCAACCTATAGTAGAGATGTTCCATTTTCCTGTTGATTGGCAATCTATTTGAATTTATCAAGCAAGGAAACTGGTGCATTCCACAAGAGTTGCTGATGCGATTTCTAGCCCTCTCTAATGAATTGAAAAATGTCAGTATTCCTCATTTTGAAGCTGCATATTGTATGGTTTGGAACTCTTCAAATTCTGGTTCTTTATCGTTAAGAGAAGCTTATCAATTTCTAAATCAAGGCAGCAATCCTACTTCTTGGGGCAAGATAATTTGGAGCAAATTGTATTCCTCCTTCCAAATCCATTTTAATATGGAGACTAATTAACAATAGAATTCCCACATATGAGCAATTGTGGCATAGAGATTGTCATATGGTTTCTATATGCATTTTATGTGGATCCAATTATGAAAGCACACACCACCTTTTCTTTCACTGCACCTTTACTTCGAAAATATGGCTTTTGCTCAGTAATTATCTTGATATTTCCAGTGACTCAAGCTCCATTCTATCTATTTATCAATCTGTAACAACAATTGGAGTTCCCATGCAAAGGATGTGATATTAGCTGCTGTTGTAAACTCAATTTGGGCAATTTGGTATGTTAGAAATCAGAGGAGGTTCAATAATAAAAAAATCTCTCGAGGCAGCCATCAATATAATTCATGCTAATGTTTCTTTGACTGACAACCTTTCTGCGAGTAAGATGTCTGGTGACATTAAGGAATTCATCATCATTAAGAAGTTTGGTGTAACGTCTCCCTCGGCGCTACATAAAAGCTTACTCATTGTGGAAAATAAACAGAAAAAATTTTGATGTTTACTTTCGGAAAATAAAATATGACTTGTTCAGGTTCGAAAACTGTTGTAAAAAAATTTCTTTTGACATATACATAAACACATCACCTTTATATATATATATATATATATATATATATATATATATATATATATATATATACATACATATCCATACATCTATGCATCAACATAATACTTGAATCCCTATTCTTCTACATCAGGATCCTTATAGTTACGGGTCATTTGTCAGAGTTCTATCATCAGTAAAATAAAATACAGATATAACTATACAATACCAAAACAAGGGCTAAGCAGAGAACCACTACTACAAAAATATTGTCTCTCATCAGCCAAATATACAAACTAGAAGAAGCTACCACTACCTCCAAAAATTAACAATCCTAAGTTGGTCAACTAATGAAAACCATTAGGGAGACTTCCATGGCCTTCCCTATCAGGAGAAGGATCAGGTGAAACTCCTCCTACTTCCACGTCAGCTGTGAGGTCAGCCTCCTCTCAAGTGGGTGATACTCTGCCACCTCCTCATCCTCATTAGGATCCTCCTCAATCAGGTCATCCTCTTGAGGGTCTTCCTCAATCATATCATCATCATCATCCCCTCCAACAAGGATCAGGGGAGCGGGTAACTTCGGCACTAGGGATGCTGGTGCTGCTCCATGTACAGTCTATAGGGGTGGAGGCTGGTGGTATGTATTTCCCGTCTAGAACAAAGTCCTCAATAGAAGCTAGATAGGCGGTAGTGGAACCTCCACTGTCTTCATGCTATGTGAACACGATGTCATTCCTGCTTCAGTCGCTTTTGTAGTAAGTAACAGCCCGGTATAAGTAGCGCTTCAGGCTCCCGGGTTAATCACCGAAGCGCCTCCATCATCTAAGTACTAAAAGACTAGGCCCAGAAACCCCGAATGGGTCAAGTGATTCATTGGATCCATCTGTACACGCAAACATAATACCACAAAATATAAAAACCAAACAGAAATAATCCAAAGGTGAGATACCGACATATGAGTTTTATCACAGTAGCCACATACGCGACTGACAAAACAACTGACATATGACATGTAATAATTCATAACATAAAATTTTTTCCAACATGGATTCATACCCGGCAACCAATGCATTTTTGTAAAACATTTCAGGTCATTTCAATATCCACTATGTATTTCGTAAATCTCTGGAGATCCTAACTTCCCTTCGTCGAGCATGATAGACCGCAATAATCCCTATAACACAATTGTTTCGCGTTGGTCAGTTTATCAACTTAGGTCCAATCCTCAATTGTTCTAGGGTATCACGTCTTACCTAAATAATATCGAATAGTTCCCTATTGAGTACATTTGTGAAGGGAATTCGATTTCCACGGCCCGAGGTTGCAAATGCCCGAGCCTCCCGTGGGTTTTCGGGCCCGAATGTCCCTAATAGACCCAAAGACCCAAGAAAATATCTCTGGTCCGTAATTATCCAATTTGCCAATCCACCCTTTGTGAGATTGTAGCTCGATACACAATGGCATGTCTGCCAGACTATGCATGTAAACCAATGGTTTTCGTTGTGTTTTTCTTTTTCACTTCATTCTTTCCTGGTCGAGGTTTAAAGCTCCTGACTACTTTTATTCAGGTATTAAATTGATTTTAATACCAACATAGGCTTTTAAAACAAAATCAGTGATTTAAAATCTCTTTCTCCAGTGAACACTGTAACACCCTGTTTATCCTATGTTTTATGTAGCAGTAAATACGTATTTAAATATATTTATTTTAAATTAAACTCAGAGGATGATTTTAATTAAACTAAAATCATTTTCTTGTGTTGTTATATCATATGAAGTCACGGTAAAAATTTCGGTTGAAAATTCAGACGGAGCTTCGGCTTGATGCTTTTCACCCGGTACAAGTTTACTGTGAAGAAAACCTAATTTTGAGCCGTGAATGAGACAATTAGTGTTTTTATTATGTTTCCTTCAACTGTGGTTTTTTTGAAAATTTTCGTTCAAAAATAAAATAAAATATTTTATTCGGGTGAAAACGTTGGAAGAATTACGATCTGAAATGCAACTAGGTACGAAATGGAGCAGATTAGGGACCATAAAAGAAGTAAGGAGACATGATGGAAGAGGCTATGACACACTCCAAAAGTGTAATCATCACACTTTTCAAATTATAATACTATTCTAATCCAAAAGTCATTTCTCTCTCTTCCTCCATCCAATCAAGCATTAAACCACCAAGCTTGCTCAATAAGCTCTCCCTCTCTTCTCCCTTTGCCGTGGAACTCTCCCCCTTTCTCTATATATATCCCTTTCATTTTCACTTCATCATTTTCCTTCTTCAAACTCCATTAAACCTTCATCTTCTTCATTTCTTTTAAAAGTTCAAGCTCTAAAAGCTTTAGTTTTTATTCATCTTTTCTACTTGAGTTCTTCATTAAAGTTCTTCCTTATACTAAGGGTAATGCTCTCATATGAATCTTTTTGCAAGTTTCATCTTTTTTTCATATTTTACTTTATGTGTTCTTTATATGCTTTAAACTTCTAAAATCTCTCTAAAATGGTAGAAAACTCCTTTTGAGTTGAAACCACTGTCTATAGTCTTGTATTAACTTATATTTTCACATACTAAGAGGTTGTATAAAACAAAAATCTCTACCCATCTCTTCCAATGAAGGCCGAATGCTTGCATTTGTGACCTAGGAAGTTTTTATTTCAACTTTTGGAATATGATCATGTGTTTGAGTTTTTAACTATCCCTTGATCTTGAATCTATAAATCTTGGAAGTTTTGATAGCTTGTTCCTATGATGACCGAAAATATGAATAAGTAAGCCTAGGATACTATGTTTCAACTTTCCAAGTACGATCATGGATTTAGAACTCTTAATACCTTGTGATTCTAAACCTAAGAGTTGTTGTTAAACAAAGAATATTTTCCTCATCATCCTATGATGGCCGAAACTTAGAGTTTAGGTGCTAGGATGTTTGAGTTTTTATTTTCCAAAATGATCATGGACTTGAGCTTCATAAGATATTTGGATGCTAAGTCTAAGAGATTGGAAAGTTTAAGGATTTCTAACTTGTTTATTCTATGTTATTAAAGCTAGGATGTATTACTTTCATTTTTCCAAGATGATCATGGACTTGAGCTCCATAAGATATTTGGATGCTAAGTCTAAGATATTGGAATGTTTAAGTTTCCATTGTTTTCCAAGATGATCATGAACTTGAGCTCCATAAGATATTTGGATGCTAAGTCTAAGAGATTGGAATGTTTAAGTTTCCATTGTTTTCCAAGATGATCATGGACTTGAGCTCCTTAATACATTTGGATGCTAAGTCTGAGAGATTGGAAAGTTTAAAGATTTCTAGCCTATAAATCCTATGAAGGTCGAACCTGGAAGGTTATGGACCTAGGATACTTTATTCTTAGTTTTCCAAATGATCATGGTTTTGAGCTCCTTAATACATATGGATGCTAAACATAAGAGATTGGAAAGTTTAGTGATTGATAGCCTATTTTACTAGCCTTGGCCAAATACCCTAAGTTTATAACTTAGTGGGATTTTAATTCAACCTTGTTAAATGATCATTGTTTATGAACTCCTAACACTTAAGGATCATAAATCCATGAGTTGTATAATTTTCGGGAATCTCTAACCCTAAGAACTAGTCTTGGCCGAACCTATACCTTGCGGTTTGGTGTTCTTGTTTGATTTTAACTTGTGATTTTGTGTTCATAACCTTAGACTTCCATCGCGGAGGAAACGAGGACGTTCGTGGTATACCTCTTCGAGCATCTAATCTCCTTACCTTCACAGAAGGTAAGAGGGGATTGCCTAGGGATATTCAATGACTATATGCATGAGTCTATGTGTTTACTTGAGTGATTTGAATATTATTATGATATGGAGCAAATACTTGAATGACTTGTTTACTTGAACTATTGTGATTATTACTTGAAGTTGATTACTACTTGCCTTTAAGTATTGTGAGTTGTATATATGTGATGAACTGTCGTTAACTGCGATATTATTATTGAGAATATATTACTGTTGATTGAAGTTTGAGAAGCCAGACTTGAGTCTGTGCACAATGATTATAAGGATTAAAAGCCTTAATAAGCCTTTAATAGAACTTTGAAAGTATTGGTTTCATTTATAAAAGTTCCTTGTTTAAAACGCTTACTTCGGGAGAATGAGATTCTTGTTTTGAAAAGAAACGGTGAAGTGTTTTTAAGTCAATAGAAACTACCTTTTTATGATCCAAAGTTTGTACGAGAGAAAACCTTTGTTGAACTATGTGTTTTATGAAGGAAAACCCCCTTTGAAAATATTTGACTTTATTCCATCAAGGATTTCAAAAGCAAACGAATTTCCTAAATGTTTTATAAAAGAATTTGTAAAGGAAAAGATTTTCTCCTAAATGATTTAGAAACGTTCCAGTTACTTGGATAAGTGATCGAGGTTTTATTTTGGTTTTGATTTTCACTAAACAAAAAGTAAGCACACGTGAAAGAGAATCTAGTTCGCGAGACGTCGCCTCTAGTATTCAGTTATAAGCACGCGATCTGGGATCCGTGTCAAGAATTATGGACCAAGGGTCCTAATCGTGATATTATGGGCTAGGAGTCCTAATCTTGGAATTGAGGACTTTGTGTCCTAATTTCGTTGTTATGGGCTAGGAGTCCTTATCATGTTGAAATAAAACATGGATAAAATTATAATTGTTTCTACGACCACAACCTTGTACTGCAGCATCGGTCTAAGGTGTTGTGATTGAGCACTCGGATTGCGTGTCATGTGTTATTGATTTTCAAGAAATGAAAATTGTGAATAGTCGTTAGCTTTGGACTTCGACAACGGAAAAGAGTGAACACAAAGAAAAGTCTCGATAATGAAATGTCGTTTATTCATATGCATTTCCCCTTAGCAGAAGTTCTTGAGTTACCGAATACTCACTTAAGATGTGGTATTCGATGATGTATACATCCGAATGGCCGTTATAAGGGATTCGTGATGATGTTGATCCGGGTGCATGAGGTAACGGAGACAACTTGCCAACGCGGCATACGAGCCTGATCAACTCTTTCTTCTTAATGATAAAACGGTGATGGTATAGAGCCTGATGATTGAAGTGTCATGCATTATCTTTATAAAATTGATTGATTCTGGTATGAGACCCACTGAAATAATACTTGTTGTTTACCTATGAATAATGTTTAAAATGTTAATATGCCAAAGTGTTGTATGTATCATGTATTGGTTGTTGTGCGATATATCCGTTGTCGGTATCTCACTCTTTCATTTCTACTTGTTATTCTCTCTTCCTTTTTGGTATCGTCGTATGTATATGAGTTCAGATGGATCCCAATATCCCACTTGTGCCGACAATGTCAAAGACTGAGGTCTTCCACGACGCGGGGAATGCCGGGGCATGATTGATACATCCGGGGGCGACATCTACCAAGTACCACAGAGCAATCACCACACCGATTTAAATGTTGACAGAGACCCAATCCGTAGGAGCCATATCATGGAGACTAGGAGGGTTGCTCTGCCTCTAACTTGGGATTACCTTCACGCACTGCGAGCTAACGGACTGCTACACGAGCCACCACCTCTGAACGTTGAGCAGGCAGCACCGCTAAAGAAGGACCCTGAGGAAGATTTCGAGGAGGACCCTGAGGAAGATCCCGAGGAGGATCCTGAGGAGGACCTTGAGGAGGACTTCTATGAGGTAATGGAGGAGGATGAGCCGGAGTATCACGTTATGGATCATGACGACGACGACGATTCCGTAGATGAAGGCGGCGACGTCATAGATCCATTACCTGATGTCTCATCTCGTGGGAGCATTTGTGGAGACCCTGCTTGCAGCCAGTGCCAGTAACCAGTTTGGAATGTTTTGTGGATAGTCTTTCGTTTTCTGACTTTTTAGAGTTACCTTTTTGGATGTGGTTCCGGACCCTCTTTCCCGTGTTTTTGCTTACTCTCTTTTAAGTTGTATCTTCTAGATGTCTAATTCTGTTGCACTGGCCGTTGATAAGGCCCTAACTTATGTACTGGAACTTGGCTCTCATTGGAACATATTATGAATATATGTTGTCTTCAATTCATGTTCTGAGTGTTCATCACCTTTATCTTTTTTTCATCCTTCCAAAAAATAAAATAATAATTACCATTTTTAGTGTACTCATCCATCGAGAAGATGATACTTTCCGAAAGTAACCAGCATTGTAAATCAGAAATCTTTCCGCAATTGGGTAACCATGTGATGTCAGGTTTAGGGTGTCACAAACACTAGCCCGACGTCTCGGTAATCTAGGTTCTGATCCTTTTCCTCAAATTTTCCAATAGGAACACTAGCCCGATATTTCGGCAATCCAGATCTAGCCCGATATTTCGGCAATCCAGATCTAGCCCGACATTTTGGCAATTCTAGGTCCTTTCCACTTCCATCTTTTTCCACTTGGTTTTTCGTTTAGTGAAAACTAAATCGAAAAAAAGATACAAAAGTTTTTCAACTTTGTGTCATAAAGACCTTTTCGTTCTTGTAAATACACTTTAACAGAAACGTTTTCTTTTAAAATCCATTTCTGAAAAACTTAGAATAATAACCTTTTTCTCAACTTTTGACTAAATACTAAAGTTTTGTCAATAAATTTCTCAAAATGAGCATTTTTCTCTAAATCTTTTCATTTTGAACAAAAACTTTTGTAAAACTTAAAAGAAATCTTTCTTTTCAAAAGACTTTTCCTTCAATACTTTTAAACATTTTTATAAATATTTTGATGTCTTCCGTTTTTCTTTCATTTTCCTCAAAATAGTTTCGGTTAAAAGAAAATGCAACTTGTCACAATTTTTGTCCTCACTAACCCTCATTGAAAAATTATCCATGACTTTCTCGAATGTAACTTTTACCAAAATCTTTAAGTCACACACATTATCATTCTTTTCGAAGTATTCTCACTTTCCAAAAACAAAATCACCTTCTCAAGTTTTGAGTTAAAGCATTTTAATGATTTAATCTTCATTAACAAGCAATGACCAATGTCATGCCTTCAGAAAATCACAATCAAGCAATACAGTATTATCCAACATAACTTACAACATTCATATACTCAACAAAAATAACATTAAAATTGCCAATCATTAAATACAACATCATTACCACAAAATGACAAACAACATACATTCAAACAAACAACAACTAGTATGTGACTAACTAAAACTCCTCAGGTAAACTCCATTTACCTCTTGAAGAGCAAAAAATCTTTCGTTTCACGTTGTTGAAAACAAGTTAAACTTTGAAAAAACCTACTAACTCACATGGGTGTGAGTTCAGCCAAACATGAACAAAAGGCTAGGGTTTTCAAATTCTCCTAATCTCTTGGATACATGATCCTAGAGCATTAGATATACAAGATTAATTGATATAACTCAAGAATTTGAAAAATTTCATCCAACCCCCTTGGGGTTAGGGTTTCGGCCCTAAAGAGAAAATTGGTTTAGGAATTTTCTTTGGATTCAAGCTCTTGGATTTAGATAATATAGGTACTAGAGAGCTTCAATCAAGTATTAGATTTCAAAAATTGAACAAAATCATCAAACCCATTTTTCATGAGGGTTTCGTCCACTTAGGGTTCATAGGGTTAGGGTTTTCATTTTTCTTTCAATCTCTTAAATTCAATATACTAGGGTCTTGGAAAGATGATAGAAACTATCATGATTCAAAAATATCATTCATACAATTAGTTATGAATTTTTCATGAAACTAATCAAAAATGGGTTTCAAGAAAATGAAACGTGAAAAGAGATGAAATAGTTTCAAGAAGAAGAGAAGATGATCATAGATCATGATGTTATCTAAAGAGAATGAAGAAAGTGAAGAAGAAATGATGATCTTGGTAAACTTCTACAAGATGGCAACTTGGAGCTCTAGAAATGAACTTTGTGTTTTCTTGTTTGTGTTTGTGAGAAGAGTGAAAAATGAAGCAAAGCAAGTGAGTTATAATGGGGTAACCGTGAGTTTTCTAGGGTAGTTTAGGAAGAAAATGTTTATTTTAGGACATGTTTGGCAATCCATGAACAAATAATGGGTTTTTACTTAATAAAGTTTTAGATATTTTGAGTTGTCATCATGACTTTTGATGAGTCATGATGTGACACTTTTCGCAAGTCCCATCAATCACTTCCATCATCTCTGCATCATATCCAACTCCGCCGTTTACCCGACTTAGGTCTTTACGTGCGTTTTATTTGAATATTTCGCCCGATAAAATATAATATTTTATTCTTACGCGAAAATTTTCAAAAAAACCAACATCGTCATAAATACGATATAAACCTAAACTATTTCGTTCACGGTTCAAAATTAGGTTTTCTGATCAGTAAACTTTTACTGTCGGTGAAAACGCAGACCAAGTTTCGTCTGAAATTTCAACCCAAAATTTCACTGAAACTTTCTACTATCAAGTAGAGTCTAAAAATGATTTTGTTTTAGTCAAAATCATTTTATAGGTCTTGGATAAGAATATAAACATAAAAATATCTTATCGATATTAAAAGCAATAAAAATCGGGGTGTTACATTACTACCCCACTAAAAAAAAATTGTCCTTGAAATTGCATACCTGAAAAAAGATCAGGATATTGCAATTTCATCTTGACCTCAGCTTCCCATGTTGCTTCTCCGGTTGTCTCGTCCCAAATAACCTTGACTAAGGAAATTTGTTTACCCCTGGGCTGCTTAATCATCTTATCCTCGATTCGTACAGGTGAAGTCTCATAAGACAAGTTTTCTTTTAATTGTACTACATCGGGTTCAATTATATGCGATGGATTAGGAATATACTTCCTTAGTTGTGAGACATGTAAGACATTATGAAGGTTTGAAACAAAAGGTGGTAAAGTAATTTGGTAGGTTACTGGACCAATGCGACGAAGAATTTGGTAAGGTCTAATGAATTTTGGAGTGAGTTTACTGGACTTTGTAACCCTACCTACCCCAATCATGGGTGTGACTCTCAGAAATACGTGTTCACCTTCTTGAAATTCCAGAGGTCATCTTCTCTGATCAGAGTAACTCTTTTGCCTGCTTTGGATTGCTTTCATCCTTTTACGGATTTGCTTAACCTTCTCCTTTGTTTGCTACACGATTTCTTGACCGAGAATCATGCTTTCTCCAGTTCTTGTATCCACAGATCAGCTTTCTCAGGGTCAGTCTCTCCATGAAATTGAGGTGGATTCTGACGTCTAAAAGCAGTCAGACCTCTGCCTTCAGCATCTTGCTCAGCACGAATCTGTTCTTGCTGATTCTGGGAAGTCATAGTGGCTATCTGAAGTGCAATAGCAGTGGCAACATCCGCCATCGCTTGTGCTGCATAGTCCATTCCACCAGCATCGTCATAGTTCTCTTCGAAATTACCACGACCGTCTACACAGCCACCTCTACGGCCGAGTCCACGTCCACCCTCTTGTTCCATAACTAACCTACAAGACAAAAACAATTAAACTGCAACCAGAAAATGAACCATAAACTATTTCGTTAACACACATTACTTATAAAAAGTAATCCAACCAAGTCTTAGTCAGAGATCACACAACATAGACATAATAGACCTATTCCCAAAGATTACCGAAAAACTCGACCAACTCTGATACCACTAATGTAACGCCTCCCTCAGTTCTACATAAAAGCTTACTCATTGCGGAAAATAAAGAGAAAACAATTTGATGTTTACTTTCGGAAAATAAAATGACTTGATCATATACATAAACACATTTCTTTTGACTCACTGGTGTAAAAAAACATTTATATATATATATGTAAAAAAACATTTCTTTTGACATATACATAAACACATCACCTTTATATATATATATATATATATATATATATATATATATATATATATATATATTATATGCATCAACATAATACTTACATCCCTATTATCCTACATCATGACCCTCATAGTTACGGGTCATTTGTCAGAGTTCTATGATTTTTAAAAGAAAATACAGATATAACTATACAATACCAAAACAAGGGCTAAGCAGAGAACCACTGCTACAAAAAGATTGGCGCTCATCATCCAGATATACAAACTAGAAGAAGCTACCACTACCTCCAAAAACTAACAATCCTAAGCTGGTCAACTAATGAAAACGATTAGGGAGACCTTCATGGCCATCCCTATCAGGAGAAGGATCAGGTGAAACTCCTCCTACTTCTACGTCAGCTGTGGGGTCAACCTCCTCCTCCAGTGGGTGATACTCTGCCACCTCCTCATCCTCGTGAGGATCCCCCTGTATCGGGTCATCCTCTTGAGGGTCTTCCTCAATCATATCATCATCATCATCATCATCATCATCATCATCATCATCATCATCCCCTCCAACAAGGATTAGGGGAGCGGGTGTGACACCCTCTACCCCGCATATTAATATAAAACATTTACTTGAAAGAGGTAATATAAAAACATGCATTTATTTCATAAAACAAACTAACAACTATAAAACTAAGCATCCTAACTAGAGTCGCGGCTCCTCAGAGTTACTCCTCCACTGGCTGCTCACTGTCCTCTTCATAAAGAGATCTATGCCAAAACAGAAAAGAGAAACGGGGAGTAAGAAAACAAGTAATGGCATGGAAGTAGTTAAGCAAGATGAACATACATCTAACAGGGCATAGCAAAATACAACATAACAACAATATAATATAATCATATCAATATGTCATCTCAACCAACATATGCTATGCAGTGCAACACTACTCGGCTACTCCGTTATCATGTGGATCCAAACTATATCAAGAAGGCAACTTCGTGGTTACATATCCACATTGGTCATAAAAGCACCAACGCCGGTAGTCCACCAAACCATGGGTGAACCCCTTGGATAGTCGACACACCATAACGAGGATGTGCCACCGCAGGAGTGTACGGTCCACCAAACCTTGGGTGAACCACCGAGACTTGACCAGATCGTCGTACTCTAGGACGACCTCCCCTATGTTGAACTTCCCCCAATAACAACTTCAACGTATGAATGCATGAGCACAATAGCAAACAAGGCAACCACCTCCTTTTCTTGGGCCAATAAGCACCCAAGACTTATCACCATCGTCAACATCAATATCAACATCAACACCTTAACCCATAGGGGTCAAGGCCCCCTTAGCTAAAGAGCACCAAGGTTCAACTCATCAACACCTCGACCAAAAAGCATCGAGGCCACTTTGGCAAAAAACCAACAAAGCGTATCAACGTGCGGTAACCCAATGGGCACCGGCTTAACCAAATTATTATCCTTTGTTACCTTAATTAATCTTTCAATTAAGTTATCTAACTCTTCTTCATTCAATTGGTGTGTTATTACATTATTGGGGACATTTGGGGTAAAACACCTCTCAATTCCTTTAATCTCAGATTCTGACCAGTAAGGGGAGCACGGGCGTGCTCACCCTAGTACGGGCATGCTGCCACTTAAGTGGAGCACGGTCGTGCTCACTGTCCTACACGGCCGTGCTCAATGTGTGGCCATCTTCCAGAATTCAACTGGGAGCAAGGGCATGATCCCTGTTCAGCACGGTCGTGCTCCTGGGCCAGCGGTATTGTTCTGGATAGATTCAACTTTTGTTCTTGGAGCCAAAACTCCCTAACACTCTCAAATCAGATCCTAGGGTCCTTGACTAATCCAGTTGGCGTCAAACCTCACCTCTCACAAACAATTCATGTCTTAAGAATTATTGTGGAATTAATCCCTAAATTCTTATGTTAATTAAGAGTCTGATTAATTCAATTAGGGTCCTATTAACAGTTCAACTGTAGCCAACACTCAGCCAATCAACATCATCAATAACAACAACCAACAACATTCTCTTAACATCATCATTATTAAACCAATGGCATTCATCATAGCAATATCCATCAATATACACTATTTGGCATATAACATCATAGTAATCTAATGACTATAACAGAGATGCGTATCAACTAAAAATTATAGAAATTAATCCATATAACCAAACAGAACATGGCATTGACAATAGTTTAGGCATAATCGTTGATAACATCTAACATTCATAACAGATAATCAAACAATGGGGTCATGGGAACCCCTCATATTACACTACCCCCTTGCCTAATGAATACACAATCCTTCTCCCCATACCTGGTATGAAGAATCTCGTTAACCAACGCAGATCACCAACTGGTTCCCTCGAACGGCCTGACGAACAATCCTCAAGCCTTGGCTAACACGAAAAGGTTAACCAATTAGTTCTTAAATCAAGAACAAGAAAAGGGAAACTAAAAGGGAAGAACTATTACCTTACTATGATTGGCACTGACTAACTAGACATTCCCACAAGTCTTCAAAACTCCAACAAAACGCAATAGGTTTAGAGAAAATAAGGAAGAAAGGGTTCACTGCCACACTAAGGTTTGTTTGTGCCAAAATAGAGTTTATGAGAAAACCCTCGGTTACTATTCGCTTTTTAAAGGCAGACACCCGAGCATGGTCGTGCTCCTCCATGAGCACGGCCTTGCTCAACTTAGCGCCTACGAGGCACAGTTTGCCTTTGAGCACGGGCACTGTTGAGCACGGGTGTGCTCAACTTAGCGTCAACGAGACGTGCTAGCCCGACGAGCACGGTCGTGCTTGTGACTCAGACAATCACAAGACATAAGCCTAAGAAAGGGATTTTTCACCTAGAACCCCTCTTAACCCACTCTAAACCTTCCTAACAAACAAGGCACACACAAAAGCACATAACGAAAAACGGGATGATACAACTCCACCCCCTTTATAAAAAATTTCGTCCTCGAAATTTCTACTTACCTCGCTCGAAAAGGTGCGGATACGACTTCATTATCTTGTTTTCCAGCTCCCATGTAGCACTTTCCTTATTAGCCCCACTCCAAACGACTTTAACCAAGGGAATCTCCTTGCCTCTTAGGTTCTTAACCCTCCGATCCTCGACTCGAAGAGGTAGTACCTCAAAAGTCAAGTTCTCCTTTAACTATATGGTATCTGGTACTATCACGTGACTAGGGTCATGAATGTACTTTCTGAGTTGAGACACATGAAAGACACTATGAAGGTTGGATAAAAACGGTGGCAAGGATATTTGGTAGGCGAATTCTCCAACTCATTTCAAAATTTGGTAAGGACCAATGAATCTAAGAGTAAGTTTCTTTGCTTTTATCACTATACCAACCCCAGTTGTCGGGGTAACTCTCAAGAACACATGGTCACCTTCCTAGAATTCGAGCGCCTTCCTCCTTTTGTCATGATAGCTCTTTTGCCTACTTTGTGCCACTTTCATCTTTTCCTGAACCATCATCACTTTTTCCGTGGTTTCTTACACTACCTCGGGTCCTAACACAACACTATCACCAAGTTCACTCCAACACAAGGGTGTTCTACATCTCCTCCCATAAAGAGCTTCATAAGGTGCCATCCCAATACTGGAATGGAAACTATTGTTGTAGGTAAATTCAATCAGGGGAAAAACCTTGTCCCAACTTCTCGACTGTTCTAGCACACAAGCTCTAAGCAAGTCCTCTAAGGACTAGATGGTTCTCTCAGGCTGACCATCAGTCTAAGCTTGGTTCCTAAAGAATCTTGTAAATTATTCCAAAACCTAGAGGTAAACCTCGGATCTCTATCTGACACTATACTAAAAGGTACACCATGTAGCCTAACTATCTCCTTGATGTACAACTGGGCTAACTTTTCTAAAGGATATTCCACGTATATAGGGATGAAATGGGATAACTTATTCAGTCTATCCACAACAACCCATATAGCCTCAAAACCAGCTGGAGTCCTAGGGAGTCCAGACTCAAAATCCATGGAGATATTATCCCACTTCCATTCTGGGATACTCAAAGGTTGAAAATTTCCAAATGGCTTCTGGTGTTCTATCTTAGCCTTTTGGCACACTAAACAAGCATATGCAAACTCAGCAACATCTTTCTTCATCCTAGGCCACCAAAACATCCGCTTAAGATTCTGGTACATCTTAGTGGCACCTGGGAGCACACTCAGTCCACTCCTAAGTCCTTCTTCAAGGATCAACTTTCTAAGCTCAGGAACATCCGGTATACAGACTCTATCTTTGAACCTGAAAACTCCATCACTTCCGTCCTTAAAACTAAGCTTTCTACCCTGAGCGAGCAACTCTCTCTGGTCTAAGAGAAACCGATCTAACTTCTGACCCTCTCTAACTTGATCCATCAAACTGTTGGTAACCTTCAAGATTCCAAGCCTATTGCTCTTAGGGGTAACTTCCCAAGCTAAACTCAAGTCTCTAAACTCCTCAATCAGATCCATCTCTCTAACCATCAAAGCGAAGACGTGTAAGGTTTTCCTACTTAGAGCATCTGCCACTACATTGGCCTTTCCTGAGTGGTAGGTTAGATCAAACTCATAATCCTTTAAAAACTCCATCCACCTACGTTGCCTCATATTCAACTCCTTCTGATCAAAGAGATACTTCATTCTCTTATGATCACCAAAGACCTCAAACTTTGCTGCATAAAGGTAATGCCTCCAAATCTTTAAGGCAAACACCACAGCTCCTAACTCTAGGTCATGGGTAGGGTAATTTTTCTTATGGGTTTTCAACTGCCTAGAAGCATAAGCAACTACCTTACCATTCTGTATCAACACACCACATAAACCTTGCTTCGAAGTATCGCAGTAAACTACGAAAGGTTCACTAGGGTCTGGTAGAACTAACACTGGTGCTGATGTCAACCTACCCTTAAGGGTTTGGAAACTCTCTTCACACTTGGAGTCCCTCACAAACCGTCCCTTCTTGGTGAGACGGGTTAAGGGTAAGGCTAACTTAGAGAAACATTCTATAAACCTCCTATAATACCCTTCTAAACCCAAGAAACTCCTAATCTCGGTTACTGACATTGGCGCTTCCCACTGGGGCACCGTCTCAACCTTAGCCGGATTAACGACTATCCCACCTTTAGAGATGACGTGTCCTAAGAAACTCACCTCCTCTAACCAAAACTCACACTTAGACAACTTAGCATATAACTGTTTATCCTTAAGGGTCTGCAAGACAACCCTCAAGTGCTCCTCATGTTCCTCCTTGGTCTTGGAGTACACTAAGATGTCATTTATGAAAACCACCACAAACTTATCCAAGTAAGGGTGAAAGGTCTTGTTCATGTAGTCCATGAACACAGCAGGAGCATTGGTCACACCAAAGGGCATAACCAAGTACTCATAGTGACCATAACGCATCCTAAACGTTGTCTTCGGGATGTCCTCCGACTTAACCCGAATCTGATGGTACCTTGACCTCAAATCTATCTTCTAGAAAACCCAAGCTCCGATCAACTGGTCCATAAGATCATCAATCCTAGGGAGGGGATATCAATTCTTAATGGTCACCTTGTTGAGCTGTCGATATTCAACACACAACCTCATACTGACATCCTTCTTCTTTACTAGCAACACTAGCTCACCCTAGGGGGATACGTTAGGCCTAATAAACTGCTTCTGGATCAGATCCTCTATCTATTTCTTTAACTCAGCTAGCTCTATAGGAGATATTCTATAGGGTCCTATGGATATTGGCCCGATGCCAGGCACTAAATCTATGGTGAACTGGACATCTCTCTCAAGGGGCAAGTTATAAACATCCCCCGGAAACACTTCAGGAAATTCCCGCACAACAGGCACACTTCCGACATCAGGAGGGCTCTCTACTTCCAGGGAAGACAGCATCATGTACACTTGGGCCTTGTCTTTTATCGAAGCTTTAACTTGGTTTGCAGAGAGAAAGATAGGATCCTTATACTCCACAGGAGTTCCAAAAACTATGGTTTTATCAAAACAATTCAAAAGAACGTGGTTGGAAGATAACCAGTCCATGCCAAGAATAACATCAAGGTCCTTTAAAGGTAAGCATACAATATTTACAATAAAGGTTCTACCATTAATGGTGATATGATAGTTCTTGCATGCATGAGAAGTAAGAACATGCTTGTTTGTAGGTGTAGAAACAACTAGATCATACTCAAGAAAAGCAATAGAAAAATTTAGACTCTTGACCCTATCATGCGATATAAACGAGTGCGTAGCACCCGAGTCATACAATACAATTAAAGGAATTCCATCAATTAAGAACATACCTTGAATCAAATCATTAGACTCGAAGGCCTCAGCTCCACTAAGAGTAAAGACTTTTCCAGTGGTCATCAGTCGATTAGCCTGAGACTGCTGACTCTTGCTAGCACGTGGAGGCTCTGACTTTGCTCATCCACAATCCCGACTGATGTGGCCAGGCTTGCCAAACCTAAAGCAGATGACGTTTGATTCCTTGCACTGGGTAGTGAAGTGATCTGGTTCGCCGCACTTTCCACACTTTGTGGGCCTAGAGGAATTGGAGTTACCACCTCTGGACCTATCATACGAAGATTGTGGCTTCCTGCGACTCTGTTTGAAATCTCGGTTGACTGGAGCGTAATGCTGCTTGCTCTTATCCTTCTGGTCAGTCTTCTTGCTGTTCTGATTATCTAAGTTCCTGAAACTAGCAACCCTGGACTTGTAGGTATCTTCAAAGATCCTACACTTGTTCACCAAGGTTAAGAAGACTCTGATCTCCTGGTAACAGATCGCCTGCTTGACCTTCGGAGGAAGGTCATCCTCGAACTTTACACACTTTGACCGATCATCAACCATGACCTGATAAGTTGTGTAATACTTAGCCAGCTCCATGAACTTTACCGCATACTCGCCCACTGACTTATTTCCCTGCTTCAGCGCCAAGAATTCCATTTCCTTCTTGTCACGTACATCCGCGGGAAAATACTTCTCCAGAAACCTATCTCTGAACACAGCCCAGGTGACTGAGGTACCCTCAGCCACCATCCTCTGACGACAGTTCTCCCACTAGTGCTTAGCCTCCTCAGTGAGTATGAAGGTGGTGAAGATAACCCGCTGCTGATCATTGCAGTCCATAGCTCTGAAGATCTTCTCGATCTCCCTCAGGATCATAAGCTCCTCTGAAAGTCCTCCGTTGTTGTTGTTATGAACTTGCCCTATCGCATTGGCAAAGAGTGCCAACGTGTCCGTGATTACCTGATCGTTTCTCCCTCTTCCTGCCATAAGTTCCTGCACATGTTCAAATCAACCATTAAATACAGAGAACTTAAGAAGGAAAAAGCAATAGGCTCATAGCTTTAAGCATCATTGTCTATAACAAGTATAGACAATTCAAACAAGAGCACACAACAGACTCATAATAGACTCATACTACAGTCTGATAAGACAGCTGCTCTGATACCACTAAATGTGACACCCTCTGCCCCACATAGTATTATAAAACATTTACTTGAAAGAGGTAATATAAAAACATGCATGTATTTCATAAAATAAAAACCGGATAGAAAGATACCACATTGTAACACTTAACGCAGAAAAAAACATAGTTTAAAAGATAAAACATAAACAACGCATGTCAAAAGTATATAACAAAACCCAACACCAATGTCACATACAAAGTTGGTATAACCGTTCCGGAATAAAATCCACGGAATACAACAAAACTGAAAACAAAATAAAAACTATAAAACTAAGCATCCTAACTAGAGTCGCAGCTCCTCAGAGTCACTCCTCCACTGGCTGCTCACCATCCTCTGCATAAAGAGATACATGCCAAAACAGAAAAGAGAAACGTGGAGTAAGAAAACATGTAAACACATCGGCATGGAAGTAGTTAAGCAAGATGAACATACATCATAACAGGGCATAGCAATATACAGCATAACATCAACATAATATAATCATATCAACATGTCATCTCAACCAACATATGCTATATGGTGCAACACTACTTCGCTACTCCGTTATGCATGTGGATCTAAACTATCTCAGGAAGGCAACTTCGGGGTTACAAATCCACATTGGCCATAAAAACACCAACGCCGGCAGTCCACCAAACCATAGGTGAACCCCATGGATAGCCGAAGCACCATAACGAGGATGCGCCACTGCGGGAGCGTACGGTCCACCAAACCTTAGGTGAACCACCGAGACTTGACCAGATCTTCGTACTCTTGGATGACCTCCCCTATGTTGAACTTTCCCCACTAACAACTTCAACGTATGAATGCATGAGCACAACAGCAAACAAGGCAACCACCTCCTTTGCTTAGGCCAATAAGCACCCAAGACTTATCACCACCGTCAACATCAACATCAACACCTTAACCCACAGGGGTCAAGGCCCCCTTGGCTAAAAAGTACCAAGTTTCAACTCATCAACACCTCGACCAAAAAGCATCGAGACGACTTTGGCCAAAAAACACCAAAGCGTATCAACGTACGGTAACCCAATGGGCACCGGCTTAACCAACTTATTATCCTTTGTTACCTTAATTAATATTTCAATTAAGTTATCTAACTCTTCTTCGTTCAATTGGTGTGTTATTACATTATTGGGGACATTTGGGGTAAAACACCCCTCAATTCCTTTAATCTCATATTCTGACCAGTAAGGGGAGCACGGCGTGCTCATCCCAGCACGGTTGTGCTGCCACTTAAGTGGAGCACGGTCGTGCTCACTGTCCTGCACCGCCGTGCTCAATTGCGGCCATCTTCCAGAATTCAACTGGGAGCACGAGCATGCTCCCTGTTCAGTATGAGCGTGCTTCCTGTTCAGCATGGCCGTGCTCCTGGGCCAACCGTACTGTTCTGGGCAGATTCAACTTATGTTCTTGGATCCAAAACTCCCTAACACTCTCAAATCAGATCCTAGGGTCCTTGACTAATCCAGTTGGCGTCAAACCTCACCTCTCACTAACAGTTCATGTCTTATGAAATATTGGGGAATTAATCCCTAGATTCTTATGTTAATTAAGAGTCCTATTAATTCAATATGGTCCTATTAACAGTTCAACGGTAGCCAACACTCAGCCAATCAACATCATCAATAACAACAGCCAACAACATTCTCATAACATCATCATTAACAAACCAATGGCATTCGACATAGCAATATCCATCAATATACACTATTTGGCATATAACATCATAGCAATCTAACGACTATAACAAATATGCATATCAACTAACAATTATAGAAATTAATCCATACAACCAAACAGAACATAGCATTGACAACAGTTTAGGCATAATCATTGATAACTTATAACATTCATAGCAGATAATCAAACAATGGGGTCATGGGAACTACTCTTCTTACGCTACCCCCTTGCCTAATAAATACACAATCCTTCTCCCCATACCTGGTATGAAGAATCCCGTTAACCAACGCAGATCACCAACCGGTTCCCTCAAACCTCCCGACAAACAATCCCCAAGCCTTGGCTAACACAAAAAGGTTAACCAATTAGTTCTCAAATCAAGAACAAGAAAAGGGAAACTAAAAGGGAAGAACTATTACCTTAGTATGATTGGCACTGACTAACTAGGCGTTCCCACAAGTCTCCAAAGCTCCAACAACATAATGGGTTTAGAGAAAATAAGGAAGAAAGGCTTTACTGCCGCACTAAGGTTTCTGTTTGTGACAAAATAGGGTTTATGAGAAAACCCTCGGTTACTGTTCTCTTTCTAAAAGCACAGACCTGAGCACGGTCGTGCTCCTCCTTGAGAACGACCTTGCTCAACTTAGCGCCTACGAGGTGCGGTTTGCCTTTGAGCACGACCGTGCTTGTGACTCAGACAGTCACAAGACATAAGCCAAAGAAAGGGACTTTCCACCTAGAACCCCTCTTAGCCCACTTTAAACCTTCCTAACAAACAAGGCACACATAAAAACACTTAACAAAAAACAGGGTGTTACAGCGGGTAACTCCGGCACAGGGGATGCGGGTGCTGCGCCAGGTACACTCTGTAGGGGTGGAGGCTGGTGGTAGGTATTTCCCGTCTCCAACAAAGTTCTCAATAGAAGCGAGATAGGCGGTAGTGGAACCTCCACTGTCTTCACGCTATGTGAACACGATGTCATTCCTGCTTCAGTCCCTTTTGTAGTAAGTAACAACCCGGTATAAGTAGCGCTTCGGGCTCTCGGGTTAATCACCCAAGTGCCTCCATCATCTAAGTACTCAAAGTCTAGGCCCAGAAATCCCGAATGGGTCAAGTGATTCATTGGATCCATCTGTACACGCAAATAGAATACCACAAAATAGGAAAAACCAAAGAGAAATAATGCAAAGGTGAGATACCGACATATGAGTTTTATCACAGTAGCCATATACGCGACTGACAAAAAAACTGACATATGACATGTAATAATTCATAACATAAAAATTATTCCAACAGGGATTCATACCCGGCAACCAATGCATTTTTGTAAAACATTTCATGTCCCTTCAATATCCACTATCTATTTCGTAAATCTCCGGAGATCCTAACTTCCCTTCGTCGAGCATGATAGGCGGCAATAATCCCTATAACACAATTGTTTCGCGTTGGGTCGGCATCTTAATTTAGGTACAATCCCTAATTGTTCTAGGGTATCACGTCTCACCTAAATAATATTGAATAGTTCCCAATTGAGTACATTCGTGCAGGGAAATCAATTTCCACGGCCCGAGGTTGCAAATGCCCGAGCCTTCCGTGGGTTTTCGAGCCTGAATGTCACCCAATAGACCAAAAGACCCAAGAATATATCTCTGGTCCATAACTATCCAATTTGCCAATCCATCCTTTGTGAGATTGTAGCTCGATACACAATGGTACATCTACCAGACTATGCATGCAAACCAATGGTTTTCATTTTCTTTTTCACTTCATTCTTTCCACGTCGAGGCTTAAAGCTCCCGACTACTTTTATTCAGGTATCAAATTGATTTTAATACCAGCATAGGATTTTAAAACAAAATCAATGATTTAAAATCTCTTTCTCCAATGAACACTATCCCGACGTCTCGGCAATCTAGGTTCTTATCCTTTTCCTCAAATTTTCCAATAGGAACACTAGCCTGATATTTCCGCAATCCAGATCTAGCCCAACATTTGGGCAATTCTAGGTCCTTTCCACTTCCATCTTTTTCCACTTGGTTTTTCGTTCAGTGAAAACTAAATCGAAAAACAAATACAAAAGTTTTTCAACTTTGCATCATAAAGACCTTTTCGTTCTTATAAATACACTTTTACAGAAACATTTTCTTTTAAAATTCATTTCTGAAAAACTTGGAAACCACTAAAAATGTTTTTCTCAACTTTTGACTAAATACTAAACTTTTGTCAATAAATTTTTCAAACAGAGCATTTTCTCTAAATATTTTCATTTTGAACAAAAAATTTTGTAAAACTTAAAAGAAACTTAAAAGAAATATTTCTTTTCAAAAGACTTTTCCTTCAATACTTTTAAACATTTTTATAAATATTTTGATGTCTTCCGTTTTTCTTTCATTTTCCTCAAAATAGTATCGGTTAAAAGAAAATGTAACTTGTCACAATTTTTGTCCTTACAAACCCCCATTGAAAAATTATCCATGACTTTCTCAAATGTAACTTTTACCAAAATCTTTAAGTCACAATCATTATCATTCTTAGAAGTCTTCTCACTTTCCAAAAACAAAATCACCTTCTCAAGTTTTCTGAGTTAAAGCATTTTAATGATTTATTCTTCATTAACAAGCAATGACCAATGTCATGCCCTCAGAAAATCACAATCAAGCAATACAGTATTATCCAACATAACTTACAACATTCATATACTCAACAACAATAACATTAAAATTGCCAACAATTAAATACAACATCATTACCACAAAATGACAAACAACGTACATTCTACCAAACAACAACTAGTATGTGACTAACTAAAACTCCTCAGGTAAACTCCCTTTACCTCTTGAAGAGCAAAAAATATTTCGTTCCACGTTGTTGAAAACAAATCTTCTTCCACAGTAAGCAAGAGCACAAAATACTCCAAAGGAGTTTAACCTTCAATCCATCAACACATAATAAGTTAAACTTTGAAAAATCCTACTAACTCACATGGGTATCAATTCGGCCAAACCTGAACAAAAGGCTAGGGTTTTCATATTCTCCTAATCTCTTGGATACATGATCCTGGAGCATTAGATATACAGGATTAATTGATATAACTCAAGAATTTGAAAAAATTTATCCAACCCCCTTGGGGTTAGGGTTTCGGCCCTAAAGAGAAAATTGGTTTAGGAATTTTCTTTGAATTCAAGCTCTTGGATTTAGATAATATAGGTACTAGAGAGCTTCAATCAAGTATTAGATTTCAAAAATAGAACAAAATCATCAAACCCATTTTTCATTAGGGTTTCGTCCACTTAGGGTTCATAGGGTTAGGGTTTTCATTTTTCTTTCAATCTCTTAAATACAATATACTAGGGTCTTGGAAAGATGATGGAGACTATCATGATCCAAAAATATCATTCATACAATTAGTTATGAATTTTTCATGAAACTAGTCAGAAATGGGTTTCAAGAAAATGAAACATGAAAAGAGATGAAATAGTTTCAAGAAGAAGAGATGATGATCATAGATCATGATGTTACCTAAAGAGAGTGAAGAAAGTGAAGAAGAAATGATGATCTTGGTAAACTTCTAGGCGGCCTGAAAGAACGCGGGTTGTGAGAAGAGAAAAATGACAAACTGGATGGGGACGGGTCTTATTTAGGAAGATTTATTTTATCATTTCAATCCATAACAAATAATGGGTTTTTACTTAATAAAGTTTTAGATATTTTGAGTTGTCATCATGACTTTTGTTGAGTCATGATGTGACACTTTTCGCAAGTCCCATCAATCACTTCCATAATCTCTGCACCATAGCTAGCTCCACCGTTTAGCCGACTTAGGTCTTTACGTGCATTTTATTTGAATATTTCGCCCCATAAAATATAATATTTTATTCTTATGCGAAAATTTTCAAAAAAAGCCAATATCTTCATAAATACGATATAAACCTAAACTGTTTCGTTCACGATTCAAAATTAGGTTTTCTGATCAGTAAACTTTTACTGTCAGTGAAAACGCAGACTGGGTTTCTTCTGAATTTTCAACCCAAAATTTCACTGAAACTTTCTACTATACTGTGGAGTCTAAAAATGATTTTGTTTTAGTCAAAATCATTTTATAGGTCTTGGATAAAAATATAAACATAAAAATATCTTATTGATATTAAAAGCAGTAAAAATCGGGGTGTTACATTTGGTATTAAAGGAAAATATTCTCGGCTCCCAAAATAAAATAGGTTAACTGGTATCCTCCAAACAGCTATTGGATCAAGGCCAACGTAGACAGGGCAGCAAAGGGTTCACTTGGTATGGCTGCTTGTGGAGGCATTTTTAGGGAGATGAGTGCTGCTGTTTTGGTCTGTTTTGCTCACAACATTGGAGTTAATACTACTCTTCATGCTGAAATTCTTGGTGTTATCATGGCAATTGAAAATTCTTATAGTAAAGGATGACAAAAACTTTGGCTAGAATATGATTCTAAACTAGTCGTTGATGTCTCTACTTCTCCGAAGATTGTTCCTTGAAGGCTTAAATTGATACCAAGTGGCTTAAATTTTTTTTTTTTTTTTTTTTGGGGGGGGGCAGGGGGGTGAATTGAGATCTTAAAATTTGTCCCCTTTTTCTAACCAAGACCAATTTGTAATGAACAAATGAAAATATAAGGAATGAGAAAAGCACACAATCAAGTTATGCTGGTTCAATCACTCCTTTGAGTGACCTACATCCAGTCCCCACAATAGATTTGTGAGTATTTTCCACTCATAATCAATTCAAACTTTACAACACTTAGAGTACTCTCCACTCGGATACCCCACCTCGTGCAAGAGCCTCAATACTACTCACCAAAGGGATAGCCCACCCTTTGGACTTAAGGATACCTCACCCCAAGATTTTCTCTCAATACAAGAAGGATACCTCACCTTCTTCTTCTGAAGGGATTCCCCACCCTTTTACAAAGAGCCCTCTTCACTCAGGATACCTCACCCTTGTGCAAGAGTCTCCAAATCTACTCAAGGGATACCTCACCCTTGTTACAAATCAAGCTAGAGAGATTCCTCTCTCTCTTTAACCAACATAAATCAAGCAATAAGTGATTACAAAGAAGAATACCTCAAAAGGTTGAATCAATACAAGTTGAAGCACTATGACTCTTGTGTAGGATTGGCTCAAATCTTGATTTCAAGAGTGAAAGATTGAATCTTGAGGTTAGAGATGTTGGGCAAGTGCTCTTAGAGTGTTAACCTAGGGTTTTTCGGGCTGCTTTAGAGTATTTATAGTGGGGTTTCAAAATATGGCCGTTTTACACAGCTGTCACACATTTTCTGCACCAGAAATCACTTTTTCATGACTGGTAATCGATTACAGAAGTACTGGTAATTGATTACGAGCTGTCAGTTTGAAATACTGAGTTTTCCAAAAAGCTGGTAATTGATTATGGGAGTGCTGGTAATCGATTACGACTAACAATTTGAAATACTGATTTTTCCAGAAAGTTGGTAATAGATTACAGGAGTTCTGCTATTCGATTACGAGCAGTTCTTTTATCAGAAAAATGATATTTTTCAATCTAAAGAACATTCTAACAATTATGAAAAACATTTTTGATCATTAGCTCACTTCATAAGTTATTGAATTCATTTTTCCAATTCTTTGAAAAACCTCAAGACCATTTTCAATTTTAAAAACAATTTTTTATTAATTTAATTTTAATAGCCAATCTTACACTTGAATCTTACAAATAATATTAAGACCAAACTTAAGCTATATACCCTTGAAGTTCTTCTCTTGGTCTTGGATGATCTTGCCTTAATCTTGCACTTTCATTATCTCAATCAATTGTTTTACTTTTGTTGCTCATCATCAAAATTAATTCCCTGAAAGTACATAGCATCCACATTCTCCCCTTTTTTGATGATGAAAAAATAATATTGAGATTTTTGAAAAACTTAGGTGGGAGGTTAGTCACAAACATCATATAAAATATAATCAGAGTTGTAAGCGCATATGAGAGGCATGAAGCGTAAAAACTCCCCCTTACTAAGTGCATATATCAACAGGGTTTAGAAAATAAATTTAACATTTATAGCTCCCCTTACTTAGTGCCATATAATATGGATATGAAAATTAATTTCAATGACACAAGAAATGCCATTTAAGTCACTTTGCATTCAAAGTGTTTTCAAGTTCAAGTGCATTGAGAAAATGGCATAACTATGTTTTTCCAAACATGCAAATATTCAACCATATCCATTTTCCAAGCATACTCATCCCCCATACATCTCCCCCTTTTTGTCATTATCAAAAAAATGGTTTTCAATATTTAGCAACAACCACTGTCATCCACACCATTAGCATCACATATTTTAATAATAACACATAGCACTCAAGTAAACTTAAATCACCAAGAATCAATGTGTGATAAGATTTGTCAATTTATGCCAATGAACCTACTTTTCTCTCCCCCTTTTTGTCATAATAAAAAAGTATAATAGGGCAAAGAGAATCCAATAAATCTAGTAAGGCTATAGCATCCACATTTAGTGATCAATCATCAAAGATGCAAGCATTATAAGTGCATTTCAAGTGGATTATCAACATTCCAAATAATTATCATATTTGTCCAAAATCCAACATATGCCAATATATGCACAATAAATGTCAATTCATGAACAATGGTTGGTTATCCATCAATCAAAATGGCATTCATGCCATTTGTTTAATAATTTATTCAATTATGAATCAACACATCCCAATGGCAATCAAATATACCAACAATGTCAACAAAGTAATGACACAAGATAGTTTGTTTGACAATAGATAGTCCAACAAGAGTGTCCATTCAACACATTAAGTCAAGCATTGCACAAAGATTACAACAAATAAATGATTTAGCAATATAGTTTGTATACAAAACTCATTTTACTATATTCACACTCTCCAAATTGCATCACTCAATAGGATAGTCCATAACAAGACAACATATTATTGCATTCAACATTACATCCACATTTTATAGTATTCAAGAGTAACACTAACATAGCACAATTATAAGATATCAAAAGATAGGCATTGCAATAAAATGTGGTCCAACATCCAATATGTGCAATCAAGTGATGATGCAATATAGAACATGCACATAGTGGCAAAGCCACAACATTTATCTCGTATTTACATTTGTCAATTCATCAAATTGCATAGTTATGCTATGGTTCATACAATCATTGAGGCACAATACCAATATTTTCATTTTAAACTACCACATTTAGGCATAATCCAAACATCACGAAAATGGTATAGCAATATTATACCTAATGTAGTTCACATTTTAACATCCAATATGCATAGTCAAGCAACATCAACTCCAAGATATAGTAGCCACTGGACATTTCATTCACAATATCAATCCAAGTATGCAAGTTGACTCAATTTGCATTCACATTTGGTACCAATATGCAGTTAAAGTGGAAATTCAAATGTGCATCTCAGATTCATCCATTGTGCAAACATATTGAATATGCATGTTAAACTAAGTCAAAGTGAAAAGTGTAACAATCCATTTGATATAATCTTTGATTGAGTGCCAAAATGGTATGTGAGCATATAGAGGCAAGGTGTAGAGTCAAAGTATAGACTAGTTAAAGTATCGTGAATTCGTGATACCATTTTCAAATACGAGTGGTCAAATATTTAATATACAACAATTCAAGTCAAAACAACCAATGTGCTCAAGTTTTCATGAGATTCTTAAATACAAGTACTAAAGGTAAGTCAATCATAAGTTTAACATCAATTCCAAGTGTGCAAGTGCAATAATGACTTTTCATACTTTTATACACCAATATTTTCATGTTTTGATTTTCACACATGGTACTAAGGGACATCAAATATGTTATTATGTTTGTACTTTTGAAAGAAGATTATGCTTTTCATTATTTTAATCAAGCATTATCTCACTTGAATATATGCATGCATTCACTATATAATTCATATTTCATCAAACATAAACATTTTTCTACCAAACGTAAAATGTAGCAAGCTAGTATCATCTTAATAATCATGTTAAAGGTATGGTTTCTTTATAGCAATCTTAAGTTCAAGTTTTTACATGAAAACATTATTTCTATTGGACTTTTCAGAATACAATACACGTGCATACCTTCAACTAGTTATTTCCACACATAAGGACATGTAGGAAAGTTAGAGGTTTTTGTTACCTAGGCCTTGAAGATTGGGAGGTAACTTTTTCATACTCGTTGCTCCTTCTTTTGATGATCGATTTGCACATTTTCCATGTGAGGAGCTTTTGTTAATGAGTCATTTCTTCTTTGACCATGATTTTCATTCTTGGTCCTTGGCCATGGTTTCCTTGATTGCCTTATTCTAGTTTGACACAATTGTTCAAACTTTTGCTTTATTGAATGTGGCTTTGTTGAGTATGAGAGGCTTATTTCTTAAAACTGCCTCCTTTCCTTGACCACTTTGTCCATTATTTTACAATTTTCCCTGCATATCATAAGTGGTAGAGAGACTTCTTGGTACCCATCTCAATTTGGGTCCTTAGTAGTTAGTGGTTAAACATCTAGTCCCTTTAAGCACCCAAGCAAGTTCATTTTTCATAGCATGATCTTTTCTATAGAAGCACAAAAGAGAGAGATGTGACCATACTTTCCATATCAATTTCTTTTTGTGAAAATCGACATCAATATTCTTCGGCTTGTCATGAAAATTATAATTGCTAAGAATCACGCTCAGATTTTCATGACTCCTATCATTCTTATTCATTATATCTCAAGTAGGGAAACAATTTCAACATGAGTATGATATGATTTCTCCACTTGATATTCAAGGTTGATGCAATCTTACAAGACATAGAATTTTTACAACACATGTTTTTCACACTAGTGCAAAATTTGTAATAAACGGGCAAGAGTAACGTCAGTTAACCAAAACATAGACGTTAAAAAGGAGGCGGTGGCAGAACTGTAATTAACAGAGTCACTTAAATCACTTTTAACATCAGTTGTTTAAACAACTAACGTTAAAAGTTAATCTTTAACATTAGTTGTTTACGTTAAAAGTTAATCTTTAATGTTAGTTGTTTGAACAACTGACGTAAAATATTACCTTTAACGTCAGTTGTTTAAACAACTGACGTAAAAGTGATTTCCAATTTTAGGAAACTTCACGTTACCCGCACGCCTTCCTTAGTTTTTTCATCAGTTTAACTCTTTCTGCTTCTGATCACCTCTATGCCCTAACCCTTCTTCTCTTATCGATCACTACCACCACCACCACGAGCTCCTCTCCACCCGTACCACCGCGAGCTCCTCTCCACCACCACCGCAAGGTAAGTACTCTCTCTCTATCTCAACTTTACACTATTTATCATGCCCTAACTGTCTCTGTCTCCCTCACTATCAACAACCACTTTGAATGGAGGCCACCATGCAAGCTCCCCTCTCCACCACCACATGAGAGCCTCTTTCACAACTTCATCTCCCATTTAAACCGTGAGCTCCTCTCTGTGAACCCGTAATGCCCTAACCCTGTTCTTTGCTTTTTGTTTGTTTGCTTTATGTTTGTTTGCTTTTTGTTCTCTGCTTTATGGGTGGTTTTTCTATGGTTTCTACAAATATGTTTCAGCCATCTATTGATGAGATAGACTCATCTTGTTTAATTTATCCCTATTTTAGGTTTTAGAACAAGCTTACATTTAGTTAATCTCCTCATGCTTCATTCTTCTTGTCATTGTTTACACTTCAGTTAGTTATTGCAAGAGGTTTTGTCCCTCTATGAATGTGCTTATGAAGTAAATGTCAATAGTTATTGCAAGAGGCTTTGTCCCTCTATGAATGACCCTCTCATCTTCACTTTCATCTATTAAACTATCTAACTCAACTAACTAACCACTCATCTAAGTAACCCCCATATACTAACTCAGTTGAGCCTAACACATTCATTGCATTGTATAGTTTGTTGTAGTCAGTGTTAAGAGAAACATGGAAATATTTTTTAGTTCAAACTAAACGTTGATTTCTCACTAATTTTGTGCAGCTACTAGGACAAATACTTTATCTAGCTTACTTTGGAATTAAATAAATCTCGTTGGGCTCAAAAGTAGAGGTTGTTAATTTTGATAATTTTCAAAGTTGCCCCTTGGATGGTTTTTACTTTGTAATATTTTGACATTAGAATTATTATGTAATTGATCAGAAGCATTACAATCCCAATATCTATTTCATTTGGATCATTTTTTTTTTATTTTCATAAGCCAATGTTTTGTTAATTTTGCTTTGCATATGAAACGTTGATTTAGATAGTGGTGTGTATATATGGTTGTTAGGTTTTCAAATAGGTTTTCAAAGAGGGATAGAGTGTAGTGTTGTATATATATGGTTGTTAGGTTTTAATATTTACCGTTTATGAACAGGCATACAGATGGATCAATAGGACCCGCATGCACGGGAGGAGGACACTATGGGGCCTACGCAGGACACTATGGGGACTACGCCTAATGATACTGTAAGATTACATGTTATATACTATCTTTATTCTTTATTTATAATGTAAGTTTAAGTTCTTTATATATTCTTTATTTATCCTTGTTATACATAACCCTCTAATTTAACATTTTTTTGTCCAAACAGGCATCACAGTCTCGAAGGAAATGGGGTAGAGGAGCCATGTCATTGAAGAAGTTAGAGAAGGCTAGGCAAAGTGGTCAGCCTCTAGAGGTGTCCTTTGATGTTAAACTAAAGACCCATGGCCCCCGTGCTAGAGAATTTAAATCATGGGTGATTCTACAAACCAAGCAGCACGTTAGCATCCTATACAACCATTGGGATGACGTTCCACAGAACGTTAAGGATCAGATTTGGGAGGATGTCACGATATTTTACTTTTACATTCTTTTGATGTACATTATTAAATAATTATTCGAGTTATAATTCATCCTGTTTGTTATGTATTTAATGTGTAGATAGCTTGGACCATGCCGAATGACGAGCATCATCGGGTGAAATGGCTCTCATTGGGGGCAAGGCGCTGGAGTGGGTTCAAGCATGATCTTACTAGGCACTATGTATCTGGGAAGAAGAAGCTTGATAAGATGTTCTTGGATTACCCCTGGATTGATAGGGAGACGTGGGATAAATTTGTTAGGATTCGACATGGGGACGAATTTCTGGTTAGTTGATGAAGTTAATTTATTTATGCTTCTTAGAGATCATTTAAGTAAAGAAATTAAATGTATTTAACTCTAGAAATTATGTGTTTTTGTTTAAACAAGCTAAGGCAGAGAGGGGTAGGCAGAATCAAGCAAAGAACGTCCACACCCACACCTTGTCTTAGGAGCTGACTGCGAGGATAGCAATTGGAGACGTGCCTGAGGGCACACCTGTTGATCCTCCGTCTCCTATCCCGCATGAGGATGTCTGGTTGGCCGGCCGGATGACAAAGAAAGGCTCTTTTAAAGCTGAAGACACTCGTGATGTGGCATATAAGATTGTAAGTAACTAACTATATGCATTTATAGTTGATATTTGTATATGGTTGATATTTTTAAGGAACACCTTTCTCTTACACATTTTTTCAATTCTTCATTGTAGATGGAGTTTAAGGAAAAATGCTCCCAGGGCTCATTCGTCCCTTCTGGACGCCTGGACATATTGCTCACTGCTCTAGGCAAGGACGACCATCTTGGTCGGGTGATCGGTGTTCCAGAGGCGGTGGGCATCAAAGAATAGTATGGCAAGTCTACTTCACCAACACTACTAGAAAATATGGATTTTCGGACAGAATTTTCGGACGGAATTGATTCTGTCTGAAATCTCACTAAGGTTTCAGACGGATTTGGGACAAATCTGAAACACATTAATTATCAAACTGATTATGTCCCAAATTCATCTCCAATTCGTCTGTAACTTTGGCGCCACTAACGCATCAAAATTTTTCCCACGAATTTCGTACAAATTGGTGATTTTATTTATTATGACATAAACTCGTTCAAAATTTTGAGACGGATTATAGACGGAATATATTATCAACTTAGTTTTTTATTTTTTTCAAGTTGAAGGTATCTACAATCCGGTAATTGTTAATTTTCATTCCCTCCCTGATAACTTTTGTTCCCTCTCATTCTCTCTCAATTTCTATGAAATGTAAACCCTCGTCCACTGAAGCGCCTCCATCATCACTGAGTAGGTAACCCTCTTTTTCTTCTTTTTATTTTCTGACTTTCTTTCTACCTTCAAACGTTTCCCTCTCCTCTCCCTCTCCCTACTCTGTTTTAATATCTTTCTTCTTTGCAGAACGACGCACAGCGGAACGGCGGAATGGCACCCAACACAGTGAGCGGACTCCTATCTCTTGCTTCGATTGATTGTTGTGTCTCAGTATCTTTGCCCAACTCTCATTTGGACTTTCAGGTCAGGTATATTTACATCATTCTCTTCTAATACTTTCCTTTGTTCTTTCAATGCCCATACATAGTTTAAGTAAAGATATAGAAGACAGGCTAGCTGATCTTAGTAAAGTAAGGATAAATGAGTGGGTGGTGGGAAGGGAAAGGAAGAAATGAAATAAGTTAGTTAATTCATTTGTCACTCTCATGCATCCTTTCAAATAAGAAATGCTTTTTCGACATTACAAGCAGAGTGTTTTTCTCACCATTGTTTCATTTCCATTTATACTCTCAGGTGATTTCTACTCAAAACGAAATTTCATTGCTACATTATATTTTCGTGCAGTTTCATACATTTCTATGCATTTGTATTTGTATTCCCTACATAATAGCATTTCATTTTTGAAATGTAGATTAAATAATTCAACAGAAGTCTTCTATCAAATAAAATTAATAAATACCATGAAACTAGTGAGCAATTAAAAATAAGCATAAATTAGTTTTTGTGTTCACTAACCGGAATGAAATGACTAGAATAAAGGTGATGGCTGGGATGAGGTTAAAGGTTGCTGTAACAAAGGTTGCCGATGTTGAAGCTAGACCCTCCAAATAAAGGTTTTGAAATAAACTTCCCCTGCATCACATAATTTTGCTGATTATTTAGTAACAATGTTCTTGCTTAAAAGGGTCGGGGATTTTCTTTTGCCATTATTTAGAGACTAGGGTTGAAACATGGATAAGTATATATGCATAATATCCCTATTTTATGCTGAAATAAGATGCCCAATAATGATTATTAGTATCCATAATAAAAGGAATTTCAAAAACATACCCAAATAAGCTACAAAGAAATGTCATATAGAAAACTCTCCTGGTCAACTTGGGTTTGTTCTTCCTGTAAAAAAAAAAAAACATGCAGCAAAGTTAATATCTTACTGTGCGTTCCTCATTCTGGAAACAAAGAAAGTATCTGGATGTGAGAGTATTGAAGTGCAGAAATTGATAGATTATTATGATTTGGAGCATATATAATCATCTTGCTAAGCATAGGCAGCAGAGAGTCCTTAAGAAATTAAAGGTTTGTTTATTATTATTTACAAGAACAAGCTTATTTCATTTCACTTTCAATAATGTTCCAAATACAACTACGAACTTGATAGAAAATATGAGGACTACCAAAAGAGGTAGATGTTCTAGCAAAAATATGAACAGCTATGTTAGGTTGTCTTGTTGAAAACTTTACATTAAAGTTTTGAAATCTACTATAAAATATCTCTATGCACTCTTGGATGATAGAACCATATGGGGTTGTAAACTAACAATGACATTACAAGCTGCCAATATGGGGTCTATAGAATGCTGAGGAATAGCTGCATGGCCACTAAGACAAAGGTGAATTCTTTCACTGTGTTTGTTTTGTCTTGACAATGTTACATCTTTAAGTTCTGTTGTGTACATCTTTAAGTTCTGTTGTGTCTTCAACTTGAAGTTCATCCTTCAATGTTCCAATTTCTTCAATGAAATTTTATGCTAAATAAGTTAGGTTGAAGCTGGGTCGCATTGGTACAGACATTTACTCGTTTTTATGATATCAACTTCTAGTTAAGCAAGAATATAAGCCCGAATGGAAATTATAGGGATTGCTATGGCACCCACCCTATGCTAATTTGGATAAATAAAATAACAACATATGGATTATGTGGAGTTGAAATTTTATAAACTCAATAGCAACGAATAGAGGAAGTGAAATATAAATAAATGAGGAGGATCTGACCGTGGTGTAGCCAAACAGTTTGGAGGGGTCTACTGTGATTTTCTCCTACAAAATCTAAATTTCTTTAGTCAGAACTCTTTCATGGGGTCCCTTTACGATAGGTGATCAGGATTGGGTCCATAAACGATAATTTTCAAAGGCAGCTTCTCCACAATCTAAATTACCTTGCCACTTATTATTGCTTCAAAGAAGCCACTTCCTGCAAATAGGGGACCAGACCTAGAGGCCACTTCACCTACTTGTAAGTTATGTGCAATATGCAATCCAAACATGGCATACACCTTTTCTAAAGCCCCAGCATCTAAGATTTTCTTAGCCCCTCCACCTCCTTCCTCTGCTGGTTGAAAAACAAGAACAACATTTCCCTATATAGACAACAAATTATGGAATGATATCAGGGGATCCACAAGAGGATGAAAACAACAGAACAAGACAATTCAAGAAAAGTAGTAAGCAAGAGTGACTGTCCTGGGATAGTAGATGATACAGTGGTCAACTTTTATGAGTTTGTTACAAATACATTACAACAATCATGGATGCATTGATTTATGTTTTTAAGACTTAAATAGCATGACAGATGATTGAATGATTAACATACAAATTGGCATGATGACAGACGCTGGCACTAATAATAGCAGAACAAGAATTTATCCATGAACAAAGGAAAAGGAAACAAAACAAAAAAAAATACAAAAAACCAAATAACCAAATAACAAAGTTCAATGTGTATACTTGCAATTGTTGACAACTTGATCAGAATTCAGAGTCAGAGGGATTCAGAGGCAAGTTTCTTTATGCAGATAACAGAGACCATATTTTTATAGTGTAACAACTTTAATTTCTATGTTTGCATATTTATTAGTACCCTTATTGTTGAGCATTTGATTTTGCTCTAGATTCATCCCAACTATCAACTAGGATATTCGTGCAACTAGTTATAATCTCAAGTATGAACTAGATGGGTAATCGGAAAATATGAAACCATGGAGTTCTCTAATAATTTGTTTGAAAGATTTTCTATTCCCTCTTTCTGAAAACTAAAAAGAACTGTAGTTGGGTTATAGTAATTTATAATCCTATAACTAATTGATCACCAAAGATATAGTTCTACTTATTTCATCATGGATCTGCATATGCTGCCATTCAACCTTTCAACTTGGAAACAATGAATGATGAACAATTTGAATCAATCTCCGTCTTATCTAATTTGACAGAAAAAAGAAAACCAAGAATATTTTGTATGCTTTATAGAAAGTAAGCTGCAGGGGAAGCTAGCTAAAGTATAGAAATGGTCCAGAGCCTGAAATCATATCAGGTCTGTCAGCAGCAGACAAGTGCTCAAATATGGATCCCACCAATGACTTGGTTGAGAACTAACAAGGGGATCATATACCTATGCATGCAGTTAAGTACAAGGCATATGGGTGAGGCCTATATTAGCAGTTTTGTAGCATGTCCCCAACTTTCTTATAGTTTGGGATAAAGCTAATGTCTTGTAACACTTCGTGGCAGACAACTATAAGAGATTCCAATATTTACCGTAACTAGTCAAAATTTCTTTAACATCTCTATCATCAACAACCACAAATGGAGGCCACATATCATATATAGTAACAAAACTAGGCATCAGGTCGAGAAAGATCAACTAATTGGTTACATGTGCTCTTACATGGAAGTCAGGTTCTTGTCAAAGTTGGGTGATATGTTAGATTAGTTCGACATTAATTGAATCTTAAATAATAGATCACCTGGATAAGAAAAAGGATATATAGGTTAAAAAGTTAATCCATTAGATGTTAAAATTAAGACTAATCAATGAAACCATGGAGTTCTCTAATAATTTGTTTGAAAGATTTTCTACTCCTATATGTGCTATGATGTTTGTTTCCTTTAATTAAATATTTGAGTGATTGAGGATAAATAGTATCTGTCATGTTAATGTGTTACCCGTGAACAACTCTCTAGCTATAATAGAAATTATCTGTCATGTTAATGTGTTACCCTTGAACAACTCTCTAGCTATAATAGAAATTTTTTGAGGCCGCAACATTTTTTTTTTTTTAAGTATATATGCATTTGATCATACAATTGGTAGAGGAACAAAGGTGGATAAACAATATGGTATCATTTAAGTTCGACACAATAGACGTTATGGAAAATATGATCCATTTATTGTTGCACAAAAGGCAATTCAAGTGTATTTTGCTCCACATCCAATAAGAACTAGGAATAATGCAGATTGGTGGTTTGTAATCAAAACCAACATCAACAAATTGGTGACTTTGCATATCAAGAGGATTTAACAAATCAAAATTTGGGTCACATCTCAATTGACCTTGATATACCTATTACATTACTAGATGATGATGGAAGATTTGATGAGGTTGATGGATTTTATGATGGTGGTCATGAATTAATCAATGATGATGATGATGATTATGATGATGACAATGACGATAGTGAGGAAGAGGAGACGATGGATGATGTGCTAGATGAAGATGAAGAGTTTAGTGATCCAAGTGACAATGAGGAATAAATTTATAGTTGTTTTGCTGTACTGGTTTTTTAATGGTCCCGTATGTATGTTTTTTATGACATATTTCTGGTTTGGGTATAATTACTTTTTGGTTAATCTTTAACACTTGTTCTTAAGTTTTGCTCTTTTATTCATAAATAAATTTGCTTTGCTTATCATAAAATATTATATATGTAAATGTATTTGTCATTTTAGATGTCAGGTAGAGGTACCAATATAGGTGGAAGGACTTTGTCCTCTCGAGGTCAACGCTCATCTGGTAGTGGTGGAATTGTTGTACAAGTTGCACCTATATTACCATCAACCATACCATCTACACAAGTACCCACAAATCCATCATTATCGCATGTCTTGCCTACACCATCACCACATGTGAACACGACATCATCACCATCAGTATCACCATCACCATCACAAACCCCAACCCAAATACCATCACCACATGTGAACACTACATCATCACCATCACCAACACAAATACCATCACCACCACCTATTCTACCTCAAACTTCTGAACAAACTTTGCCAAATACTCAATCATCCACCATCGAATCTCAGGTTGATGGACATGTTGATCAAGAATGTCTTCCAGAAATAAAGCCTTATGGAGATGAGTAAGTACAACAATATTATTAAGCGAAAGCTATGAACTTATAGTTTTGTAAAGTATGATTAACGTGCATATATTTCTTACAATGTCTTTTACACTAACAGGTTTAATCCATCATCTACTGTTCGTTTCTTAACTGCTGCCATTAAGAGCAAGTTTGATTGGTTTTGTCCTACTTGGGGACATTCAACTACTGATATGCGAGATTTATGGTTTAAAGAATTTAAGGTAAATATGATATTAGATAATTAATATATGTCATTAATATATTGTAACAAAGATGGTTTGCAGAATTTATGGTTTCTTACATATCATATCAAATTTATTTTCTTTTGTAGAAGAACTGTAGATGGGAACCAAAATATGATGCAAGGATTCGTCAAATTTTTGACATCAAGGGAGAAGCTCGATTTAGGGGTATTATGTATGAAGAGAGGAAAAAATATGAAAAAAGTCAAGAATACAAGCCAAAGTACATTCCTATACCAATATGGAATCAACTAATACATTATTGGGCATCAGATAAGAAGTTTAAGAATTTGTCTGTGGCAAACACTGCAAATCGTGCTTCAAATGAAGGTAGCTCTATGCATACTGGTGGTTCTATATCTATGGGTGAGCATGCACGTAGAATGGTAAGACACTTGAAATTGTTTGCTTGAGTATTTAATTTTATGAACTATTGTGAATTTTCTCATTGAAGTTATGACAGAGTGTAGGAGGTAACTACACAAGTCAAACCTTCCATAGAAGAAGTGTTTGCTAAATGCCATTTGAAAAAGGACAACACTTGGGGTGATAATAGATCTGAGAATGCCATGGTATGTGGTGTTAACTTTAATTTTTCTATAACTTTTGTTGCATGCATAGTTCAAAATTGTTTGTTAGTGAAATGACTAACAAAAGTCAAACTGTAATGTTTTGTAGGGAAATTTTAAAAAGAGAAAATCAGAGCTTTCAGAATTATCATTGTCTCCAGATGAGGATGGTGACGGGTTGTCTTGTGAAAGCCAAAATATGCCAGATGACTTGACTATTTGGAAAGTAGTTCCTAAAGGCAAAAAAGGGACATTATATGGTCTAGGTTCTATAGGAACAAATATCTCTTCAAAGTATGCTGTCAATTAATCCTCAAGTGCATCTAAGGACACAAACACGGAACAAGAGCTAGTAAAGTGGCAAGAAAAGGTTAAAGAGCAAGAACTTATAAATCAAGAGCAAAAGCGTAAGTTGGAGGAGCAACAAAAGAGGATTGAATCAACTGAAAGTTTGGTTAATGCTTTATTTGGAAAGTTAAATATGCCACTACCTCCAAACTTTGTTTCTGCGATAACTATGCAAGATGGATCAAATGAGACTAGTGAGCCCTCTAATTGAGACAATGATGATAATTTTAATATTGATTGATGGCTTTGATCTAGATTTGTGAGTCCTTAAATGTCTCTAGTTTGTTTTGATTTAATATAGATTGATGACACCTTGATGACACTAGTTAGTTTTATGTTGTTTTAGATCGATAAACATATTACTCTAGTTTGTGTTACTTTGTTATTGACTAATGAGTACTTTGATCATAGTGGTTTGTTTTATTGTGCTAGAACTAGAATGATAAAACACTTATATGAATTTAGTTTATGTGATTGTTCTTGACTATTAGGTAAAAACATTATCAGGTATACTTGATTGTTCTTCATAGGTTAATGTCTTGTTTGAAATTTGTTCAAATATATCAAAATTTTCAATTCAGTTTTATCTCAATCTATGTGAAACTAAAACTTGAATAATGATTTTGATATTTCATCTTAGTGTTGTTTCAAAAGTAAATTAAGCCAATTTATAAATTTGTGTCAATTTCCTTTATAAAAAATTAATTATTATTAATTTTGTCCAAAATCCGTCTCAAAAGGATAAACGTTTCTGTCAATAATCCGTGCGAAAAGAGGATTGGATAAATTTATTTATTTAATCCGTGGGAAATCTGTCCCAAATAAAATCACAACATCCATCCCAAATCCGTTGGAAAACAAAAATAAATCCGTCCGAAATTCGTCCGAACAATAACCAAAATCCGGATTTGTACGTTGTCCATATTTCGTCCGCAATCCGTATGTAAATATTTTCGGACAGAACTTAGGACGGATTTTATAATTTCCAACGAGGCTTTTTCGGACGGGTGTCGTTTCGTCTGAAATCCGTCCAGAATTAATTATCCTTCCGAAATCCGTAGGAAATTTGTCCAATTTTCGTCTGAAATCCGTCTGTGAATCTGTCCGAAAAAGACGGATTTCTAGTGGTGCAAGGCGGGTCGTCGATGAGGCTGCACTTACAGAAACCATTACACAAAAGCTCCTTTCCGACCCGGTCGTTACAGACCAGCTGATGAGCCGTTTCTTATCCAACCCAGATTTCAAGCAGGAGCTTGTTAGGGAGCTTGCTTCCGTGGGTTCCCAGGACACCGCGGGAGCTGCCAACCCTTCACATGTGAGCACAAAAGAGAACTATAATAGGACACATGTGGAGGTGGATGAGGTGGCAGAGATGGAGCGGGAGTTGGAGGTCTGACGCCGTGAGCTTGAGTGTGAAGCGAAACGGCGAGAGTTTGACCTGGCGCAGCGGGAGCTCGAGTTGGCACGGAAGGTATATATTCATTATTAATGTCCAAATTTGTCAATTAATTAATGTTTTTTAAATTATCAACAACTTATATACCTGATTTATTTAATATTGAAGGCAAAGGCGGGTAAGATTTCTTTCATGACTCGGTTGTTCTCGATTGGCGAGGATTATGCGCCCGTTCTTTTTCAATGGGAGTATGAGCATGATGGTTGGCTGGCATGCCCACTTCATGAGCATGAGCTTGGATTTATATTCGGTGGTGACAATATTGGGTATCTTTGCAATGATGACCAGAAACTATCCACCGCGATTGTGAGTCTTTTGTAACATCCATGGCTGCTTTATGGATTGACGACTGACCCCACAGACCAACACGGGTCTTTTCAGCGTGCTTTGTCCTCGCATCTTCTTTTCGGGAGCCCATTACTTAAGAACTCCACAGTTAAGCGTGCTTGACTTGGAGCAATTCTGGGATGGGTGACCTCCTGGGAAACTTTCCCAGGAAGTGTGTGAGTGAGGACAAAGTACACTGAAAAGGCCCGTGTTGGTTTGTGGGGACAGTCGTCAATCCGTAGAGCAGCCAGAGATGTTACATCTTTGGTCGACGTAAGTATGCTTTATAATTTTATAATTAATTCAATTTATATATTTTATTTGAATTTTATGATTTACTGTATTCATATCATAGGTATCTCCATCGACTTCAAGCCGAGAGGGGTGACAACTTATTTGGCTTCTTAGAGCCCTACTCCCTTCAGCCTGAATTCTTTGACAATCACAAAGAAGTCATAGCCTACTTAACGAGATTACTGGGAGGTGATGATTGCAAGGAGCTATATCTGGCACCATACATAATGAACAAGCATTGGCAGTTGCTCGTAATTCATCCTGCCAGGCATATTGTCATCTTCCTATGCTCTCTCCACCAGAACCTGCCACGGGAAGTGGTGGAACCTATCAATAGGTTAGTAATTAATCTTCTATTTAATTTAAGTTTTAACATTTACTTTAATTTTATGCTACACATGATGAATTGGTTAATTGACATGAATATTCTGTTTATGATAGTGCGCTCAAGATTTGTAGTTTGAGTTGTGCCAACGGGAGGAGTATGACTCTTAAGTCTAAAGGAAATCCTAATTAGATTATCCTCAAGGTTGGTAGTTTGTTAAATAGTATTTAATATTAGAATTACTAATTACTAATTCCAAATATATATGTTTATTTAACTAACATTAAATTTCATTTCTTTCTTAGTCTCGATATCAGCTAGATAGTTGGTCGTGTGGATATTATGTGATGCAACATATACTGAACATAGTTTCCGCATCTATTACGGAGGATGGAAGAAGGTAATAATACTTAATTAAATAACTTATTTAATTATATATTATACTTTTCATTTTCATTGCATTAATTAATGTTACTGTGATTTATTTGAACGTGTGCAGGCTTTTAACAGAGACCAATCTCCTCTTGACAAAAAAGTGTTCAAAGACTTGAGGACGCGGTTTGCAGAATTTTTCTTCAAGTATGCTAAAGAGAAAGGATTGCCCGCAAGTATACCTCAGGAGTATATAGAAGATGTGTAGTTAGTAATTAGTATAGAAACTTATATGTAGGTGTGTAGTAATTAGTATATTTTTTATCCCCCCCATTTGTTCATTTGTGTGTGTGTGTGTGTGTGTGTGTGTGTGTGTGTGTGTGTGTGTGTATATATATATATATATATATATATTCTTTTATTTTATTAATGAAATTTAAGTGAAAGATTGGACTGTTACTAGACTGTTTACGGACTGGACTGTTTACTGAATACAGGGATAGCTGGGGGAAGGGATATATTGTAAGTTAAAAAAAAAACAAAGCCTTTAACGTCAGTTGTTTAGTACAACTGACGCTAAAAGTAATTTTTTTAAAAAAATTGCGATTTTAACGTCAGTTGTAATAAAAAAACTGACGTTAAAAGTTAAGCTTTTAACGTCATTTGAATGAAACAACTGACATTAAGTTATTTTTTTAAAAAAAATTACCTTTTAACGTTAATTATGTAATCAACTGACGTTAAAAGTGTACTTTTAACGTCATTTTTGAGTGTAACACCCTGTTTTTCCAATATTTTATGTAGCAATAAATACATATTTAAATATGTTTATTAAACTCAGGATGATTTTAATTAAAATAAAATCATTTCCTTGTGTTGTTATATCATATGAAGTCACGGTAAAATTTTCGGTTGAAAATTCAGAAGGAAGTCGGTTTGAGTTTCCACTGCCGGTACAAGTTTACTATGCAGAAAACCTAATTTGACCCATGAACAAAACAATTAGTGTTTTTATTATGTTTCCTTCAACCTTGGTTATTTTGAAAATTTTCGTGCAAAAATAAAATAAAGTATTTTATTCGGGCGAAACGTCGAAAAAATTATGATAGGAAATGCAACCGGGTACCAAATGGAGTAGATTATGGACCATAAAAGAAGTAAGGAGACATGATGGAAAGGACTATGACACACTCTAAAAGTATCATCATCACACTTTCAAATTATAATATTATTCTAATCCAAAAGTCTTTTCTCTCTCTTCTTCCATCCAATAATGCATTAAACCACGAAGCTTGCTCAACAAGCTCTCCCTCTCACTCCCTAGCCGTGAACTCCCTTCCCTCTCCCTATATATACCCCTTTCATTTTCACTTCATCATCTTCCTCCTTCAACCTCCATTAAAGTTCATCTTCTTCCTTTCTTCTTAAAGTTCAAGCTCTTAAAGCTTTAGTTTTTATTCATCTTTTCTACTTAAGTTCTTCATTAAAGTTCTTCCTTATATTAAGGGTAATGCTCTCATATAAATCTTTTTTCAAGTTTCATCTTTTATTTCTTAGTTTACTTTATGTGTTCTTTATATGCTTTAAACTTCTAAAATCTCTCTAAAATGGTAGAAAACTCCTTTTGAGTTGAAACTACTTTCTATAGTCTTGTATTAACTTATATTTTCACATACTAAGAGGTTGTGTAAAACAAAAATCTCTATCCATCTCTTCCAATGAAGGCCGAATGCTTGCATTTGTGACCTAGGAAGTTTTTTTTTCAACTTTTGGAATATGATCATGTGTTTGAGTTTCTAACTATCCCTTGATCTTGAATCTATAAATCTTGGAAGTTTTGATAGCTTGTTCCTATGATGGCTGAAAAATATGAATAAGTAGGCCTAGGATACTATGTTTCAACTTTCCAAGTATTGATCATGGATTTAGAACTCTTTCTAACTTGTTTATTTCATGTTATTAAAGCTAGTATGTGTTACTTTCATTTTTCCAAGATGATCATGGACTTGAGCTCCATAAGATATTTGGACGCTAAGTCTAAGAGATTGGAAAGTTTAAGGATTTATAACTTGTTTATTTTATGTTTTTAAAGCTAGTATGTGTTACTTTCATTTTTCCAAGATGATCATGGACTTGAGCTCCATAAGATATTTGGATGCTAAGTCTAAGAGATTGGAAAGTTTAAGGATTTATAACTTGTTTATTTTATATTATTAAAGCTAGTATGTGTTATTTTCATTTTTCCAAGATGATCATGGTTTTGAGCTCCTTAACACATATGGATGCTAAACCTAAGAGATTGGAAAGTTTAGTGAATGCTAGCCTATTTTACTAGCCTGGGCCGAATGGCCTATGTTTTTAACTTAGTGGAATTTTAATTCAACTTTGTTAAAAGATCATTGTTTATGAACTCCTAACACTTAAGGATCATAAATCCATGAGTTGTATAATTTTTGGGAATCTCTAACCCTAAGAACTAGTCTTGGTCGAACCTATACCTTGTGGTTTAGTGTTCTTGTTTTGATTTTAACTTGTGGTTTTGTCTTCATAACCTTAGACTTCCATCACGGAGGAAACGAGAACGTTCGTGACTTACCTCGACGAGCATATAACCTTCTTACCTTCAAAGAAAGTAAGAGGGGATTGCCTAGGGATATTCAATGACTATATGCATGTGTGTATGTGTTTATTTGAATGATTTGAATATTATTCTGATGTGGAGCAAACACTTGAATGACTTGTTTACTTGAACTATGGTGATTATTACTTGAAGTTGATTATTACTTGCCTTAAAGTATTGTGAGTTGTATATATGTGATGAACTGTCATTAACTGTAATATTATTGTTGAGGATATTACTGTTGATTGAAGTTTGAGAAGCCGGACTTGAGTCTGTGCACAATGATTATAAGGATTAAAAGCCTTAATAAGCCTTGAATAGAACTTTGAAAGTAATGGTCTCATTTATGAAAGTTCCTTGTTTAAAATGCCTACTTCAAGAAAATGAGATTCTTATTTTGAAAAGAAACGTTGAAGTGTTTTTTTAAGACAATAGAAACTACCTTTTTATGATCCAAAGATGGTACGAGAGAAAACCTTTTTCGAACTATGTGTTTTATGAAGGAAAAAACCCCTTTGAAAATATTTGACCTTATTTTATCAAGGATTTCAAAAGCAAACGAATTTCCTAAATGTTTTATAAAAGAATTTGTAAAGGAAAAGATTTTCTCCTAAATGATTTAGAAACATTCCGGTTACTTGGATAAGTGACCGAGGTTTTGTTTTGGTTTTGATTTTCACTGAGCGAAAATTAAACATATATGAAAGAGAATCTAGTTCGTTAGACATCACCTCTAGTATTCAGTTATAAGCACGCTATCTGAGATTCGTGTCAAGAATTATGGACCAAGGGTCCAAGTTGTGATATTATGGGCTAGGAGTCCAAATCTTGGAATTGAGGACTGTGTGTTCTAAATTTCATTGTTATGGGCTAGGAGTCCTTATCATGTTGAAATAAAAACATGGATAAAATGGTAATTGTTTCAACGACCACAACCTTGGATTGCGGCCTCGGTCTAAGGTGTTGTGAATGAGCAATCGGACTGTACGTCCTTTGTTATAAATTTTCAGGTGATGAAAATGGTGAATATTCGTTAGCTTTGGGATTCGACAACAGAAAAGAAAGAACACAAAGAAACGTCTCGTTAATGAAAAGTCTTTTATTCATATGCATTTCCCCTTGGCAGACGTGCTTGAGTTACCGAATACCCGCTTAAGATGTGGTATTTGATGCTGTATACATCCGAATGGCCGTTATAAGGGATTCGTGATGGTGTTGATCCGGCTACATGAGGTGACAGAGTCAACTTGCCAAACGTGGCGTATGAGCCTGATCAACTCTTTCTTTCTTAATGATAAAACGGTGATGGTATCTCATGAGATTAAGATTAGAGCCTGATGATTGAAGTGTCATGCATTATCTTTATAAAATTGATTGATTCGGGTATGAGACCCACTTAAATAATACTTGTTGTTTGTCTATGAGTAATGTTTAAAATGTCAATATCCAAGGTGTTGTATGTATCATGTGTATGGTTGTTGTGCGATATATCCGTTGTCGGCATCTCACTCTTTCATTTCTACTTGTTATTCTCTCTTCCTTTTGGTATCGCCGTATGTACATGAGTCCAGATGGATCCCAATATCCCGCTGGTGCCGACAACATCGAATATTGAGGTCTTCGACGACGTAGGGGATGCTGGGGCATGGTAGATACACCTAGGGGCGACATCTGCCACATACCACGGAGCCATCACCACGACCGATCTAAATGCTGACGGAGATCCAATCCGTAGAAGCCACACTGTGGAAACTAGGAGGGTAGCTCTGCCTCCGATCTAGTATTACCTTCACACACTGCAAGCTCACGGACTGCTACATGAGCCACCACCTCTTGATGTAGAGCCGGCAGCACCGATTGAGGAGGACCCTGAGGAGGACCCTGAGGAGGACTTCGATGTGGTCATGGAGGAAGATGAGCCGGAGGATCACGTTATGGATCATGATGACGATGATGATTCCGTTGATGAGGGCAGCGACGTTATAGACCCATTACCTGAGGCCTCGTCTCGTGGGAGCCCTTGTGGAGACCCTGCTTGCAGCCAGTGTCAGTAACCTGTTTGGAGCATTTTGTGGATAATCTTCCGTCATCTGACTTTTAGAGTTATCTTTTGAATGTGGTTCCGGACCCTCTTTCCCTGTGTCTTACTTATTTTTTTTTAAAGTTGTAACTCCTAGATGCCTACATCTGTTGAAATGGCCATTGATAAGGCCTTATCTTATGTACTGAAACTTGGCTTTCATTGGGACATGTTATATATGTATGTTGTCTTCAATTCATGTTCTGAGTGTTCATCACCTTTATCCTCCTTCTTCTCAAAAAAAAAAAAATTAACTACCGTTTTTAGTGTACTCATCCATCGAGAAAATGATAGTTTCAGAAAGTAACCAGGATTGTAAATCAGAAATATTTCTGCAATTGAGTAACCATGTGACGCCGGGTTTAGGGTGTCATATTAGTGGTATCAGAGCGAGTCGAGTCTTTCGGAATGTTTGGGTTTAGGTCTGTTGTGTCGATGTTGTGTATTCTCTGATCGAGTCTTGTTTGAATTACTTCTAAGAAGTAATGTATGTTATCCGACGAGTTACCTTTTATTTTCTGGTTACCATCTCACTGATTGTGTCTTACATGTCAGTATGGAACCAGGAGGAGCGCGAGCGTGGCGGTCGTGGCCGAGGCAATGGCAGGATGGACTTCGCTGCCCAAGCGTTGGCTGACGTTGCTGCTGCAATAACTTTCCAGACTGCCAACGCGGCTGCCCAGAATCAACAGGAGCAGTTAAGAGCTGAACAGGCTGCAGAAGAAAAGAATCTGAATGCCTTCCGATGCCAGAATCCGTCGCAGTTTGACGGGGATGTAGACCCAACTAAAACCAATCTTTGAATCCAAGAGCTGGAAAAGATCTTTGAGCTGTTGCACACCCCATAGGAAGCAAAGGTGCCTTACACAACATTCCAACTGACTGGAGATGCTGAATACTGGTGGAAGGGCACCAGACAACTACTAGTAGCTGAGCATCAGGCAATCACCTGGGGAGTATTTCGCAACAAATTTCTGGACAAATATTTTCCCCAAAGTGCTCGGACAGAGAAAGAGCAGGAATTCCTGAGGCTGAGTCAGCGGGACATGACGGTGGGGGAATATGTGGCAAGGTTTGAGGCCCTTGCCAAATATTTCCGCTTTTTCCAGAACAACCCCGATGAGGAGTGGAAGTGCGAGAAGTTCGAAGCCGGTCTGTGCTTCGAGATCAAGGAATCTGTGATGCCCTTGGAAATCCGGAATTTCCAAGCCCTGGTAGAGAAATGCCGAAAGGTAGAACTGATGCGCAAGGGGCGAGATAGCAGGGGAAATGTTGGAGGACCCGTTCGTCCCAAGAGTCAATATTAGGGACAGATCCAAAATTGGAAGCAGAACCAGAGGAAGCCATATTACCAATCACCCAGTAACAATCAGAAACAACAGCAACAACATCATTCCAGTACTTCGGGAACTGGAAGTGGTGGCCAGAGAAATAATAAACAAGGCCAAGAGAGAAAGTGTTACCGGTGCGGAGATCCCAGTCATCTAGCTGATACGTGCCCGAGGAAAGAGATGAAGTGCTTTAATTGCGATCGTATGGGGCACATAGCCAGGGACTGCAGAGCACCGAAAAGAGAACCAACTACCAATCATGCCCAAACAAGCAAGCCGACTACTAAAGGGCGAGTGTATACGATGAGTGGAGCTGAAGCATCGAATTCCGCTGATCTGGTGCAGGGTAAGTGCGATTTAGCCGGTAATCTTTTAACTGTACATTTCGATTTAGGTGCAACTCATTCTTTTATCTCAATGGATCGTGTGAAACTTCTAGACTTACCTGTTTCTTCCTTACCATATAACTTGATTGTTTCTACCCCAACTACTAAGCCAGTAACTGTTAATTCTGTTTGCTTAAATTGTCCTATCATTGTTCAGGATATGCATTTTCTTGTAGATTTAATTTGTTTACCTTTAATAAAACTATATGTAATTCTAGGCATGGATTGGTTATCTTCCAACCATATCCTGATAGACTGTGCTCAAAGAACCTTAGTCTTTAGGGATGAGATTTCTGGATTACTATCTGCTAGTCAGGTAAGAGCTTCTTTGAAAGAGGGAGCTCAATGTTACATGCTGCTGTTTTCCTCAGATGTTAAGAGTGAGTTAAACTTGGGGTCTGTACCTGTCGTCAATGAGTTTCTGGAAGTTTTTCCTGAGGATGTACCTGGTCTACCTCCTGTTTGAGATATCAAGTTTGCGATCGATCTGGTTCCAGGTACTGGACCAATATCCATGGCACCGTATCACATGTCACCATCGGAGTTAGAAACCCTGAAGGAACAACTTGAAGAGTTGATGAGGAAGGAATTCATCTGACCCAGTGTATCGCCGTGGGGAGCTCCGGTTCTGTTAGTAAAGAAGAAGGATGGGACTTCTCGACTCTATGTAGATTTTCGGCAGTTGAACAAGGTTACGATCAAGAACAGATATCCGCTCCCAAGGATTGATGATCTCATGGACCAGTTGCGTGGCGCGACCATATTCTCGAAGATAGATTTACGGTCAGGCTACCATCAGATTCATGTGAAAGTAGAGGATGTCCCAAAGACAGTGTTTCGAACACGCTACGGGCATTAAGAGTACCTAGTGATGCCGTTTGGAGTGACGAATGCCCCTACCATATTCATGGATTACATGAATAGGATTTTTCATCCTTACTTAGATCAATTTGTTGTCGTATTCATTGACAATATTCTGATCTATTCTCCAAACAAGGAAAGGCATGCTGAACATCTTAGCATTGTTCTTCAGACCTTGAAAGAGAAGAAACTTTATGCAAAGCCAAAAAAGTGCGAATTCTGGTTGGACCTAGTGAAATTCTTAGGTCATGTAATATCATACGAAGGAATCGCAGTGGATCCGTCAAAAGTCGAGGCTGTTTTAGAATGGAAAAGGCCAACAACGTCAATTGAAATCCGTAGCTTTGTGGGCTTAGCGGGCTATTATAGGAGATTCATTGAGGGATTTTACAAGATAGTGGGACCCCTTACCCAGTTAACTCGGAAAGACCAAGCGTTTGTTTGGACGGAGGCTTGTGAAGGAAGTTTCCAAGAGCTTAAGAGAAGGTTGATAACCTCACCCGTGTTGATCCTACCTGATCCTAAGGAACCTTTTGAGGTTTATTGTGACGCTTCACATCAGGGATTGGGATTGTGTGCTGATGCAGAACCGAAAGGTCGTAGCATATGCTTCAAGGCAGTTGAAGATTCAGGAAAGGAATTACCCGACGCATGACTTGGAGTTAGCAGCGGTAGTCTTTGCCCTGAAAATCTGGAGGCATTATTTGTAAGGAGCTACTTTTAATGTTTTCAGTGACCACAAGAGTTTGAAGTACCTCTTCGACCAGAAGGAGTTGAACATGCGTCAGAGGCGTTGGTTGGAATTTTTGAAGGACTATGACTTTCAACTACAGTATCACCCTGGAAAGGCGAATATGGTGGCCGATGCACTGAGCAGGAAGTCAATACACGCATCAGTAATGATGGTTAAAGAGCAGGGATTGTTGGAACAATTCTGGGATCTAAGTTTATCAGTTAAGACATTTCCAGGAAGGCTGTGTCTGAATAGGATCACCGTTTCGAACGGATTGATGGAACAAATAAAAGAGAAGCAAAGGAGTGATAAGTATCTGCAGGAAGAAAGGGACTTAGTGCGACAAGGAGCACTATCAGAATTCAGAGAAGGAACTGATAGAATTTTGAGATTCGGTGAAAGAATCTGTATACCAGATGACACCGAGCTTAGGAAGTTGATTTTAGAGGAGGCTCACAGGAGTAAGCTGAGTTTACACCCAGGAGCCATGAAGATGTATCAAGATCTCAAGAAGTTATACTGGTGGTATGGAATGAAGAAGGACTTAATGGAATACGTCGCTTCTTGTTTGTTATGTCAAAAGGCTAAGATTGAACACCGGAGACCAGTAGGAATGTTAAAATCATTGGACATCCCAGAATGGAAGTGGGACGGTATTTCAATGGAATTTGTGACCAGCTTACCAAGGACTCAGAAGGGACATGAGGCTATATGGGTAATTGTGGATTGACTGACCAAGTCAGCTCACTTTTTACCTATCAGCATGAAGTACCCGATGAAAAGGTTGACTCAGTTGTACATCGATGAGATTTTCAAGTTGCACGGTATTCCCTCGAGTATCATTTCGGATCGTGATCCAAGGTTTACGTCAGAATTTTGGAAGGGACTACAAAACTCGTTGGGAACAAAACTCAAATTGAGTTCTGCGTATCATCCACAAAGTGACGGACAGTCAGAGAGAACAATCCAGTCACTCGAAGATTTACTAAGAGCGTGCGTAATGGAAGACATTGGGAGATGGGACGAGTTCCTACCGTTGATAGAATTCACCTACAACAACAGTTTTCATTCAAGTATAGGGATGGCACCCTATGAGGCTTTGTATGGTCGACGATGCTGAACACCTTTGTGTTGGTACCAGGATGGTGAGAGTTTGCTGTTAGGACCAGAGATCGTACAACAAATGACCGAGAAGGTAAAGGTGATCCATGAGAAAATGCGGACGGCCCAAAGTCGACAGAAAAGTTACGCTGACAAGAGACGACGACCTCTTGAATTTGAGGAAGGCGAGCATGTATTCTTGAGAGTCACACCAACGACTGGGATTGACAGAGTGATAAAATCCAGAAAGCTTACTCCCAAATTCATTGGACCCTACCAAATTCTTCATCGCGTAAGTCCAGTAGCGTACAAAATATTTTTACCTCTCCTTTTCTTTCCAACATTCATGATGTTTTCCATGTCTCTCAGTTGAGAAAGTATATTCCTGATCCATCACATGTTATTAAACCTGATAAAGTACAACTAAAAGAGAACCTATCTTTTGAGACTTTGCCGGTACGAATCGCGGATAAGATGCTGAAGCAGCTCAGAGGTAAACAAATCACTTTAGTCAAAGTCATCTGGAACGAGACAACCGGAGAAGCTACATGGGAAGCGGAGGACAAGATGAAATTACAATACCCTGAGTTATTTCAAGGTGCGTAATTTCGAGGATGAAATTCTTTTTAGAGGGGTAGTATTGTAACACCCTGTTTTTCCTATATTTTCTGTAGCAATAAATACATATTTAAATGTGTTTATTAAACTCAGGATGATTTTAATTAAACTAAAATCATTTCCTTGTGTTGTTATATCATATGAAGTCACGGTAAAATTTTTGGTTGATAATTCAGACGGCAGCCGATCCACGTTTTCACTACCGGTACAAGTTTACTGTGCAGAAAACCTAATTTTGACCAGTGAACGAAACAATTAGTGTTTTTATTATGTTTTCTTCAACCTTGGTTATTTTGAAAATTTTCGTGCAAAAATAAAATATAATATTTTATTTGGGCGAAACGTCGAAAAAATTACAATCGGAAATGCAACCGGGTATCAAATGGAGCAGATTATGGACCATAAAAGAAGTAAGGATAAGGGCTATGACACACTCTAAAAGTACCATCATCACACTTTTCAAATTATAATATTATTCTAATCCAAAGTATTTTCTCTCTCTTCTTCCATCCAATCAAGCATTAAACCACCAAGCTTGCTCAACAAGCTCTCCCTCTCACTCCTTAGCTGTGAACTCCCCTCCCTCTCCCTATATATACCCCTTTCATTTTCACTTCATCATCTTCCTCCTTCAACCTCCATTAAAGTTCATCTTCTTCCTTTCTTCTTAAAGTTCAAGCTCTTAAAGCTTTAGTTTTTATTCATCTTTTCTACTTAAGTTCTTCATTAAAGTTCTTCCTTATACTAACGGTAATGCTCTCATATAAATCTTTTTGCAAGTTTCATCTTTTATTTCTTAGTTTACTTTATGTGTTCTTTATATGCTTTAAACTTCTAAAATCTCTCTAAAATGGTAGAAAACTCCTTTTGAGTTGAAACCACTTTCTATAGTCTTGTATTAACTTATATTTTCACATACTAAGAGGTTATGTAAAACAAAAATCTCTATCCATCTCTTCCAATGAAGGCCGAATGCTAGCATTCGTGACCTAGGAAGTTTTTGTTTCAACTTTTGGAATATGATCATGTGTTTGAGTTTCTAACTATCCCTTGATCTTGAATCTATAAATCTTGGAAGTTTTGATAGCTTGTTTCAATGATGGCCGAAAAATATGAATAAGTAGGCCTAGGATATTATGTTTCAACTTTCCAAGTATTGATCACGGATTTAGAACTCTTAATAACTTGTTTATTTTATGTTATTAAAGCTAGTATGTGTTACTTTCATTTTTCCAAGATGATCGTGGACTTGAGCTCCATAAGATTATGGATGCTAAGTCTAAGAGATTGGAAAGTTTACGGATTTATAACTTGTTTACTTTATGTTATTAAAGCTAGTATGTGTTATTTTCATTTTTCCAAGATGATCATGGACTTGAGCTCCATAAGATATTTGGATGCTAAGTCTAAGAGATTGGAAAGTTTAAGGATTTATAACTTGTTTATTTTATGTTATTAAAGCTAGTATGTGTTATTTTCATTTTCTAAGATGATCATGGACTTCAGCTCCATAAGATATTTGGATGCTAAGTCTAAGAGATTGGAAAGTTTAAGGATTTATAACTTGTTTATTTTATGTTATTAAAGCTAGTATGTGTTATTTTCATTTTTCCAAGATGATCATGGTTTTGAGCTCCTTAACACATATGGATGCTAAACCTAAGAGATTGGAAAGTTTATTGAATGCTAGCCTATTTTACTAGCCTTGGCCGAATGCCCTATGTTTTTAAATTGTGGAATTTTAATTCAACTTTGTTTAAAGATCATTGTTTAGGAACTCCTAACACTTAAGGATCATAAATCCATGAGTTGTATAATTTTTGGGAATCTCTAACCCTAAGAACTAGTCTTGGCCGAACCTATACCTTGTGGTTTAGTGTTCTTGTTTTGATTTTAACTTGTGATTTTGTGTTCATAACCTTAGACTTCTATCGTGGAGGAAACGAGAACTTTCGTGACTTACCTCGTCGTGCATCTAACCTTCTTACCTTCAAAGAAAGTAAGAGGGGATTGCCTAGGGATATTCAATGACTATATGCATGTGTGTATGTGCTTACTTGAATGATTTGAATATTATTATGATGTGGAGCAAACACTTGAATGACTTGTTTACTTGAACTATGGTGATTATTACTTGAAGTTGATTATTACTTGCCTTAAAGTATTGTGAGTTGTATATATGTGATGAACTGTCATTAACTGTGATATTATTGTTGAGGATATTACTGTTGATTGAAGTTTGTGAAGCCGGACTTGAGTCTGTGCACAATGATTATAAGGATTAAAAGCCTTAATAAGCCTTGAATAGAACTTTGACAGTAATGGTTTCATTTATGAAAGTTCCTTGTTTAAAATGCCTACTTCAAGAAAATAAGATTCTTATTTTGAAAAGAAACGTTGAAGTGTCTTTTTAAGACAATAGAAACTACCTTTTTATGATCCAAAGATGGTACGAGAGAAAACCTTTTTCGAACTATGTGTTTTATGAAGGAAAAAAACCACTTTGAAAATATTTGACCTTATTTTATCAAGGATTTCAAAAGCAACAAATTTCCTAAATGTTTTATAAAAGAATTTGTAAAGGAAAATATTTTCGCCTAAATGATTTAGAAACATTCCGGTTACTGGGATAAGTGACCGAGGTTTTGTTTTGGTTTTGATTTTCACTGAACAAAAAGTAAACATATGTGAAAGAGAATCTAGTTCGTGAGACATCGCCTCTAGTATTCAGTTATAAGCACGCAATCTGGGATTCGTGCCAAGAATTATGGGCCAAGGGTCCAAGTTGTGGTATTATGGGCTAGGAGTCCAAATCTTGGAATAGAGGACTGTGTGTTCTAAATTTCATTGTTATGGACTAGGAGTCCTTATCATGTTGAAATAAAAACATGGATAAAATGGTAATTGTTTCTACCACCACAACCTTGGATTGCGGCCTCGGTCTAAGGTGTTATGATTGAGCACTCGGAATATATGATCCGTGTTATAAATTTTCAAGTGATGAAAATTGTGAATAGTCGTTAGCTTTGGGATTCGACAACGGAAAAGAAAGAACACAAAGAAAAGTCTCGTTAATTAAATGTCTTTTATTCATATGCATTTCCCCTTGGCAGACGTGCTTGAGTTACCAAATACCCGCTTAAGATGTGGTATTTGATGATGTATACATCCGAATGGCCGTTATAAGGGATTCGTGATGGTGTTGATCCGGGTACATGAGGTGACGAAATCAACTTGCCAAACGTGGCGTATGAGCCTGATCAACTCTTTCTTTCTTAATGATAAAACGGAGATGGTATCTGGTCGCGCTGTCGCCACGCGCCAAAAAGAACGAGTGTTTACAAAAATAATGTAGATAGGGAAGCGACAACTCGAGTATCGTCTCTCAAGGACTCTTTGGTGTTGTTATTATTAACAGAAAATCGGTAAAAGTAAGATTTTGGGGGTTTGGAGTGAATGCAAATAAAGAAAACAAAAACAAAAACAATGCAAACTAGAAATTATCAAATAGCAAAGAAACGATTAACCTACTGTTCTCGGTTTCCCACTATCATTGGTTCATATAAATCCAAGCCCTAAGCAGATTCTAATCCCCTCCCGGTTGTAACAACAAATAACAAACGAAATTCGCTACTACGGATGTATGTTCCTATTCCCGAAATAACAAACGGGGTTAAGCTCTCATGAACAAACGAACATGAATGAACGCACGCGAAATAACAAATGCGATTAAGTATAAGAACATAGCATCACCGAAATGAATCAATACAATACTATACATTCCTGAAATAACAAACAGAAACATGTAGCATTGCATTGAAAAGAGAATAGCAAATGAAAACAGGAAATACAGAACCTCAAATGTAAATGGAAACCAATCCCAGTAGATTAATCAAGGAGACTAGTGATAGTGTGATTTTACATGATATTTTCTATATACTTTTGCATGCATTTTGCATATAGATTAGGCATTCTTTATTTGGTTTTTATTAGATTTTCCCTTGGAACGGGTGAAGCGATGTGTTGGTGTTGTTTTGCAGGAATTCAATGTAAAAATGATCAAAATCAGCCATGGTGGAGCTTGGATGAAATAGAGCTTGAAAAGTGAAGAATATGAGCCAAACAGAGCCCATCACGGCTTGGCCGTGATGACCATCACGGCCGTGATCAAGCAGAGCAGAAGGCAAAAGTCAGAGACTGTCACGGCCTGCCCGTAATAGACATCACGGCCGTGACCAACCAGAAAATTAGGGTTTCGCATCGCGAAACTCAGCTCGCCCCGCGAGAGCTCAAAAGTTGAAAACACGCCTTGGACAGAACGCGTCACGGCCAGCCCGTGATGGCCATCACGGCCGTGACGCGCAACAGACCTATAAATAAGAACGCAGCAGACAGAACTGAAGAGTTTTTGGGGGTCCATTTGAAGGCATTTGGAGGCTGCAGCTGGGCTAGGGTTTCAACCCTAGAAGGGAGCCAAGAGGGATTGCTTTGAAGAAGAAGGAAAGCTCACATGGAGCCTCTTCTCTCCTCTTCCTTCCTATTTCTCTGGTTTGGTTTTCTTTGTTTTATGAGTAGTTAAATCCCTGTGTTGGGATTAGATGTAATCAAACTTATGTTTATGTATTTATCTTGACTGATTAATCTATGTTCATGTCTTCATATTAGTGGTTATTTTTCTGTGCTTAATGCTTGTTGTGGCTAGCACCCCCATGACTCGATTTGTGTTTTGGTATGCAATGGGAACGTTCATATCATAACCGGAACTGAATTTAATCACCTAGTAAGCCTTGTATCTAGGAATGGAACTAGGTTTATTAGTAATCGCGTAATCCCTAATCTTAATGCAAATTAATTAATCTAGGCCACCTAAGGAATTAGGGTCTATTAGTGGATTGAGGCTCTTGCCATCCGAGGAATCGGGGTTTGAGTAGTTTAGTGGATTGATTTTAATATCTGAAGAATGAATGGGAGGTATCTAGTCCTGATAGTGCATGAGTTAGAGGTTTGGTGAAGTCTAGTCCCAACATATCCTTTCTGCACCCCAAGTGTTTGTCAAAAGTCCCCAAAGAACTTTTCCCTTTTCTTTTGTTTGTTTTACTTTCTCTTGATAAATAGTTTAGTCTAGATAGTTGCTGAGTTTGTGAATTGGTACTTGACATCCAATCCCCGTGGATACGATAACCGGTCTTACCACCGTATGACTTGCACGACTGGGTATACTTGCCCAGATCCGTCCAACAAGTTTTTGGCGCCGTTGCCGGGGATTGGTTTTGCCAATATCATTAGTAACAGAGGAGGCAACTAATTTAGACATTTTTATTCTTTTTTATTTTTCTGTATATATTTGATCTTTTTGTTTTGAGTTGTGTTTGTGCAAGGTGGACGAAAGTCATGGAAAATTTTTATTATCCACCTGATGAGGAAGCCTCACGTCACGCTTTGGAGGACAACTGGTGTTTGGGAGATGTCATGGACTTGATGGATCATGTTACTCCCGCACAAGTTGATTATACGACGGGAAGGCTTATATATAACTTCTCCGAGGAGGATTGGGAAACCTTTTGCTCATATTTGCCACCTCCACCACCATGTATGATTCCCATAGAGCCACAAGAATCAGCATTTGAGAAAAATCTGGTTGTGGGAATGGATCACAATGAAGATGAAAAGGTGGTGGTAGATGAACAACAAGAAGAGGAATTACCTTCCACACATCCTTGGAGAGAAACAAGTGAGAAGGCAGTGCATTTGGAAAGCACTCCCTCCACCATGCTTGCTGAATTTACTGCATTAAATAAATATGTTGGCTTGCATGCATGTGTGGATAATGGTAAGTTAGCCCCTTCCACTTGTATGTCACACTTCCTCTTGAAAATTCCACTTGACCCAAGAGGAAGTGAGTTTATAATTGCAAAGGTCAATGGAATTTCCACCCAATGGCTGGGTGGAATTGAGAATAAAGTTATATTACTGCTACAATCACCACCCCAATTTCCATTTGATCCGGGAGGAGGATCCTAGGATAATTTTTAATAAGTCAAGCTAGTGACATTAAAGAAGCGCTTGTTGGGAGGCAACCCAAGTTTTATTTCCCTTTTCCTTTTTCCTTTTTTCCTTTTTGTTTAGTTAGATTTGATTTTTGATTTTTAAACTCTTGAATAATTTGAGAAGATCAAGAGTTTTCTTTTACTAATAAAATTGCCAAGTGATTCCAGGGTAAGAAGGAAGGAGGGAAGAGCAAGAAGACAAGAAAAAGCAACCCAATTATCATGCAGTTCATTCTGACTAGGCATGTGAACCAACACCCGTTACCGCCTCGGTAAGCCGTTCCAATTTTTATTTTCTTTTATTTTATTTTTCTTCTCGCTCCATCTTGATTGTTTACATTGGGGACAATGTAAATTCTTAAGCTTGGGGTAGGGGTATTTTGCATTTGCATTTTGCATGTTGCATTCATATAGTCTTGCATTATAGCTTTGCATGATCACATGATTAGATTACCCTTGCTTAGATTTTGCATCCAATTGTGAAAACTAAGTGCCCAATAATTTGAGATAGTGAATTGTTGAACCCAATTTGTTATTCTTGTGATATGGTTGCAAATGAAAATGTTTGAGATAATCTTGGATAGTTGATAATTAGCATATGGTTCTGTGGACTTGTGTTTTTCATTGATTCTGAACTAAACTGTGAGATTTTGAGCCACAAAGGGGCACTCACAAAATTTTACCCCATTCCTTGTGTTAGAGTGTTATTCCTCTTGGTTTGTTATTCTCTAGAACTTGACTTGAAACCATTTTGAAGCTTAAAAATTTTTGAAAATATTTTTGAAAATGATTGAGGCACTAGGTATTTTTCTGGCCTTCTGAGTTTTGAATGATAAAATGCTACACCTTAGTTGCCCAATTTTGAGCCTGAAAGAATAAAAATGTTTTTCTTGGTACCTTGAAATGTTTTGATAAATATGTTGGATAAGGGACCTTCTAAAGTATTACAAAAAGGGTAAAAGGGTAGTTGAAAAAAGTTTGGGAAAAGAATCAGAAAAAAATAATTCTCTTGATTTGAAAAAATCTCCCCTTCTCCAAGAAAAAGAAAAACAAAAGAAAAGAAAATAAAAATAAATAGAGAAGGGGATGACAAAAAGAAGTGAAAAATAAAAAGAAAAAGAAAGAAAAGAAAGGTGAAAAAATAAATTGAAAACCCAAGAAGGTATTTTAGAAGGTCATGTTTTGCAATGCTTGATGTTTATGTAGCCTTTTGGAATGTCCTTTTCTTGTTATCCCCACCTAACGATTAATCCCATGGCCACGTTACAACCAAATAAAAGACCTCTTGATTCTAAATTGTTTTCATTAATAAAGTAGAGATGTGGTTGATAGTCAAGCCTATGGTAGGATTCATTCCTTGAGGAAAATTGAGTGAAATGTCTTATCCCCTAAACACTTGAGTGAGGTTAGAAAGAGAGCCAAGCAAATGAACAAGCTTGGGGTGAGCTTCAGGTGAGAAAGAGTGCCCAAATCAGTGAGAACATGAGTCTAAGGAACCTAAGCCTCTAATTGGACTTGAATTGATTGTCTCTTACTGAATTGTTTGAATTGTCTATTGCTTGGATTATTTGCTCGGGTTCTTAGTTCACTATCAATGTTCTTAGTGTGATTTTACATGATATTTTCTATATACTTTTGCATGCATTTTGCATATAGATTAGGCATTCTTTATTTGGTTTTTATTAGATTTTCCCTTGGAACGGGTGAAGCGGTGTGTTGGTGTTGTTTTGCAGGAATTCAATGTAAAAATGATCAAAATCAGCCATGGTGGAGCTTGGATGAAATAGAGCTTGAAAAATGAAGAATATGAGCCAAACAGAGCCCATCACGGCTTGGCCGTGATGACCATCACGGCCGTGATCAAGCAGAGCAGAAGGCAAAAGTCAGAGACTGTCACGGCCTGCCCGTAATAGACATCACGGCCGTGACCAACCAGAAAATTAGGGTTTCGCGTCGCGAAACTCAGCTCGCCCCGCGAGAGCTCAAAAGTTGAAAACACGCCTTGGACAGAACGCGTCACGGCCAGCCCGTGATGGCCATCACAGCCGTGACGCGCAACAGACCTATAAATAAGAACGTAGCAGACAGAACTGAAGAGTTTTTGGGGGTCCATTTGAAGGCATTTGGAGGCTGCAGCTGGGCTAGGGTTTCAACCCTAGAAGGGAGCCAAGAGGGATTGCTTTGAAGAAGAAGGAAAGCTCACATGGAGCCTCTTCTCTCCTCTTCCTTCCTATTTCTCTGGTTTGGTTTTCTTTGTTTTATGAGTAGTTAAATCCCTGTGTTGGGATTAGATGTAATCAAACTTATGTTTATGTATTTATCTTGACTGATTAATCTATGTTCATGTCTTCATATTAGTGGTTATTTTTCTGTGCTTAATGCTTGTTGTGGCTAGCACCCCCATGACTCGATTTGTGTTTTGGTATGCAATGGGAACGTTCGTATCATAACCGGAACTGAATTTAATCACCTAGTAAGCCTTGTATCTAGGAATGGAACTAGGTTTATTAGTAATCGCGTAATCCCTAATCTTAATGCAAATTCATTAATCTAGGTCACCTAAGGAATTAGGGTCTATTAGTGGATTGAGGCTCTTGCCATCCGAGGAATCGGGGTTTGAGTAGTTTAGTGGATTTATTTTAATATCTGAAGCATGAATGAGAGGTATCTAGTCCTGATAGTGCATGAGTTAGAGGTTTGGTGAAGTCTAGTCCCAACATATCCTTTCTGCACCCCAAGTGTTTGTCAAAAGTCCCCAAAGAACTTTTCCCTTTTCTTTTGTTTGTTTTACTTTCTCTTGATAAATAGTTTAGTCTAGATAGTTGCTGAGTTTGTGAATTGGTACTTGACATCCAATCCCCGTGGATACGATAACCGGTCTTACCACCGTATTACTTGCACGACTAGGTATACTTGCCCAGAAATCGTCCAACAACTAGTTCTCCATTACAAAAGTAAAACAACTATCTAAACTAAAAGAAAAACAAAAGAATAAAAACCAGATCAGAAAACTAGCCAAAACTGACTAGCCCCCGCCTCAGTTCTCTCTAAAACGCTTAAATACAATTTCTGGATTTCGCTGGCTCGCGAGGCGAAGCACAGATCGCGACGCGAATTTTGTGAACAGTCAGCAACCTTTGGTATTCTCGCGAGGCGAACACACCTTCGCGAGGCGAGAATCTGAAGAGTCTTCTTATTACGCCCGTTATGAACATCAGGGGCCAACCGTGATGCTTTCTGACTTCCAGACTCGCGAGGCGAATGGATGCTCGCGAGGCGAACGCTTCAACTTCAAAACTGCCACAGCCGTGACCTTCAACACGGGTAAACCGTGATAGTTTCTGACTTTCAGGGCTGGGTGACTCGCGGGGCGAACCAGAATTATTTCCTTTTTATTAACCTGAAAACAGAAAATAGAATAAGTATTTTATTTAACTCTAAATCAACTAAATTAACCTAAAAATACTTTACAGACTAAAAATCTTACTTAAGGACAATCACGTCTAATTTGGGTGAAAATGATATAAAATAAGCACAAAGCCATGGTCTTTACTAGTTATAAAACCGGTCAACCAGAGGCTCATCAAAATACCCCAAACTTAAACTTTGCTTGTCCTCAAGCAAACTAAAACTTAAAAACTCAAAAAAGGACTCAAGACATGGCTAAACATGGCAAGCTTAAGGATTCAATCAACTTTACACAAATTTCAAGCAACTTACCAAACTTTTTTTTTTCCTTCAATGTTCCCCCCTTTACAAACAAAGCAACCCCCACATGCATTTATTCTAAACAGTTGAGAATTTCATCATTCAGGCAATCAGAAATCTAAGCAAGGGATCTAAGTCACACACAAGAGGGAGATCACCAACTTCAAACAACTGCCTTCCTCACAAGGGCATTTAGTGTTCACTCAATCACTCAGTTTGTCAGGCTAACAACATTCACTCAATTTCACTTTTAAGAGCACTTCCCATAAATTTGATTTTCATCTCTAAATGATTCCCACAGAAAACATGCAAGCAACATCAAAAGGACTTTTATGGGTTGTAATGGGGCCTGGCTAAGGGTAGGATATACAAATGTACTAGGCTGAGGACCCTAGGAACTAAGAGAGCATGAACATTATTTACACTTTGAAATTCCACTCAAGTTCCTTTTCTCATTTTTCTTTATGCCTCTGGGTGGCTACAGCCTTTTATTCTAATACTTTTATTTTTAACATTTTTACAATTTTCTCTTCTTTTTTTTTCTCTTTTTTTTTCTTTTCATTTTTACACTTTTCTTTTTTTCTTTTTTTTCTTTTTTTTTTTCAATCCCAAACAACACATTGCACCTGGTAGCCACCCCAAACTTAATTTCTTGCACCCATTCTAAGATTACATGCTCTCCTAATCCTAAGATCGGGTTAACATGGTTTTCCAGATTTTTGGGCTTATAACATTAGGTTATCAAGATTTAACAGGCTAATAGGCTCAATGGGGCTAACTAGGGAACATGCATTAGGAATTGGTCATTTTAGGCTAAGTAGCTATTTACAAATAAAATGCCTAAATCATTTGAAGCAAACACATAATCATGCAAACCAAAAAGAGACTCAAGCAAATTCAGGAAAGTGCAACTTAAAAAGTGATTTTCACACAGTCAAAAACATGTTGGAGGCTCAAAACCTCACCTGGACATTATTTTGCAAATTGTTTGACAGAGATTCTATCCCTAGTGTGTGCTTCCTATCACCCCAAACTTATCATAAATCATGCTATCATAATAAAATCTCAAAGTTCAGTTTCCAATCATATGGGGATCATTTTTCAAAAAAATTTCCAATCCTATGGGGAAAACAGTCAACACTATCATGCAATCCATCTATGCACATTCAACCAAATCCATCAAACTTGCCAATACCAGACTCAACACAACTCCTGAGCTTCTCAAATTATTCAGGAGCTTTATTCAAAGAAAAGGAAAAACAAGACAAAACAAAAACTACAACTAGTTCCCTCCCCCACACTTAAAATATGCATTGTCCCCAATGAAACAACATAACAATAAAATCAGAGTGAGGGAAAGGAAAGGGAACTCCCTGATCAAGTGGCAGTGTAGGAGCTTCCGCCTGGATCCCATTGTCTGTGATACAGTGGCCACAGGATGCTCAAATTGTGAAACGATCCTCCCGGATCCCATAGTATGCAGCATAATGCCCACGTGATGGACGAAGTCTGGAAGCTCATTCCGTGCCTCCCTAACTTGCAGCCTTTATATGGAGATGAGTGCTTGATAGTCATGGTAACTCCGCCAAGTGCGGCGGACTTCTCACTCCCTCTTGGGTCAAGGTTGACCTCTTTCTCAATAAAATCCTCCCAATAGAAGTGGGGCTCAACCTCTTGGACTGGCCATGGTGCAAAATCCAAGGGTGCAAAATCCAGAGCTTTTGGTTCCACAGGGAGAAGTGGCTGCTCAATGGATGGTATAGCTGGAACTTCGGCTGAACAAACAACATCATTCTCACTATCATCCTGCAAAATAGAATCAAGAAACTGGCCACAAACAGCACACGGGTTAGTGTCAGTACAGTCAGTACATGTAGTAAAAGAAACTGAGTTAGTAAAGGTCTGATTGTCTGGACTTTCTGCACACGGTTCATCCACCCCATCACTTTCAACACCTGCATCTAAGACCAAAGATTCTTCTTTATCCTCAAGCACGGTGGAGCAAATGTTCTCCTGATCCTCCTGATGCTCATTTCCTATATGAACATGGCCCTCAACCTCATCTGTCTCCTGTTCCATATGGATGCTTTGCTTAACATACCTTTCAAAATAACATTCTACACACAAAGCAGTGCCAGAACAATAACAATCATCACATGCATTAGAATCAGGGGATTCAACACACAGTTCATCAATAGAAACATTATCAGAATCATCATCAGAAATATTTTCAGGAATAACTTTCTGTGAATCTTTATGTTCTTCAAGGGGCTGTGGAGTTAGCATTGCAGCCGAGTTGGCGACAACTTGATCAATTAGAGCGGACAACTTCTGAGATTCAGCTTGGCTCCTCTGGTATTCAGCCTCCATCCTCTGTTGGAATTCAAGATTGCTCGCCTCCATCATCTGTTGAATTTCGAGAAAGTTTGCTTCCATTTGTGCATTCATTTGCTTGATCAGGTCCTCCAGTGAAGGTTCGGAAGGTGCAGCTCTGAAGGCAGGATAGTATGTAAACAGGAAGGCTTCCTTCAAATCAAACCAGCTTGAGATGGAATTCTCATCAAGACAATACAACCAATCCCTTGCAGCGCCTTCAAGTGAGAACTGGAAAGCTTCCATCTTGATGTGGTCTTCTGTTATTCCTGCAGGTCTCAGCATTATAGAGCAAGCAGCCTGGAATTCCCTCAGATGCTCCTGCGGATTCTCACCTGCAAGACCACTAAACCTTGGCAACCAGTGTGATAAACCATAAAAATCAGGAAAATATATGCATGGTGGTGGTTCATAGTAAACATTAGGCATATAACCATATCTGTGATTATCCATGGGGGGTGCTAAAATTCACAACCAGACAAAGCAGACAAAACTAATTTAGCAAAGAGATTTTTTTTTTAAATTTTATTTCCTGCTAACAACAACAAACAAGAGTCCCCGGCAACGGCACCAATTTTTGGTCGCGCTGTCGCCACGCACCAAAAAGAACGAGCGTTTACAAAAATAATGTAGATAGGGAAGCGACAACTCGAGTATCGTCTCTCAAGGACTCTTTGGTGTTGTTATTATTAACAGAAAATCAGTAAAAGTCAGATTTTGGGGGTTTGGAGTGAATGCAAATAAAGAAAACAAAAACAAAAACAATGCAAACTAGAAATTATCAAATAGCAAAGAAACGATTAACCTAATGTTCTCGGTTTCCCACTATCATTGGTTCATATAAATCCAAGCCCTAAGCAGATTCTAATCCCCTCCCGGTTGTAGCAACAAATAACAAACGAAATTCGCTACTACGGATGTATGTTCCTATTCCCGAAATAACAAACGGGGTTAAGCTCTCATGAACAAACGAACATGAATGAACGCACGCGAAATAACAAACGCGATTAAGTATAAGAACATAGCATCACCGAAATGAATCAATACAATACTATACATTCCTGAAATAACAAGCAGAAACATGTAGCATTGCATTGAAAAGAGAATAGCAAATGAAAACAGGAAATACAGAACCTCAAATGTAAATGGAAACCAATCCCAGTAGATTAATCAAGGAGACTAGTTCTCCATTACAAAAGTAAAACAACTATCTAAACTAAAAGAAAAACAAAAGAATAAAAACCAGATCAGAAAACTAGCCAAAACTGACTAGCCCCCGCCTCAGTTCTGTCTAAAACGCTTAAATACAATTTCTGGATTTCGCTGGCTCGCGAGGCGAAGCACAAATCGCAATGCGAATTTTGTGAACAGTCAGCAACCTTTGGTATTCTCGCGAGGCGAACACACCTTCGCGAGGCGAGAATCTGAAGAGTCTTCTTATTACGCCCGTTATGAACATCAGGGGCCAACCGTGATGCTTTCTGACTTCCAGACTCGCGAGGCGAATGGATGCTCGCGAGGCGAACGCTTCAACTTCAAAACTGCCACAGCCGTGACCTTCAACACGGGTAAACCGTGATAGTTTCTGACTTTCAGGGCTGGGTGACTCGCGGGGCGAGATATTCTTCGCGGGGCGAACCAGAATTATTTCCTTTTTATTAACCTGAAAACAGAAAATAGAATAAGTATTTTATTTAACTCTAAATCAACTAAATTAACCTAAAAATACTTTACAGACTCAAAATCTTACTTAAGGACAATCAAGTCTAATTTGGGTGAAAATGATATAAAATAAGCACAAAGCCATGGTCTTTACTAGTTATAAAACCGGTCAACCAGAGGCTCATCAGTATCTCTTGAGATTAAGATTAGAGCCTGATGATTGAAGTGTCATGCATTATCTTTATAAAATTGATTGAATCGGGTATGAGACCCACTGAAATAATACTTGTTGTTTGCCTACGAGTAATGTTTAAAATGTCAATATGCCAAAGTGTTGTATGTATCATGTGTATGGTTGTTGTGCGATATATCCGTTGTTGGTATCTCACTCTTTCATTTCTACTTGTTATTCTCTCTTCCTTTTGGTATCGCCGTATGTACATGAGTCCAGATGGATCCCAATATCCCGCTAGTGCCAACAACATCAAAGACTGAGGTCTTCGACGACGCAGGGGATGCTGGGGCATGGTAGATACACCCAGGGGCGACATCTGCCACATACCACGGAGCCATCACCACGACCAATCTAATTGCTGAAGGAGACTCAATCCGTAGAAGTCACACTGTGGAAACTAGGAGGGTAGCTCTGCCTCCGATCTGGTATTACCTTCACACACTGCGAGCTCACGGACTGCTACATGAGCCACCACCTCTTGACGTAGAGCCGGCAGCGCCGATTGAGGAGGACTCCGAGGAGGACCTTGAGGAGGACTTTGATGAGGTCATGGTGGAAGATGAGCCGGTGGATCACGTTATGGATCATGATGATGACGACGATTCTGTTGATGAGGGCGGCAACGTTATAGACCCATTACCTGAGGCCTTGTCTCGTGGGAGCCCTTGTGGAGACCCTGCTTGCAACCAGTGTCAGTAACCTGTTTGGAGCATTTTGTGGATAATCTTCCATCATCTGACTTTTAGAGTTATCTTTTGGATGTGGTTCCGGACCCTCTTTCCCTGTGTCTTACTTACTTTTTTTTTTTAAAGTTGTAACTCTTAGATGCCTACATCTGTTGAAATGGCCATTGATAAGGCCCTATCTTGTGTACTGAAACTTGGCTTTCATTGGGATGTGTTATATATGTATGCTGTCTTCAATTCATGTTCTGAGTGTTCATCACCTTTATCCTCCTTCATCTCAAAAAAAAAAAAATTTAACTACCGTTTTTAGTGTACTCATCCATCGAGAAAACAATACTTTCAGAAAGTAACTAGCATTGTAAATCAGAAATATTTCCGCAATTGAGTAACCATGTGACGCCGGGTTTAGGGTGTCACATTGAGTTGACGTAAAAAGTTACACTTTTAACGACTGCTCCAATAACGTCAGGATTATTCAGAAGTCCAAAATCAATTTTGACTGACGTAAAAAGCACTCAATACAAATGTAATACCCGCCAAAAATGGTACAAGGTTTTTTTAAATAAAATAAATAAATAGTAAAATGAAGAATTTGTTTGGTATGTTATAAATTATTTATAACATGAGGAAATTATTAAGAAAAATAATTATTATTATGTACTTCAAAAAAATAAGAAAAAAATATATAAATGGGTTATCATAATTAAGTTAGAGACATATTTCATTTGCACCCAAGGGCTAAGTAATGAGTTAACATAACATTAAGGATGTTTTGGTAAAAGTGATATGGTATAAATGGTTAGATGGAGGAGGATGGGCAGTCATTAGCAACCCTAGAAGAAAAGGCGAAGAAGATAAGAAGAAGAGAAGAATAAAAGAATGAAAGGAGAAGACAAAGAGGAAAGAGTAACAACAAAGGGAGAAGGAAAGAGATATCCAAGAACTTCAAACAAGGTGAGGGATCTATGATTTTTTTTGGGGTTAATTTTCATGGATATTTTTGAGGGATATGAAATAGGTTGATGATGGTTGAAATAAGGATGTTTGTGAGTTGTTTTGGGTGAATCCCTTTCATGAAAATCGTTTGGAAATGTTTAGGTTGATTATTCTTTGACTAATATGTTAATGGTGAGTTATTATATCTGTTTGGTTGAACTCTAAAAATTGGGGGTGAGGAAACTCCAATTTTGGAGCTTGACGTTTGGTGTTTTTCTTAGGGGATCTCGGTTTTTGTTTGAAATTCTGACAGACATGCGATAAAAAAATTATAACTAGAGTTTTAGATATCATATTAATATGAAATTGGTCACGTTTGAAAGCTAACATCTAGAGATACATAGTGTATAAATTTCGTTATTTTTGGAAACCTGGGCTATTCTCAGTTACATTTTTAAAACAGGGTTAAGGCTGTCCCGAATGTACCCTGACAGCCAGCGCTCAAAATCATATCTTGGTTAATAAAATTCGGATTGAGATAAAACTTGTTGCATTTGAAAACTGAAGTGTAGGAGTATGTTGTGGTTAAGTTTCGTGATTTTAGGAGATCGGAGGAGGTCCCAGTTTAATTTTTAAAATAGAGTATTGTATGTCTTGGATGTACTCAAACAGATTTTACTTCAAAATTTATATTTGGAGTTGTAGAGTATCTTTTTATGTGAAACTAGTGTCATTTGAAAGTAGACATGTAAGTTTTGTTGTGGTTAAAATTTCAGAATTTATGGACCTCTATAATATTCCTAGTTTTCATTTAAAGTTGGCCTCGGTTTGCTGGAAATATTATCATCAGTCATGTATTGGTGGAATTTATGACTATACTATGATGTGTATCTTAGTGTGGTTGCCTTTCGAATATTGATTCCCTCTATGGTTGAATTTTAGTGAAGGTGTTTATTCAATGGATTTTTATCTACGTTGTGAATATATATTATATTAGATTATATTAATGTACATCTTGGAAAGTATCAATAAAGTGATGAAAGTGTGTGAATGAAATGATTGTGTTGTTGTCACCATGGCTATGATATGGAATAGAATAGTTATGAATATGTTAAATTATGTGTTTGATTATATGGTATGTGAATAAAGAAATTAGTGGTGATATGATAAATGTGACTATTTGTATGTTCATGGTGTAACTTTTGGAATGAACTTATCAAGTGATGATAGTATGTGAGTGAAATGACTACAATGTTGCCTATATGTAATTGTGATTGTGAATGTTATGGGATTCATTGAATACCGCTGAGATGGTTATTCAAGATATATTATGAAGCACAGTGAGCGTACGTTATGATAAGGCATGATTTATTGTACTTGCTGCTTTGGTATGATGCTTAGACATTGGACAAGACTTGGTGTATCCGACCGGTCAATGGATTGGACCGGTATATAAATGTGACCGTCGGAGCGTGGGGCCTCTAGTGAATACCCCGGAGTTCGGAGGGTGGTTGTGTAGTGACCGAGGTCACTTGCCGGTCAGCGGACTCGACCGGGATATAAATACGACCGTCAGAGTGGGAGACTCTAGTGAACAACTCCAAGGGGATACACAAGCATCTTGCCCAATGGCAAATTGACTTCATAGCGAGTGAAGATTTGCTATGTAAGCTTATATACAATGTGAAGAACTCAGTGAGATATTTATGGAGTTGCTTATATATATTGTACTATTTTGCTATTATGTTTTGTTTATCCCTCACAGAGTTCTGGGACTCACCCCCGCCCTTTTTGGTTTTAGCTTCAGGTATTCCACGAGTGGAGCCATCTCAGGGAGCCCATGCACTTGTGTAGTGCGGGCAGCTGCTACTATTTCAGTTTCTTGTGGCTTGATTTATTGTCATATGAGAATCTTCTGTTGTTTGGAGTTTTAAACTTCATTCTAGTTGTAAGCTCATTTGGGCTTTGTTTTTTTTAAAACTATTGATGTTGACTCGGGGCCACCCTTGGGTTACTTTTGGTATGACATTTTACTTTGATAATTACTTATGATATTCAATATATCTTGTTATGATGTGACTTATACGTGCTTGAAAGGCATTGGGAATAGGACAATGAAGTTCTATTCTGGCCGGTCAGGGACGCCTAAGTCGGGTCCTGACATTCTCCATCTTAAATTTTAGGACGTACTAGCTATGACAACCCATAAATTTTGAATTCCCCTTAAAAATAATGATAATAACAATGTTTTTTTTTTAAGTTAAAATAGAATATTTTAAAAGGGAGAGATTGATTTGACTTGACGTCTTCTTAATTTTTGTTTTTGGACGTATGAGTCATGATAGAATAGAAATCTTGAAGTCCCCTTAAAAATTAAATAATAATGAACCAATTAACATAAATTATTTTAAATTAATTAAAACAAATATCTCCAATTATCAAATTAAAATAGAATGTTTTAAAAAGAGAGGATTGATGACATCTTATTATTATTTGTTTTTACGACGTATGAGTTGTGACAACTTATAAATCTTGAAATCCTCTTAAAAATAATTATAACAATATAAACATCATTTTTAATAAATTGGGCGGAATTAAGTTAGTTGTGATAACTAGGTTAATTCCATTTGTTTTTAGGATGCTTAAGTTGTGACAGCTCGTAAGTTCTAAAGTCTCTTTTATTAAAAAATATATAATATAAAAAAAACTTCACTTAAAAAATGAATGCAATAAAACTAACCAAGCCACGATTATTTTTAAGAATTATTGCCTCTGGATTTCACATCACACCAGGGAAAACGAAGGAGCGGAATAGATTATTGTGTCAAGAAAAAAAATTTAATTTTTATAATTTTGTGTTTATTTTATTTTCTATTTTCAAAAAGGGCAAAATTTATATTTACAAAGTTATTAAATAATTTGAACAATTAACCTGAGGTATCGTTATTAGATTAGGTGTAATACATTCTTTACTCGTAACCAACTCCTAAACTCAATCTAATTTTTTAAGATTGGTTCTCCTTTAATTATTAGGTTTACCAATATTTTTTGGAAATAAAATTTTTTTGGGGCGACTCCCTATTCTTGACGTGTTTTTAAAATTTTGGTTCGCCTTTCTGTCACGACCCCAATTGTGACAGCAGGGAATCGCGACACCATTCATAAGCATTTGAGTTCCATTTCGTAGGAGTAATTGTCATGATATTCTTGTGTATGTATCCTCATGCAACATTCTTTACTAAAAAATCTATATATATATAGGTTCCTCAATTGAGCTGTGTACATGTGATTATATCAATGTTTTACAAAACGGTTTAACCCGTGCGGTTCAATCGGTTGGACCATCAACCAATGCTTCTCTGGTCTTGGTCTGATTAGAGAATTGGAAAAATAGTGTAAGCATGTAAAAATAGGTTAAACCTGCATAAAACCGGTTAAACTGGCGAAAAACCGATTTTCGAAAACTTGTTGGATCATTTTTTCTTTTCTTTTTTCTTTTTTTTTTTTTAAAAGAAGGAATGTACTTTTGGTTTGGTTTGTTTGAGGGCTGAGGGCTCCGGTCTAGACTCAATTCACCTGGGTTGAGAGCTCTTACATATTACAGTTAATGTAGTTCAATATTGAAATTATAACAACTGGTTACTGAATTTTCAATCGAACAATTTAGACTTTGTATGAAAAGTTGAAACTTTGATTGAAATTTGACTTGTTAATTGATCTCTAATGTATATTGGCTAAAATAAATTTTTGGTCATTTATCTTTTGGGTAAAATTCATTTTGGTCCTTTATCTTTTAAAAGATTCAAATTAGTCCTTTATGTTTCAAAAGTGAACAAAGTGATCCTTTCCGTCAACTACCATCCATCTGCAGACAGAAAACGTTAATGTGACATAAAACTTAAAAAAAGGGAAAATTAAACCCAACCTAGATCTGGTTTAGGGTTAAGACATTTCTTGCTTCATCTTCATCATATGGAACACAAGTGACCAAGGAGGCGGAGGCAGTAACGGTCTGTGACGGCGGCGCGGCTCGGGATGGTGGTACGGCTCGTGGGGCACGGCAGATGCGTACGAGTCTTGGTCTGAATTAGCTCGTGGAGCATGGCGGCGGATTCGTGATGGTGACGTGAATGGAGAACTAGACGAAGTTCCTCGCGAGAACACGACGGTTCGGTTGCGGATCTGGGATCTGTTTCTTGTGGCGGTGACGACGGTGAAGAAGAGCGGCAGCGTCTGGCGGAGTCTTTGGTGCGGTGCTGGTTCAGATCTGGTTCAGATCTGTCTGTGTGTTTTTGTTTTTTATTTTATTTTTTTATTGGTTTTTATGAGATGATGGTGATGGATTGTGGTAGGGAGAAAAAATGGTTGGGAGGAGTTTGATGCTACTGGTTGAGGAAGGAGCTCGGCGAGGAGGATCCATGGAGTTGAGTGAATAAGGTTGTTAGGGTTTATGTTTTTGGGTGGCAGAGAAATTTGATGGGGTTGAGAAAAGATGAATGGGTTGTGGTAGATGAATGCTTTTTTCCTCTGATAGTCATATGTTCATGTTTTGGGATTTGCTAATGTTAATATTTTTTGGTTGATGTGAATTGTTTATGTTAATTTTCTACTTTTGTTGTGATTTATGTTCATATGGAGGAACATTTTCTGGGTTTCTGAATTAGTGTTCATCTTTGATTCATGATGTTCATGTCATGCTTGGTGGAGTTCGGTGGTTTGGAAGAGGGTGGTGGTAAGAGTGAGAGTGAGGAAGAAGAACAGTGACATGTGGCTCCACCTAATTGGTCAGAAACTGCCACATATGCTCTTATTAACGGTGCCACTAACAGACCTGACGGAAAGGACGAGTTTGAGTAACTTTTGAGAGATAAATGATCAAAATGAATTGTTTTAAAGATAAAGGACCAAAACGAATTTTCAGCAAAAGATAAAGGATCAAAAAAGTATTTTAGCCAATATATATTTGTAATTATATATACATGTGTTCCGGTTCAACCACACATTAAACAGATGAAACGAATAAACCTTGAACCACTCTCTTCCCTGGTCTCTAATTAGACCCATTTTTTAAACATTGAATTATACACATGTTTAACCACAGTCCAATCACAATCAAGTCAATCTACTAAGAGATTCAACCATCGTTCAGTTTTCAATACTTTTTGGTATAATAAATAGATTAGTTGTCGGAATAAATTTCACATGTTCCCACAACATTACGTATATTTATACTCGCTCTATTCATACTTTGACATTTCAACGTTACATATTGGTGAGGCCCACTGTTCATTTTAATTGTTGAGCATATTATTATTTTTAATTTTAGGAATTAAACTGAAAAACTAAAACTAAAAATAAACTCAAGAATTAAATGGAATAGTAGACTCTACCACTATTTAATGCTAAAATGTCGAAGTATGAATAAATAAAGTGGGCATAATCCTACTTCCTACATGATGCATGCAATACTTTATTGTAACATAATCTTTAGAATTATTTATAACACAAGTTGACCATTGAATATGTAAAACATGTTTTGTGTTTATCCTTCTTTTATTTTACTTGGTGGGTAAAAAGGATTAACATTTTTTTAAGCAAAAAAAATATGCAAAGGCATCACTGTAGCGCAAGAAATCCAACTAGGTTGGCACCTCAGGAGCTATCAATCATCTAGAGCACACCTAGAATATATTAAAAAATCAAAATGAAAGAATACAAAAAAAACATGGGGGAAATATACCAAACCCATGAAAAAATCAAGTGAATCTATCACAAGGAAGGTTTGTCCTCTTACGTAAAAACTCCTCCCTAATAAAACTAAGAATTAAATCTCACCAAACTAATCCCTGAATGGAAGTGCCATAATTAACAAGCTTATCGGCACAAGAGTTCCCCTCCCTAAAATTATGAGAACAAATAAAAGTCATCTTCTTTGTGAGGGACAAGCAATTTATGTGATGCTATGTACTTTCAGGAAATTAATTTTGATGATGAGCAACAAAAGTAAAACAATTTATTGAGATAATGAAAGTGCAAGATCAAGGCAAGATCATCCAAGACCAAGCGAAGAACTTCAAGGGTATATAGCTTAAGATTGGTCTTAGGATTATTTGTAAGATTCAAGTGTATGATTGGCTATTAAAATTGAATTAATTAAAAATTGTTTTTAAAATTGAAAATGGGCTTAAGGTTTTTCAAAGAATTGGAAAAATGATTTCAATAACTTATGAAGTGAGCTAATTGTCAAAAATGTTTTTCATAAGTGTTAGAATGTTCTTTAGATTGAAAAATATCATTTTTCTGATAAAGAACTGCTCGTAATCGATTACCAGAACTCCTGTAATCTATTACCAACTTTTTGGAAAAATCAGTATTTCAAATTGTCAATCGTACTCGATTACTAGCACTCCCGTAATCGATTACCAGCTTTCTGGAAAACTTAGCATTTCAAACTGACAGCTCGTAATCGATTACTAGTACTTCTGTAATCGAATACCAGTCGCGAAAAAGTGATTTCTGGTGCAGAAAATGCTTGACAGCTGTGCAAAACGGCCATATTTTGAAACCCAACTATAAATACTCTGTAGCAGCCCAAAAAACCCTAGGTTAACACTCTAAGAACACTTGCCCAACATCTTTAACCTCAAGATTCAATCTTTCACTCTTGAAATCAAGATTTGAGCCAATCCTACACAGGAGTCATAGTGCTTCAACTTGTATTGATTCAACATTTTGAGGCATTCTTCTTTGTAATCACTTATTGCTTGATTTGTGTTGGTTAAAGAGAGTGAGGAATCTCTCTAGTTTGATTTGTAACAAGGGTGAGGTATCCCTTGAGTAGATTTGGAGACTCTTGCACAAGGGAGAGGTATCACAAGTGAAGAGGGCTCTTTGTAAAAGGGTGGGGAATCCCTTTAGAAGAAGAAGGTGAGGTATCCTTCTTGTATTGAGAGAAAATCTTGGGGTGAGGTATCCTTAAGTCCAAAGGGCGGGGTATCCCTTTGGTGAGTAGTATTGAGGCTCTTGCACAAGGTGGAGTATCCGAGTGGAGAGTGCTCTAAGGGTTGTAAAGTTTGAATTGATTATTAGTGGAAAATACTCACAAATGTATTGTGGGGAATGGATGTAGGTCACTCAAGGGAGTGATTGAACCAGTATAAATTCATTGTGTCCTTTTGTCATTCCTTATATTTTTATTTGTTCATTACAAATTGGTCTTGGTTAGAAAAAGGGGACAAAATTTTAAGATCTCAATCCCCCCCCCCCCCCTCTCTCTCTAAATTGAAGCCAGTTGGTAACAAGTGGTATCAGAGCTAGACTCTTGTCTAAAGAGCCTAGCAGCTTCAAGAGAAAGATGGCTTCAAATTGGCAACCTCGAGAGGGAGCTTCTCTTAGTGGTCCTCCGGCCTTCAATGGTGAAGGCTATTCCTATTGGAAAGAAAGAATGAAGATTTTCATTGAGGCGATAGATATAGATATCTGGGATGCTATTGAAAATGGGTCTTTCGTTCCTACTCATATGGTAAATTGGTTTTTGCTCAACAAGAGTAGAGATGAATGGACATATGAAGAAAAGAAAAAGGTTGAATATAATCTCCATGCAAAGAACATCATTACTTCGGCCTTGAGTTCGAATGAGTTCTTTAGAGTTTAAAATTGCAAGACGGCTCAAAAAATGTGGGACACTCTTCAAGTCTCACATGAAGGCACAAGTGAAGTAAATAGAGCAAGAACAAACACCTTGATCTGGGAATATGAGCTTTTTCGAATGAATCAAGGAGAAAGTATTTAAGAGATGCAAAAAAGGTTCACTCACATAGTGAATCAACTTGCTTCAATGGAGAAAACATTTCCAAATGAAGATTTGATCAACAAGATTCTTAGATGCTTGAGTAGAGATTGGCAACCCAAAGTCACCGCAATAGCGGAATCAAGAAATCTAGCAACTATGACCTTGGCCACTCTCTTTGGAATGTTGCAAGAACATGAGTTGGAGCTTTATCGCTTAGCGGAGCATGAAGAGAAAGACAAGAAGAAGAAGGGTTTAGCCCTTAAAACATCAACCTTCTATGCAAGTAATGAAAATTATGAAAATGATGATGAGGATGAGTTAGATGAGGATGATGAAAACATGGCTCTATTGGTTAGAAAGTTCAAGAAGTTCATGAAGAAAAAGAATTTTCAAAGAAGGAGCTTTCCACCAAAGAAGTTCTCAAGCAAAGAAGGTTCTTCAAATCCTCCAACATGCTATGAATGTGGCAAGCCGGGACACATGAATATGGAATGCCCCAACTTGCAAAAAGAAAAGAAAGGAAAGAGAGCTTACATAGCTTGGGAGGACAATGACATGAACTCATCAGATAGCTCCGATAGTGAAGAAGCCCAACTATGTCTCATGACTAATCATGAGAGCAAAAGTGAGGTAGAATCTAACTCTTCCATTAATTCTTATGATGAATTGCATGATGCATTTTTAGAATTGCATAATGATTCTATGAGGTTAGATAAGGCTTTAGATAATTCAAAGAAAATCGTTAGTTATTTTCAAAATCAAGTAATTGCCTTAACTAAAGAAAGGCTAGAGCTTAAAAAGGAAAACTATAGCCTTGGTTACATTAAAGGAAATTATGTTTGTGAAAAATGCATAAAGTATGAGAAGGAAGTTAAAGATCTTCAATGCATGATAGAAAAGTTCACTAATGGTAGAGATAACCTAAATGCATTGCCTGGAAATCAAAAGGCATGTTATGATAAAGCGGGCTTAGGTTTCAAACCTCTTGTGCATGAAAAATCAATTAAGAACATGTTTGTAAAACCTAAGGTTTCTACTAGTCCTTTTACTAGATGTTATTATTGTGCTAAAAAGTGACATACCGCATACATTTGCATGGCTAGAAAGAAAACAAGTGAGAAAAAGATATGGGTTCCTAAGGGAACATTTTATCATGCTAACCAACAAGGACCCAACAAGATTTGGGTACCTAAACAATCCCAATGAATTTTTTTTGTAGATGTGCTTCAAGTTGGTTTTGCAGGTAGTCCCAGCTCACTTCAACAAAAGAAAAATGTTAATATGGCCAATCTTAGGTATTGTATGAATGTTTGATTCAAAATGATATTTTGCTCAACCACTAAATAAACACAAGTTTGCATTTCATCGACTAGCTTATGCTTGTTTAAATTATTGACTAATTTTGTTGTAACACCCGGGTACCGACGAGGGCGGGGAGTGATCGCCGGTGCAAGAAGGCACGGACAAGGAGCGGCTCCTAGCAGGCTTCTAGGCAGAGGGACACATGAATGAACCGATTACACACCCGAATGAGAGGGATCCTGAGACTGTGTAGGTATGGGACTATACAGTTGAGGATGACTTATATGAATTGATCGGTACTACCTATACCAACAAGATGCATCTTCTCTTCGGTAGCCCATCACTTAAGAACTCCACAGTTAAGCATGCTTGACTTGGAGAAATTATGGGATGGGTGACCTCCTGGGAAGTTTTCCCAGGAAGCATGTGAGTGAGGGCAAAGCACGTCGAAAAGACCTGTGTTGGTTTGTGGGGACAGTCGTCAGTCCATAGAGCAGCCAGGGATGTTACAGAGAAGGCATCATGTCAAATCAATATCTTCCCCTTTTAAAACATTAATTTAATTGATAATTGATGACAATTATTTTAAATTATTTAAAAAAGACCTATACTCCCTCCGGTCTCTATTATAAGCAAAAAATAAATAAAACACACATATTAAGGTAGTTAGTTAATCTCATTGAATTTTGTAAAAAATTAGGCTTGTCACCTAAATTACCCTTCATCTAAAACTTCAATCTTCATTAAATGAGTCATTAGAATTTGTATTAAATGAAGGATATTTTGGAAATAATATCATTAAAAGAGTCATTGAAAAATAAAATTTGCTTATATATTGACCAAAAACTTTGGGACTTTTTTGTTTATAATAGAGACCGAAGGGAGTATTTATCAACAACTAATCAAAATACAACATTATCAAACTCTACAATACATAATGTAGGAATAATTAATTGATTGCTAAAATATTATCAAGATGCGTTTTCCTTCTCGTATTCACCGCGAGCTTCATGTTCATTGAGCCCGAATTGGAGCAACTCTTGATCATGAATCATCAGCTTGAAAGTCAAAGAACAAAACGTAGTACAATTCCAAGGCACATTAGATGATGTTTTCCAATAGGATTATAACATGTGTAACAACTCATCAACGAAAACATAACATGTGTGCGAGTTGTTACACATGTCTTAATCCTATTGAAAAACAACACCTAATATACTTATGCAATTATACTTAAGTTTTCTCCAAATTCAGATTCCTATCCATCGTCCAAGCCTTGGTGACTGCAACTTATTGCTCGTAGAAATTTTCATTAATCAAAGAGTCATTCTCCTTTTCAATAAAATACTCACATTGAAAACTTGTAACGAAATTAGAATCCTCTAAAACAAAAATAACTTCTCTAATATTTTTTACCATTAAAACAAAGCAATCCTCACATAATTTCAAACATTTAGGGCTCGTTTGGTGGTCAGGATATGATAAGGACGGATAGGATAAGAGAGCAGGATAGGAGTAGGATATCCACCACATAACCAACTGGATGAGCATGATAAGTTGTTATCCTATCCGACGTTTGGTATCCACCACATAACCAACTGGATAGCATTGTAATTTTAGTATGAATTTTAAAATTTTCATTTTTGTTCTAGATGTTTTCATATTTTATTCGATTTTAGTTTTTTATAATTTTCATTTTTTAAGATTACATAAAAGATAAAATTGTCCTTATAATAAAATTACATATAATATTTTAAAATTTTGTTTAAATTAAATTAATTTTTTATAATTTTAAATATTCATTTTTAGTTTTTACTTTACATATAGTTAAACTATTAGAATTGTTTTTTTTTTTGTTTTTAAAAATAATATAAAGTAACAAAATTAGCCTTGTGAGAAAATAAAAATATTTTTTAATTAATTATTAATATTTTTATTATTTTATGTTTTATTATACCTTTTTTGTAACCATATTATATTTTATTATACTTTAATTACTTTATATATAAAATATTTTTATACTTTATTATACTTTAAATCACCTTATTCTATCCTGTTGAGTTCTAACCCAGCTCCCCCTCAGGATAGAATTTTAACTAGATGGACAGGATAAGATAGGTGACAGGATTGGTTTATCCTATCCTGCTGACTGACCAAACAATAGTTTCAGACATGATATGATAGATTATGCTATCCTATCTCTCTTATGCTGATCACCAGATGAGTCCTTAAAAGAACCATAATACAATCACAATGTGTATGTTTGCGAAGACTGTTCTCCTACTATGTGTGCTATTGCCATCAAGCTCCGATGCTTTTAGTGACAAATCCGTGACGATCATTAACAAGTTGGAAGGTGATCTAGAGCTGAGGGTTCATTGCAAGTCTGCTGACGATGATCTCAGAGTGCATCTTATCTTTCCAGCTGAATCCTATGGATGAAATTTTCATGTTAACTTCCTCGGCACAACACAATTCTATTGTCACTTTCATTGGTGAGGACCTGCCTTTATATGGTTTGATATATTCAAAGCACATAGGGATGACCTTATCAATCTCACAGATTTCATTTACAATATAAATCAAACCGGCCCTTGTTTGCTGTACCCAAAGACTCACCACGATGCCATAAGCTACCCATGGAATAAGCAGTAAGACACACTGGATATCTCCATATTGTTATTCTTACAATTTGCCCATTTTATTTCTAGTGATGTAGAATGAAGAAAATTAACAAAAGTATGTACTATGACATTTGTCATCCATGAGAGAATTTCTATGGTACCTTGGAAGATTTGAAGGTTTTGGAATAGTTTTTTATTGATCAATGAGTGAGTAGCAGTGCATTTAATAAAGTCAAGTCAAATTTTTGTTTTTTAACCTGAAAACTTTTGCTGTTACATATTTGTCCTTAGTGACTAAATAAGTTTTTCACCTTTAAAAGTTAATTCTGGTTGTTATAAAAAAAGGTTAAATTCTGATTATTTAAAATTTTCAAAAAAATGATAAATTTTAAATTCTGATTATTTAAAAAAATTAAAAATATATGTCTCTAGGTTTCTAATTTAACCATAAAGTTTTGCGTGAGAAGGGTCTCAGGGGGTGGCATTCGGGCCACCAGCGGCCGCACAACGCAGAGGAGGAGTCTCACAAGGTGACGGCTATGCGTAGGAGAGAGATAGATTTGCGAGTTCCTTCACGACAGAGGGGGAAAGAGGAGAGAGAAAAGCAGTGGTGTGGTGGTGAGAGGGAGGAAACAAATATGTGAGTAGTGGGAGAAAGAGAAGAAAGGGGCGGGGATGAAGAGGATGGTGGCCGCGTGTGAGGTTATTTATTTGAAACAAAAAAATTATTCTTAAAAATTTACTTCTTTTTCAAGAAAATAAGGTTTTTCTGGAAAAGAATTTTAAAAAAGCAAAAATTACTTTTCCTGCGATTTGATGGTTTATAAATGAATTTCAAATGAAAAAGGATTTTCTGTAAAAGTGTTTTACTCGGCAGAGTTATTTCCAACAACTTGGATAAGTTGTGGAGTTTTGTTTTAGATTTGTGTTTCACAGAACGAAAAATAATTTTTAAAGTTGAAATATGGACCTAGTGACCAAGACGTCGGGATTCTAGTGTTCCATGGTGTGAATGGTGGACTGTGTGTCATTAAGTTGAATTTGTGAACTATGTGTCACATAAAAATTGTGTTGATTTTTGTGCGCTATAATTACGAATCTAAGACTGGTGCATCGGTCTAGAACTTCGTGATTTGCACATTCGAACTTTGTGTCCTATTGTTGAAAGTGAAAGATAGACTTAAATGTTTAAAAGTTGAGATGGTCGTAAGCCTTTGAGCTTCGACGGGGAAAGAATGAACAAAAAAAAAAGTGACGTGGAAACTGGAATAAAAACACTTTTGGGGATGTCACTCAAAATGTTGAGAGGGCTTTTGCTGATCTGAATTTTGTGCAGCAACAAATCCAAGATGTTGGTTACTCAGATTCCCTTCAAGATCATGAAAATAAGGCGCAAATTGACTTGCAAAAAGCTTTGTCTTTTGAGGAGGCCTTTTGGAAACAGAAGAGTCAGTTCAATTGGTATTCAAAAGGTGATAGAAACACTGCTTTTTTCCATAAAATGGCAAAAGTAAAACAAACTACAAAACAGATGACTGTTCTGAAAATGGGGGATGTGGTGATGGACTCTCCAGCTGATATAGAGCAACATGTTCTTGATTTCTATTCCAACCTCTATGCCTCTGAGAATGATTGTTCTGATAACGGATTGATTGATAGAGCCATTCCTCAGCTGGTCTCTTCTGCGGACAATTGCATATTAACCAATCTTCCGACTATGGAAGAAGTAAAGTCAGCAGTTTTTGCAATGAATGGATCTGGTTCTCCTGGTCCTGATGGTTTTGGGGGCTGCTTCTACCAATCGTTTTGGGACATTGTTTGTGTTGATGTTCATAGATCAGTTTTGCAATTCTTTACTCAAGATTGGTCGTTGCCTGGGTTGAATTCGAATTCTGTGGCTCTTATTCCAAAGTTCCCTAAAGCTATTAAAATTGAAGACAATAGGCCTATTGCTCTTGCTAATTTTCAATTCAAGATCATCACCAAGGTTCTGGCTGACAGGTTGGCTTTAATTGCCCCCAATATTATTTCTATTCAGCAAAGAGGTTTCATTAAGAACAGGCACATTTCTGATTGCATCTATTCTGCCTCTGAAGCTATTAACCTGTTAGACTCTAAATCTTTTGGTGGTAATGTGGCTTTTAAGTTTGATATAAACAAGGCTTTTGACACTTTGGATTGGGCTTTTCTTCTTAAAGTGCTGGATGCTTTTGGTTTTACTCCTAAGTTCTGCAGTTGGATTCTTACAATCCTTAAATCAGCTAAACTCTCTTTCATGGTTAATGGTCGTGCTGTTGGCTATTTATCTTGTAAGAGATGTGTGAGACAAGGTGATCCTCTTTCTCCTCTTCTCTTTTGCTTAGCTGAAGATGTTTTAAGCAGGAGCATCGATCTTTTAGTGAAATCCAAGAAGCTTTTGCCTATGGCAGGTCCGAGGGGGTTCCAAACTCCTTCCTATGTCCTTTATGCTGATGATATTATGGTTTTTTGCAAGGGAACCAAAAAGAACCTTTCCATGTTGATGTCTCTATTTGCTGATTATGCTAAGTCTTCTGGTCAGCATCTTAGCCTTGGTAAATGTAGGTTCTTTGCAGGGTCAGTTTCTCCAAGAAGACTGCAGGAGATTAAGTCCATTCTTGGTTTCCCTGCAGGCAGTATGCCTTTTAATTATCTGGGGGTTCCGATCTTTAAAGGAAAACCCAAAGTATTGCATTTACAGCCTATTGCAGATCGAATCAAGGCCAAGTTGAGTGCTTGGAAAGGTTCCCTTTTATCCATTATGGGTAGAGTGCAGTTGGTGAATTCTATTATTAATGGCATGTTGCTTTACAGCTTCCACATATACTCCTGGCCTGTTTCTTTACTAAAGTCTATTGATAGATGGATTAGAAACTTTGTTTGGTCTGGTGATATTCATTCTAAGAAGATTGTCATAGTTTCTTGGAAGAAAGTGTGCACTCCCTTAAAGGAAGGTGGTCTTGGCCTGAGATCAATCCGTGCAATCAATGATTCTGCCTTGCTAAAGCTAACCTGGGAAGTTGTTTCATCAAATGATTTCCGGGCTGCCTTCTTGAGAGATAGATTTTTCAGAAACAAAAAGTATCCTACACTTATTGCAAGTCATCCATTTGGCCTGGCCTTAGGAAATTCTTGTGCTTGGTATATGACAATTCCTCTTGGATTATTGGAGATGGAAAAATCATTAACTTTTGGAGGGATTGTTGGCTTGATATCCCTATTGTAGATGCTATTCATTTGCCTTCTAATCTTCATGAATCCCTTCGGGCTACTGTTCATGATTTCACATAAGTAATGGCTCTTGGTTGCTTCCCCCTGAATTATGCGAAAAGTACCCTGATGTTTGCGAAGAAATTGGCAAAGTGGTGATTCCAATCTGTGCTGATGAGAAAGACCAACTGGTTTGGAAAAATTCAGAATCTGGTGCTTTGTCTCTCAAAGAGGCTTCTCTGTTTCTCAACCCTGCTGCAGCTCAGAATTGGTGCCAGGTTCTTTGGTCTAATTATATCCCTCCATCCAGATCTTTTTTAGTTTGGAGAATCTTTCATTGCAAAATGCCAACTGATGATTGTCTCCGGAAAAGGGGTGTTATCTTAGTATCTATGTGTTCCCTATGTGGTGATTCAGATGAATCTGCTGAGCATTTGTTTTTACATTGTAAATTTGCAACCCACTTATGGAACTGGTTGAGTCATGCGCTGCAGTGTCTTCTAAATCTATCCTCAATTGATGCAATCTTCTCGGTTCTGGATAGAAATTGGAGCAGGCAGCTTAATTTGGTCATCAAGGCTGCCATCATCAAGGTGGTTTGGAAGATTTGGAGTTGCAGGAATCATTGCAGATTCAATAACGTCTTCATTCCTCCTTCGAGGGCAGTTGGTGATATTTTAGCTGCTACCAACCTTTCTAGCTCCTTACCTCCTGGTCCAATGTTTTCCTCAATAGAGGAGTTTAAGATTCTTCAGTTTTTCTCAATCTCTGGTAAGTGCTGCAAGGCTCCTACTATTAGACAGGTGGATTGGTTTCCTCCTAAGTGCTCTTGGATTAAATGTAACATTGATGGATCGGCTAAGGGCTCCCCGGGTCATGCTGCTAGTGGGGGTATTTTTAGGGATTCAAGTGGTGCTATTCTTGGTTGCTTCTGAACTTACATTGGCATAAACTTTGCTTTTACAGCTGAGATTATGGCAGCCATTACTGCCATTGAGATTGCCTTTAGCAAAGGTTGGGTCAGGCTGTGGTTGGAAAGTGATTCTATGTTTGTAGTGGACGCTTTCAGTTCTAATAAGGCCATTCCTTGGATATTGAAAAACAGATGGAGAAACTGCTTGGTGTATGTGTCTAAGATGCATATTTCAGTTACTCACATTTTCAGAGAGGGCAATGCTTGCGCTGACAAATTAGCCTCATTTGGAACATCAAACCATGGTTTCCACTGGTGGGATCTCCCCCCTCCCTTTATTAAGGATGACTTTATTAGGAATAGACAGGGTCTTCCTAATTACAGATTTTGTTAATTCTCTCATGGGTTTTGGTCATTGTCCCCCCATGTTCGTTGTACTCTTTTTATCTTTTTAATATATTGAGGTGTGCTGCAGATGATGGGTAGGGCTAGTGGTGCCAACCTAGTTGGGATTACCTTCTCTATTGTGATGCCTATGCATGCCTTAGCCTTTTATTTAAAAAAAAAATGTTTTACATGTATTATTCTTCAGACGTGCCTACGTTGTTAATTTGGATATCTTGATGAACAAGATATTGAAGATGGTGTAATCTAGATATCTTGATGGCAAGGTATTCAAGACGGTGTAATATTGTGCCTTGATGGACAATAAAACCATAAACGGTGATCAGTGTGCCTACTTTTGGACAGTGGTATAGTTAAATCCGGTATGCCTTATTTGGCAATGGAGCTTGATCAACTCATTTATAGGTGTTGGGATCTCCGGAGATTAAGTATCAAATTTTAGACGGTGAATATTGAAGTACCGTGCATTTATTTTACAAATGACGATGATTGGCGGGTATGAAACCCATTGATAAACTAATTGTTTATTTTTGAGCATTTGACATGGTTATAACTATATATGCTATATGTTGTTATGTATGTCGCGCATGTAGTTATGGTGTTTAAATCCATATATTAGTATCTCTCCCTTGCGTGTTTTCTGTGTTTCTCTCCTGGGTGATATATATATATATATATATATATATATATATATCTGAGTATAGATGGATCCGGAGCCACAGATGGCATATTCGGGGACTCGGTCCCTGACTTTTGAGGATGTAGAGAAGAGTGGTGATTGGGTGATAAACCCTGGGGCCCACAGCGACACTTATACCGACCCTGTTCGTAGTATAGTAGGCACGCTTACAGAAGGACCACAGAGACGTACCCATACCACGGAGACCATAGAGGTTTCATTACCCCCACTTTGGCCTATTCTACAGTACTTGGTGGATCAGGGGGAGTTATAGGTTCATCCTCCACCAGTCGATCATGTACCAGAGGTAGCACCTGTGATACCTCCAGCACCTATTGTACCTAATCCAGAGGTAGATGAGGGGATGGAAGAGGATCCAGAGGAGGACCTGGAGATGGAGCCAGAGTATCACCTTATTCCTGATGATGTTGCCCCTGAGGGTATGGATGGAGTTGTGGCATCTTCACCGGATACTTCTAATGCAGGTGGGTATGACTACCACGGTCTCCCCAATGGATATCATTACTATAGACCAGCTATAGGACTTGATTCCATTTTTGGTGTAGTGATCTTGACAGTCTATTATTCTGGCTACTGAGAGCCGTTGAGGTTTTGAGATGTGGTTCCAGACGGTCACTACGTGCTTAGATATGTTTTATTTCTTTACTTTGTTTATCTTTGAGAATGGCATATCCTGATAAAGGCCCTGTGAAAACCTGATGATGTTGTAGTATGTATAAAGTTATGATGCATCTATATATACGTTTGGGTATGTTATTTGTATGAATAAGTGAAGAAGAATAAAAAATTTACCACCATTTTCTATAATTAGTGAAATGCTTAGTAATTTATTTTTCGAAAGTAACCAGCAAATCAATTTTTTAAAGTTTTATTTTTCCGCAATAGGTCCGAAATGTAGTGCTAAGGATGGTGTTACATTAGTGGCATCAGAGCTGGTCGAGTCTTTCGGGAATCTATGGGAAATAGGTTTGTTGTGTTGATGTTGTGTGTTCTCTGATTAAGACTTCTTTGAATTATTTCTTAGAAGTAATGTTTGTTAAATAGTAAGTTTACATTTCATTTTCTGGTTGTCGTTTAACTGATTTTGTATTGTAGGTCAGTTATGGAACCAGAAGGTGGACGTGGACGTGGACATGGACGTGGTCGTGGTCGTAGAGGTGGTCCTATTGGTGGATGTGGTGATGCCGATGAGAACTACAAAGGTGGGGTGGATTATACCGCACAAGCAATGGATAATGTTACAACTGCTATTGCTTTACAGATAACTACTATGACTGCTCAGAACCAACAAGCTGCTGAAGGCAGAGGTTTGACTACATTTCGACGCCAGAATCCTTCACAGTTTCATGGGGATATTGAACCTGAGAAAGCTAACTTGGGGATACAAGAATTAGAGAAAATCTTTGTGCTCATTCTTACCCCAGAAGGAGTTAAGGTTTCATATGCTACTTTCCTATCGGTAGGAGATGCGGAGTATCGGTGGAAAGGTACTAGACAACTTTTAGAAGCTGGTCATCAGGAAATTACTTGGGATGTGTTCAGAAACGCATTTCTAGACAAGTATTTCCCAGAGAGTACTAGGATTGAGATGGAACAAGAATTTTTGCGGTTATACCAAAGAGATCTATCTGTTGGGGAGTATGCGGCGAAGTTTGAATCACTCGCCTAATATTTCCGTTACTTTCAAGCGCAACCTAATGAAAGCTGGAAATGTGAGAGGTTTGAAGCAGGATTAAGATTTGAGATTAAAGAATCGGTACTACCATTGCAAATCATAAACTTTCAAGATTTAGTCGAGATGTGTCGAAAGGTAGAGCAGATGAGGAAAGGAATGGATAATAGAGGGAATGTTGGAGGACCCTCTCTGTTCAAGAACAAGTTTCAGAATCAAAATAAGAATTAGAATGGGAAACAAGCTTAAAATAAACCCTATTTTCGGCCACCAGGAAATAACAAGAACCGGCAATCATATCGTCCAGTTGCTTCTATAGAAGGTAGTGGATGCCAACCAAAGCCAAGGCCAAGTCAGAAGATGTTTTAAGTGTGGAGTCCCAAATCATATGACTGATAGATGTCCAGTAAGAGGAATCAAGTGTTACAACTACAATCAGTTAGGACACTTCGCGAAGGATTGTAATGCACCTAAACGTGGATCAGCTGTCAACAACACCAGAACAAATAAACCAACGACTAGTTTACACTATGAGTGTTGCTGAAGCTTCATACTCCGATGATCTCATACAAGGTAGTTGACACATAACGGGTAATCTTTTAACTGTATTTTTTTATTCGGGTGCGACGCATTCTATTATTTAGATGGATTGTGTGAAACTTTTGGAATTGCCTGTTTCTTCATTATCATCTGACTTAATTGTTTCAACCCCTACTGCTGAACTAGTTATCGTAAATTTTGTATGCTTGAACTATCATATTGTTATTCAGGATAGACATTTCCTTGTTGATCTGATCTGTTTGCCTTTAATACAGTTAGATGTAATTTTAGGCATGGATTGGTTATCTTCCAACCATATTCTTTTAGATTGTGCTCGTAAAACCTTAGTTTTTCCTAATCCTGAGATTTATGGATTTTTATCTACCAATCAAGTAAGAACTTTTTCGAAAGAAAGAATCAGGAATACTTTCTTTTATCCAACTTAGAAGTCGAGGGGGAGATCGATTTAAGTGCGATGCCTGTTGTGAGGGAATTTCCGGATGTGTTTCCGAATGATGTTCCATGATTGTCACCAGTAAGAGATATTGAGTTCTCCATCGATTTAACTCCAGGAATGGGTCCGATATCTATCGCTCCGTATCGGATGGCACCTACAGAGCTTGCTGAATTGAAAGCCCAACTAGAGGACCTTTTTTCGAAACAGTTCATTAGACCAAGTGTTTCACCATGGGGATCACCAGTTCTTTTAGGAAGGAAGAAGGACGAAGGTTCGAGACTTTGCGTGGATTTTAGACAACAAAGTGACGATAAAGCATAAATATCCTTTACCGCGTATCGATGATCTGGTGGATCATCTGCGAGGAGCTGTCATGTTCTCAAAGATTGACTTGAGGATGGGATATCATCAGATTAGAGTAAAGGCCGGAGATATACCAAACCCTGTATTTCGAACTCGTTATGGACATTATGAATATCTTGTAATGCCGTTTGGAGTAACGAATGCACCTGCGATCTTCATGGATTACATGAATAGGATTTTTCGTCCGTTTCTTGATAAGTTCGTTGTCGTGTTCATCGATGATATTCTCATTTACTCTAAGAGTTATGAGGAACATCGACAACAAGTTTTGCAAATTTTACGTGAGAAGGTGTTGTATGCAAAACTGTCTAAGTGTGAGTTTTGGCTCGAAGAAGTTAAATTCTTAGGACATGTGATTACCAAGGAAGGAATTGTTGTCGATCCTGCAAAAGTAGAATCAATACTTTCTTGGGAAAGACCAAAGATGGTGACATATATTCAAAGTTTTGTTGGATTAGCTGGATATTACCGAAGGTTTATCGAAGGTTTTTCCAAGATAGTAGCACCGTTAACTCAACTTACGAGAAAGGACCAACCTTTCGTGTGGACTGCAAAGTGCAAAGAAAGTTTTTAAAAGATTAAGGAAAGTTTGACGACTTCAACAGTGTTAATACTTCCTAAACCAAATAAACCTTATGAAGTATATTGTGATGCTTCGCATCAAGGTTTAGGTTGTGTATTAATGCAACATCGAAAAGTTGTAGCGTATGTGTCACGACAGTTAAAGATTCATGAGAGGAATTACCCGACGCATGATTTGGAATTAGCTGTTGTGGTTTTTACGCTAAAGATATGGAGACATCATCTGTATGGAGTCAAGTTTGATGTTTTTAGTTATCACAAAAGTCTGAAGTATCTGTTTGATCGGAAGGAGCTTAACATGAGGCAAAGAAGATGGATGGAATTCTTGAAGGACTATGACTTCACTTTGCAATATCATCCTGGAAAGGCGACCGTTGTAGCAGATGCTTTGAGCCGGAAAGTCATTCATGTTTCAGCAATGATGGTAAAAGAACTAGAACTAATTGAGAGATTCGTTAATCTCAATTTGATTATGGAAATTAGTCCACAGAAAATTAGTTTAGGAATGATTACAATCTCGAGTGGATTAATGGAAGAGATTCGAGAACAACAAGTTGTTGATGCGTATCTTCGGGAAAAGAAAACATTGATGGAACAAGGAAAGGTTACAGAGTTTAGTTTGGGATCAGATAACATCTTACGGTGCAATGGACGAGTCTGTGTACCTGACAATCCTGAGATGAAAAGGATGATTCTTGAAGAATCACACAAGGGTATGTAAAGTATTCATCATGGATCAACTAAGATGTATCAGGATTTAAAACAAAGATTTTGGTGGCCAGGTATGAAAAAGCAAGTCGCGGAATATGTAGCAGCATGTTTGACTTGTCTGAAATCAAAGCTAGAACATCAAAGACCTAGAGGAATGCTTACATCGCCGGAGGTACCTGAATGGAAGTGGGATAGCATATTAATGGATTTCATAGGAAGTTTGCCACAAACTTCCAAAGGTTTTGATTCAATTTAGGTGATTGTGGATATGTTAACGAAATCGTCACATTTCTTACCTGTTAAGATCAATTATACTGTGGAAAAGTTAACCGAGGTGTATATCAAGGAAGTGAGTAGACTTCATGGAGTGCCTTCGGGCATTGTTTTAGATAGAGATCCGAAGTTCACTTCATTTTTTGGGGAAGTCTACATCAAGCTTTTGGAACCAAGCTACATTTAAGTTCAGCATATCATCCACAAATAGATGGACAAGCATAAAGAACGATTCGGTCGTTAGAAGATTTGTTGAGAGAATGTGTCTTAGACAATCGGGGAAGTTGGGATGATCTTTTGCCACTTGTCGAGTTTACATACAACAATAGCTTTCATTCGAGTATAGGGATGGCACCCTATGAAGCTTTGTATGGGAGGAAGTGCCAAACACCTTTGTGTTGGTATCAAGATGGAGAAAGCACAATTTTAGGTCCTAAAATTGTACAGTAAACAATGGAAAAGTTTAAGCAAATCCGTGATAAGATGAAGACGTCACAAAGTAGGCAGAAGAGTTAATATGATCGAAGAAGACGGCCTCTCGAATTTCAAGAAGGTGAACATGTATTTCTAAGAGTCACGCCTACGATTGGGATATGTAGAGTTATAAAGTCCAGAAAACTCACTCCTAAATTCATTGGACCTTACCAAATTCTTCGTCGTATTGGTCCAGTAACCTACCAAAATTTCATTACCACCTTTTCTTTCCAATATCCATGATGTTTTCCATGTTTCACAACTGAGGAAGTATATTCCTGATATATCGCATGTAGTCAAACCCGATGTACTACAATTAAAAGAAAACTTGTCTTATGAAACTTCACCAGTACGAATCGAAGATAAGAAGATTAAGCAACTCAGGGGTAAACAAATTTCCTTGGTCAAGGTTATTTGGGATGAGATAACCGGAGAGGCAACATGGGAAGCTGATGACAAGATGAGATTACAATATCCTGATCATTTTCCAGGTGCATAATTTCGAGGACGAATTTTCTTTTAGTGGGGTAGTAATGTAATACCCCGATTTTTCACTGCTTTCTAATATCGGTATATAATTATATAAACGTTTATATTTTTATCTGAGACGTAGAAAATGATTTTGAATAAACCAAAATCATATTTGTATTCTATTTTATTGAAGAGAGTTACGATTAAAATTTTGGTTGAAAATTCATATGAAACCCGGTTTGTGTTTTCATTGACAATAAAAGTTTACTGATTAGAAAACTTAATTTTGACTTGTGAAAGAAATGGTTAGGTTTTATGTCGTTTTTCCAGCGATTTTAGTTTTTTTGGTATTTTTCACTTAAAAGGTACCTCTTAAGCTAAAGGGAAAATTTTACCGTACAGCAATTAGACCGGAGATGTTGTATGGGACGGAGTGTTGTGGTAAAAAATCAACACGAGAGTAAAATCAATGTAGCAGAGATGAAAATGTTGCACTAGATGAGGGGAAAAACTAGACGAGATAGGATTAGGAATGATAGCATTAGAGATAGAATTGGGGTAGCACCTATTGTAGAAAAGATGGTTGAATCTCGACTTAGGTGGTTTGGGCATGTATGGAGGAGACCTTTATATTATGTAGTAAGGAGAGTGGACTAGGTGGAGGGCAATCCAATCGCTAGAGGCAGAGGTAGGCCAAGAAAAACTATAGGAGAAACTATTAAGAAAGATTTAGAGGCCAATGATTTAACTATTAACATGATTCATGATAGAACATTATGGCACTGTATGATCCATGTAGCCGACCCCACCTAGTGGAATAAGGCTTGGTTGTTGTTGTTGATATTTTTCACTTAAAAGTGAAACAATATATATTATTCATGCGATATATTAAATCGGGGGAACGACGGACCTGAAAACGGGATTTTCCGGGACCCGCTAATGGATGAGAACTATGAGTCATATGTGATGACTCAAAGGGGGAGTCACCATGGTGAGTCATGGTATGACTCACCATGTGATGATTACATTAGGGTTAAATTACCTAATTATCCTTAAGTCCTAATTAAACCACAATTTTACCCTAAGTAAAAATTACTATATTGTCCCTAAATGAAACTAATTCTAACCCTAATTACCCTGGAAACCCACGGCCTCAACCCCTATATAAACCCAACACTTAGCAATTTTTATGGTTCTTACTTCATTTTCTCTAAGTTCTTCTTAAGACAACATACAAAACTTAATTGATTTGGCTTGAAACTTGGATCAATCACTTACTTTTCTTCATTATTCAAGAGGTAATATCTTAACTCTTGATCATTCTTGTCTTAAATCTTCATTTATTTCCCTTGTTCTTGCCATGATCATCAAGTTTCTATTCTTAGATCTAGAACTTTGGAAATTCCTAGAAAATCATAGAAAAATCATTTTCATATGATTCCAATTCCTATGAACTAATCATGATCCCTAGTATCAGTATTCAAGAGCATGTGTAAAAATAAATTTTCCTTCCTAATTTTCTTCAAGAGGCTGAAACCCTAATTTTGGGGGTGAAGGAAATTTTGCTTCAATTTCCATCATGTAATGCTTGATTTCATCTATTCAATACATGTTGTTATTGAATCTAGAAGTTTGAAAATTTTGAACATCTCTAGCCTATTTTATAACTCAAGGACGAAAAACCCTAACCTGGGTGTTAGAGGATTTTGTTTCAATTTCAAGTCATGATCATTGATTATGTAATCTCTAATGCTTAAGGATCACTAATCCAAGAGCATGTGAATTTTATAAATTTCTAGTCAATTTTACTAGTCATGACCGAACCCTATCCGTAGAATTTATGGGTTGTAATTGTTTGATGTTGATTAATTTTGTTGTGGTTGTTGAAGGATAAGTGGTCGTGTTGTATTGGGGAAATCGGAAGTTGTTGAAAAACTTTGTTCGAGAAAAAGAATAATCTAAGAAACTTCAAAAAGGTAAGGGGAGTTTACCTGAGGGATTTTCCCAATAGCTATATGTTATCTGTGAGTGGTCTACATAATTTAATTTAGTTGTTGTGGTTGTTTAATTTTATTTTATGTCATTTCTTTAATTGTTTTAATGTTCTGTTTTAATTATCTGCTTTTAATAATTTATATGTGTGATATGTTTTATAGCTTTGAGGCATGCTATCACTGTATTATTTGCTATGACTGTGATGTGGAAATTTTACTGTCATTGATTGTTGATTGAAAAGCCTGACAGTGGTCAGTGCTAAATTAATTATTGAGATAAAAGCTTTAAGAGGAATATTTAAAATTAATTTGGTGTAAAATTGAGGAATAGTTTTAAATAAGGTTATTAGTGATTTATCGATGCAAAAGTGATATGTGAGTAATAGTAAGGACGTGACCGTGAAAAATCTTAAATGACGTTAATTTTTATAAAAGAAATTCTAAAATAAAGTAAAAAGCTATTACAAAAAGTTTATTTTCAAAAATAACTTAATTTCATGTTAAGAAAATTATTTTATTTGAAAAGGGTCAATTTTGACTTTAAATGATTTTAAATACCAAACGACGAGAATTTCAAGAAAAAAAGGAATTACGGAAGATTTTAGAAAAACAGGGTTATTTATTTGAAACAAAAATATTATTCTTAAAAATTTACTTCTTTTTCAAGAAAATAAGGTTTTTATGGAAAAGAATTTTAAATAAGGAAAAATGATTTTTCCTGCGATTTGACAGTTTATAGCTGAATTTCAAATGAAAAAGGATTTTCTGTAAAAGAGTTTTACTCGGTGGAGTTATTTCCAACAACTTGGATAAGTTGTGGAGTTTTGTTTTGAATTTGTGTTTCACAGAACGAAAATAATTTTTGAAGTTGAAATACTGACCAAGTGGTCGAGACGTCGGGATTCTAGTGTTCTATGGTGTGAATGGTGGACTGTGTGTCATTAAGTTGAAGTTGTGAACTGTGTGTCACATAAAAGCTATGTTGGTTTTTGTGCGCTATAATTACGAATCTAAGACTGGTGCATCGGTCTAGAACTTCGTGATTTGCACATTCGGACTTTGCGTCCTATTGTTGAAAGTGAAAGATAGACTTAAATGTTTGAAAGTTGAGATGGTCGTAAGCCTTTGAGCTTCGACAAGGAAAGAATGAACAAAAAGAAAAGTGACATGGATATAATTTTTTACATGCATTATTCAGCAGACGTGCCTACAATGTTAATTTGGATATCTTGATGAATAAGATATTCAAGACGGTGTAATCTGGATATCTTGATGGCAATGTATTCAAGACGGTGTAACATTGTGCCTTTATGGACAATGAAACCATAAACAGTGATCACTGTGCCTAGTTTTGGACAGTGCTATGGTTAAATCCAGTATGCCTTATTTGGTAATGGAGCTTGATCAGCTCATTTATACGGTGTTGGGATATTTGGAGATTAAGTAACAAATTTTAGACAGTGAATATTGAAGTGACATGCATTTGTTTTACAAATGACGTTGATTGTCGGGTATGAAACCCATTGATAAACTAATTGTTTTTTTTTTGAGCATTTGACATGGTTATAACTATATATGTTATATGTTGTTTTGTATGTCGCACGTGTAGTTATGGTGTTTAAATCCATATATTGGTATCTCACCCTTGCGTGTTTTCTTGTTGTGTTTCTCTCCTGTGTGATATATATATATATATATATATGTATATATATATATATATATTTGAGTATAGATGGGTCCGAAGCCAAAGATGGCATATTCGAGGATTGGGTCCTTGACTTTTGAGGATGCAGAGAACAGTGGTGCTTGGGTGATAAACCCTGCGGCTCACAGCGCCACTTATACTTGCCCTGTTCGTAGTATAGTAGGCACGCTTACAGGAGGACCACAGACGTACCCATACCATGGAGACCATAGAGGTTTCGTTACCCCCACTTTGGCTTATTTTACAGTACTTGGTGGATCAGGGGGAGTTAGAGGTTCATCCTCCACCAGTCGATCATGTACCAGAGGCAGCACTTATGATACCTCCAACACCTATTGTACCTATTCCAGAGGTAGATGAGGGGATGGAGGAGGATCCAGAGGAGGACCTGGAGATGGAGCCAGAGTATTGTAACACCCCTATTTTTACTGTTCTTCAATAATAGTAAATATGTATGTTTATATTATTTAATTTGGATTGATTAATTTCCTTGATAATTATTTTAAATTATTTTTACGTGGTTTAGTTTGAGTAATTTTAATGACTCGTTTAAAACCATTTTATTAAGTGCGTCAGCACTGCCTTATTCCAGTATAAGTTCTTTTACTACACAATAATATTATGTTATTGTCCCTATTAGTATTTGTTTAGACAAATATTTTAAATGATATGATTGAAAGATTTTTTTTTTTCATATCTTACTCTATTTAATTTTAGATTTGAAAATAAATTAGTTTGATAGTAATCGGAGATAAAATGTTGGACTGTGGATTTGCTTAGTTGATCAGTTCAACTATCAATCTCCACTTTATTTCAAATTTTGAAAGTATATATTTGTCACCCTTTATTTTTAGATTCAAAAGCCAAAAACGTATTTAATATTAGACTCAATATTTATCACTCATTTTTGTACCTATCACTAAATAATAAGTTAAAAACTCAACTTTCTTTTCTCTCTCTCTCACTCGATGGCCCCCAACTCTTTTCTCTCCATTTCTTTCTTTTCTTCTTTTTTTTTCAGCCAAAACCCATTTCTCCTTTTCTCCCTTAACTTCATCTTCCTCCTTCCTCTCACCATAGCGGCGCCGCCCACTGCTCCTGGACTGTCGCTGGAGTCGCATGGCCATCGTACCCGGTTCATCCTTCTCTGCTCGCATTCCTGTAAGCGATATCGGAGCCACTCACGCGTGGTACCAGTCTGCTTCGAAACCGCCGCGAGCTACACCACGGTAAGCTCCTTAAGCCGCCACTAATGGTGGCTCTCCACCCCTTTTGTGATGTTGAACCTTCTTTTCTTCTTTCATGAGGTTTAACTTTTGTTTTGTTGAATCTATGGTGCTGTCCAAAACACATTGCCGCCGTCCTCCATCGCCTACCACCGCGCCGGTTGGCTTTCTAGCCACCTTGACATCTCCTCTTCACCTTGGATAAGATTTTTACCCCTAACCTCTTCTCTTTTGTAAATCCCTAAATTGATTTTGAAAACCCTAACCCTAAGATTTTGATTTCAGTTTCAAAGTGTGAAATTATCACTTGTTTTATGCAATTGGGACCGTGAATCAATGTTTCCCTAAACTAATTTCATTATTCTTTAATTTAAAATGAGTTTTCCCCAAGTTGATTTAGGAGCCCTAAAGTCCCAATCTGATTTTAATTGAAATTAGTTATGTTTTTGTGAAATAAAGTGTTTTAATCAACTTAGAGTAAGTGTTTGATGATGAATGATCGACTGTTAGATTTGTCTGATTATTGAAACTACTTTGACTCCCTCTACGGGATGTTGTTGTGGTTATTTGGGGGAAACAGGTTTTATGATTTTCGGGAGTGGATAGGAGCTATTTAGAGGAAACTAGAACGTCAAGTTGGGGTTTGAACTTGAGCAGTTTCAGGGTGAGAGGAGCTAATTGTTGAATGCGTCAAGGAGAGAATCTTTTATGGTCTGCAAAGGTAAAGGGAGTTTACCTGAAGAGTTTTAGTAGTTACATACTTATTGTTGTGTTTGAATGTATGTTAATTTTTAAATCTTTGTAATGATGTCTTGCTTGAATTGTTTAGAGTTTGATTGGAGTTTTAATGTTATTGTTTGTTGATTATATTACTTTTTTGCTTGACTATGATTGACTGATGGCATGACACTGGTCATTGCTTGTTAATCAAGATTAAGACATTAAAGTACCTTAACTCAGAAATATCGAAAAAGTGGTGTTTTGTTTTCTTTGGAAAATGAGAAGAAAATCCTAAATGATGAAAGTGTGAAGATAGAACAAATTTAGGAAAGAAAGAAAATGAGAAATATCAAAATTCATGAAAAGGTTTAAAGAATTTTTTTATTTTACCAAAAGTTGTTCAAAAATGGAAACATTTAGAGAAAATGCTCTCTTTGATAAATCTATTTACAAGAGTTTTGTATTTGGTTCTAAGTTGAGAAAAAGATTTCAGTGGTTTCCTAAGTTTTCAAAATATGGATTTCTAAAAGAAAATAGTTTTAGTGAAATAGTATTTCTAAGAACGAAAAGTATTTATGACACACAAATTTAGAAACTCTTGAACTTTTGTTTTTCGATTTAGTTTTCACTGAACCAAAACCTCTGGAAAGAGAGTGAAAAAGAAAGGACCTGGTGCTCCGGATTGACGTGCTAGAGTTCTTGTTTTGAGTTTTGAGGAAAAGAAACGACCTAGTGCTCTAGATTGACGGGCTAGAGTTCCTATTCTAGTTTCGAGGAAAGAAAGAACCTAGAATTCCGAGACGTCGAACTAGTGTTCGGTTGTGAAGGAGATTGTGAATCATGGATTGTATTGATAAAATCCTATGTGAGTATTAAAGTTTAATTTAATACTTGATTAAAAGTAGTAGAGGGCGTAAGCCTTGTTGAGGAAATAACGATGCGAAAAAGAAAATGAAAAATGAGAAAACCTTGTTTTACATGCATAGTCTGGCTTATATGCCATTGTGGCAGACGTGCCATTGTGTATCGAGCTACAGTTTCATAAAGAGTGAACTGACAAACTGAATAATTACGGACCAAAGATGGCTTCTTTAGTTTTTGGGTCTTCAGGGACATTCGGGTTCGAACTCCACGAAATGCTTGGGGCTTTGCAACCCTTTGTCGTGGAAATCGGCTGCTCTGCTCGAAATGTACTCAATCAGGAACTATTATGTATTATTTAGGTGAGACACGATACCCCAGAACAATTCTGGATCGGACCTAAATTGAGAGGCCGACCCAAAACACGCGTGACAATTGTGTTATGGGCATTATCGCGATCCTATTATGCTCGACGAAGGGAAGTTAGGATCTCCGGAGATAGTGAACTAGATAGTGAATATTGAAGTGACATGAAATGTTTTTACAAAATGCATTTGATTGTCGGGAATGGATCCCTGTGTTTATGGTTATGATATATTGTATGTCATTGTGTGAGAGTCGTGTATGTGACTGCTATGATAAAACTCATATGTCGGTATCTCACCTTTGCATTATTTCTATTTGGTTTATTTTGTGGTATTTTGGGTTAAGTGTACAGATGATGCTGAGGAGTTCTTTGCCCCACTCGGAGGGGTTGGTCCCAACTTTTGAAGAAAGTTGATTTACTGGAATAACCATGGAGTCTTTTTCCAGTAAGAGTCTCATAGTGCGACCAACTTAGGTTATTGAGTAAATTTTATTTGGAAAAAGTCATAGTTATAGGTAATATGACTCTGAGAGTCTTTTATTGGATCACTGTTATGCGTATGTATGTTTACAGCTCGGAGAGCTTCTATTGTGGATAGGATGTTTATGGCTCGGAGAGACTTTATTTTGGGATGAAAATATAAACATTTCAGCATGTGTTTTTATTTGTGAGATATGGGAATTACAGAGGAGACTCTGTCGAAAATTTTGGCAAAGTTATAGATCTGTATTCAAGTATAATTCTAGGATGTGGTGTTATTATTTTAAAATAGGTTTAAGTTTTACCGCAACAGCAGAAAAAATTTTATACCCACTTTCATGACCTATAAAGAATTACACAAAATGTTTTCCGAAAGTAACCAGCAAATATTAGTTTATTTTAATATGTTATTACGAACTTGAACTAGTCATGTAATGCCCGGGGGGGGGGGGGTTTACAAGTATCACCTTATTCCTGATGATGTTGCCCCTGAGGGTATGGTTGTGGCATCTTCACTGGATACTTCTAATGCGGGTGGGGATGACTACAACGGTCTCCCCAATGGATATCATTACTATAGACCAGCTGTAGGACTTGATTCCATTTTTGGGGTAGTGATCTTGACAGTCTGTTATTCTGGCTATTGAGAGTCATTGAGTTTTTGAGATGTGGTTCCAGACGGTCACTACGTGCTTAGATATGTTTTATTTCTTTACTTTGTTTCTCTTTGAGAATGACCTATCTTGATAAAGGCCTTGTGAAAAACTGATGATGTTGTAGTATGTATAAAGTTATGATGCATCTATATATACGTTTGGGTATGTTATATGTATGAATAAGTAAAGAAGAAAAAAAATATTTACCACCATTTTTTGTAATTAGTGAAATGCTTGTTAATTTATTTTCCGAAAGTAACCGGAAAATCAATTTTTTAAAGTTTTATTTTTCCGCAATAGGTCCGAAATGTAGCGCTAAGGATGGTGTTACATTAGTGGTATCAGAGCCGGTCGAGTCTTTCGGGAATCTATGGGAAATAGGTTTGTTGCGTTGATGTTGTGTTTTCTCTGATTAAGACTTGTTTGAATTATTTCTTAGAAGTAATGTTTGTTAAATAGTAAGTTTACGTTTCATTTTCTGGTTATCGTTTAACTGATTTTGTATTGCAGATCAGTTATGGAACCAGAAGGTGGATGTGGACGTGGTTGTGGTCGTAGAGGTGGTCCTATTGGTTGACGTGGTGATGCTGATGAGAACTATGAAGGTGGGGTGGATTATACCGCACAAGCAATGGAAAATGGTGCAGCTGCTATTGCTTTACATACAACTACTCTGACTGCTCAGAACCAGCAAGCTGCGGAAGGTAGAGGTTTTACTACATTTCGACGCCAGAATCCTTCACAGTTTCACATTTCAAAAATAACTTAATTTTCTTGTTGAGAAAATTATTTTATTTGAAAAGAGTCAATTTTGACTTTGAATGGTTTTAAATACCAAACGACGTTAGGTCTTCCAATAATTTTTTTGAAACTAATCTTTTCAAAAAAGTACTTACAGAGTTTAGTTTTTTGCGAGAATTAGGGTTATGAAAATTTAGGGTTTTGCATACTTTGCACCATGGATGCGCCTCCATGGTAATGCCTCTTCCCTGAATCCTTTGCACCTCTGATCCCCCTCCTTCTTCTCCCCCCTCTTATCTGCCTTCTTCATCCAATCACTCTTCTGGACCAGCAGTGATCCAACCGCAAAATAATCAGAAGAATTCTTTCGCACAGGCTCTTCAGAATGTTTGTGACATCCCAATCAGTCAATTACCAGTTCCTTGCCTAAAGGGAGATGACCTATTGATCCAAATCCCTGAGGAAGAGTATATTGCTGGGCTTGAATCCTCGGAAAACAACCTGCATGGTAGAATACTTATGTCCAAAGGAGATAAACCTCTTAAACTTCATGACTTGAGAGCCAAGTTATCCTTGCTTTGGAAGCCGATCGCACAATGGAAACTGACTCCAATTGGTAGAGGATTCTTTGAGTTTTCTTTCTCCTCTTTTGAAGTTATGAGAAGGGTGTTTAACCTTCCTCTTGAATATTGGAGGCCTAGGATTCTATATTCAATTGTAAGAGGGGTTGGTACTCCTTTATCCATAGATGATGCTACAATGAATAGGACTCTGGGTCATTATGCCAGGATTTTGGTGGATATAGACCTGACTGGACAGCTTCGGGACAAGATCATGGTAGTTAGATTAGGATTTGCTTTTCATGTGAAAGTGGAATATGAGTTTCTCCCATCTTTCTACTCTCATTGCAAGATTATTGGCCACTCCTTGTCAAATTACAAAAAGAACCCATCAGAACAAGGCCATATCAAGGATACTTGAGTTACACTTCAAAAAGGTAATGAAAATAGAAGAGTGGTATGTAAATATGTTGAAAAGAAAAAGGAAGCCTTGCGGTCTGTTGTGAAGGTTCCTAGTGGCATTGATAAAGGCAAAGCTGTGGTTATTGTTGACCCGGTTGGTGGTAAAATGACTGATGCTGGCCCTAGTGATTGTATTGCAATCAAGAATCTCCAAGATTCCACTTTACAGACTGCTGCAATCCAGAATGAGGATTTAGCCCAGAACCGAGTTGAAGTGGAAGCTGTTGTACTTCCAAATGAACAAAATCAGAATTATTTACCTCAAAATGTTCCTTATGTGATAGAAGAGATTTCTAGCCCTAATAGACTAATCTGTGCTACTGCAATTGTTCAAGGGAATCAGGCTCATGATGGAAATATTGTGGAAAATGCTATTACTCCTTATGTTGATAATCACCTTGATGATGTGGCTCAGTATATTGGTTCTCAGTTCCCTGCTGATATTCAAAACTCAGCTTTGAATTCTTTGGATCATGTATCTGACTTTATCCAGGATTATGTATCTGATTCTATTTCAAGTATGCCTTTTCAAACTGTAATAGATGGTTCAGTAGATGGTATTCATCAAACTCCAATAAATTGGATTTCTAATCCCAATGTAACTCACGATATGGGAATTATGGGAAGGCTTTGGGCTGGTGAGACTAATAATGAGATAGAAGTTGAAGCTACTAATCCCCAGGATCTTTCTGCGTCTAATGATGGCATAAATGCTATTAATAATGGCCTGGACTCTGGCTTTACAAAATTTCTCTCTAAATCTGAAAAGAAGAAATTGAGAAAGAAGAACAAACAGAACCTGCAGAAACCAGGATTTAGAGCCCAAGCAAGGGCTGAACCTAGAAATTTTGCCTAATGAAGGTTATTTTCTGGAATGCCAGAGGGGTTGCCAACCCTGAAACTAGGCTTGCTATAAAAAGGATGATTAATTTTAACAATCCTGATTTGTTTTTTGTTTCTAATCCTTAGATAAAGCCTGATCAGTTTCCTGTAAGGTTTTTGGCAGAATTTGAATCTTAAACTGTTTGCAGTTAATGACAGAGGTAACTTGAGTCCTAATATTTGGTGCATTTGTAGGGATTCCTTGAGTCCTAATATCATAGCAGTTTCTTCTCAGCATGTTTCATTCTCTATCCTCTGGGAGAATCAGCTTTTATACATTTATGCCATTTATGCTTCTACTAGCTACATTACTAGAAGGTAGCTTTGGAGTGATTTGAAAACTTTGCAGCAGAATTATGTTGGAGATTGGTGTTGCATTGGAGACTATAATGAAATTTTAGGATCTCATGAACACAGAGGCAGAGGTACTCCTAACCATCTCTCTTGCAATCATTTTAAGGTCTGGACTAATGCTTGCAATCTGATCCATTTACAAACCAAAGGTGCTTTTTTTACTTGGGGTAATGGTAGAAGAGGAGCGGCAACGTCAGAAAGAAGACTTGATAGAATTTGCTGCAATGATTCCTGGTTTTCCTCTTGGACAGAGATTACTTCCTGCACTCTAGCTAGGAATCACTCAGATCACTATCCTTTAATGATGTCTCTTAAGAAGTATGATGTTCCTCATGCCTCTTCCTTTAAATTTATGAAGATGTGGTATGCGCATAAGAATTGTTTTGATGTTATTGCTAATGCCTGGAACATCTCAGTGGTTGGTTGTCCAATGCATATCTTGAATCAGAAACTAAAACATTTGAAAGGTATCCTAAAATGCTGGAACAAAGAGCATTTTGAAGATGTTCATGATAAAGTTAAATTGGCTGAAGAGGATGTCGGTGCTATCCAAGATCAGATTGCTGAAATAGGCTACTCTGATGAGATGTTTGATCAGGAAAAGAATGCTCAAAGTAACCTTAGCCATGCTTTGAATCTTCAAGAGATGTTTTGGCAGGAAAAGGCTAGAGTCAATTGGCAAATTGCAGGAGATAGAAATACTTCCTTCTTCCATAAAGTTACTAAAATAAGACATTCTTCAAAAAGAATGTCTATGCTAAGGATGGATGGTATCATTTTAGACAAGCCTGATGACATTGAATCTCATGTGCTAGACTTTTATTCCAGTCTTTTTGCATCTGAAAATTCCTGCCAAGATAATGGTTTAATTAAACAGGTTATTCCTCACAGTGTTAGCATGGAAGACAACTTGATGTTGACCAACCTTCCTTCAATAGAAGAGACAAAGAATGTTGTCTTCTCCATGAATGCCAATGGTGCTCCTGGTCCAAATGGCTTCAGTGGTTTTTTTTTTCCTAATCTTATTGGGAGATTGTAGGTAAGGATGTGTGCAATGCAGTTTTACAGTTTTTCAAACAAGGATGGCTCTTGCCTAACTTCAACTCCAATCTAGTGGTTCTGGTTCCTAAGTGTCCTAAAGCTGACTCCATTGGAATGTACAGGCCAATTGCTCTAGTAAACTACAAATTTAAGATCATTACAAAGATTTTGGCTGATTGTCTAGCTAACATTGCTTCAAACATTGTCTCCAAATAGCAAAGAGGATTCATTAAAGGGAGACAAATTTCAGATTGCATTGGTGTGGCCTCTGAAGCCATCAACCTGCTTGATAAGAAATCCTTTGGTGGTAATATTGCTCATAAAATCGACATTAAGAAGGCTTTTGACACAATGGACTGGAATTTTCTCATAAAGGTGTTGCATCAATTTGGTTTTGATCCAATCTTTTGCAATTGGGTGAAAGTAGTGCTGGAATCTGCAAAGTTATCTATTGGTGTTACTGGGAAAGCTATGGGGTTCTTCTCTTGCAAGAGAGGGGTTAGACAAGGGGATCCATTGTCCCCTCTCTTGTTCTATTTTGCTGAGGATGTTCTCAGTAGGAGATTATCCCTTATGGATCAAGAAAAGAAGTTGCTCCCTATGGCTAGTCCTAGAGGCTTCCAAGTTTCAAGCCATGTTCTATATGCAGATGATGTACTAATCTTTTGTAGAGGAACAAAGAAGAATCTAGATAATTTAATGTCCTTGTTCAATTTATATGCTTAAGCATTAGGGCAGGTAATTAGCATTGACAAATCAACCTATTTTGATGCGTCCACTAATCTGTCCAGACTGTCTGTTTTGACCAGAAATTTGGGTTTCAAAGCTGGCCAGCTTCCTTTTGTTTATTTAGGGGTCCCTATCTTCAAAGGGAAACCTAGAAAATCATACTTTATGCCAATTGTTGATAGAGTTAAGGCAAAGTTATCATCTTGGAAAGGTACTTTGCTATCAGTCATGGGAAGAGTAGAGTTAGTTAAATCAATCATTCAAGGTTTACTAATCTATTCATTTCAGATTTACTCTTGGCCTTTGGCCCTTGTCAAGCTCCTGGATCAATGGATAAGGAACTTTATTTGGGCTGGTAGGATTGATACAAGAAAGATATGCACAGTTGCTTGGAGTAAGTTTTGTTCCCCTATTCAAGAAGGTGGTCTTGGTTTAAGGTCCATTAGATCTATCAATGAAGCTCTTATATTGAAAAGATGTTGGGAATTGATTTCTTCAGATTGTTAGTGGGCCATTCTGTTAAGATCTAGAGTTTGCAAGCATAAGTCTTTCATCAGTTACAACATTTTCTCCTCTATCTGGTCTGGCCTTAAAGGCTTTATCTCCACTATTTTGGATAATGTTTCATGGCTTCTAGGGAATGGTAGCAGCATCCATTTCTGGTGTGATCCTTGGCTCTCCAAGCCAATTGTTGAGATGCTTAATATCCCCTCTTCCTTACACAAATCCTTTACTTCTTCTGTCAAAGACTTTATCAGGGAAGGGTAATGGCACATCCCTTCTAAATTTTTCCAAAGGTATCCTGAAGTTACAGCAGCAATTGGTTAGACAATTATCCCAAAGACTATGATGGATGATCAACTAGTTTGGCAAGCTTCTGACTCGGGTAGCCTTTCAGCAAATGAGGCTTACTGCTTCCTTAAGCTGAGTGGTACTGCTTGCTACTGGGGTAAGTTAATCTGGTCTAGATCTATTCCTCCCTCTAAATCTTTTCTGTTATGGAGGCTGCTGCATAATAAATTCCCCACAGATGATCAACTTTGGGCTAAGGGTTGTTATGTGGTATCTATATGTTCTCTTTGTGGCAGAAGTTATGAAACAGCAGATCATGTCTTCTTCTTCTGTGCTTATGCTAGTCGGATTTGGTCATGGCTAAGCAGTTGTTTGGGAATTACGGTGGATAACTCCTCTATTCATTTTGTTCTATCAATTTTAAACAGAAGTTGGTGTCCCCAAGTTAAGGAAGTGATTCTATCTGCCATATGTTATTCTCTCTGGGGGATATGGTATAGTAGAAATAGTTTAAGGTTTGATTCAAAAGGGATTTCAGTGGAATCAACTTGTAGTTCTATTACTGCCAACGTCTCCTTTGCTGGATTGTTTTGTAAGGGTTATTTTTCCTCTAATGTTACTCAGCTAATGATTTTGAAGAAGTTCAACATCCCTATTAATCCCAAGAAATCTCCAAATATTAAAGAAGTGCTCTGGCTTCCCCCTGTTATAACTGGATCAAGGTTAATACGGGTGGTGCTGCTAAAAGGGTTCCAGGCATAGCAGGTTGTGGTGGTATTTTTAGAGGTGGCAATGCTGCTATTTTGGGGTGTTTTGCTTTTAATGTTGGTGTCTCCTTTGCTCTTCATGCTGAATTTCTTGGAGCAATTATTGCTATTGAGTTGGCTCACAAGATGGGATGGTATAAACTATGGCTGGAATGTGACTCAAAGTTAGTAATTGATGCATTTAATTCAATGCATATGGTTCCATGGTAGTTTAGAAATAGGTGGCTAAATTGCATTGCTCTTACAAAGGATATGTCTTTATATTTTCTCATGTTTATAGGGAGGCCAATGCCTGTGCAGATAAATTAGCAAATTTTGGTTCTAGGATCAATGGTTTGTATTGGTGGGACTTAGCTCCTTCTTTTATTAAGGATGACTTTTACGGAATAGGATTGGTCTTCCTAGTTATAGATTTTCTTAATTTCATGGGTCAGGTGAATGTCCCCCCATGCTTTTGTATTTTTTTCATTTTTATTTTTTCAATAAATTAGGTGTACTGCAGATGATTTAAATTGGTTGAGGTGTCAACCATGTTGGGATGTCTTGTAATGTAGTGATGCTTTTTCATGCCTTTTGATTTAAAAAAAAAAAACCAAACGACGAGAAATTTCAAAAAAAATAAACGAATTACGTAAGATTTTAGAAAAAGTGTTATTTATTTGAAACAAAAAATTTATTCTTAAAAATTTACTTATTTTTCAAGAAAATAAGGTTTTTCTGGAAAAATGAAAAATGATTTTTCTTGCGATTTGACGTTGATAAATGAATTTCAAATGGAAAAATATTTTCTGTAAAAGAGTTTTACTTGGTGGATTTATTTCCAACAACTTGAATAAGCTGTGGAGTTTTGTTTTGGATTTGTGTTTCACAGAATAATAATAATTTTTAAAGTTGAAATCCGGACCTAGTGGCCGAGACGTCGGGATTCTAGTGTTCTATGGTGTGAATGGTTGACTGTGTGTCATTAAGTTGAAGCTGTGAACTGTGTGTCACATAAAAGTTGTGTTGATTTTTGTGCGCTATAATTACGAATCTAAGACTGGTGCATCGGTCTAGATCTTCGTGATTTCCACATTCGAACTTTGCGTTCTATTGTTGAAAGTGAAAGATAGACTTACATGTTTAAAAGTTGAGAAGGTCGTGAGCCTTTGAGCTTCGACAAGGAAAGAATGAACAAAAAGAAAAGTGACGTGGAAATAAATGTTTTACATGCATTATTCTGCAGACGTGCCTACGTTGTTAATTTGGATATCTTGATGAATAAGATATTCAAGACGGTGTAATATGGATATCTTGATGGCAAGGTATTCAAGACGGTGTAATATTGTGCCTTGATGGACAATAAACCCATAAACGGTGATCACTGTGCCTAGTTTTGGACAGTACTATGGTTAAATCCGGTATGCCTTATTTGGCAATGGAGCTTGATCAGCTCATTTATAGGTGTTGGGATCTCCGGAGATTAAGTATCAAATTTTAGACGGTGAATATTGAAGTACCGTGCATTTATTTTACAAATGACGATGATTGTCGGGTATGAAACCCATTGATAAACTTATTGTTTATTTTTGAGCATTTGACATGGTTATAACTATATATGTTATATGTTGTTTTGTATGTCGCGCATGTTGTTATCGTGTTTAAATCCATATATTTGTATCTCACCCTTGTGTGTTTTCTTGTTGTGTTTCTCTCCTGTGTGGTATTATATATATATATATATATATATATATATATATATATATGAGTATAGATGGATCCGGAGCCACAGATGGCATATTCGGGGACTCGGTCCCTAACTTTTGAGGATGCAAAGAACAATGGTGCTTGGGTGATAAACCCTGGGGCTCAAAACGCCACTTATACCTGCCCTGTTCGTAGTATAGTAGGCACGCTTACGGGAGGACCACAGAGACGTACCCATACCACGGAGACCATAGAGGTTTCATTACCCCCACTTTGGCTTATTCTACAATACTTGGTGGATCAGGGGAAGTTAGAGGTTCATCCTCCACCAGTCGATCATTCACCAGAGGCAGCACCTGTGATACCTCCAGCACCTATTGTACCTATTCCAGAAGTAGATAAGGGGATGGAGGAGGATCCAGAGGAGGACCTGGAGATGGAGCCAGAGTATCACCCTATTCCTGATGATGTTGCCCCTGAGGGTATGGATGGAGTTGTGGCATCTTCACCGGATACTTCTAGTACGGGTGGGGATGACTACCACGGTCTCCCCAATGGATATCATTAGTATAAACCAGCTGTAGGACTTGATTCCATTTTTGGGGTAGTGATCTTGACAGTCTGTTATTCTGGCTACTGAGAACCATTGAGTTTTTGAGATGTGGTTCTAGACGGTCACTACGTGCTTAGATATGTTTTATTTATTTACTTTGTTTATCTTTGAGAGTGGCCTTTCCTGATAAAGGCCCTGTGAAAAACTGATGATGTTGTAGTATGTATAAAGTTATGATGCATCTATATATACGTTTGGGTATGTTATTTGTATGAATAAGTAAAGAAGAAAAAAAAATTTACCTCCATTTTCTATAATTGGTGAAATGCTTAGTAATTTATTTTCCAAAAGTAACCAGCAAATCAATTTTTTAAAGTTTTATTTTTCCGTAATAGGTCCGAAATGTAGTTCTAAGGATGGTGTTACATGAGTAGGGAGGAGAAAGAGGAGCCGAGTGACCAAGGTGGCGATGAGGAGAAGAAAAAGGGCCACGCATGGCGGCTAATGAACTAAAAATTTGGACAAATCAAATGCCCCTGTTTATATTGATAGCAGACTAATTAAGGGAAACAAATTAGAAAATATAAGGAAATAAATTTTAAGAGAACCACTACGACACTATAAAATATTATAGAATGCTAAAAAAATTATAAGATATTTTCAGATATTAAATTAAATTAATCCTTCACCTCGCTAAAGATAATGTTCATAATAGTTTTTTTTATCAATGAAATTATATGATCAACATAAAATTGAATACGGTAGCTAGTTCAGGTGGAATATACATATGCATATATGCTTCACAAGTTTTATTATACACAATTCTATTTATTAAATAGAAATATCTTATTATGCATAAATTTATTGTTTTTAAAGAAATCCGTGAATCACATGAATAAAATAACTTGTGAATAGCTAAATATTGATATGAAACACGAAATAAAATATGAGTTTAATTTCTATATACTGACAGTGTAAAGATTTTTACAATGACAACCAATCAGAAATCATGGAATTGATAATTTTTAAGGTGGTTGGGATAAGAATAAAGGATTTGTAATGATGTGTCCGTTTCTGATTGATTGACGGTATAAAAAAACTTTACACTGTCGGTGTATACCAATTAAATCCATAAAACATTATTGTGAAAAATAATTAATGACAATATTAAATATAAATTTTTAGGTGAATACTTTTTTTTTGTAATGATGATCTGAACTTATTATTAATATAACTTTTTAAAAAAAAAACATAAATGCATAGTAAAATTATATATTTTTTATTTACACACAAGTCACTTAACATACACTAAAAAAAACTTATTAGCAACCGAAAAATAGTCTATAATTTGTCCATGCTCTTAATTTTTATATAATTTTATAATTGAACTCAAGCTACGATGAGCATAGACAGAAGACTCGACTAGATGTGTCAATGCTCATTAGCAATTTACTTTGTCATTAATTAGTTCTATTCATTAACTATTTGCAATTCAACCTTTTAACGATTCATGTTTTTGGTATGCATGATGAGTCTCAATAGTGTTGGTACCTCATTGTTATTCATGTGTGTACTGGCCGAAGAATGAAACCCGGCCACCGAGCTCGAATACCCGGTCCAAATCCGACAGTTAAAAGATAATAAAGTTAAAGAACACGTAATTAAGGGATAGGATATTAAATCTTGATATTATCTGAAATAACCTTATCTGGTTAAAAGAGATAATATCCCTTAAATTAAGGGATCACATCTCAAAAGAGATTTAAGAGATAAATCAGATATCTAAAAAGATATTTGAGAGATGAATCAGATCCCTAAGAGATAGGGGAATGTACCCATTATAGAAACTCACTTTTTCACTGAACACCGGTGACTCTCTCTCAAGCATATTAGAGAAACTAGCGTCGACCAAGAGACTGTCAGAGACTCCTTGCTCCCTAGTATTCATCGGATACAAAATTAAGAGATCGAGATCACCACGGTCAAGGGTTGAATCAAGAACTACGTCTGGCTTTGATTCCCATTGGGATACGTAGGACCGGGGTAACACATTCTGTCAAGTCATAGCCTAAAACAACCCCAATTATTCATCCCTGGTTTGACGTTCACTGCGAGGTTCCGGTAAACCGGATCTCGACAGGAACATTTGGCGCCCACCGTGGGGCCGAGGTGAAACTTTCCCCGGTTCCACAAGAAAAGCTCGATGGTGACCACACGGAATGGTCCGCGAAGAGGGGCGAGCAGCATGAATTATGAGGACCATGAAACTTCAAACGCCCAGAACCACGGCAATCATCTTTCCTCCCCCCTCCATGAAGACAACCCTCGGTTGGAAGAAGTTATTAAACAGCTTAACCAATTGCGGAAAGAAAACGAGGAGATACGCGCACAGAATCAGAAGCTCCTAAGAGCGCGAAAAAGAGAGAGGTCCCTAACACCTTCCGATGAAGAACAATCCTCACCCGAGGCTGGCCAGAAGGACCCCCCGATGCACTCTACTCGGGGAACTAACCGAGCATCCAAAACTAAACCTCCCCTGGGGGATTTAGAAGTCAAATCTCACGCAGAAAGGACTAGCCAAAAAGGAAAGACATCGGACCGTCGTCCGAGGTTGCCCTTCACTGATGACATTAATGAGGTAATCGTGCCGATCCATTTTAAGCCCCTTAACATCGACAAATTCAATGGCACCACTAACCCAACCGAGCATGTGGAGTCCTTTATTTCCTCTATTTACTTGGTGACTGATTCGGAGGCCGTCATGTGAAAAGTTTTTCCAACTACTTTGCAAGGCCCAGCTCTGACCTGGCTAACAAATCTACCACCTCGGTCAATCGATTCCTTTGATGTGCTTATCACCAAGTTCACTACACAATTTGCGGCAAGCCGAAGGCATAGGAGGCACTCGGTCTCACTGGTAAATTTCAAACAGGAAAGGAATGAATCACTTAGAGATTACATGGCTCGTTTCAATGCTAAGCAGATCCTGATTCCCAACATGAGCTCGGAACTCTGCCTCCACACCGTCATGGCCGGTCTGAAGCCCAGACCTTTCTTCGAGTACCTATCTCGAAAGCCACCGAGAGATTTTGAACAGCTGCGGGAAAAGGCTACAGGCTTCATGAACTCGGAAGAGATGTTGGAATTTAAAAGGAGAGAAAGAGGTTTCGAGGACAAGAGCTCAGCCTCGAACAGATACAGAAACAGGGGGTCTGACTCACAAAGGACCAAAAAGACCAATGAAAGAGAATTCCCGCAGAGGCATCACAAGCATCAATCTTATACTCCGTTGAACCGATCTGGGCAGCCGTCCTTCAGGAGGTGTGCAGTGCCGAGTTGCTTACCTTACCTGAACCATCAAAAACACCGGACAATGCTGACAGAAGCAAAGAGTGCATGTGGCATCAAAACTATGGGCACTCCACAGAAGAGTGCAGAACACTCCAGAGAAAGATTGAGGAGTTAGTACAAGCAGGTCGTCTTGATCATTTCATCCGCCGAGATGACAACGAAGGCAGACGACCCGGTCAAAGACAACGGAGACACGATCATGATAACCGAGACCGAGATGCAAACTTGCGAAGGAGCCATCAGGGCGAAGATCGGCTGAATAACCGAAGAACCCCTATCAAAGAATCAGAGGGAGGAATCAGGGGGGTCATCAATACAATCTCGAGGGGGTTTGCAGGAGGAGGAACAACGAGCTCGGCTCGGAGGCGTCATGTGAAAGCCCTCCGATTTGTTAACACGGTGTCTGGAAGGCCTCCAAGAGCAAGACCCCCCATAACATTCACAGATGATGATTTCCAAGGGGTAGATCCGAATCAAGATGACCCAATGGTGATAACGGTCGAGCTGGCCAACTTCTCGGTCAGACGGACCCTTATTGACCAGGGGAGCTCGGTCGATATTCTCTACCTGGCAACCTTCAAGAAACTCGGAATCCCAGAAAAGCTTATAAGAGAACAGGAGGACAAGCTGGTAGGGTTTGCCGGGGAACAAGTCAAGACCCGAGGTTATATAGACCTCTTAACAACGTTCGGAGAAGGCAGACTCTCCAAGTCCATATTAGTCAGATACGTTATTGTAGATGCCAGCACGTCATACAATATCCTAATTGGAAGACCGACGTTGAATGAGCTCGGGGCAATTGTCTCTACCCCACACTTGACGATGAAATTCCCAACCGACTCTGGGGAGATAATTGCAGTCCGGGCTGACCAAAAGCTAGCCATGCAGTGCTACGTGGACAGCCTGAAGGTTATCCGTCACCAGGACGGCCCAAAGAATACCGAGGATGGTAAAGCAGAGGTGGTAAGCTCGGTCAGCTCAGTAACTTCAGCCAGTTCGGTCAGCATGTTTGAGCTGGACCCAAGGACGGAGATGTACGAGTCTAGGGCCGAACCGACAGAGTCTCTAGAAGCGTTCCAGCTGGGACCCCACCCTGAACAGTGCACCCGCGTCGGTAGTCAACTGGACCCCTCACTCAGAGAGAGGCTTCACACGGTCCTAAGAAAGAATGCTGATATGTTTGTTTGGAAGACATCGGACATGCCGGGCATAGACCCAAACTTTATGTGCCATAAGCTGTCTATATGTCCCGAAGCTAAACCTGTAACTCAGAAAAAGGAAACTTAGCGAAGAAAGGCGCCGAGCAATGGCCGAGGAGACTTCTAAACTGCTCAAAGCGAATTTCATCCGAGAGGTGAAATACACCACTTGGCTAGCCAATGTGGTATTAGTCAAAAAGGCCAATGGTAAATGGCGGATGTGCACCGACTATACCGACCTCAACAAAGCATGCCCAAAGGATTCCTATCCCTTGCCCAACATCGACAGACTGGTGGATGGGGCCTCAGGTTACAAGGTTTTGTCCTTTTTGGATGCATATTCAGGTTATAACCAGATCAGGATGTATCCACCCGACGAGGAAAAAATAGCATTTATGACTGATGGGGCAAACTACTGCTACCGAGTAATGCCCTTCGACCAAAAAAATGTCGGGGCAACATATCAAAGGCTTATGGACAAGGTTTTCGCCAGTCAAATCGAAAAAAACTTAGAAGTATATGTTGATGACATGGTAGTAAAATCCGAAGACCCGAGCCAGCACCCTGCCGACCTTGAAGAAATCTTCGGCCAGCTCAGAAAGTACAACATGAGGCTAAATCCAGAGAAATGCTCGTTTGGTGTACAAGGAGGGAAATTCTTGGGATATATGCTAACACACCGAGGAATCGAAGCTAATCCAGATAAATACAAAGCCGTCATGGGGATGCGAAGTCCTCGGAATGTGAAGGAAATTCACAGGCTAGCTGGCCGATTAGCCTCCCTATCCCGCTTTCTCCCAAAGTCTGCAGAGAAGGCGAGACCTTTCTTCCAGCTCTTGAAAAAGTCAAAAGATTTCATTTGGACTGAAGAATGTGAGAAGGCCTTCGAAGATCTAAAACTCTTCTTAGCATCTCCCCCAATCCTCACTCGGCCTCAGCTCGGCAAAGATCTGTACCTGTACCTCTCCGTCAATGATTATGCAATCAGTGCAGTGATCATCCAGGAAGAGGAGGGGCAACAGATGCCGGTGTACTATGTCAGTAGGATCCTGAAAGACGCGGAAACATGATACCAAGTAATCGAAAAACTGGCTCTCGCCTTAGTTATGGCAGCTCGGAAGTTACGGCCCTATTTCCAATCTCACCAGGTCATCGTCAAGACTGATCATCCGATAAAGCAAGTGCTCAGGAAACCTGATCTAGCCGGACGAATGATTGCTTGGTCAGTGGAATTGTCAGAGTTCGGTCTACGGTATGAACCGAGGGGGCCAATGAAAGCCCAATGCCTCTCTGATTTTATTGCCGAGCTCTCTTCCAAACCAAGCACAGAATCCTTCATATGGCTCCTATACGTTGATGGATCATCTAACCTGAAAGGAAGCGGGGCTGGAATAATTCTTGAGGGACCTGGTGATCTGATCCTCGAGCAATCTTTGAAGTTTGGCTTCACTGCCTCGAACAACCAAGCAGAATATGAAGCCCTTATTGCTGGGCTATTGTTAGCTAAAGAAGTTGGGGTTCGGGAGCTAAAGTGCATAAGTGACTCACAGCTCGTAACAGGATAAGTCTCGGGTAATTATCAGACAAAAGACCCCCAACTAACCAGATATCTCTGCAAGGTTAATAGTCTCATTTCTGAATTTGAGCATTTCTCCATTGAGCACATACCTCGGGAAGAAAATTCCAAAGCAGATCTGCTATCCAAATTGGCTAGCACCAAGAGGGCTGGCCAGCTAAGAACTTTCATTCAAGAAAACCTCCTCGAGCCGAGCATAAAAAGTACCGAAGTGACAGTGACTGAGCACTATGACCGAGACTGGATGACTCCAATCTGGGAGTATCTAACCTCGGACAAACTACCTGATGACCAAAAGGAGGCGAGGCAAATCCGTCTGAAATCTTGTCACTACACCATCTTAGACGGTGAGCTGTACAAGAGGGGATTCTCCAGGCCGTTACTGAAGTGCCTCACAAAGGAGCAGTCCGAGTATGTAATGGATGAGATGCACCGAGGAATCTGCGGAATGCATTCAGGTGGCCGATCTCTGGCAGCTCGGATCCTACGAGCAGGGTTTTACTGGCCAACCATGAGACTCGATTGTTCTACCTGGACCAATAGGTGTGACCCTTGTCAGAAGTTCTCCAACATAGCTCGGGCCCCAGGAGAAGAGCTCCACTCCATGTTCTCACCATGGCCCTTTACTATGTGGGGGATGGACATAGTCGGTCCTTTCCCAGTGGCCAAGGTTCAAGTCAAGTTCCTCCTGGTAGGAGTAGACTACTTCACCAAGTGGATTGAAGCAGAGCCATTGGATACGATAACTGCCAAAAAGGTCCAGAATTTTGTATGGAAAAACATTATATGCAGGCATGGCCTTCCTTATGCAGTTGTTACAGACAACGGAAAGCAATTCACCGATAAGGACCTCGGAGAGTTCTACTCCAACCTCGGAATTAAACACAAAATGACCTCGGTTGAGCACCCACAAACAAATGGCCAAGCAGAGGCAGCCAATAAAGTTATTCTAAACGAGCTCAAAAGAAGGTTGGGACAATCAAAAGGGGCTTGGGTTGAGCAGTTACCGAGCATTCTGTGGGCTTACCATTGCTCTCCACAATCCTCGACGGGAGAAACACCGTTCAAACTAACCTATGGAACCGATGCGATGATTCCAGTTGAGCTCGGCGAGCTCTCCTTTCGAAGACAACATCACAATCAAAGTAAAAATGAAGTAGAACTCTGAGTTGAGCTTGACATGGTTGAGGAAGTCCGAGATACAGCTAAAATCAGGGACGAGCTGTGCAAGCAAAAAGCAACTCGGAAGTACAACTCAAGGCTGGGCCCAAGAGAATTTGTGCAGGGTGACTTAGTGCTGAGACTGCAAAGCGACGCGAGAAAAGACTCCAGAGAGGGTAAGCTCGCAGCAAACTGGTCAGGCCCATTCAGGATAGCAGAAAATCTAGGAAATGGTGCCTACAGGCTAGAAGAATTGTCAGGAAAGTCGGTTCCAAGAACATGGAACACTTCCCACCGTAAGTTTTATTTTAGCTGAGGTTAGAAGTGATGCACTCTTTTTCCTAGCTCGGTCTTTTTCCCATGAGGTTTTGGCCGAGAAGGTTTTAACGAGGCATAGTGGGAAAAATAAATAAATAAAATTTTCTTCAGTTGAGCTATTATGCAAAAAGTACAAAACTGCTAAATCCTAAAGAGGCCATCCGAGCCTATAAAGGTGCTTAAATCCTAAAGAGGCCATCCGAGCCTCTAAAGGTGCTTAAATCCTAAAGAGGCCATCCGAGCCTATAAAGGTGCTTAAATCCTAAAGAGGCCATCCGAGCATCTAAAGGTGCTTAAATCCTAAAGAGGCCATCCGAGCCTATAAAGGTGCTTAAATCCTAAACCATCCGAGCCTATAAAGGTGCGTAAATCCTAAAGAGGCTGACCGAGCCAAAATCGACTGATCAGGGTCGAAGTGCCAAGCCTATAAAGGTGTATAAAATATAAAAAGGCTGACCAAGGTAAAATTGACCAATCAGGGCCAACGTGCCGAGACTATAAAAACATCAGAAAATTTTCCAAGTGCAAACAAATTCACAAGTAAATAAGAAGTTTCATTAAAATAAAGGGGCAAAGCCCCGAATACATGAAGGTTCAAAAAAGAAGGACTGCACAAAGACAACGTGTTTCCTAAACTACGTGTACAATTTCAGGGATCAAGATCCTCCTCGGCACTGGGAGGGATGATAGCATATTGACCCGGTTGGCCCACTTCACCTTCAAGTCCCTCCTCGGCCCCTTGACCCTCGTATTCCTCCCCGTGAGTTACGGTGTCCTCATCCTCGTCCTCCATCTCGGCCAATGGAACAAGGATTCCATCTCGGTTGAAGTCCTTGTCCACGTCGGCACTGGAGAAATCAGCAGTCGGGTTGAAGTGTTGAAGCTGCTTCACGGCTCGGAAGAAACCGTTAACATGCTCCCTCATGATTGAAGCCTCGGCTTCAGCTAGATTAGCACGGAGTCGGAGGTTCTCCTCCTTCTCTATCTCCAGCAACTTCTGCAGCTCCTGACTGGCTTCCTTCTCGGCTTGCAGCCCTTTTCACAACGTTCTGAAGGTTAAGTCGACCAGCTCTTTCCGTTTCTAGCTCGACCGTAAGGGTAGCACGGCCTTCTTCCAGCTGCGTCTTCTGAGCCTTCAGTTGACCGATGACCCGGCCTTGCTCCTCGCACTTGGCCAGGGCCTGAGAAAGCTCATCTCTCGTCCTCAAGGCTCGGTCTGCATCCACCCTCATCGCCTCCATCTTCTTCGCGTTATCAATTAGATGCTGGCTCCAGAAGCGGGTGATTGAGGCAATGCGGAGAGCATAGGCGCCGGCCGCCTCCATACTTTCCTTAGGGCCCTGCTCTAGCAACAGCCGGGCATCGGACGGTTTCAGCACTTGGCCATCGATCAGGCCTGCAGGGTTGAACTCATTTCCCCAGAGCGAGCTGATCCCTGGATTATAGTTGTCGTTATACCATTTGGTGTCCGAGGAGAAATCGGTCCCAAGGGATCGTTGCTCGGTCGGCTACCAGAAGGAGGAGTCTCTCCAATCATCAGCAAGGGAGGAGAGCTTCCAATCGGTACCACGGGCTCCAGATCTGCCCGGGTCCTCTTCAGAGGACGGATATTCAAGTCGGAAGCTTCAGCAAATTTCTTCTTTTTCCCCTTAACATTTGAAGCGGCAGCTGATCTGCCAGCAGCCGACTTCTTCATCAAAGCCTTATAGTTGAATTTTCCCATTATCACTGCAAAAAGAAGAATAGGTTAGATACAAGCACACGGCTGGACACGTAAAACACCCAATAAAAAACTACTTACAATCAAAATCGGCTTGCCGAGTTGATGACTTGGGAAGCAATAAAAGTCTACCACAGGGCAATGGCCGAGGGTAGAGTTTTAAGATCTCGACGTCGGTTCTCTCTTGCGTTGTCATGCAGCCGACATCATAGCTGTGGAACTTAGTGGGGTGGGGTTGCCAGTAGAAGGGAAATCTGGAGACTCCATCCGAGTCATAGAATAAAGACTCGTTCCCGGCAGTGGGTCGGAATTTGAAAAAGTCCGACTTGAAGAATTTATATGAACTCTTCTAGAGCCCAATAATGCCCCCCGACTCGGCCCCACTAAGGGAAATCCAACCGACCCGGTCCCCAAACCTGCCCTTATAAAAATGAAGGAAGATTGGAGCAGTGGCCACTACGCCTATCTGTTCACACAGGATCTGGAAGGCCTTTAAAAAGGCCCAGCTGTTCGGATGGAGCTGGGTTGGAGCAACATTCATGATATTTAGCACATCACACTCAAACTGGGAAAAAGGAAGACGGACTCCAATTTGTTCAAATAGGGTTTTATATACATAGGTGAAAGAAGGCTGCCCTGGAGCAGAATGAAGAAAAACATGTTCATCCCCAGAACATGGCAGACACTCTACACTGCCTTCAAGGGAAGAAACTTTGTTTTTTAACGAGGAGAGGGATTCGAAATTCCTAAAATTGGAGTGAAAAGTCCCCCACATATGGCCTCACCCAGAAATACCCAGGAATAATGATATCTAGGTATGGGACCCAGGGCATTCTGGTGGTACGCCTGCGACGCTTGGGAATGGGAACTGCATCAGGCGCAGCTGAGCTATTCCCGGCAGTGGAGGAAGAGGCACCAACGGCACCACCACCACCATGAGAGGAGGATGGGGAAGAATGAGGAGAGCCTCCAATTAGACGGATTTCAGGCTCTACGACCTGAACCCCAGAAGAGACATCCTGGGATACCTCAAATGAAGACTCCATGGATGAGCAATCAAGAAAGTAAACCTCAGGGAGCTTGAAAGAGAGGAATAGGGCGTACCTGGAGCAGAGAGGAAGTATGGACGCTCGGGCTAAAAAGGACACGATAAAGAGGTCTAGGGTTCATGGAAGCACAAAGACCTATCCCAAGGTCTCGTCCCAATTTATGGAAAACAAGGGCAACATCTCCTCCTCGCATTAATGAGGGTTGTTGGACGAGAGCGGGGAAATGTCCCCTCGCATCTCTGACCGAATTCGCCAACCAAATAGGAAATCCACACGTGGCAGCGATGTCAGAGTATAAATCGCCATCACAGGAAACTAGGAGCACGCCTCAATCCACGACTCTCGAGAACAAGGCCTCGAAGGCCACGCGTCACACAGGGTGACGTTTCTTTTCCATCTCAAAGCCCGAGAAAGTACGGCGTCAGCACAGGACAAGTAATCACCTCCACCTCGGCTGGCCTTGGCTCCCACGAGAAAGCTTCCACGTCGTTGACTCAAAGCTTGGGGGGCTTGTGTGTATGAGCCGAGAAACAGATCCCGGCACCCCGAAAGCACCAAGCTCGGTCACCCGAGCTGCTCACCGAGTTGGAGGAGCTATATGCAGAGTATGAAGCTCGGCCAGTCACCTCGCCTGGCTTAAAGACAAAAATGAAACCGAGTTTCTGAGCTCGGCTAACAACATGAAAGCTTTTACGCCTAATCAGCTCAAAGCTTGGGGGGTTTGTGTACTGGCCAAAGAATGAAACCCGGCCACCGAGCTCGAATACCCAGCCCAGATCCAGCAGTTAAAAGATAATAAAGTTAAAGATCACGTAATTAAGGGATAGGATATTAAATCCTGATATTATCTGAAATAACCTTATCTGGTTAAAAGAGATAATATCCCTTAAATTAAGGGATCACATCTCAAAATAGATTTAAGAGATAAATCAGATATCTAAAAAGATATTTGAGAGATGAATCAGATCCCTAAGAGATAGGGGAATCCTATTATAAAAGGAGGAGTACCCATTATAGAAACTCACTTTTTCACTGAACACTGGGGACTCTCTCTTAAGCATATTAGAGAAACTAGCGTCGACCAAGAGACTGTCAGAGAGTCCTTGCTCCCTAGTATTCATCGGATACAAAATTAAGAGATCGAGATCACCACGGTCAAGGGTTGGATCAAGAACTACGTCTGGCTTTGATTCCCATTGGGATACGTAGGACCGGAGTAACACATTCTATCAAGCCATATCCTAAAACAACCCTAATTATTCATCCCTAGTTTGACGTTCACGGCGAGGTTCCGGTAAACCGGATCTCGACAGGAACAGTGATTTTTTATTTTATTTTTACAAGTACATTCATGGTGATTAATTCATTAACCAATTAACCAATACACACATGATTCATTTTGAGAGATTAATTTCCCTCGTCAAAAAAAAAATTAATGATTAATTTCCCAACAATGTTGCATTTAAAGCTGGGTCATGTCCTTCTTTACACACCAAGAAAACCACATCTAGTGAAAGAACAAAGCATCTTAAAGATTTTATTGTACCAAATACTAAAAATTCTACCTGCCGTTCCAATCAATGAAGGGTACACCCAATCACAAGACATGCTTCCAGCTTCATTGAAAATTGATCTATTTAATACTCCCTCTGGGCCACATTATAAGAAAAAAATTAATGAAACACACGTATTAAGGTGGTCAGTTAATCTCATTGAATCTTGTAAAAAATTAGGTTTGTTACCTAAATTATCCTTCATCTAAAACTTCAATCTTCATTAAATGAGTCATTGAAATTTGTATTAAATGAAGAATATTTTAGAAATAATGTCATTAAATGAGTCATTGGAAAACAAAATTTTCTTATATATTGGACCAAAAACGTTGAGACTTTTTTGCTTATATATTGGATGTAACACCCCGGTTTTTACTATTCTTCAATGATAGTAAATATGTGTATATGTTTATTTGGAGTGATTAATTATCTAATGTTTATTTTTGTTTATTTTTATGTGATTTGGTTTGAGTAATTTTAATTACTCATTTAAAATTAATTTTTGAATGCGTTAATACTGTCTTATGTCAGTGCATGCACGATTACTAGACAATAATATTATGTTATTGTCACTAATAGTATTTATTTAGAAAAATATTTTAAATAATATGATTTAAATAAAATTATTTTCCTATTTGACTCTATTTAATTTTAGATTTGAAAATACGTTGGTTTAAAAATAATCGGAGATTAAATTTTGGACAGTTAATTTTCTTAGTTGATCAGTTCAACTATCAGTCTTGACTCTAATTTAAAATTTGAAAGTATATAATTGTCAACCATTATTTTTAAATCAAAAAGCCAAAAACATGTTCATTTTTAGGCTCAATATTTATCACTCATTTTATACCTACACATTTAAGTAAATGAAAAACAAATGAATAAAATCTCAAGTCCCTCCCTTCCCCGTACGCGACAGAAACTCCCCCTTCTTATTTCTTTGTTTTTTTTCTTCTTTCCTTTCTGTCTTTCTTCTTCTTACTCCCTACTTCATCTTTCTCCTCCCTCTTCCTTGCTCTGCTCAGATCGGCGCCGCCTAGCCCAGCCCAGCTGCTGCCCCGTTCGACGACGCGAAAGGGGAACCGCACGTCGCCGTCGCCTGCTCGAGCTGGTTCGCCCTCCACAGCCGCACGAAACGCACTCTTCGCCACTGTAACTTCGTCCTCCGCCGCGGTAAGAGCTATCGCCGCCTTTCCATGTGGTTTTTCACCCCTTTCCTTTTAGTTGAGCTTCTTCTTCCCTTCTAAAGCTTGTTTTTCATTTTGGGTTATGGTTGTGACAGAAAAATGCCCTGTTGCCATTCTCCGCCACTGCTGCCGCCAGCCACCGTGTTGGACCACCCCATGTCCACCACCTCTTCTTCTTCTTGTTGGGTGTGTATGAATTTCACTCATCTATTGTTTAAAATTCAAAATCCCCAATTTCACTCAAAACCCGAACCCCAATTTATTTTAATTTCAGTTGTTAAACATGAAATTAATTATGTTTATAATCAATTGAGTTGTTGAATGAGTGATTTCTTGAACTGATTTCATGAATCTATTAGAATGAGTTTTCCTCAAATTACTATATAAACCCTAAAGCCCCAATTTTGTACCTCTTAAAATTAGTTTATAATTATAAAATTAATTATGTCTTTATACAATTGGAACTATCAATTGATGGTTTATAAATTCAATTTCATGATTCTCAAATCAAATCAAATTTCCCCCAAATTTTAATGATGGACCCTTTTTGCCCAAATTGATTTTATTGAGAATCAATGGTATTTTATTAAATTAAATATATGGTTTCTTTTGATTTTATGTTTCAAGGATGAAAATTGATTTGGTGAAATTGTCTGTTTGTTATCATGCTTGGTTTACGTCTCTGGACATCAAACACGGCTATGCTTGCTTGGTGGAGTAGAGTTTGCACTCTTGGAGCAAATTGAAACATTAAAACGAGGATCTTCCTCTTGTCTTCAAAGGTAAGGGGAGACTGCTTGAGGGATTTTCAATAGTTACATGCTATTTGTGTGTCATATGTGGTTGATTTGTTATGATGTATGGGGTTAAAGCTAAGTTGTTATATGACTGTTATGTGGTTTTAATGTTTTATGTAAAAGCATGATTATGTGTATGATGTATGGATTATCTGTTTTGTTTGATTGACTGATTGAAAGCCTGACAGTGGTCAGTGCCCAATTAAATCAAAGATAAAAGCTTTAAAAAGGTTAAGGAAAAATTTAAAGGATTTGGTTATGAAAGTTGAATAAAAACATTGAAAATATTTCAGTTACGCTATCCTTTTTCAAAATAAATTCAAAAATAAGATGAAAAGTTATTCCAAGAAATTTAAGTATCAAGAATATTTTAACAGTGATTATGAAGAACTTTTTGTAAAAGAGAGAATCATTTGATTTATATATGGCTTTGTTTCCAACAAAAAATACTTTAGAAAAGTATTTGATGACAAAAATTTTAAGCTTCCAAATGGAAATGGGTTGGAAATGATTTTAAGAGAATTTGAAGTTGTTACGGAAAAAGGAGTTTCCAAAAGAAAACAGATTTGAGAAAAATGGATTTCTCTATGATAAGACGGTTTTATAAATGAATTTCAAACGGAGAGGATTTTCTGTAAATGAGTTTTACACAACGGTGTTATTTCCGACAACTTGGATAAGTTGAGGAAACTTTGGTTTTGTTTTGTGTTTCACAGAACAAAAATGGGTTTAAAGTTGAAAACACACCTAGCTACCGAGACATCGGGTCTAGTGTTCTATGATATGGGCCTGGGGTCCGAAAGGTGAAGTAATGGACTAGATGTCCTATAAATTGGGTATTGGTTTTATGCACTAAAATCTACGTATCTAAGACTAGTGCATCAGTCTAGATTTTCATGATTTGCACATTTTTTACTTGGAGTCAGTTATTTTTGGAATGGTGGATTAAACTTGAAAGTTTAAAATGGTGATTTGGTCATGAGACTTTTAGCTCCGACACGGAAAGATTGAACACAAAGAAAATGACGTGAATAAAAACGTTTTACATGCATTTTGGGGGCAGACGTGCCTTTGCATAGGACTTGAATGCTTGATGGCAAGTATTCATGATGTTTGCATCACTGTGCCTTGATGGATATATGACCACGAAACCATATACTATGAATAGCATTCACTGTACCTCGTTTTGGACATTGATATGGTTAATTTGAAACCTGCCTTATCTGGCATCGATTCTGCCTTATTGGTAACGATTCTGCCTTATTCGACAAATGAGAGCTTGATCAGCTCATTTATTTGTTGGTTGGAGCTCCGGAGATTATGTATCAAAATTAGTTGATGAATATTGAAGTGTCATGGTTTTTAAAATGATTACGACTATCGGGTATGAAACCCTTTGATAAATTAATATTTTACTTTTGAACATCAACGTTGTCATAACTATATATGTTATGTGATGTTTTGTGTGTCGCGCATGTAGTTATCGTGTTTAAATCCATATATTGGTATCTCACCCTTGTATATATCTGTTTTTAAGGTTTTGTTGTTGTACGTTGGTACACGAGTACAGAAGGTGCATAAAAGGTTTCCAGTTTCACTTAGGGATATTAGTCCCAATCCTTGAAGATGTATAATGTTAGGTATAATGGTGAATGTAACGCCCTTCATTACATTAGTAACCTAAGATAAAATCAATAAAAATCCTTTAAAACATTTAATTAAAACATACATGTCATAAAATATTTTTCAAAATAAATAGTCTAAGATAAATGCCTTATAAATAATAAATAGCAATGTTAATAAATCCTTACAAAATAAATTCATTTGCCTCAAAATCGGGCGTCTACTAATAAACCCAACGATAAATAAATAAACATGTATAACAACAAACGACTCCTTATTCAATAAAATATAACTAAGATAATTCACCAAGTCTTCAAGCCTCTTCAGTCTCAATGGCATCACCCTCGTGCTCTGAAAACAACACTTTTAATGAGATATAATCCAAGTGAATAAAAACAAGTTCAAAAAGATTTTCGCAAATAGTGTTGTTCTCAGCCGGCGCGGCAACCGGAAAAACATACATGGTACCCGCTAATTTTCAAAATAATATAACTCAAAAATGTTTTCATAAATTAATAACAAATATTAATTTCCTAACATTCATGTATGAATCATAACACCATCAAATGAAATAATTCACTTATGTCAGTCCACATAACACAAATAAATTCTTACAAAGGACATATCTCGTGTCCAATCAATCTCAATATGTCATCCCAGTCTTTTTCATTTAATTACTCAATCTTAAGTCTATGAGCGCATGACAAATGCAATGGCATCCCAATGCCTTCCCCTTCAAGGAGGTATCTGTCTTCCCCTCTAACGAGGAGGTATCTCTCATCCCCTCCCGGAAGGGGTATCTGTCTTCTCCTCTAATGAGGAGGTATCTGTCGCCCCCTCTAACAAGGAGGTATCTGTCTTCGCCTCTAATGAGGAGGTATCTGTCTTCCCCTGAGGAGGTATCTATCATCAGCTTCCCAGAAGGAGACATCTGTCTTCCCCTCTAACGAGGAGGTATCCATCATCCCATATATCTTAACGATCACAAAAATATCATAATTCATAATCATATTTTGGGCATATATCATAACCTCGGGTCATGATATATGACCTCATACATCAATCTCAATGATATAGCGTCATGACAAGACAACACTATAACACCACAAAATCAATTAATAATATATAAATATAAATAAATATATATATATATATATATATATATTACACACCGATTCGTGAATTCCATGTTACAAAGCCTTTTGTTCAATTTCAAAATAAATTACAGCCATGCAATTTTATTTTTAAGCTATACGTACATATATAAACCAAATAAAGGCTTCATACCAATTCTCCCTTCACTAGGTTCATTAACGTAAGTTTGTGAATGTCTAGGGTGTAACATCCCTGGCTGCTTTATGGATTGACGACTGTCCCCACAAACCAACACGGGTCTTTTCAGTATGCTTTGTCCTCACTCACACGCTTCCTAGGAAAACTTCCCAGGAGGTCACCCATCCCATAATTGCTCCAAGTCTAGCACGCTTAACTATGGAGTTCTTAAGTGATGGCCTCCTGAAAAGAAGATGCAACTTATTAGTATAGGTAGTACCAATCAATTCATATAATACTTCCTCAACTGTATAGTCCCATACCTACACAGTCTCAGGATCCCTCTCATTTTGGTGTTTAATCGGTTCATTCATGTGTCCCTCCGCCAAGAAGCCTGCCAGGAGCCGCTCCTTGTCCGTGTCTTTTTGTACCGGTCACCACTCCCCGCCCTCGTCAACCCCGGGTGTTACATGCCCACCAGCTTCTGCTTGGTTCGCCCCCGAACCACACCGTACTACGAGAGGTGCCGCTCTGGTACCATTTGTAACATCCGTGGCTGCTTTATGGATTGACGACTGTCCCCACAAACCAACATGGGTCTTTTCAGCGTACTTTGTCCTCAATCACACGCTTCCTAGGAAAACTTCCCAGGAGGTCACCCATCCCATAATTGCTCCAAGTCTAGAACGCTTAACTGTGGAGTGCTTAAGTGATGGGCTCCCGAAAAGAAGATGCAACTTATTAGTATAGGTAGTACCAATCAATTCATATAATACTTCCTCAACTGCATAGTCCAGGGACTATACAGTTGAGGAAGGCTTATATGAATTGATTACATATACAAACAATATGCGTCTTCTTTTTGATAGCCCATTGACCGCGCTGTCGCCATGCGCCAAAAAGAACGAGCGATTATAAAATAATGCAGTATAGTGCGACAACTCGGATCGTCTCTCAAGGACTCTTTAGTTGTTGTTATTATTAACAGAAAAAGTTAAAAAAAAGTTAGAACTGGGGGTTTTGAGATTTGAAACTAAATTAAGAAAACAAAATAATGAAAACCAAGTAGTTAAAGAGAATAACAAATAAACAAAAGACGATTAACCTACTGTTCTCAGTTTCCCACTATCATTGGTTCATGCAAATCCTAAGCAGATACTAATCCCCTCCCGGTTGTAGCAACAATTAACAACGCAATCACTACTACAGATGTATGTTCCTATTCCCGAAATAACAAACGGGGTTAAGCTCTCATGAACAAACGAACATGAATGAACACACGCGAAATAACAAACGCGATTATATATAGGAACATAACATCACCGAGATGAAACAATACAACACTATATATTCCTGAAATAACAAACAGAAACATACAACATTGCATTGAAAAGAGAAAAGCAAATGATCATGAAATACAGAACCTCAAATGTTAACAGAAACCAATTACAGTAGATTAATCTAGGAGACTAGTTCTCCATTACAAAAGGAAAACAAAACATATCTAAAAAGAAGACAAACTACTACTACTGTCTAACAAAGATTAGCCAAAACTGGCTAACTCTGATTATCCTAACTACTAGCTCTTCAGCTCTGCCTAAACAGGCTTTTATACACGTTTCTGGAGTCAGAGTACTCGCGAGGCGAAACACTGCTCGCGAGGCGAATTACATGAAAGGTCTGCAACTCTTTGTCTTCTCGCGAGGCGAGCATATATTCGCGAGGCGAACTCTTCAGCTTCCAACTGTTACGCCCGTGGCATTCAACACGCCCAAACCGTGATGGCTTCTGATCTTCCAAGACTCGCGAGGCGAAGGAATGCTCGCGGGGCGAACGCTTCAACTTCAGAATTGCCACGGCTGTGATCTTCAACACGGGCAAGCCGTGATCGTCTCTGACTTTTTCATGGTTGCAATACTCGCGGGGCGAGAGATTATTCGCGGGGCGAGTGGCTCCAGATTTATTACTTTTTATTAACCTGAAAATAGAAAATAAAAGTAAATAATTATTCAACTCTAAAACAACTAAATTAACATAAAAACAATTTACAGACTCAAAATACTACTTAGGAACAATAAAGTCTAATTTGGGTGAAAATGATATAAAATAAGCACAAAGCCAAGGTCTTTACTAGTTATAAAACCAGTCAAATAGAGGCTCATCACCCATCACTCACACGCTTCCTGGCAAAACTTCCCAGGAGGTCACCCATCCCATAATTGCTCCAAGTCAAGCACGCTTAACTGTGGAGTTCTTAAGTGATGGGCTACCGAAAAGAAGATGCATCTTGTTAGTATATGTAGTACTAATCAATTCATATAAGCCTTCCTCAACTGTATAGTCCCATACCTACACAGTCTCAGGATCCCTCTCATTCGGGTGTGCAATCGGTTCATTCATGCGTCCCTCCGCCTAGAAGCCTGCTAGGCGCCGCTCCTTGTCTGTGCCTTCTTGCAGAAGCGGCCACTCCCCGCCCTCGTCGGCACCCGGATGTTACATGCCCACCAGCTTCTGCTTGGTTCGCCCCCGAACCACACCGTACTAGGAGAGGTGTCGCTCTGATACCATTTGTAACATCCCTGGCTGCTTTATGGATTGACGACTGTCCCCACAAACCAACATGGGTCTTTTCAGTGTGCTTTGTCCTCAATCACACGCTTCCTAGGAAAACTTTCCAGGAGGTCACCCATCCCATAATTGCTCCAAGTCTAGCATGCTTAACTGTGGAGTGCTTAAGTGATGGGCTCCCGAAAAGAAGATGCAACTTATTAGTATAGGTAGTACCAATCAATTCATATAATACTTCCTCAACTGTATAGTACAGGGACTATACAGTTGAGGAAGGCTTATATGAATTGATTACATATACTAACAAGATGCATCTTCTTTTTGATAGCCCATCACTTAAGAACTCCACAGTTAAGCGTGCTTGGCTTGGAGCAATTTTGGGATGGGTGACCTCCTGGGAAGTTTTCCCAGGAAGCGTGTGAGTGAGGACAAAGCACGCTGAAAAGACCCGTGTTGGTCTGTGGGGACAGTCATCAATCCATAGAGCAGTCAGGGATGTTACAAATGGTATCAGAACGGCACCTCTCCCAGTATGGTGTGGTTCGGGGACGAACCAAGCGGAAGCTGGTGGGCATGTAACACCCGGGGCTGACGAGGGCAGGGAGTGGTCGCCGGTGCAAGAAGACACGGACAAGGTGCGGCTCCTGGCAGGATTCTAGGCGGAGGGACACATGAATGAACCGATTACACACCAAAATGAGAGGGATCCTGAGACTGTGTAGGTATGGGACTATACAGTTGATGAAGTATTATATGAATTGATTGGTACTACCTATACTAATAAGTTGCATCTTCTTTTCGGTAGCCCATCACTTAAGAACTCCACAGTTAAGCATGCTAGACTTGGAGCAATTCTGGGATGGGTGACCTCTTGGGATGTTTTCCCAGGAAGCGTGTGAGTGAGGACAAAGCACGCTGAAAAGACCCGTGTTGGTTTGTCGGGACAGTCGTCAATCCATAAAGCAGCCAGGGATGTTACATAGGGAACAAAGATTTTCACAACAAACAATATTATACATAAGCAAACAAATTCAGTCATTTAGATGCTATACTGTTGGACGATTTCTTAGGCAAGTATACCCAGTCGTACAAGTAATAAAGAGGTCAGAGGGATATCGTTCCCACGAGGACTGAGACAAGTACTAGCACGTAACAAATCAATTACTATCTAAGTGAATCTTTGGATGGAGTTAACATTTAAAATAAACAAAATAAAAGGAAAAAGTCTTTTTGGATTTTTGTTGAACACTTGGAATGCAGAAAAGGGGGTTCTTCAAAATGATGAACGATGTTCGGATTAAACTTCACTAAACCTTTGTCTCATGCAATACCAAGAACACCAATCCAGTTTATGCTTCAAATATTAAAATCAACCCACAAGATTACTCAAGCCCTAATTCCTTAGATGACAAGATCCTAAATCCCCTGATTAGACCCTAATTCCTTAGGTGGCCCAATTAGTGAATTTGCATTAAGAGTAGAGATTACACGATTACTAATAAACCAAAATCCATTCCTAGATGCAAGGTTTACTAGGTGATTAATTCCAGATCAAGAATTGATAAGAACGTCCCCATTGCAAATCAAATCTCAAAATCAATTCATGGATGATCAGACCACAAAAAGCATTAAGCATAGGAATCAAACACTAATAAGAAGGCATAAATACAGATTAATACATCAAGGCAATTACATGAGGTTCAGTTTAGCTACATCTAATCCCAACAAAAAGGGAGTTAGCTACTCATGATAATAGAGAAAGCCAAAACCAGAGCAATGGAGACAAGGGAGAGAAGAAACTCCATGGAAGCCTTCCACACCCGTCACAACTTCCCCTGGCTCAGAGAACACCTCCTTTTAGGGTCCAAGTCACCCCCCTAGGGTAAAGTCTCTAGGGTAAAAAGTTCCTTCTTTTCGTTCTGCCCAGATGCCTATATATAGATTAGGCGCGCGTCACGGCCGTGATAGCCATTACGGCCAGGCCGTGACGGGTTCTGCCAAAGGCACGTCTTCAAATTTTGGTTTGTCACGGTCGTGATGCTCATCACGGGCAGGCCGTAATCAATTCTGGTCCACAGGAGCTGGCCTGTCACGGCCGTGACCTCTATCTCGGCTAGGCCGTGATACTCTCTGATCCTCAGGGTCTTCTCATCACGCCCGTGATGGATATCACGGCTGGGCCGTGATCTTTTCTGATCTTCCATGTTTAACTCATCACGGCCGTGACCTTTGTCACGACCTGGGCGTGATGGCTGCTGACTTGCTTTGTCCTTCCCTTTTTGCTCGTTTCCTCTATTTTCCAAGTTCTCTTGAGCTTCACTTTTACCCTGAAAATATAAAATAGCATTAAATGCTTTATTTGACTCAAAATTAACTAAAATATCCTTAAAACTACTTAAGAGACTCAAAATGTTGCTTGAGGAGAATTACATCCAAATTTGGGTGAAAACGAGCTTAAACTCGAATAATTAGCACAAAAACCATGGTCTTACTAGTTATAAAACTAGATAAGCCAAAGGCTTATCAAAATACCCCAAACTTAAACTTTTCTTGTCCTCAAGTAAACTAAAAATCAAATAGACTCAAAACTTGGCAAGCTCAAAGGATTCATTCAATTTCGCACAAATTTCATGCAATTTTATCAATACAATTTTTCTTCAATGTTTCCCCCCTTTACATCAATGTAATCCCCACATTCATTTACTTTAAACAATTGAGAATTTAATCATTCATGCAATTATTAATCTAAGCAAAGGGTTCGAGTTACACACAAAATGGAGATCACCAATTTCAAACATTTCCCTTCCTCACAAGGGCATTTAATAATTCACTCATTTGCTCAATTTGTCTAGGCTATCAACTTTCACTCAATTTCACATTTCAAAAGCACTTTCCATGAATTTGATTTTCATCTCAAAAATAGTTCCCACGAAGACATGCATGCAACATCAAAAGGTCTTTCAAAGGTTGTAATGGGGACTGGCTAAAGGTAGGATATTCAAAGGTACTAGGCTTAAGTCCCTAGGAACTAAGAGAGCATGAACATTTTTACACATTGAATTTCCACTCATTCCTTTTTCTATCTATGTACATATTTTTTCACTTTGGGTGACTACATCCTTTTCCTTTTAATACCCTTTTTGACATTTTTGTATTTTTCTTCTTTTTCTTTTTGCCTTTGGCTTCAGCCTTTATTTTTCTTTTTCTCAATCCAAAACAGCATATCATATCCTTGTAGCCACCCCAAACTTAGTTTCCTTCAACCCTTGTCTTGCTAAGCATCCATGCTCTCCTAAATCCTAAGATTGGGTTAACATGGTTTTTCCGAATTTTTGGCTTATAACATAAGGTCATCAAGAAACAATAGGTTATTAGGCTCAATGTGGCTAACTAGGGAACATGCATTAGGGATGGTTCTTTTTAGGCCAAGTAGCTATTTCAAAGAAAATTGCCTAAATCATTTGATGCAAACATATAAACATGCAAACTATGAAGAGATTCAAGCAAATCCGGGAAAGTGCAGCTTAAAAGTGATTCACACAATTTAAAAACAATGTTGGAGGCTCAAATTCCTCACCTGAACATTTTTCGCAAATTGTTTGACCGAGATACAATCCCTAGTATGTGCAACCCTTCACCCCAAACTTATCATAAATTATACAATCACAATAAAATTTCTCAAAGCTCAATTTTCAATTTTTCACATGGGGATCAATTTTCAGATTTTCAAAACCTAGGGGGAAGTCATCAAAAATCAATATATATCATGCAATCCATCTATGATAAATTCAATTAAATTCCTTCAAGCTTACCAACACAAGACTCATACACATATGACTCAAGTAAGGAAAAGCAAAATAATTAAAAAGAGAAGGGTTTAGAAAAACTCATTGAGAAGCTTCCACCCGGATCCCATTGCTTATAGCATAAGGGCCAAGAGATGCTCAATATGTAAGATCCTCCTCCCGGATCCCATGGTTTGTGAATTGGTGATTGCAGAAGCAATATGACCCTACCCACAATTCCTCCTGGCAAGTGTGTGAAAACTCCATTGACCTCTTTAACTACAATAATGAACTCACTTCCTCTCGGGTCAAATGGTATTTTCACAAGGAGATTTGACAGACAAGTGGAAGGGACTAACTTTGCAGTGTCCACGCATGCATGTAAGCTAACATATTTATCCAATGCAGCAATTTCAGGTTTCTTAGCAAGCATGGTGGAGTGAATGTTTTCCAAATGACCTGCCTTCTCAATTGTTCTTTCCCAAGGATGTGTGAAAGGTAATTCCTCTTCCTGTGACTCGTCTACCACCACCACTTCATATTCATTTTGATCCATCCCCACAGCCATATTTTGCTCAGATTTTGCTTCACGTGGCTCTTTGGCAATCACTTATAAACATGGTGGTGGAGGTGGTAAGTACGAACAAAATGTTTCCCATTCCTCCTTGGAGCATCTATATACAAGCCTACCCGTCACAATCAACTTGTGCTGGAATATCATGATCTCCCAAATCTATGTAATCTCCCCAACACAGGTTGTTCTCCAAAGTGTGACTTGAGGGTTCCTCATCAGATGGATAATAATGGTTGTCCATGAACTGCATCCACCTTGCACAAACAAAACTTAAAAGAAAAGACCAAATATATACAAAAAAAAAAATATAAAAAAAATGTCTAAAGTAAAAAAAGAAAATTGTGCTTAAATTAGTAATCGAAATGGGTATGCTAATATTGAAACTCAGTCCCCGACAACGGCGCCAAAAACTTGTAGGACGATTTATTAGGCAAGTATACCCAGTCGTACAAGTAATAAAGAGGTGAGAGGGATATTGTTCCCACGAGGACTGAGACAAGTACTAGCACGTAACAAATTAATTACTATCTAAGCGAATCTTTGGATGGAGTTAACATTTAAAATAAACAAAATAAAAGGAAAAAGTCTTTTTGGATTTTTGTCGAACACTTGGAATGCAGAAAAAGGGGTTCTTCAATATGATAAACGATGTTGGGATTAAACTTCACTAAACCTGTGTCTCATGCAATACCAAGAACACCAATCCAGTTTATGCTTCAAATATTAAAATCAACCCACAAGATTACTCAAGCCCTAATTCCTTAGATGACAAGAGCCTAAATCCCCTGATTAGACCCTAATTCCTTAGGTGGCCCAATTAGTGAATTTGCATTAAGAGTAGAGATTACACGATTACTAATAAACCAAAATCCATTCCTAGATGCAAGGTTTACTAGGTGATTAATTCCAGATCAAAAATTGATAAGAACGTCCCCATTGCAAATCAAATCTCAAAATCAATTCATGGATGATCAGACCACAAAAAGCATTAAGCATAGGAATCAAACGCTAATAAGAAGGCATAAACATAGATTAATAAATCAAGGCAATTACATGAGGTTCAGTTTAGCTATATCTAATCCCAACAAAAAGGGAGTTAGCTACTCATGATAATAGAGAAAGCCAACACCAGAGCAATGGAGACAAGGGAGAGAAGAAACTCCATGGAAGCCTTCCACACCCGTCACAGCTTCCCCTGGCTCAAAGAACACCTCCTTTTAGGGTCAAGTCGCCCCCCCTAGGGTAAAGTCTCTAGGGTAAAAAGTTCCTTCTTTTCGTTCTGCCCAAATGCCTATATATAGATTAGGCGCGCGTCACGGCCGTGATGGGTTCTGCCAAAGGCGCGTCTTCAAATTTTGGTTTGTCACGGTCGTGATGCTCATCACGGGCAGGCCGTGATCAATTCTGGTCCACAGGAGCTGGCCTGTCACGGCCGTGACCTCTATCCCGGCTAGGCCGTGATACTCTCTGATCCTCAGGGTCTTCTCATCACGCCCGTGATGGATATCACGGCTGGGCCGTGATCTTTTATGATCTTCCATGGTTAACTCATCACGGCCGTGACCTCTGTCATGGCCTGGGCGTGATGGCTGCTGACTTGCTTTGTCCTTCCCTTTTTGCTCGTTTCCTCTATTTTCCAAGTTCTCTTGAGCTTCACTTTTACCCTGAAAATATAAAATAGCATTAAATGCTTTATTTGACTCAAAATTAACTAAAATATCCTAAAAACTACTTAAGAGACTCAAAATGTTGCTTGAGGAGAATTACATCCAAATTTTGGCGAAAACGAGCTTAAACTCGAATAATTATCACAAAAACCATGGTCTTACTAGTTATAAAACTAGATAAGCCAAAGGCTTATCATATACCTAGTATATTTAAAATTCAAAAGCCTAGAAGACTGCTAATCCCAAATTCTTCATATTAGTAACACAATAAAAAGTACATCCTTCAAGAAATCATTCCAATATAACATTTAATCACATAATTTAAAATATTGAACATTTAATCATTGGAAACTACCTAAATTCATAATTTGGTTTCAAACCCCAAAATTAATTGTACCATGGAAGGGTGAACAAAGATGTTTTTTCTCACCTCTCGTAGATTACCAAAAGCTCCAAATATTGCCTAAGATGTATCCCAAAATTTCACCAAGAATCTTCCCTTAGCCAACGTTCCTATGAAAACAACATTGTTCTCCTACTTTTATTGATGCTGGACGACGCTATTATATATTGCAGGGGAGACTCGATGTTGTTCTTCAAAACCCTCCTAGACTTATCTGTGGTGTGGGTAAAAATCTATTTAATTATTTATAATGGGTGACACAGCATGGGCCTTGATATGCCTATGTTTCCTATCATTATTGCCGCAAGAATTTAGTCCAGGCTCCAAGTGAAATGCTTAGGTTCTTATCCTTCTTTTTTAATTAATTTTTTTTAAAATAAAACATGCAATTCTATATCGCTAACAAAGAATCCTACGTGTTATTCACGTAGGTTTCTTAATTAATTTATTTATTTTTATTTTATTGTTTTTAAATCAATTTTACATTATTGTGGAACCCACTAGAATTTATTAAAAAGAAAACAATTATAATAAACTTTTATACTACCTTTTTTATTAAAATAATTATATTTAAATTTTAGAATGTTACATTTTCTCCCCACCTTTAAGAATTTCGTCCCCGAAATTAACGTAATTCCTATCTAACCAAGCAAACATAGATTAAAGGTAATGCCCCACTAAGCTATGTACATGTACTGAAAAGATTTGGATGATGTTGTCTAACATCTTCCTCAAGCTCCCAAGTAACATCTTTTGTAACCTTCTCTCTAAGGCTCCTCTCCTTAGGAACAACATTCTTATCCTTAAACAACACTAAACCGTCAGCAGACAACACTTAACTCTCTTGATCCAAAAGAAATTGTAATCCATGGTCTAAAAGCTACTCTCACCTAATCGCTTCCCTAAGGTTACTGCAAATTTCCAATCTATTCAAATTCAAACTTAGAGCTCTAAGAGATACATTTAGATTCATATCCCTAAACTCCTCTAACTGTTTCTTAAGCTCACTCCACTCCAGAGATGTCATCATATAAGGTGCTACAGATATTGGTCCACTCCCTGGAACTAGATCTATGCTAAACTCAACTTCCATATTGGGAGGTAAGCTAGAGACATCCTTAGGAAAAAAAATCCTGGAACTCACACACCACAGGTATAGTCGTCGTATCACTGACAGCCTCTATCTTAGCAGAGAATAAGAGTATGTATCCTTGAGCTCCCTCAACTAAGCACTTATGACAAGAAACAATAGATGCAAAAGAATTGGATATGGAAGAATCATTATACATTGGTTGTTTAGTAACATAGATAGTTTTATTAGAACAATTTATAACAGCATGATTTGAGGACAACTAATACATACCAAAAATGACATCCAATCCAGACATAGGCAAGCATATAAGTCAACAGATTAAGTCAAGTATTGATACACTAAAGAGCAATTCAAACAAGCAATTGAGGTAACAAGTTTATCCTCCGCATGAGTAGAAACACGCAAATCAAAAGGTATATTAGAAACATGCAAGTCTAGATTTTCCACACAATCAAGAGATATAAAAGAGTGAGTTGCTCATGGATTCAAACAATATAATGACTCTCATCTTTAATAAAACTCATACCTTAGATCAGACCATCTGACTCCTTCACTTGTTCTCCTTGGAGCATAAAGACCCTCCCTTGGTTCTGTGGCCTTGGTTGGGATTGCCCTCCATTTCGGCAAGTTCTAGCATAGTGTCCTGCCTTGCCACACTTGTAGCAAGTAGGCTGGACTGCGGGACACGAGCGATCCCCATGAACAAAACCGAACTTATGGCACTCGGTGCCCTTGTCACTCTAAGCTCCCTGCACTTACTTCCCTTTGTTGATGGTGGAGACGGGTTGCAAATGCTTCAAAAATATGCCACCTCCGCCCTGAAAACTCTTGTCATCACTAAAGCTCTTCTCCTTCGGTTCCTTAGTCAACACAACTTCCATATTCCGCTCTGCCACCCTACACTTGTTTACTAAGACGGGGTAGTCCTGAATCTCTAGGAGACCGATAAGGCTCTGCAACTCTAGCCTCAAACCCTGCTCGAATTTAATTGCTTTCCATTGACCATCAGGATTATCCCTCACCTGAGTAGAGAACCTTGCAAGGCTCTCAAGCTTGGCCACATATTCAGCCACTGTCATACTCCCCGGACGAAACTGTAAAAACTCCATCTCCTTCTGTATCTGGATGCTGTGCGGAAATTATATCTCCAGGAATACCTCCTTGAAATATGTCCCACGTGATAGGGGCACCCGAAGCAAGCAACCCGCCCCTAGCACAGTTCCACCAGTGCTCTGCATCCGACTCTAGCATATAGGAGGCAAAATCCACCTTCTGAGCATCAGAGCACCTCATGGCCCGGAAGATCTTCTCTAATTTCAACAATCATTCCTCTGCCTCAATAGGATCGGTGGTACCTCAAAAAACTGGTGGATTATTGTTCCTAAACTCTGACAAACCCATGTACTGTGGATCTGGAGCTACAACCGGTACCACGTTAAGCACATCCCCATTATCCCTCATCTGATGAAGAGTCCCCGTCCGCTTCTACATAACTCTGGTCATTCTAGTCAAAGTCGCTGCAAGTGCATCATTTCTCCCTCGCTTGTTTGATGCCATAATCTGCATACCACCAATCAAACAGTGGGTTGATCAAGTCCAATATCCAAAAGAATAGAATGCAGAATTATAACTTTAACAAGCATCCTATGCGCCTAAGTTTTGTTTTTGAAAAAGCCCAATTCCATGGTCTGATTTAGAATCGAACTGCTCTGATACAAAAAATGTAACGCCCTTCATTACATTAGTAACCCAAGATTAAATCAATAAAAATCCTTTAAAACATTTAATTAAAACATACATGTCATAAAATATTTTTCAAAATAAATAGTCTAAGATAAATGCCTCATAAATAATAAATAGCAATGTTAATAAATCCTTACAAAATAAATTCATTTGCCTCAAAATTGGGCGTCTACTAATAAACCCAACGATAAATAAATTACATGTTTAACCATAAACGGCTCCTTATTCAATAAAATAAAACTAAGATAATTCACCAAGTCTTCAAGCCTCTTCAGTCTCAATGGTGTCGTCCTCGTGCTCTGAAAACAACACTTTTATTGAGATATAATCCGAGTGAATAAAAACAAGTTCAAAAAGATTTTCGTAAATAGTGTTGTTCTCAGCCGGCGCGGCAACCAGAAAAACATCCATGGTACTCGCTAATTTTCAAAATAAAATAACTCAAAAATGTTTTCATAAATTAATAACAAATATTAATTTCCTGACATTCATGTATGAATCATAACACCATCAAATGCAATAATTCACTTATGTCAGTACACATAACACAAATAAATTCTTACAAAGGACATATCTCGTGTCCAATCAATATCAATATGTCATCCCAGTCTTTTTCATTTAATTACTCAATCTTAAGTCTATGAGCTCATGACAAATGCAATGACATCCCAATGTCTTCCCCTTCCTAGAAGGAGGTATCTGTCTTCCCCTCTAACGAGGATGTATCTCTCATCCCCTTCCCAAAAAGAGGTATCTGTCTTCTCTTCTAACGAGGAGGTATCTGTCTTCTCTTCTAACGAGGAGGTATCTGTCATCTCCTTCCCAGAATGAGGTATATGTCTTCCCCTCTGACGAGGAGGTATCTTTCATCCCATTCCTAGAAGGAGGTGTCTGTCTTCGGAGGTATCTGTCTTCTCCTCTAATGAGGAGGTATCTGTCATCCCCTTCGTAGAAGGAGGTATATGTCTTCCCCTCTAATGAGGAGTATCTATCTTCCCCTCTAACAAGGAGGTATCTATCATCCCCTTCCCAGAAGGAGGTATTTGTCTTCCCCTCTAATGAGGGGGTATCTTTCATCCCCTCTAACGAGGAAATCATTCCTCTAACGAGGAGGTATCCATCATCCCATATATCTTAACAATCACAAAAATCATAATTCAGAATCATATTTTGGGCATATATCATAACCCCAGGTCATGATATATGACCTCATATGTCAATCTCAATAATATAGCGTCATAATAAGACAACACTATAACATCACAAAATCAATTAATAATATATATATATATATATATATATATATATATATATATATATATATATATATATATATATATATTACACACCAATTCGTGAATTCCATGTTACAAAGCCTTTTGTTCAATTTCAAAATAAATTACAGCCATGCTATTTTATTTTTAAGCTATACGTACATATACAAACCAAAGAAAGGCTTCATACCAATTCTCGCTTCAGTAGGTTCATTAACGTAAGTTTGTGAATGTCTAGGGAACAAAGATTTTCACAACAAACAATATTATACATAAGCAAACAAATTCAGTCATTTAGATGCTATACCCAGTATATTTAAAATTCAAAAGCCTAGAAGACTGCTAATCCCAAATTCTTCAAATTAATAACACAATAAAAATTCCATCCTTCTAGAAATCATTCCAATCTAACATTTAATCACATAATTTAAAATATTGAACATTTAATCATTGGAAACTCCCTAAATTCATAATTTGGTTTCAAACCCCAAAATTAATTGTACCATGGAAGGGTGAACAAAGATGTTTTTACTCACCTCTCGTAGATTGCCAAAAACTCCAAATATTGCCTAAGATATATCCCAAAATTTCACCAAGAATCTTCCCTTAGCCAACGTCCCTATGAAAACAACATTGTTCTCCTACTTTTATTGATGCTGGACGATGCTATTATATATTGCAGGGGAGACTCGGTGTTGTTCTTCAAAACCCTCCTAGACTTATGTGTGGTGTGGGTAAAAATCTATTTAATTATTTATAAAGCATAACACAGCATGGGCCTTGATATGCCTATGTTTCCTATCATTATTGCCACAAGAATTTAGTACAGGGTTTAAGTGAAACGCTTAGGTTCTTATCCTTCTTCTTTTTTTAATTAATTTTGTTTTGAAAGAAAACATGCAATTTGGCTAAACCAAATTTTCTGTATTGCTAACAAAGAATCCTACGCGTTATTCACGTAGGTTTCTTAATTAATTTATTTATTTTTATTTTATTTTTTTAAATAATTTTACATTATTGTAGAACCCACGGGAATTTATTATAAAGAAAACAATTATAATAAACTTTTATACTGCCCTTTTTTTTCAAATAATTATATTTAAATTTTAGGATGTTACAGTGAGAACCATAGGGGTCTTCCCCATGAATATCTTTTAGAACGACCAGCTTAGGTTTTTGAGATGACATTGATTAATGTTCGTATGTATATATATTTATGGCTCGGAGAGCCTTTATTTTTGGATGGAATGTAAATGGCTTGAAGAGCCTTTCTTTTGGATGAAAAAAATATAAAATCTTTTATTTTGGTCATGTATAGCTTGTTTATGTAAACATTTTTTGAAAAATACCATCTTGATGCTTTTTTTGTATGACTAGAATTTCTTGGATGAAAATATAAGTATTTCAGCAGGTGTTTTTATTTTGGGATGTTGAAATTTTGAGGAGACTTTGTCAAAATTTTTGTAAAAATTCTAGCTTTCTATTCAAGTACATTTCTAAAATAATTAGGCTTGCAAGGCTAGGTTTGTAAGCCTGTGCGTCGGTCATGGCTTAGGTTTTGGGTCATATGACAAATTATATATATGACCAGAATCTATACAAAGATAGATGAAAATGTGGTGTTATTATTTTAAAATAAGTTTAAGTTTTACCGTTGTTCCTGCCGAGATCCGACTTGCCGGAATCTCGCCGTAGAACGTTAAACCAAGAGTGAACAATGGGGGTTGTTTTAGATTATGGCTTGACAGAATGTTGTATTCCGGTCCTACGTATCCCAATGGGAATCAAAGCCAGACGTAGTTCTAGGTTCAACCCTTGGCCATACGGTGATCTCAATCCCTTAATCTTGTATCTGATGAATACCAGCAAGCAAGGACTTCTCAATAGTCTCTTGGTCGAGCTAGTTTCTCTAATATGCTTAAGGGAGAGTTACCGGGGTTAGTGATATTGAATAACCTCATTAACGAAAGTGGTGAGAATAGACGAAAGTTTAGATCATTATTTCATTAAGAAAACCCAAGTGCACCGAGAGAACTCATCAATAAAGGTAACGAAATATCGGAAACCATTAGAAGACACACGACTCGGTCCCCATATATCTGAATGGATAACTGAAAAGGGAGAATCAACTCGGCTTTCAACTTTGCTGGGAAAGGAAGAGCGAACATGCTTGCCTAGTTGACACGACTCACAGTTCAATGATGACATTTTTGCAAGATTCGGAACCATTTGCTTCAATTTTGACAAACTTGGATGGCCCAATCGTTCATGAAGAAGATTTGGAGACTCGACTGCAGTACAACTTATAAAAGGAGCTGATTGGAGGTAATAAAGACCATGTGATTCATGTCCTACGCCAATCATCTGACCCATACCACGTTCCTGTATAGTAAAAGAACCAACATCAAAAGTTACTGAGCAGTTTAGAGAGCGAGTAAGTTGACTAAGGAAGATCAAATTAAAAGGGTAACCAGGTATAAACAAAACAGATTTTAAAGTTATAGAAGGAGTGACTGAAACATGACCGATTCCTTTGGCACTGACCTTGAACCATCCGCAAGAGTAATGAAGTGAGGAAATTTAGGAGAAGATATGGAGGAGAATAAAGAACGATTACCAGCAATATGATCAGAGGCACCTGAATCAATTATCCAAAGATTTTGATTGTTACCGGATTGAGATATGAAGGATGTGGAGTCATGAACACCAGTGGCAGTAGACCCATGAGATTGATGGGCAGCTTTCAATTGAAGATACTCTCAGTACTCGGCTTCGGAAAATTTTTTCTTAAACATTTCAGCATTGACTGATTTTTGAGCAAACCCATGAAGAGAGTAACAAGTATTATGATTGCGACCCATTCGCTTGCAATATGTGCATTAAGGACGACCCATTCGAGCCAAAATAGACAGAGAGACTGCCTTAACACCTGAGATTGTAAAGAGACCAGCAGCAAGGACCAGAAACAAAGGAAAGCAAATCCCCTAGGCAGGAAGAGGAGACACTGGCGAACAGATCTGGGCGGGCGCGCGGTTGTTCCGAAGTCGGAGAGGTGGCGCGTGGCTTGCACGCGCCGTCAGGGTGGAGTGCGCGTGGAGGCACGTGGGGACGTTGCTGGTGACGGGTCTCCGGTGGCTGGCCGATCGGCGGCTTCTGACTGGATATTCGGCGGCGGTGGACAGTGGGTTGGTCGGTAGTGGTGACTTTCTAACAAGGACAGAGAACAGGACTTGGGTTTTGAAGGTTTCTGCTGGACCAGATGGCAGAAAGCCTCTTATGATGAAACAGAAGCAGGACCGCAGGACTCAGCCTGCTCTGATACCATATTGAATAACTTGGAGATAATTTATACAAGTGTTTTTGAAATGCTTGAGTTTTTTATTCATCATACTTTGATATATATATATATACACTCAGTAGTAAATGCAATTTACAATTTACAAGGAAATGAATGATAAGCTAAATCCTAGGAACACCGTCTGCACCGTCCGTACTGTCCACACCGTCCAACTAATTCTAACAAGTGAAAGTGAGTCTCCCTCTTGGGCTCTCCTCCTTTTATAATAGGATTCTCATCCCTTTAAGAGATCTGGATATATTTTCTTTTATCTCTTAAATCTTCTTTGAGATGTGATTTTCTTAATTTAAGGGATATTATCTCTTTTAACCGGATAAGGTTGTGTGAGATAATATCAGGATTGATTTAAGATAATATCCTAAATTGATCTCTTAACCGTATAAGGCTATTTGAGATAATATCATGATTATTAAAGGTAATATCAATATCCTATCCTTAATTTAAGGGATATTATCTCTTATAACCGGATAAGGTTATTTAAGATAATATCAGGATTAATAATATCGATATTTTATCCTTTAATATCTGGGTTGGATCGGGTATCTAAGCTCGGTGGACGGGTTTTACTCCTCGGCCAGTACACAAGCCCCCCAAGCTTTGAGCTAGTAAAGCGTAGAAGCTTTCATGACATTAGCCGAGCTTAGGAACTTGGCTTCTTCTTTGGTCTTTCGAGTTGGCGAGGTAAGTGGCTGAGCTTTACACCTCGGCCCATATACAAGTCCCGCGAGTAGCCGGAGCTCAAATGATAAGTCGAGAGCCGGAGCTCAACCGAGTAGTCGGGAGCCGGAGCTCAACCGAGTAGGGAGCTGGAGCTCAACCTAGTAATCAGGAGCCGGAGCTCAACCGAGTAGTCGAGAGCCGGAGCTCAACCGAGTGCTCAGGAGCTGGAGCTCAACCGAGTGGGGAGCCGGAGCTCAACCGAATGGTCGAGAGCCGGAGCTCAACCGAATGGTCGAGAGCCGGAGCTCAACCGAGTGGTCGGGAGCCGGAGCTCAACCGAGTGGTCGGGAGCCGGAGCTCAATCGAGAGGTCGGGAACCGGAGCTCAACAGAGTGGTCGGGAGCCGGAGCTCAACCGAGTGGGGAACCGGAGCTCAAACCAGTAGTCGGGAGCCGGAGCTCAACCGAGTGGTCGGGAGCGGGAGTTCAACCGAGTGGTCGGGAGACGGAGCTCGACCGAGTGGTCGGGAGCCGGAGCTCAACCGAGTAGTCGGGGGCTGGAGCTCAACCGAGTAGTCGGGAGTCGGAGCTCAACCGAGTTGTTTGCTTGGAAGGAGTCGCTCCTCGACTTCCAAGTGAAAGGGCCGTAGCTCACCTCTAGATTTGAACCTTGGGAGGAATCGCTCTTTGACTCCCGAGTTGTTTACTTGGAAGGAGTCGCTCCTCGACTTCCAAGCGAGAGGGCCGTAGCTCGCCTCTCGATTTTAACCTCAGGAGGAATCACTCTTCGACTCCCGAGTTGTTTACTTGGAAGGAGTCGTTCCTCGACTTCCAGGCGAGAGGGCCGTAGCTCGCCTTTCGATTTTGAACCTCGGGAGGAAATCGCTCTTCGACTCCCGAGTTGTTTACTTGGAAGGAGTCGCTCCTCGACTTCCAAGCGAGAGGGCCGTAGTTCGCCTCTCGATTTGAACCTCGGGAGGAATCACTATTCGACTACCGAGCGAGAGGGTCGTAGCTCGCCTCTCGATTTTAACCTCGGGAGGAATCGCTCTTCGACTCCCGAGTTGTTTACTTGGAAGGAGTCACTCCTCAACTTCCAAGCGAGAGGGCCGTAGCTCGCCTCTCGATTTGAACCTCGGGAGGAATCGCTCTTCGACTCCCGAGTTTTTGTTTACCTTTATAGGCCCGGCATTTCGACCTCAACTCGGTCGATTTTAGCTCGGTCAGCCTCTTTAGGTTTTTAGTCTTTGCCTTTTTAGGTCCGGCATTTCGACCTCAGCTCGGTCGATTTTAGCTCGGTCAACCTTTTTAGGCTTTTGCCTTTTTAGGTCCGGCATTTCAACAACAGCTCGGTCGATTTTAGCACGGTCAACCTTTTTAGGTCTTTTGCCTTTTTAGGTCCGGCATTTCGAAGCAGCTCCATCGATTTTAGCTCAGTCAACCTTTTTAGGCTTCTGCCTTTTTAGGTCCGGCATTTCGACAACAGCTCGGTCGATTTTAGCTCAGTCAACCTTTTTAGGCTTTTAGTTTTTACCTTTTTAGGTCCGGCATTTCGACCTCAGCTCGGTCTATTTTAGCTCGGTCAACCTTTTTAGGCTTTTGCCTTTTTAGGTCCGGCATTTCGACAACAGCTCGATTGATTTTAGCCCGGTCAACCTTTTTAGGTCTTTTGGCTTTTTAGGTCCGGCATTTCGACAGCAGCTCGGTCGATTTTAGCCCAGTCAACCTTTTTAGGTGTTTTGCCTGTTTAGGTCCGGCATTTCGACAGCAGCTCCATCGATTTTAGCTCGGTCAACCTTTTTAGGCTTCTGACTTTTTAGATCCGGCATTTCGACAACAACTCGGTCGATTTTAGCTCGGTCAACCTTTTTAGGCTTTTAGTTTTTTTTAGGTCCGGCATTTCGATAGCAGCTCCGTCGATTTTAGCTCGGTCAACCTTTTTAGGCTTTTAGTTTTTTTTAGGTCCGGCATTTCGACAGCTCCGTCGATTTTAGCTCAGTCAACCTTTTTAGGCTTCTGCCTTTTTAGGTCCGGCATTTCGACAACAACTCGGTCGATTTTAGCTCGGTCAACCTTTTTAGGCTTTTAGTTTTTGCCCTTTTAGGTCCGGCATTTCGACCTCAGCTCGGTCGATTTTAGCTCGGTCAACCTTTTTAGGCTTTGTTTTTAAAGTGAAGGACTTCACTTGTGTATCACGGCTTTAGCTAGCCATTTTGATATCTGAGAACACTTTTTTCAAGCGGTTAGTGTCTGGAACCTTTTTTCCTCAAACCGAGTCAGGGAGTCTCGGTGGAATATCATCACAGTCGACCTTCTTTACAGCGTGCAATGATGGCTGTGTGCAAGACGACGCTGATAATCCTCCCAGTGTGGGTCCGAAGCGCAATCTGGTCTTGTGCAACTCGGCGATTAGCTATAATTCAGGGAGCTTCACATCTTCGGAATAGAACTCCAACCAACTCAAGTGCTGCCTCGCCAAGAAGAAGGTCCAGATTGAAGGAAAAAATGTGAAAAGACTCAGGGAAACAGCACGGCGGCTGATGGTCTTTTAGAGTGTGGCCAGGGAAAAGTTTTACCTGGCCCCACGGTGGGAGCCAAATGTTCCTGCCGAGATCCGACTTGCCGAAATCTCGCCGTAGAACGTTAAACCAAGAGTGAACAATGGGGGTTGTTTTAGATTATGTCTTGACAGAATGTTGTATTCCGGTCCTACGCATCCCAATGGGAATCAAAGCCAGACGTAGTTCTAGGTTCAACCCTTGGCCATACGGTGATCTCAATCCCTTAATCTTGTATCTGATGAATACCAGCGAGCTAGGACTCCTCAATAGTCTCTTGGTCGAGCTAGTTTCTCTAATACGCTTAAAGGAGAGTTACCGGGGTTAGTGAAAGTGAGTCTCCCTCTTGGGCTCTCCTCCTTTTATAATAGGATTCTCATCCCTTTAAGAGATCTGGATATATTTCCTTTTATCTCTTAAATCTTCTTTGAGATGTGATTTCCTTAATTTAAGGGATATTATCTATTTTATCCGGATAAGGTTGTGTGAGATAATATCAGGATTGATTTAAGATAATATCTTAAATTGATATCTTAACCGTATAAGGTTATTTGAGATAATATCATGATTATTAAAGGTAATATCAATATCCTATCCTTAATTTAAGGGATATTATCTCTTATAACCGGATAAGGTTATTTAAGATAATATCAGGATTAATAATATCGATATTTTATCCTTTAATATCTGGGTTGGATCGGGTATCCAAGCTCGATGGACAGGTTTTACTCCTCGGCCAGTACAACCGCAACCGCAAGAAAAAATTTTATACCTCAGGTTTTTCTGACTTTAAGTAAATAAAATTCCCAAAGCATTCAACAAATTTCTTTTTAATTTATTTCCACACGTATTCATAAGGTAATGTCCAAAGGGGTGTTACATTGGACCGGAGGGAGTAGTTTCGTTGCCACAATGTCCAAATTTTCAGAAAGAACCAATGAAATTAATTTTCTTCCTTTTAAACTCTCTCCCAAAACATCTGATACTCATTCATAGAACAAATTTTTTAAGTTCTCAAAACATTGATCCATGACTCTCCACTGTTTCCACTTCTAGCTTCCATGCCTATTGGGCCTGAATTGGAGCATCCCATAAATTCAGTAATCAATTAGCTTCCTCATGAATCATCAGCTTGAAATTCAAATTAGTATCCACCGTACAAGCCTTGTCGCCGCAACTATATTGCTCATCCAAACTTCCATTAGTCAAAGAGTCATTCTCCTTTTCAATAAAACACTCAGCATTGGAAACTTGTATCGAAATTAGAATCCTCTAAAACAGCAATAACTTCTCCAATATTTTTTATCTATAAAACAAAGCAATCCTCACATAATTTCAAACATTTAAAAGAAGCATAATACCATCAAAATGTGTATGTTTGCCAAGACTGTTCTCCTATTATGTGTGCTAATATTGCCATCAAGCTCCAATACTTTCAGTGACAGATCTGTGACGATCATTAATAAGTTGGAAGGTGATCTAGAGTTGAGGGTTCATTGCAAATCTGCCGATGATGATCTCGGAGTGCATCTTATCTTTCCAGATGAATCCTATGGATGGAATTTTCATGTTAACTTTCTCGGCACAACACAATTTTATTGTCACTTTCATTGGCGAGGACCTACTTTTAAATGGTTTGATATATTCAAAGCACCGAGGGATGACCTTATCAATCTCACAGATTTCATTTACAATATAACTCAAACTGGCCCATGTTTGCTCTACCCAAAGACTCACCATGATGCCATATGCTACCCATGGAATAAGCAGTAAGACACCAGGGATATCTCCATATTGTTGTTCTTACAAATTTTCCCATTTTATTTCTAATGAGTAGAGTGAAGAAAATTAGCGAAAATATGTATTATGACATTTGCCATCCATGGAATAAATAATATGAGAGAATTTCTATGGTAGTACCTTGGAAAATTTAAAGTTTTGGAACATTATTTTATTGATCAATGAATAAGTAGCAGTGTATTTAATAAAGTCAAGTCAAAGTTTTGTTTTTTAACCTGTAAACTTTTACTTTTACATGTTTGTCCTTAGTTATTAAATAAGTTTTTCACCTTTAAAAGTTAAATTCTGATTATTTAAAATTTTAAAAAATGATAAATTTTTTAATTTTTAATTTTAATTGAAAAAAAAAAACATTTCCCTAGTAGGTTTCTAAGTTAACCATAAAGTTGTGCGTGAGAAGAGGAGAAGAGAGGAGGCAGCAACCGCGCCACCACCGGTTGCACACCGCAGAGGAGGGGTCACACAAGGTGGCGGTTGCGTGTAGGAGAGAGATAGATTTGCGAGTTCCTTCACGACAGAGGGGGAAAGAGGAGAGAGAAAAGCAGTGGTGTGGTGGTGAGAGGGAGACAAGTAAACAGATCTGTGAGTAGGGGAGAAAGAGAAGAAAGGGGCGGCTAGGCGGTGGGTGTGAGAGGCGACGTGTGTGCATGGCGACGGTCGTTAGTGGCAGAGAGAGAGATATGCGAGAAGGGAGGGGAAAGAGGGGTTGAGTGACCAACGGCGGCGAGGAGAAGAGAAAGGGCAACGCATGGTGCTAATGACAAATGATGCAAATGAACTAAAAATTTGGACAAATCAAATGCCCCTGTTTATATTGATAGCAGACTAATTAAGGGAAACAAATTAGAAAATATAAGGAAATAAATTTTAAGAGAACCTCTACGACACTATAAAATATTATAGAATGCAAAAAAATATGAGTTTAACTGTTGTACACTGTCGATTTTGCATTTTAAGTTCCTGTCATTGTCACCCTAACCGTCTCTCTCTCACAACCATCCCCTACTCCTCTTTTCCTTCTTCCTCATCCACCGGAAGGGGGTCGTTTTTGGTCATTTTTTGGCCTGGAATCACCTATCTACATCGTTTTTCTCTCCTTTTATCTAAATAAGTGGTTTTTCCACATATATCTAGTTTTTTTTTTCATTTTTTTTCCGTATTTTCGTCGTCTGCGTGCGGCGGTGTTTTTTTCGTCGTCTTGTTGCAGCGTCGTTTGGTTTCCTGTCTTGTTGCGGTGTTTGTTTGGTTCAGATTGGCAGATCAGCTTCGATCAATTACAGATTTAATCAAGACTTGGGAGTCAACGTTACAGATCCGGAGGCATGGGTACTCCGGTCACTTTGATTTTGTCACATTTGTAGGCATTTTGCTGTGTTATGCTATTAAACTGTGTGTTGTGTGTTTGTTCGCAGATTCATCCTTTTCGGTTTTTAGCGATGTTGAATTTGTGTTGTTTTCGATGTATTTTACTAATTTGAATGAATGAATATCTTTTTTTGTAAAAAAACTGTTGTACACTGTCAGTGTAAAGTTTTTTACACTGTCAACTGTAACACCCCATTGGGCATTACATGACTAACTCGATTTTCGTAAAAACTTATTACATAAAAAAAATGCAAGTTTTCTTTCGGAAAAGTAATTTATAGAAGTACTTAAGTCTCGGAAAATGGATATAAAATTTATTTTCCGGCGGTTGCGGTAAGAACTTAAACATTTTATAAGATAATGACATCACATTTTCACCTATCACTGTATAGATTCTGGTCATGTATAAAAATTTTGTCACGACCTAAAAACCTAAGCTGTTACCGGCGCACGAGCTTAAAATCCTAGCCTGACAAGTCTAATTTCTTTAGAAACATACTTGAATACAAATCTATAACTTTCACACAAATTTCGACAGTCTCCTCTGTAATTTCAACATCGCAAACAAAAACACCTGCTAATATATTTATATTTTCATCCAAAAGAAAGGCTCTCCAAGCCATAAACATTCTATCCAAAATAAAGGCTCTCCGAGCCATAAACATACATACTATCATTAATCAACAACGTCTTAAAAACCTAAGCTAGTCGAACTATGAGACTCTTACTGGAAAAGATCCCATGATTATTCCAGTAAATCAACTTTCTTCACAAGTTGGGACCAATCCCTCCGAGTGGGGCAGAGAACTCCTCAGCATCATCTGTACACTCAAACCAAAATACCACAAAGAGAAACCAAACAGAAAAATGAAAAGGTGAGATACCAATATATGAGTTTTTCACGGTAGTCACATACACGACTCACAAAACAAACAACATATGACAACAATACATAATATAACATCATAATTATATCACAGGGATTCATCCCCGACAACCAAATGCAATTTTTTAAAATCTTTCATGTCACTTCATATTCACTATCTAACTCATAATTCTCCGGAGATCCTAACTTCCCTTCGTCGAGCATGATAGGATCGTGATATGCCTATAACACAATTGTTTCGCGTTGGGTCGGCCTCTCTTGGGTCTAATCCCCAATTGTTCTAGGGTATCACATCTCACCTAAATAATACAGAATAGTTCCTGATTGAGCACATTTCGAGCAGCGCAGCCGATTTCCACTACCCGAGATTGCAAGGCCCCGAGTATCCCATGGAGTTCGAACCCGAATGTCCCTAAAGACCCAAAAACTAAAGAATCAGTCTTTGATCCGTAACTATCCGGTTTGTCATTTCACCCTATGTGAAACTGTAGCTCGATACACAACGACACGTCTGTCTAACTATGCATGTAAAACAATGGTTTTTCGTTTTTCTATTTCGCTTCTTTCTTTACTCGTCGAGGCTTAAAGCTCTCGACTACTTTTGTTCAAGTATTAAATAAACTTTAATACCAACTTAAAATTTCAAACCAAAAACAATGGTTCACAATCTCCTTCTCAATCGAACACTAGCCCGACGTCTCAGAATCTAGGTTCTTCTCAATTGGAACACTAGTCCGGCTTCTCGATAATATGAATCTAGCCCGATATCTCGGCAATCCAGATCCAGCCTGAATCTCAGCATCAGAAATCTAGGTCCCTTCCTTTCCTCAAAACTCAAAACAGGAACTCTAGCCCGTCATTTCGGTAATCTAGGTCCTTTCCACTTTCCGCTTTTCCAATTGTTTTTTTTCTTCAGTGAAAACTAAATCGAAAAACAAAAAATTCAAAAGTTCCTCAACTTTGAGTCATAAATACTTTTCGTTCTTGTAAATACACTTTCATAGAAATTTTGTCCTTTGAAATCCATTTTCTGTAACTTAGAAAAACTACAAAATAATTTCCTCAACATTTGACTAAATACAAAACTCTTAAAATCGAATTTGTCAAAGAAAGTATTTTCTCTAAATCCTTCCATTTTGAATGAAACTTTTAGTAAAACTTAAAAGAACCTTTATTTTCAAAAGACTTCTCCATCAAATACTTTTAAAAACATTTTCATAGAATTTTGAAGTTTTCCATCTTCTTTCTTTTCATATACTTTAGTCTATCTCAACACTTTCCTTCTTAGAATTTTCTTCTTACTTTCCAAAGAAAACAAAACCTCACTTTTTCAGTTGTTCTGAGTTAATATATTTTAATATCTTGATCTTTATTAACAAGCAATGACCAGTGTCATGCCTTCAGCCAATCACAGTCAAGCAATACAGTAATATCATTCAATACATACATGACTCAACAACAACATATACCAAATAACCAATTCTAAATAATATCGAAACACATTCTCAAATCTACATATTATAAATCAAACACAACAGGGTACATGACTAGCCAATAAACTCCTCTGGAAAAATCCCTTTACCTTTGTAGACCAGAAAAATCCTCTCCTTGACGCATTTCAACAATTAGTTTCCCTCACCACGAAGCTGTTTGAGATTAAACCCCAACTCGACGTTCCAGTTTCCTCTAAACAGCTCCTGTCAACTCCCGAACAAGATAAAATATGTTTCCCCCAAGCAACCACAACCATGACAACATCCTGGAGAGGGAGTCAAAACATTTTCAACACTCATACAAATATAATAGTCAATCATTCATCATCCGTGACACCCTGCTACCCCGCATGTTATAAAGCAATTTAAAGATAAAGATATAAATCAAACATGCATTTATTGGATAAAATAAAACATTTGTCCATGGGTAGAAAGGTCCCACATGAACGAGTTACCAAAAGATAAACAACATAACCCAACCCGATGTCACAACAGAGCCAGTATAATCGATCCGGAATGAAATCCTCGGAATACAACTGAACTAACTAAACATAAGGAAAAATCCTAACTATGAGTGGTGGCTCCTCAGAGTCACTCCTCTCCTGACTGCTCGCCATCCTCTGCAAGGTGCCAATTAGGCTAAACAAACAAACAAAGAACGGGGAGTAAGAATCATCTAAACATATAAGGCATGGAGATAGGAAGCAAGGTAAATCAAACATCATGGCATCATCATAACATACATCAACATATATATCAACATATATCAACATCTACAATATCAAGTATGTTATGCGGTGCAATGCAACACTACTCCGCTACTCCATTATGCATGTGGATCCAAACTAACTCAGGATGAACGACTTCGGAGTTAAATATCCACATTGGGAATCTACTCAACGCCGGGGAATCTATCCCTAGGATAGCCAACGCATCAAACCAATGAATGCCTCGTCACGGGGGCGCACGGTCACTAAACCTTGGGTGACCTACCATGGATGGCCAGATCGTCGTACTCCCAGGTGACCTCCCCTATGTCGAACGTCCACCAACAACAACATCTCCAATGATGCATGCAGCATACAACAAACAATGGGCAACCGCCACCTCCTTTGCTTGGGCCTATAAGCACCCAAGACTTTAGTGGAATCAACCACAACACCTTAAACCTTAGCGGAATCGACCGCAATACCTTAGACCCAACTGGGACAAGGCCCCCTTGGAGCAAACTCTCGGATACCAAGGTACAACATCAACGGCACCTCGACCAATGAGCATCGAGGGCACCTTTACCAATAAGCACCAAGGTTGTCGATCTTAACAGCGTGCGGTAACCCAACGGGTATCGGCTTACCAAACTCAACATCTCACACTCTCATCTTCTTAATCATCTTTGTTAATCATTAGCCAAGTTATCTAAATTGAGTCATTTATGTCATCAACATGTTATAGGGAATATTGGGGTTAAAAGCCCCCATTTAAACCATTAATTCCATCTCTGTCTGTCAAGGGAGCACGGGCATGCTTGTCCCCTGTACGGTCGTACTGGTCACATAAGTGAAGCATGGTAGTGCTTCCTTTTGGGCACGGTCGTGCTCCCTTTTGGGCACGGCCGTGCTCAGCTGCACGGTCGTGCTTAATGCGCGGCCATTTTCCAGAATTCAAACTGGGAGCACGGGCATGCTCCCTGTTCAGCACGGCCGTGCTCAATGCACGACAGTTCTATTCTGGGCAGAGTTCAACACAGATTCTCAATCCAATTTTAGAGTTCATTAACCCTAGGTAAGTTAACAACATATTTTTAAGGCTTAAACTTCAACATCAGGAATCAACCAATATTCAACATTAACATGCCAATAATCAAATCAACGCAACATCATGCTCATATTAAAACAACCGACATAAACATCAAGAACGTAATATGAACATAAGGCATGTAAACAACGTATTAACAACCAACATCATGTTATCATCATTAATCAAACCAACATATTAATCATGTATTCATACATAACAAACCGGGGTAATGGGAACCCCTTTACCTTACACTACCCCCAATGCCTATGAATACACTATCCTTCTCTCCAAACCTGGATTGAAGGTCGCTCCAACGTAAGCTCCTAACAGTAAACCGGTCACAGTTCCCAAAGCGGCTCAACTCGATCAAACTGAAACCTTAGCCACACCAAAACACAAACCCATTAGTTTCCTATTCAAAAATCATGAAAGGAAACTACAAAGGAAGGGAACAATACCTCTTAACCGACACAGATCAAACTAGTTTCCCAACAGGCTTCCAAAAATCCACTATAGCAATGGATGAAGAGGAAAATAGGGAAAATGCACGCTTAGTCGCAAAACAGAGGCTGCTGCAACTAACTAAATAGGGTTTTACGAAAACCCTCGGGTTCTGTGCCAACTATATAAAGGCTGTACCTGAGCATGGTCGTGCTTCTTAGCAAGCACGGTCGTGCTGGACTTAGCGTCAACGAGACGCAGTTCGCACATTGAGCACGGGCGTGCTTAACTTAAAAACTGAAACACGCTTCAACCTTTAAGCACAGGCGTGCTGGCTAATGAGCACGGGCGTGCTCATGCACCAGAAAGGGACTTTTGAACCAAAAATTACACTAAGCCCTTAACCAACCAAACAACTTATAAAAAAACACTTAACGAAAAAACAGGGTGTTACATCATCAAACTCTTACTCTAAGTTGATTTAAACACTTAATTTCACAAAAACATAACCAATTTCAAATAAAATCAAATTGGGCTTTAGGGTTCATATCATGATTTGGGGAAAAACCAATCTACTTAAGGAATGGCGAAATTGATTTAGGAAAACTCTAATTCATAGTCTCAAAGTATAAAACAATGTTCAATTTCAAAATTATAATATGAAATTAAAGGGCTAAGATTAGGGTTTTGTAAATCAACTTGGGGCTTTTTGAATCTAGAAGAAATTAGGGTAAACACTTACCCAAGGAGGAATAAGAAGTTGTGGTGGTGCTGTCTTGGAGGTCCGACGCGACTGTGACGGTGGAGGCGCGACGGAGCTCCATTTTCACGCTGTTGCAACACTCCAGGAAGAAACCAGCCCGCCATAGGTGTGGCTCCCTACCAGGCGCGGTGACTGGATGGCCATGAGGTGATATCGAGGCAGCCGCGGTGGAGATCGGATGAGAGAACGGCCGGAATGCGTGCTACGCGTGGCTGTCCTCTCCGGGTGAGCAGCGGCCGGACGACGTCCCTGTGGTGGCAACACACGGTTGGAGGGTGCCTGCAGATGGAGGGGCGACGACAACTCTCAAGAGGAAGGGAGAAGTTTTTGAAACTTAAGAGAAAGAGCATGTGTGTTTTTCTGAGAGTGAAAAATAAGAGAGAAAGAGAGTTTGAGATGGGGGTCGTGCCCTGACTACATAGAGGAAAGGGAAAATTTGTTTGTTTGTTTTTTCTTTTCTTTAATTAGTGATAAGTATAAAAATATGTGATTAAGATTGAGTCTAGAAAAGAGATTTGTTTTTAACCTTTTGATCTAAGAGTAATGAGGGAAAATATAAAATTTAAAAATTCAAAATAGAGTAAAGATTGATAGTTGAAATAATCAACTAAGAAAATCAATGATCCAAAATTAAACTCCGATTAATTTTAAGTCAATATATTTTCAATTCTAAAATTAAATATAGTAAAATATGAAAATAATTTTCTTTCAATCATATTATTTAAATTATTTTTATAAACAAATACTAATAATGACAATAACATAACATTATTGTCTAGTAAACATGTATACACTGAAATAAGGCAGTGCTAACGCACTTAATAAAATAATTTTAAATGAGTAAATAAATTGCTAAAACTAAACCACGTAAAATAAGTTAAAATAAATATCCAGATAATCAATCACTCCAAAAAAAAATAATATAAAATGATATATGTATATATATTTTACTGATATCGAAGAACAGTAAAAATCGGGGTGTTACATCAACCAATCACAAATGATGATGCGATTGATTTTTAAGATTATTAGGATAAGGGTCAAATATTTTCAATAATATGGCAATTTATGATTGGTTGACAATATAAAAAACCTTTACACCGACAATACATAACAGTTAAACTCAAAAAATATTATAAGATATTTTCAGATATTATATTAAATTATTCCTTCACCTCGCTAAAGATAATGTTCAAAATAAATTTTTTATCGATGAAAATATTTGATCAACATAAAATTGAATACGGTAGCTAGTTCAGGTGGAATATACATATGCTTCACAAGTTTTGTTTGGTTTCAGAAGCCAATCTAATTAGCCATTTGGATCGAATGGGTCCATCAGAGTATTCCACGGCTTAGATTTTTCGGGGGCCGTTATGAGACTAATATCTAGTTACACTGATCTGATCGAGCAGAACCCCTTGATTCTCGGCCTCTCAATAAAAGTGACTTTTGAACCCGGGTTTTCAAGTTCTCCTCTTTACGAGACCAAGTTGCTTCCACTTGACCAACAAGTGATATTCTACACAAGTTTTATTATACACGATTCTATTTATTAAATAGAAATATCTTATTATACATAAAATTATTCTCACTGTGCTGCGACATGAAAGCAGGGACAGTGTTTGCCGCGGATCTCTCAGGAGCTTGCATCTGCTCAGGACACAGATTGAGGGAAGGTTTTCGGAAGATTCATGTCAGAGAGCTTGAGAAGAAATTTAGTGGCAAGCATGTAATCTTGATTGCCACCCGGAGGATATAAAGGCCACCAAAGAAAGGGTCTGCTGTTCAGAGTCCCCGTAGCCGTACACTCACTGCTGAGATTGTTGGGAAGCGTGTTAGGTATCGCATTGATGGATCCAAGATTATGAAGGTTTTCTTGGACCCCCAAGGAGCGAAACAACACTGAGTATAAGTTGCAGACCTCTAAGGCAAAGATGTTATGTTTGAGTATCCAATCACCGAGGCCTAGGTTCTCCTCTGTCAACTTTGAATTTGTTCATGAATTGCAAATGGTGGATGCCAGTTAAAATTCTGTTCAAGCTGGTTTTCATGCTGGATTTTCTTTAGTAACTTTTAGAAAGTACTGTGTCCTGGTTCATCAATGTAGAATTTCTTTTCTTTTTTTTCTTTAAAATCCAAGTGATTCCTTTAAATTTTTTTTTAAAGAAATCCGTGAATCACATGAATAAAATAACTTGTGAATAGCTAAATATTGATATGAAACACGAAATAAAAGATTACTGTGAAAAATAATTAATGACAATATTAAATATAAATTTTTAGGTGAATAATAATTTTTTGTAACAATGATCTGAACTTATTATTAATATAAATTTTTTAAAAAAACATAATTGCATAATAAAATTATATATTTTTTATTTACACACAAGTCACTTAACATACACCACATAAAAATAGCTTATTAGCAACCGAAAAATCGGTCGCTATATAATTTGTCCATGCTCTTAATCTTTATATAATTTTATAATTGAACGCAAAGGTAAGAGACGGAAGACTCGATCAGATGTGCCAAATGCTCATTGACAATTTACTTTGTCATTAGTTCTATTCATTAACTATTTGCAATTCAACCTTTTAAAGTCTCAATAGTGTTGTTGCCTCATTGTTATTCATGTGATTACGAAAAAAAAAGAATTTGAATCCAACAATTCAATCGCCTGTCTTCAAATATTGAAAAGGTCTTAAGTAGACTGAATGCCTTATTAGACAAACTTCTGGAGTATGTCAAATAATTTCCTCTCTATTCTTCGAAGATGATTCCATCTTTTAAAGCAGAGTTGACAATCACCACAATGAGGTAATTGTTCTGGCGACAGAACGAGATTCTAGGATCTTGGGGTGATTAGGGTTTTACGTACGTCTGGCTAGGGTTTTCTCTCTAGGTTGCATGCCCTCTACGAATGACCTAAGGCCCCCCTTTTATAAGCATATGAGGTAAATCTCTGTACGTCACGTGATTCCTTCCCGGTCCATTAGTGGATATTGCGGGGCCTCCAATGCTTTCGTGCCACATGTCCCTCTAGCATCTGTTCGTCCTTATTGCCGGCTAGCCCTAAGCGAGGTGCACTATCCAGAGGGTATTTTAGTACATCTTGTGGGAAAAGTATAATGGTCGTTTGAGGTACCCGACATTCATTCCAGAGGCTAATACCCTATTGTGGGATCGCCTCGCAGTCCTACAGGTCCGAGTGTCTTGCCCACTCTCGATCGAGTCGGGCTTTGACTAGGGTGGTCTCACCCATTATGTGGTGTTTGGTCGAGAGTTCTCTATCGGATCTTCCCTTAGGGTTCGCCCAAGGGTCCTTTCTTTCTTTCCTCGAGAGATACCAACTGGACGGTAGAGGTGCTTGTGATCCAGTAACCGGGTCTCTCGATACTGTAGGGATATTCCCGAGAGTAAGTCAATACAGGGCGATTGATCGAGAGGGCCAATGTTTTTGGGCTAGACATTATTGGATAGGCTTAAAGCGACTGGGGAATATTACAATCAACCGTGTAAATCGGGTTCTAAACTATAGCAGGAATATTAATTAAAAATCTTATGAAGTAATATCAAAGTCTTAGTGCTCACAAAATAAGTCTTAATAAGATGCTTTTTTATAAATACTTAGAATACAGTTATCAAATTGACAGAATAAAATGGTAAAATCAGAATCAGAAGAAAGCAGAATAAAATATCAAATATAGGAAAATTAATGTTATTGAAACCAAACATGTCATCGACTCGGTCGAGGTACTAAGTTAATAGATTACTGATCAAATCAATAAGTCATTGATTGAACCTTATGAATCGGTATATTATATATATATATATATATATATATATATATATATATATATATATATATATATATATATATATATATATCATATTTTGCAAATATACAGCCTAGTGGTAGTTGCGCTTCCGACATCCATGGAGCAACACTTTCTATACCCATGAGTTGCACTTTGGTGTCTTGGGGCTTTGATCGGTGGTGGCAGCTTTAGAGATTACTATATCTTTCTTTCATGTTTAAAAAATAAAAAAGAAATGTTCGTATGCCCTTTTTACCCTATTCATTCATATATTCTTGCACTACTTTTAATATATTTTTTATATCCATCATGCATAAATTCGTGATTTAATAACCTACATTAAATAGTTAACTGATTGTTTTATACATACATTCACGATGATTAATTCATTAACCATCCAATACACATGATTAATTTCCCAACAATGTTTTTAGTCAAAATATATATATATATATATATATATATATATATATATATATATATATATATATATATATATTCCCAACAATTTTGCATGGTTTGACAATATTAACAACGGAATATTTAAAGCTGGATCGGCTCCGTTCTTTGCACACACCAAAAAAACGACGTTTAGTGAAAAAACAAAGCATCATAAAGATTTTATTGTTCCAAATACTAAAAATTCTACCTGCCGTTCCAACCAATGGAGGGTACACCCAAATCACAAGACATGCTTCCATCTTCTCGATAGATTTTTCATTCATTTTTGTTCAATAGTTTTCATTTTTCAACTTGGTTTCGTTGAAATTAATTTTCTTCCTTTTTAACTCTCCCCACAAACATTTGAATTTAAATCTATAAGAAAATTTTCCTTTAAAATTTCCTACAAATTTAAATCTATAAAAACACTTTAATTTTGAAAAATTTATAGTAAAATTTGCAGGAATTACTGTGAAAAAAAAAATCCCCATAAAAAAATTTACAGGAAATTAATGAGTTTCTAGTAGTGATATTCACATAACAAATTTTAAGTTATCAAAACATTGATCCATGACTCTCCAGTCTCCACTGTTTCCGCCACTAGCTACCTTCCATGCCAATTGGGCCCGAATTGGAGCAGCCCATAAATTCAGGAATTAATTAGCTTCCTCATGAATCATAAGCTTGAAATTCAAATTAGTATCCACCGTCCATACCTTGGTCACCGCAACTATATAGCTCATCCAAACTTTCATTAATCAAAGAGTTATTCTCCTTTGCAATAAGTTAATCACATCACATTGGGAACTTGTACCGAAATTAGGGGCATCTTTGTTTTCTTTTTAGAAATAATTATAAAATTACTATTTGTTTCATGTTTATAGAGATTTGTATAGAAGACCAATGAAACAAGAATGAATTGTCTTCAAAGTGAAAACAAACAATATGACATTTTTGTACTTATTTCTGAAAACATGATGAAAACAGGAGATTGAAAACAAAACAAACAGACATAATTTTCCAAAAGAGTAATAATTGCTCCAAGATTTTTTTTTCTTCTATAAAAAGAAGCAATCATCACATAATTATTAAATTTTGGGCCTAACTCAATCCCAAAAACTAGTAAATGGGATTATGATTGTCCTCTACTTATAAGCTCTTATTACTTATTAGAGACTATCTCCATGTGAGACTTGAATTTTTCCCAATACACCTCTCACACCTAACACTATTGGACTTGGTGCATGGATAATATGGTGGGTGACCCAACAATGGATCTAGAATAACTCTGATACCATATTAGATTTTGGGCCTAACTCAGTCCCAAAAGCCAGCTCATGGGATGTGGATTGTGTTATATTTATAAGTTCCCATAAGAGACTATCTCTGGTCACCGTGAGAGTTGGGTTTTTCCCAATAATAATTTCAAACAAGCAAGAATAACAAAATACCATCACAATGTCTTTGTTTGCCAAGACTGTTTTCCTACTATGTGTGCTAATGTTGCCATCAAGCTCTTATGCTTTTAATGGTAGATCCGTGACGATCATTAACAACTTGAAAGGTGATATGGAGCTGACCGTTCATTGCCAAGTCTGCTGATGATGATCTCGGAGTGCATCTTATCTTTCCAGGTGAATCCTATCAATTTAGTTTTCATGTTAACTTCATCCATACAACACAGTTCTATTGTTCCTTTCAATGGCGAGGTAGCTTTAAATGGTTTGATATATACATAGCCCATAGGGATGATCCTCTCACAGATTTGGTTTGGAGTATAACACAAGACCAACCATGTATGTTTGAAGAAAAGTATCAGAAGTTTGACACTTGCTACCCATGGAATAAGCAGTAAGGTATCGCTGGATATTTGTTGTTGTTACACTTTTCCTGTTATTTATGGAGTGAGGGAGAGTGAAGAAAATTAGAGAAAGTATGTATTACAACATTTTCCATGCATGAAATAAATAATAAGACGCTCTTTGTTTAGTATGTGTATAGTTCGGCTTGGGCTAAGATGCACCACCCATATTTTACACCATCCACTACACCACCTATATATGGTAAATTTCGGACCAATCAAATTGCCACATGGGTTTGGTCAAAATTTCAAACTTTTTAGTTGTATTTCTACTATAGTCAAATATATGAAAACAATATATTGTAGTATAGTATATGTACTCTTTGTATTCACAAATTTAACCCATATTAAAATAATGTTTTTTATTAAAAAACTGATTATATTAAAAAATAATATTTTAATATGAATTAAAATAATATTCGTTGTCAATAATATTTTGCAATATAATCAGTTTTTTTAATCAAAAAACATTATTTTAATATGGATTAAATTTGGAAATACAAAGAGTACATATTTTATACTACAATATACTGTATTCATATAGTTTGACTACAGTATAATACAACTAGAAAGTTTGAAATTTTGACCAACATATGTGACAATTTGATTGGCCCAAAATTTGCCACATGGGTGGTGTAGTGGGTGGTGTAAAATGTGGATGGTGCACCATAGACACACCCGTATAGTTCTAATTTATTATGGATATGAACTATATTGCCTTTATATTTTTCTATTTTAATTTTGGATTTAATTATGCTTGATCGACAATGCTAAAAATTATGAGAAATATATGCCTATCAAAAAAAAAATTATGCGAAATATTTGTGTTTTTGAAAAACGAGTTCATACTTATTCTCTTTGCGGATAAATTATCTCTTTTATTATAGCTTAACAGTGTTTCATATGTACAAAAAGTAATATGGATAAAGATGATAGGCAAAGGTGCTCAACTTAATTCAAACTTCATCGTAATTTATTTTCATATTTTGATCGGATGATGCCTGACGTATAACCGATTCAAACCTAATCACAGACACCCCTTATAAAGTGATGATTATTAAATTGAAAAACATACTTATGAGTTTGTATCATACTACAACATAAGTCACTTTTAGCGACATTTTAAGTCACTTTTAGTGATACTTAAAAAATGTCGCTAAATTGAAGAAAATGTTACATATGAACATTAATAACATTTTATCTAGTGTCACACAAAGTCCATGTCGCAAAAAGTCTTTAGCAACATTTTTGTATACCTACAGTAACATTTACTAAATGTCACAATATATTCTTTCTGTGACATTTATTTAGCATAAACCAACATTTTTGTTAAATGTAACTAAATGTTAAAAATGTCGCTAAATTTATTTTTAATAATAATTAAAAAAATGTTGCTAACTTTAAAAATGTTACCAAAAGGTATTATTGATAACATTTTTAAAATGCAAGTAATTATAAAAAATGTCACGAAAAGTAATATCAACATTTTTAAATATTACTTGATTTAAAAGATGACATTAAAACTATTTTTTTACAACTTATTTCAAAACCCAATTTAAAATAATATTTAAATTCACTTCATTCAACTATTTCACAATGCATTAATTAACTACAAAAATATTTTATTTCAATGATATTTACACAAATAATATGAAAGTGGTCAAATTACCAAGTTTTAAGACAGATTCAACCACTGATTATCCTTATATACAAATTCAAACATGAAGAAATGAACATGTATATATACATCGTTCAAAGTTTAAACATGTATGAACTTTTCATCTACAACAAGCATCTCCATATTGTGTTTTCCTCATACCAACATTGACATTAGAAGTCTTTTTCACAATCTTAGTCTAGCCGAGACTTGGAATCAAAAAATGCTTCCCCATTGCTATTTGTTCCACACAAAAAAAATCAAATATATCATATATCGAAAATAGCTAACTTGGATATGAAACCTTTGAGAAAGTAATTCAACGAAGTAATAACCAGAAACAAAAAATCCAGCCAGTGACCACACTATGGAGAAAACTATCAGCTACCAGAGTCTTAAGAGCAAACCCTTTTACAAAGGTTTGTACATCACATAAATATACCACCTTTGTGTAATTCCAGTTCCGTGCAAAAAATTCCAGCAGAAAATTAAGCACCACCCATAACATGAAACTCCAAAAACCAGCAGAAAATCAAGCACATCTCATTACACCCAATTCCCATTTATATTCAGCAAAGAAAGAACAACTCAACATCTATCTTGAAACAAAGCAACAGATTCGAGCTTTCATATTGTGCAACCTGTTAAAGCAGCTAACAGAGATTATATTAATCCATTTTGCCTTATGCAAGTCAAACTCCACAGAGACCCTTTTTTCCCATTAGATTATTTGGAATGATTTAACAATTTAACAACAAGAAGGTAGATAAGACTTATAACTGCCTAAAGGATAAGACTAGTAACTGCAACAAAACAAACCACTATCTCACTAACAATAATCTTCTAATGACTCGGTCAAAAACATAATAGAAAAAAAGGTCTTTCCTTGTTAATAAATGCACTATTAAGCTACATAAAATGAATTAATTATTGTATTAAGCTAGGAAATGTCACTTCAATTAATAAAAAACATTTTGACTTGTAACAAATGAATAATGTAAAGATGCAACATGTATTTTTTAAAAAAAAAAAGCAGCATGTCAACCTTTATTTTCCCGTGTGAAAAGTATTGTTCCTCAAATGAAGCAATGTAATTTTGAAGGATATTTTTGAATCATCTTGCTAGTAATTAGTAAAAGAAGAAAAAATATGAATAAGTACAATAATATAATATAAATAATAATTTTAATTCTATTACTGGCACTCCAATTAGCTTGGCCCTACAAGTTAAAAACCAACTATCTTGCTTGAGGGATGAGAGATTCAAAACTCTTAACTTTCTCTACAACTCTTTCCCCTGTTCTACCTACTACGACATATGGCACACAATTTCTTGACAATCTTCTGCATATTTTATCTCTCTCTTTTTCTCCTACTTTTTTTTTTTCTAACTCTGCAGCACTACTCAGATGCTTCTACTCGGTCCATCGACTACACACTAAAGTCCTAATTTGGCCAGTAAGTTAAATATTATCAGCTTTCTCATTTAACAGGTGAACATCCTCATGACTCATGATTTAGTATAGAGAAATCTACTTGTTATTTTTAAAACCCTTAAGCAGTGGACTTTTCTTTTAAACCCAAGGTACAAAACTAGCTCACCAACAAATCAAATAAAACTGACACTATTACTCAGAAAGCAAATAACATATTTAAATCTGACATTTAATCAAACACTATATAGGCAATCAATTAAGCATTGAGAAATTCTCAAATTGAATCCTGCAAGAACCCAAAGTGGGGCTATTCAAACATGTACCAGGTGTTTTGAAACGGAAAAGGAAAAACTGAAATGGGTTTCTAAAAGTTCACTCTCACAACATTTTTACAAGTGAATGTGAACTTTGACAAGTAACGATCTGCTAAAGGATAATATTATGATTCAGATACGTTATTAGTTTTTGAAGATTATAATGTATCTCCTACAAAAATAAAAACGTTTAAGTAATTGCTTACTAAATCCAAGTAGTTACGAGTGAAACTGGGAGGATCTGACCAAGTTCAAATAACCATAGCATGAAAGTTAGGGATCAGTCATATGTTCACCAAATGTACTTTGTGCTAACCATAGCATTTCTACAATGGCCCTCTTTCTCTCTGCAGGTTATTTACCTAAATGTGCTTTGTGCTATTGAAGCTATGATAATTTGATAATTTAAGTATAGATAAGGTAAGATAAAAAAAATAAATAAAAACTTCCACATTTTGCTCTTCTCAATGCGCAAAGCTCACAGAAAAAAGAATTCTATCACAATATAATGCAATCATAGGCAGCAACAATCAATAAAGTTATACCAAGATAAGCATCTGAGAAGTATTAAGAAAAGTTAATAAATTGAGAAGATAAACTCGGATATTTGTGGTTCAAAATCTCTGAGAATGAGGTTCTTTTCTTGAAGCACCTGCAACCCAGATCCTGGCCATCTTTATAGAAAGAGACCATTTTCAAAACTCAAATCCACACGTTATGGACTAGTTACTGAGGCTATTTTAATACAGTTTAGTCATCTTTTAAATCCTTTTTTACTTGATATAAGTGGTTTTCTCATTGTTCATAGATCATCAATAAGGCTAATGATGATAGAAGAACTAAGATAAAGAAATATTACCAGACTATTGGAAGGATTCAATGAATGCCCAATCCCCTGGCAGTAACACAAAATGTTATTAAGAGCCAAAAACAGAAGCATTTATATTTTTTAACACAATTTTGTCTTTGTATAATGAATTATTTGTTTAAATGGGATCCTATCTGTGTGTTTATATAAACAGAGAGAGAAAAAGCGGAGAGGGAAAATCTTATTAAGAAAAAGTTAAACTAATCCTCGAAATTGTTTCTAAAATTCGGATCTCGACATGTTGGATCAAATTTAAAGAACAAACCGATCAATCTACCGAACCCTCATGCCTATACTACAGCTTGAATAAAGAAGTTTCAATAAATTTGACAAAAATGCAACAATCAAGCGTTTCATCATAACACACTCTTTGATTCAAACACTGATAATACGATGCGAGTTTTGTATAATGATTTGATGTCAAGGGAGCGAGAAAGCTAACCTGAATGATAGCAGTTCTTATTCATTTGAGTTTCAGAGAGAGCGAATATGGGTTGTGGCGGTTGTGAAGAACGAGAGAGAAACAGATTTTAGGGTTCAGAAAGTAAAGATTTAGAGAGTGGGAGTGAGAGTTGCGAGAGTGGTCAGCGATGCGAAGTCTAGATGAAATTTCAGAAAGTGTGGAGATAAATCCTTGAGTGCGCGAGAGTGAATTTGCGAAGTGTTAAAGAGCAAGTTTCACTGTTTCAGAGAGTGACTTAGACAGTTAGTTAACCTATCGGAAAATTTTAGTAACATTTTATTGAATAAGGGTGTGTTTGGGTAAACAACTTAATTAAGAGCTTATCACATAAGATCTTATCGTATGAGAGCTTATGCCATAAGCACTTGAAGAAAGAAAAAGAAAAAAGGGCATGAGAGGATTCGAATAGTGAAAAACATGGAGAGGGTGTTTAGTACATAAGCTCTTATGATAATTCCATAAGCTTCTCCCAGTGACTTATGAAAATAAGTCAAAAACTTCTTATGGGATGACATAAGTTATTTTTATAAGCTCTGCCAAACACATTACATAAGAGCTTATGTCATCAGATAAATCAAAAGGAGCTTAAATAAGCTCTTCCGAACGCCACCTAAATGTTACCAAAATATTTTGTGATTGCTATTTGTTAACATTTTAATAAGTGTTACCAGATAAATATTGTTACTAAAGGTGCTTACTGTAGCAGTGTCAATTGAGATCAATTCTTCTTTATTGGAGTTTTCTTGAATACATGATGGAGAGGTTTGGCATGGATGAAAAATGGAGGGCTTGAATTAAAGAATGTGTTTTTAGAGGAGATCTCTCGGTTTTATTAAATGGAAGTCCAACTGAGGAGGTGAGAATTCAAAAGGTGGCTCAAACAAGGAGATCCGCTTGCTCCATTCCTGTTTATAATGATTGCGGAGGGTCTTACAGGGAAGATGAGGAATGCATGCTATCTTGGTTTGTTTAGGGGATTTAAGGTTGGGAGAGAAGGGGAAGAAATTTCTATTCTACAATATGCCGATGATACTTTGTTGGTGGTCGAAGGGGAAAAAATTTCTATTCTACAATATGCCGATGATACTGATGCAGTATGCTTCCTTAATTGTAAAGGTGGGGACATTCCATTTCATTATTTGGGAATTCCAATTGGAGGGGATCCAATGAAGAAAGTAATGTGGCAACAAGTGATTGACTCATTTCAAAAGAAATTGGCCAAGTGGAAGAGGAGGCATCTATCTATTGAGGGTGGTTAACTCTTATCAACTCGGTACTAAATAATCTACCAACTTACTATCTTTCGCTGTTCAAGACTCCAAAAAAGGTATTTCTTGAACTAAAAAGATTACAAAGGATTTTTCTTTGGGGGGCACTACCGAGAGAAGGAAGATACCATGGGTTAGGTGGGAGAGAGTATGTCTTCCAAAAAAAGAAAGGGGTTGGGTATTAAAAACTTGGGATGGTTTAATATAGCTCTTTTATCAAAATGGAGATGGAGGATACTAAATGGTGAGGATGGGTTATAGGTTCGGGTTCTAAAGTCCAGATATGGGCCATTTAACACAAATCTTATGCTGGGGCATGAGAGAGGTTCAGTAGGGGGAAAATTTCGATGTGGTGGAAGAATCTTGGACAAACCGGGAATTTCTTCCCTGCAAGAGATTGGTTCATGGATGGGTTGAGAAGGAGGAGAGGTAGAGGGGACTCCACATATTTATGGGAGGACAATTGGTTAGGAAATACATGCCTCAAAATATTGTTTCCTAGACTATATCAACTATCAGAACAGAAAAATAAATGTGTATAGGAGAGTGGGGAATGGAGGGATAATAGGAGGGTGTGAGGCTTAACATGGAGGAGGAGCTTGTTTGTTTGGGAATTGGAGAAGTTAAATGATCTTATGGCTATAATTCAGCAAGTGCAGCTAGTAATGGATAAAGGGGATGAATGGATCTGGACTTTGGATAATTCGGGTGTTTACAACACAAAATCTGGTTATTCAGTTATTCAAAAGTTAAATGCTCTTGGACTGCATTCCTTCAAAGCTTAATCTTGCAAAAAGAGTTGTTATTCTAACCACAGTAGAGCAGCAGTGCATTTTTTGTTCGAGTAGCCAGGAAGATTCGCAACATCATTTCTTCACCTGTGTTATGGCTCAGTCTTTGTGGAAGAAGGTATGCAGCTGGTTAGGCTTCTCCGTGGTGCTATCCCCTAATTCGGTCGAACATTTCTTGCACCACATAAGTCTCTACAAAGGAAATACGAGAAAGTTAAAAGGTATGCTGATTTGGCTTGCTGTGGTTTGGTCAATTTGGTTAGAAAGAAATGAAGGGGTTTTTAACAAAACAAAAACAGATTTGGTGAGATTATTGGATCTAGTAAAATGTAGATCATGGAGTTGGTTTGGCTCAACCATAGATGATCCTGTTCATTTCTCGGATTGGTGTGTTTGTCCATTGGAATGCAATATGTAAGAAGGTTATGCGGTGGTGACTTGCAATGCTGCGGGCGCAGGTTTTGATTTAAGGCTGTGTGGGTTCTCAATTGGCACTAGAGGGACTTGGCCCTGTTATATTGAGGTGGGAAGTATACTTTTTGTAATTAGCAACAGAGTTGGAGTTTATTTGGTTGTACACATAAACCTTGTTGTTTTGTGAGTACTTCTAGTACTCTATTATATATATATATACATACATATTTGTTCATAAAAAAAAAAGGGTGTCATCACAAATATTATATCACAGATTTAATTTGAGCAATAAGATTAAAAATCATACATTGTTAACGCTTAAAAAATATCATTAATATTATGAAAGAAACGAATTAATCACAAGGATTGAATCTTAGAGCTATTATTTTTAATATCATCTAGATTAATTTTCATTTTCTAAACGAGTTTAATAAATATGCACTATCATCGTAAAGTTTTTTACACTTTCAACTAATCACAAATCATGACATGAACAACTTTTAAGGTGATTTAGATAAGAATCAAATATTTTCAATGACGTGATGATTTATTATTAGTTGACAATGTAAAAAATATTTATACTGACAGTCTATACCAATTAAACTCTTTCTAAATTAATGAATTACTGCACTATTTTCACAATTGAAATAATTATTCTCAACGAGTTTTAAGGATGACGAACCCCACCTAATGAGGATAGTTTTTGAAGCAGCTTCTATGACGGAAAATTTTAAGATTTATATGGCTCATTTGTGTGTTGATAATTATTTGATTAATTTTTTATATAAATAAAAAAGTTTAGATTGGGAATTATTTGATTAATTTGGTTTAGTATGCCAGGTGACTTTTGTATTAATTAAAAAATTTATATAATTTTATTCTGTATTTCTGATTTTTTTTAAAGATGTTATATTAATAATAAGTTCCGATAGTTGTTACAAAAAATATTATTTATCTTTAAATTTGATATTTAATATCTTCATTAATTATTTTTCATGGTAATATTTTATGGGTCTTGCTAACGAGTGTCCTAAGGGCATTTGTTAAGTAACCCATAAAAGAAAAATTTGTATTAAAAAATAGAGTGTAACATTTTTCGAAATGCTAAATACAATATTTCCCATAAAAATTTTCCTTTCTTGGTTCCTTAAACAATGCCCTAAGGGCACTTATTAGTATTCTCCATATTTTATTGGGTGTTTCATATTAATATTTAGTTATTCACTGCTTATTCTTTCTTTTTTCATTTTTCTTTTAGGAACCCATCTTAATTATCCTTTTGGGTCGAGTGGGTCCACCAGAATATCCTCATGGCTTCGGCCCTTCGAGCCAGTTATGAGACTAATATCTGGTTCGGTCGATTGAGCAGGGTTTTATCCCTTGGTTCTCAGCCTCCCAATGGGGTGGCTCCACAAGGATTTAAACTCGGATTCCTCAGGTTCTTTTTATGAGGGCAAATTGCTTCCACTTGACCAACGTGGTTCACGATTTCTTTAAATACAATAATTTTATGTATCATAAGATATTTCTATTTAATGAGTAATTATTTAATACATTTTTTAATTAACTTATTTCACTTTAAAAATAGAGTTTAATAAATATACACTGATATTGTAAAAAAGTTTTACACGATGTCCAATTACATTTCAGCATTATTCCACTTTATTATATTAGTTCATAAAATATCTTCATAAATATCTATGTGGTGAGATATTATTGGATGATTGTGTAAAACTTTTTTACACTTCCGGTGCATATACATTAAATCCTTATAAATGTACATTTAAGGGAAAGCATTTGGCTAAGAAAGTCTTGCAGAATTTAGTCAAAAAAGAAGAAGAAGAAAGTCTTGCAGAATTTAATTTAATCTTAAATATTTTTAATCTCATGAAATGTAGCAAAAAAGAGAGTGTAATTTACGATTTAATAATTCAATCAGCCAATTATGTATAGTTTATTTTCTTACACTTTTTATGGTTGTACACGTACTTTTATCAGCACATGTTTTTTTTTTAAGATCGTCAGCACATGTTGAATCGTTATAAAATAATATATAATATATTGAATATAATTCTTAAATGATTAACTATTCACTACAAGAAATGATGTGACAACAAATTTAATAGCTAATTCGTAGTTAATTTCTAGCAAAAACGAATCAGCTACAAATTAGCTACGAAATAACTATAAATATAGTGGTAGCACAAAAAAAATTCATCCATGCATTGATAACATTATTTCCTTTCTATATCTTGAGATTGATGTTCTTCCTCATTTGTAAGTTAGTTAGAAAAAGGAAAAGACATATATATGTATATAAAGTTTAGAATGTGGTTAACAACCACTTGGGAGATTTCTGAATGCAACGGAAAAACTATCCAATGAATAGTGTTTTCTGGGAGGAATAGAATGGAAATTGCAAAAATTCAGATAAATGATGAAAGCTTTGTTTTTTAATTTGAAAATTACACACCCACCTGAACGTAGCTTCCTTGGAACAGATGAATGATGAACACCATTGCAGTCATTCAAACACTAAGAACCAAATCAACAAAAACAAACAAATAAATAAATAATAAAAACTCATAAACATGATTCAGATATAATCATTGCCATGAATTAAAAAATAATTGAACTGAACACATAATAATATAACTTGTAATATTTTTTGGAACCTTAAATCTTTTGGTGGTGGCGATCATAGTGGAAGAAGAAGGCTCATGTGCTTGTTTTAATTTTCAGTGAAATCACGGCAACCCATTTGGCAGTGTTGGTGGTATAGCTTGACAAAACTATCACTCATAATGAAACATTTAGTTATTTATACCAAGAAAGGAAAAAAAAATACATATATGAAGATAACAAGAGAGTCAAGGGAAAAGTGATAAGTTAGAAACTGAGAAGAAGTGTTATCTGCAAAAGAAAACTCTTCAAGCTTTATCTCTGTAAGCAGCAAGCCATATTTAAAAACTGGGTGCACCTATTTAAAAGAATTATTTTGTTTTAGTGAGACAAAATTTAGACAAAGGGGAGGTTGTCACATTCCAAGTCCAAGACATGCCACAAGTCTCAACAATGGCTTCAAACTCGTACTAGTAGGAATGTATTTAAATTTCTTTTGAAGTAAAGAGACCTAATTAAAAATTGAGGAATTAGAGAAGGAGATAAAGAGTTAGAACCTGGATTGGTGCTGATTATGTTCTATCAAACTCTGCAAAGCAAGAGAGAAATGGATTAGCGAGAGTGAGATTGAGATAGATGATGATATTAGTAGCACAACATAGAAGAGGGTGAGGGTGAGAACAACACAGATCGATCGCGGTGAAGCTAATCGGAGCGAGATCGGTGGAGATCGGAGCGATATCAGCACAGATCGGAGCGATATCCACGACGATGAAGAAGACTCCGAGCAAGAGGGAGAGAACGGGACTGAAAAAGAATATTCCCAAATACAAAACTATAAACTAATATAAATTAATATTAAAATATTATTGTAATTATATAATAGCTAAAAAACTTAAGATTAACTAGTACTAAATTTGGTAGCTAAATTTTGTAGTTAAACCAAAAAATTACTGTAGTGATTTAAGAGGAGTGAATTGAGTTAATAAAATTTTTAGCATATAGTTTAATAAAAGCAACTTTCACAAAGGAAAATTTAAAAGCATATAAATTATTTTGTCAAAAAAAAAAGCATGTAAATTAACAACTCAAATATAAGAAATAACAGAGGAAAAGATGAACAATTACAACTCAAATATAAGAAATTACAGAGGAAAAGATGATAAATTAGATAAAATGCAAAAAAAAAAAAAAAAAGATAAGAAAAAGAAGTATGTAAATCGGAGTTTATCCTTATTTGGTTACTAACCCTTTGGTGACCTAAGTTTACCATGAGTTAAGGTGTAATTTGAATATCTTTATAGCCTATAGCTCTCCTCACTTGAGATACTCCACCTTGTGCAGGAGTCACAACAAATTTACTCATACCCTTCTCCCAAACCGAGGGATGCATACCTCACCCATGTCATCACAAAATGTGGGATACCTCATCTTTAACTTAGGGGTACCCCATATTACTGTGCAAAAATGTAGACATAACACCATTTTAGTAAATTTGGCCACAATATCTCATAAATTCATTACGTAATTGGATTAAGATCCTTTCCTTTTTTTATTTCTTCTTATGTTACATTTTCATATGCAACAGCAAATGAACATGACATTTATTAGCAGATCACCCCTGACCAACATAGACAACAAAATAAGACAGCTCAAAGATTTATCATCAACACGTAAACTTAGATAAAACATTTTAACACAGACTCCAATCAAAAACTAGAATCAAAGGGGAACATTGATATTCTTATTGGGCACCAACCCATGATAACAGAATTCGGAAATGAGTCCAAACCAGTTTGAATGAGGTAAAACTTAGAACTGAACAACAGGCACTACTATAGAAAAGGGTTTTAGTAGCGCACCTTTAATAGCGTTTCTAACTGAAACGCTATTAAAAGAGAGGCGGAAGACATTTAGTAGCGCTTCCTTGAAGAAGTGCTATTTTGATATAACCTAAGACAACGCTTCTCCAAGGAAGCGCTATTAAAAGTTGATAGGTAGGAATAGATAGCGCTTGTTTGAGGAAGCGATATCTATTTGTAATGAATAGATAGCGCTTGTTCGAAAAAACGCTATCTATTCATAACCTAAGATAGCGTTTATTTAAGAAAACGCTGTCTATTTCTTACCCTAAAAATAAATGTTTCCCTCCCACACTGTCCCTCCCACCCTCAAAAATTTTGCGGGACTCTCTCACAACCTCTCATAAAACAATTTCTTTCCCTCCCACCCTATTTCTCCAAACCCTCACCACTCGATCTCGTCTACCGCCACCGCCTAAGCTACCACCTCCGCCGTTCGTCTACCACCACCACTCTCGTCTCCCTCGTTAGCGCCTCCACCATGGAAACACAGACTTCACACAACACATCATGTTTTCTACGCGATCTCCCTCGTTCGGTCAGAGAAACCCTCACTGCCGTGCAACCTCCGTACGCCGCTGCTGTACGTCTTCTACGCCGCCGCTGATGTACGTCTTCTACGTCACCGCGACACCTATCCCTCGAGAACAGCCGCTGCACTACCATCGAACCATATTCGAACCCCCAACGCTAGCGCTGATTTGTTCGAACGTTCATTGTCCATTACTCTGTCGTCAACACTGTTCGTCGCACCAACCTCTCCCCCTTCCTTTGGTGAGTTGTTCCCCCAATCAATTCAGTTTTCCCCCAATCAATTCAGTTTTCCTTGTTGTGATTGTTACATTTTGATTATGCACAAATTCATGTGTATCCACTTTCCAATTTGATGTGTATTTTTTTGAAGGAGATTCCAGGGCTTCTCACTGAGGCTTCAGTGGTGAAGGTTGGGTTCATTGTGGCTCTGTCACTGGTAATGCTTTGGAGTGAAACACGAGAGAGTTTGAAATTTTTTTTTGGGAGAGTATCTCTTGAGAGGTAAACAGTAAACACGGTGAGGTAAATATGGTGAGTTTTAGTGTGTCTCTCTTCTTGTTGGTTGCTCTGGTTTCCGACTTTGCATCAGGTCCCTTGGTTTGGCTTTTGGTTTTTTGCTTTGATGTCGATGCTTCCCTTTTGCTATTTGTTAACAACATTGGTGTTCTTGTCTCTTGGATGTATTGTTTGATGCTTTCAGCATGTCGTTATGGCATTTTAGTAAGGGTGATGCTAGTTTTTTTATAGACAAATGTTAGTTGTTAGTTTGAACTTTACATCTTAAAACTCGCAACACCTCTGTCTCACACCCCAAACCACTTGACAAATAGTTAATAGTTATGTTCTCTACATTGGGTTTGGTCCTTGTTTCTTGCCATGTGGGAGTTTGTTTATTCACTTTTGTTGTCTCATTGTGATCTTCTGCTAGTTGTTATCTTGGCTGAAGCTGCTTGGTTCGTAAGCTTGGGTGGCTGGCACAATTTGTAGCCGCACTTGTTAGACTTCTTGGTCTCTTGGTTATTGAAGTTACATTATTTCTTGGCTGGTTTTTGCGGCGTGATCTCTTACTTGAGTTGCCGGTTAAACATCAACTTGGCAGCTACTGATTTCTCTAATCCACTTAGTATGTAGCCTAGGAATAGGATGTAGCCATACCAGATTTGATGTAGCCATCTGTGCTTCACTTTAGGACATACCATTTGACTATCCCCCATGTTGGCACTCATATTCTCGTTGCAGAATGTATCAGTCTTCTTGAATTTCTCTTCCTTTTTCCCCAGAAGAAAGTTTCTAATCCATTTACCAGCCTTCCCCATTTCTGTTTTTCTGTTCTTCACCTTCCAAACCACTCTTTAACAGAACCTAGTAGAAACTAAAGAAGTCACAAGGTCACTGAGATTCCTATTGCCTCAAATATTCACAAACAGAATTTGCTACACATAAGGTATGCTAGTTTTAATCTTGTTACACGTCCATTATATATATTGCATTCTTCTACTACTTGTTCAGTATGACTTTGTTTTGGTTCTTTGGTTTTATTACATATATACATAAGAGCTAAGTCAAGATTTTCCCGTTTCAGACACTGAGACGTTTAGCACAGAACAGAGAGGCAGCAAGGAAAAGTCGTCTCAGGAAAAAGGTGTGTCCCATCACTAGGTGCTGGTGTTTACCAGGCTTTCATAATCTTTCAGTAAAAAAAAACAAATAAACTGGTTTCTTTGTGAATTTCATATTAAAGGATCTCTGGTTTTGCCTGTGTGTTTGATGGCATCTATATCTTATCTTCCCAGTATGTCTAAAGCTTGATATGTTCTGAGGTTTTTTTTGGCATGTTGTGTGAATTTATGATATATATGGTCATTCATATAGCTTATGTTACACATATTTCTTTGAATTTTGTACTTGAATGGAAACAACACTTTCCTTATTGCAGCTATTGTGTACACAAACGTGGTGAAATAGAAGTTCTTAAGTTGTAGTTAATACATTGATTTCATTTTACAATGGGGGATTCTGAGACATAATTAAGGTATTGAGGATTGTTCCAAATGGATCATATCATAATGTGTCTACTATATGTATCATTTTCATGTTAAGTTAGTATTATAGGTGCTGACACGATGTTATTTTTGTGGGTGGAGGGTATGAATAATTTAATTTCTGAAGTTGCTATTGTATCAGCAAATGAAAAAGCCATGCTTGATGAACGTGAAGCGATATTGACTTTTGTATGCTGGTGAGTCATGATATGTGGTTAAAGAGCTTGTATTATGCACAACAAAGCTCTCAATATATATTTTGATCTTGCCATTGTATGAAAATGATTCCATAAAGCAAGCCAATTTAGCATTATAAGCTAACAAGGTGCAAGGAGCAACTGGTCTATATATGTTATTGATGTCAACTTTTCTTGTTCAAATAATAAAGCTTTCGTTAAGGAACAGTGCACTTTAGACCAAACTCATCTTTTTTTCTATTTTGGACCCAAAATTAAGATGCTAAAGACCACTAGCTAAAATGGCATCTTAATTAGAGACCCATCTTGAAGTGGTCACAACTCAACCCACTGGAAGTTATAAAAAGACAATGGTTTTTGGTATGCACACGTCAAATTCACTTGAGAGGAGCAACCACAAGAGATAAATTAAATATCATTGGCACTTGGCCTCCACTCTCCTCTATTCATATAATCAATCATATCCAACAAAAAGTTTGTACTTTGTAATCTCTGTCCACTATAGTTTGTTGTAGATTAATTAAATGGCTTCCCTGATCATGTCATTCAAAAGGGGCAGGTAGTAGCAAGGAGGAGAAAGGACTGCTGGATTGGATTATTGGAGGGTTGCAGAAGGAAGATCAGCTGTTAGAGACTGATCCTATCCTCAAGAAGAGTGGAGGAGGCGCTGCCAGTGGCCAAAAGAACTCTGTGGCAGTGCCACAAAAGAAGAAGGGTGGTTTTGGAGGGTTGTTTGCCAAGAACTGAAGTCAATTTCCACGGCATGTAAGTTATGCAATTGCATGCATTATATTCCTGTCCATTTATTTAGTTTTTAATCTATTCAAGTCTGGGAAATTCATTGTAAATGGACCTTATTAAATCATGCAATTGGCTTAAAGGCAATTACAGCCTATTATGTCTGTTGATGATATCAGAAGCTGATTTACTAAACTCCAAATCATTCATGGAAATGTTACAAAAGTTAGACGGAATTGAACCAAGTCCAAAATTATGATAAACTGGACAAGATCCAGTGCCTTGCAAAATGGGGCAAGTTTAAACTTGGCAGGACATGTTATATCCTTGGTACTTGAAATAAAGAAACTTCTGTTTTGAGCTTGATCTCACTCTAACTGTTGGACTCAGATAACCTGAGCACTGTCATCTGTTGCAAAATGAAACAATTCATATATGATACTTGTCAAGAACCCTCAAAGAATAAAATATAAGGCAATAACTAAATCTGCTGAAGATACGAATTCACTGCCATCAGTGTATGTTAAATGACACAATCTGCTTAAGCTTAGTGTTTCACACATTTGTTGTAAATGACATAGGGTTCTTTCTAGTCAGGCTTATAACAAGTTTCCATTAGCATCTAGTTTTGTCAGATCTTTCTATGCAATTTTTACTACTATGCATCTAGTTCCATAGTTAGTTGATGATTAGTTGAGTTGGTTGGTGATTAGTCAGATAGATATGTGATTGGTTGATAGTTATTTACTATCATGTATTAGGCTTATATCACATACTTTACAGTTTGCACCATTCGGTAACATCTCAGTTTGTGTATTCTCTCATTTCTCTCCTCTACCATGTTTTCCAACATTTTTGTTTATCTCTTTCTGCTTTTAGGTGGAATTTACCTCCTTGAAATACACCGTATCTTCGTCCTGGAGGATTTTGGATTTTGTCTGGTCCACCGGTAAACTATGAGTGTAGGTGGCACGGATGGAACACAACTGTGGAAGAGCAAAGATCAGATTATGAGAAGTTGCAGGATTTGCTTACTTCAATGTGCTTCAAATTGTACAATAAAAAGGATGACATTGTTGTATGGCAGAAGTCTAAAGATAATAATTGCTATGATAAGCTGCCTAGAGACACCTATCCACCAAAATGTGATGACAACATTGAAGCAGATTCAGCATGGTACACTCCACTTCGTACTTGTGTTGTGGTTCCGGATCCAAAGTATAGGAAATCTGCTCTTACATACATGCCTAAGTGGCCTGAACGGTTGAATGATGCCCCTGAAAGGATTGAATCTTAGAGCTATTATTTTTAATATCATCTAGATTAATTTTCATTTTCTAAACGAGTTTAATAAATATGCACTATCATCGTAAAGTTTTTTACACTTTCAACTAATCACAAATCATGGCATGAACAACTTTTAAGGTGATTTAGATAAGAATCAAATATTTTCAATGACGTGATGATTTATTATTAGTTGACAATGTAAAAAACATTTACATTGACAGTGTATACCAATTAAACTCTTTCTAAATTAATGAATTATTGTACTATTTTCACAATTGAAATAATTATTCTCAACGAGTTTTAAGGATGACGAACCCCACCTAATGAGGATAATTTTCGAAGCAGCTTCTATGACGGAAAATTTCAAGATTTATATGGCTCATTTTTGTGTTGATAATTATTTGATTATTTTTTTTTTTTATGTAAAAAATTTTAGATTGGGAATTATTTGATTAATTTGGTTTAGTATGCCAGGTGACTTTTGTATTAATTAAAAAATTTATATAATTTTATTCTGTATTTCTGATTTTTTTTAAAGATGTTATATTAATAATAAGTTCCGATAGTTGTTACAAAAAATATTATTTATCTTTAAATTTGATATTTAATATCTTCATTAATTATTTTTCATGGTAATATTTTATGCGTCTTGCTAACGAGTGTCATAAAGGTATTTGTTAAGCAACCCATAAAAGAAAAATTTGTATTAAAAAATAGAGTATAACACTTTTCGAAATGCTAAATACAATATTTCCCATACAAATTTTCCTTTCTTGATTCCTTAAACAATGCCCTAAGGGCACTTATTAGCATTCTCCATTTTTATTGTGTTTCATATTAATATTTAGTCAGTCACTAGTTATTCTTTCTTTTTTCATTTTTCTTTTAGGAACCCATCTTAATTATCCCTTTGGGTCGAGTGGGTCCACCAGAATATCCTCATGGCTTCAGCCCTCTGGGCCAGTTATGGGACTAATATCTGGTTCGGTCGATTGAGCAGGGTTTTATCCCTTGGTTCTCAGTCTCCTAATGGGGTGGCTCCACAAGGATTTAAACTCAGATTCCTCAGGTTCTCCTTATGTGGGCAAATTGCTTCCACTTGACCAACGCGGTTCACGATTTCTTTAAATACAATAATTTTATGTATCATAAGATATTTCTATTTAATGAGTAATTATTTAATACATTTTTTAATTAACTTATTTCACTTTAAAAATAGAGTTTAATAAATATACACTGATATTGTAAAAAAGTTTTACATGATGTCCAATTACATTTCACCATTATTCCACTTTATTATATTAGTTCATAAAACATCTTCATAAATATCTATGTGGTGAGATATTATTGAATGATTGTGTAAAACTTTTTTACACTTTCAGTACATATATATTAAATCCTTATAAATATACATTTAAGGGAAAACATTTGGCTAAGAAAGTCTTGCAGAATTTAGTCAAAAAAAAAAAGGAGAAGAAGAAAGTCTTGCAGAATATAATTTAATCTTAAATATTTTTAATCTCATGAAATGTAGCAAAAAAGAGAGTGTAATTTACGATTTAATAATTTAATCAGCCAATTATGTATAGTTTCTTTTCTTACACTTTTTATATTGGTACACGTACTTTTATCAGCACATGTTTTTTTTTTTTTTTAAGATCATCAGCACATGTTGAATCTTTATAAAATAATATATAATATATTGAATATAATTGTTAAATGATTAATTATTCACTACAAGAATTGATGTGACAACAAATTTAATAGCTAATTCGTAGTTAATCTCTAACAAAAATGAATCAGCTACAAATTAGTTACGAAATAACTATAAATATAGTGGTAGCACAAAAAAAATTCATCCATGCATTGATAACATCATTTCCTTTTTATATCTTGAGATTGATGTTCTTCCTCATTTGTAAGTTAGTTAGAAAAAGGAAAAGACATATATATGTATATAAAGTTTAGAATGTGATTAACAACCACTTGGGAGATTTCTGAATGCAACGGAAAAACTATCCAATGAATAGTGTTTTCTGGGAGGAATAGAATGGAAATTGCAAGAATTCAGATAAATGATGAAAGCTTTGTTTTTTAATTTGAAAATTACACACCCACCTGAACGTAGCTTCCTTGGAACAGATGAATGATGAACACCATTGCAGTCATTCAAACACTAAGAACCAAATCAACAAAAACAAACAAATAAATAAATAATAAAAACTCATAAACATGATTCAGATATAATCATTGCCATGAATTAAAAAATAATTGAAATGTACACATAATAATATAACTTATAATATTTTTTGGAACCTTAAATCTTTTGGTGGTGGCGATCATAGTGGAAGAAGAAGGCTCGTGTGCTTGTTTTTCAGTGAAATGACGGCAACCCATTTGGCAGTGTTGGTGGTAGCTTGACAAAACTATCACTCATAATGTAACATATAATTATTTATACCAAGAAAGGAAAAAAATACATATATGAAGATAATAAGAGAGTCAAGGGAAAAGTGAAAAGTTAGAAACAGAGAAGAAGTGTTATCTGCAAAAAAAAAAAAAAAAAAAAACTCTTCAAGCTTTATGTCTGTAAGCAGCAGGCCATATTTAAAAACTGAGTGCACCTATTTAAAAGAATTATTTTGTTTTAGTGAGACAAAATTTAGACAAAGGGGAGGTTGTCACATTCCAAGTCCAAGACATGCCACAAGTCTCAACAATGGCTTCAAACTCGTGCTCGTAGGAATCTATTTAAATTTCTTTTGAAGTAAAGAGACCTAATTAAAAATTGAGGAATTAGAGAAGGAGATACAGAGTTAGAACATGGATTGGTGCTGATTCTGTTCTATCAAACTCTGCAACGCAAGAGAGAAATGGATTAGCGAGAGTGATTTTGAGATAGATGATGTTATTAGTAGCACAACATGGAAGAGGGTGAGGGTGAGAACAACACAGATCGATCGCGATGAAGCTAATCGGAGCGAGATCGGTGTAGATCGGAGCGAGATGGTGGAGATCAGAGCGATATCGGCGCCGATCGGAGCGATATCCACGACGATGAAGAAGGCTTTAAGCAAGAGGGAGAGAACGGGACTGAAAAAGAATATTCCCAAATACAAAACTATAAACTAATATAAATTAATATTAAAAGAATATTGTAGTAATATAATAGCTAAAAAACTTAAGATTAACTAGTAATAAATTTTGTAGCTAAATTTTGCAGCTAAACCAAAAAATTACTGTAGTGATTTAAGAGGAGTGAATTGAGTTAATAAAATTTTTAGCATATAGTTTAATAAAAGCAACTTTCACAAAGGAAAATTTAAAAGCATGTAAATTATTTTGTCAAAAAAAATCATGTAAATTAACAACCAAATATAAGAAATTATAGAGGAAAAGATGAACAATTAGATAAACTGCAAAAAAAGAGATAAGAAAAAGAAGTATGTAAATCGGAGTTTATCCTTATTTGGTCACTAACCCTTTGGTGACCTAAAGTTTACCACGAGTTAAGGTGTAATTTGAATATCTTTATAGCCTATAGCTCTCCTCACTTGAGAAACTCCACCTTGTGCAGGAGTCTCAACAAATTTACTCACACCCTTCTCACAAACCGAGGGATGCATACCTCACCCATGTCATCACTGTAACGCCCTTCGTTACATTAGTAATCCCAAGATAAAATCAATAAAATATCCTTTAAAACATTTAATTAAAACATATATTTCATGAAGAAAAATTAAAAAAAAAATATTTAAAGTCTGAAAATACCTCATATTAAATAACATAGTATTAAATTATCCATGTAATGAATATAAATAAAAATCAAAAGCCTCAAAACCGGACGTCTAATTACAATCCCAACGATAAATAAATGTGTCTAGCCACATAAGGCTCATTATTTAATAAAATACTAACCAAACTAGAAAGATTAACTAATGGAATCCACTAAGTCTTCACGCATCTTCAGTTTCAATGACGTCCTCCTCATGCTCTGAAAACAATTCTTATAATGAGATATAAAATCCTAGTGATCAACAATACATTTTTGAAAATACATTTTCGAAAATAGCATTGTTCTCAGCCGGCGCGGTAACCGGAAAAACTGTCCATGGCACCTGCTAATTTTCCAAAATAGTATACATAAAAGAAAATACTTTTAATATCAATAATAATCTCATCTTAATACATCACATTCCGTATACCAGATAAATTCTAGTTTAATCCAAGCGGTCCGAAGACCTCCTAATTAAATTGGCCTCTTGCCAGCATGCCATAAATTCACACATCACACGACAATGGCGTCCCATTGCCCACCCCTACTCACGAGGAGTGTTTCGATGTCACCCTCCTATCGGGGACATTTCCATTTCGATACCTCTCATGTGCACATGGTGGTATTTCTCCTTTTTTGACACCCCTTCCTGTGGCGGTGTTACTTTCGATACTCCTTTTTAGGTAGTATTACTCATTTTCGATATCCCAATCACATGGCGATGTTACTTTCGATACCCCATTAAGGCGGTATTTCTCTTCGACACCCCTATCATAGGTGGTATTGCGGCAAACATCATACAATTCATCATAAGGCACAATTTCATGTCTCATACGTGTAACAATTCATTTTCCAAAAATTAAATATTTGATCTCATCATGCATGTAAAATAAACTCACATGACATAACATACACCAATCAGCACGTCATTCAACTAATACAAATACCAGTCATGTATTTCATGCCATTAATAACAAGAATAAATACCCAATCTAATAATTTTTATTTTAATTCAAAACTACTAATTTTAAAAAAATTAGTTTATTAATAACATGCATCATTCAATTAAAATCTCTCAAAATCATAGATAAATCGCTCAACACAACAAACACATGTGCCATGGAAAGGGTTATTGAAAGGTACTGTTACTCACCTCTCGAAGACCTCCAAAATCACTAGTGCAATAAGTGCTTTTTACGTCAGTTAAAATTGATTTTTTACGTCAGAATACTGACTGACGTAAATACAGCTGACGTTAATAGTTAATATTTTAACGTCAGTTGAGAACTGACGTTAAATATAACACTATTAACGTCAGTTCCTTAACAAAACCGACGTTAAACTAAAACTATTAACGTCAGTTCTTTAATACAACGGACGTTGATTTTGTTAAAACTAACGTCAGTTGTTTTAAAGAACCGACGTTAAAGGTTTAATTTTAACGTCAGTTGTAATAAACAACTGACGTTAATAGTGTACTGTATATTTTATAAAATACTATTAACGTCAGTTGTTTGATACAACTGACGTTAATAGGTTTTTTTTTAAAATTCAGTTTTAAAATATCACTCCCCTCAGCTATCCCTGCATTCCACCCCGAGAACACAGAATATCACACACATTACAGAATTGCAAAGGAAAATTGAGCAATGGGGGACTTAAAACCAAAACCCATGTATATATATAAATAAATTTTAGTTCCAATGTCTAAAAAACAAAACTATCTAATGATATATATATATACATGTTATTAATTAGTTTCTAAAGTCTAACAAAAAAACTATTTATCTAAGTAGTGCGGAGGTATGTTGTCAATTCCTTTTTCAGCCGCATACTTGAAGAAGAATTCAGCGAAGCACATCCTCAAGTCTCTTAACTCATCTTCTTGAATAGGCGATTGGTCGATAAATGCCTAGACACGTTCAAATAATAACAATAACATCAATGCAAGTCATCTTCAAAACTATAATATATAATTTAACAAGTTGTTTAAATATTACCTTCTTCCATCCATCCGTAATAGATGCAGAGACTATGTTCAAGCATATGAAGCATCACATAATAGCCGTAGTGCGACCAAGCTGTCAAGTTGAAATCGAGACTACCAACAAAATTAATTTCAACGTCAGTTGAATATACACATAAATTAGTAATTATAATATTAATTATTTGATAAATAAACTACCAAACCTTGAGGATGTTCCATACAGGATTTGCTTTAGCCTTAAAAGTCCTACTTCTCCGTTGGCGCAACTTATGCTACTCGCCTTTGCCAGCGCTATCATAAACAAATAATCATGTCGATCAATTAAAAAACTCATATATCATGTGTGTAATAAACTAAAAACAACTAATATTAAAACTTAAATTAAATTTAAGATTAGTTACTTACATATTCTGACTTCCACCACCTTCGGTGGCGGATCATGGTGGAGAGAGTAGAAGAATATGACAAGTATGCCTAGACGGGTGAAGTACCAACAAGCGCCAATGGTCATCCATACAGTAGGGAGCCAGATATAATTCTTTCGGATTGTCTCCCAACAACTTCCCTATGTATTTACTCAATGCATCGCCAACAAAGAACTTCGGGCGGAAGGATTGACGGATCTAAGAAACCGTAAACTGATGCAACGCCCTTATCAAGCTGAAGACGATGGAGATACCTAAGATATGAAAAGGGTGTGGATGTTAATTACATAATATATATATTGAAATTAAAATAAATTATTAAATGGAAAAATACCAAAAATAAATAAGTTATAAAATTAAAATTAACTTACGTGCACGGTAGACCGATGACATTCTTTGTTCATCCAGACGTTATTTACGCAGCGTTCCCGAGATCGTCACCAACGAAGGAAAATATCCTCTGTTGATCTGGGCGTGCCACCCATCCATCGTGATCCAATGGACATTCAAAAATATCATACGCATAATCCTCACCAAGTGAGAACAAACGAGTGATAGGTGACAGCGACACCGACGTCGACTTGCCTTCAGTTTAGGAAAAATAAAATATATAAGTTTTTGATAATTAAAAAAAACACAAGTAATTATTTGACTAATTTGGACATTAATAATGAATAAATACCTTTGCTAACATTTCGAGCTCACGTCGTTTGGAGTCCAACTCAAGCTCACGCCTTTTCATTTCCAACTCATGCTCATGGCGCTGGACTTCCAACTCCCGCTCCCTAGCTGCCAACTCATCATCCTCCACATGTGCCATACTAAAACTCTCTTTTGTGCTCACATGTGAAGCGTTGGCAAGCCTTGCGGTGTCCTGGGATGTACCGACGGAGGAAAGCTCTCTGGCAAGCGCCTGCTTGAATTCTGGGTTGGCTATTAAGCCTTGCATCAGATGTGTTGTAATATCTGGGTTGGTCATGAGGTGCTGAGTAATGTCAATCAAAATTGATGCTTCATTGACCATCCGCTTTCGTGAAGCAGACTTGCCATAATATTGTTTGATGGTCACGTTCCCAGGAACACCGAGAACCCGACCAGGATGGTCTTTCTTGCCTAGAGCAGTCATCAAGACGTCCTGTAGTCCAGAAGGGACGAATGCGCCCTGGGAGGATTTTGCTTTAAGATCCATCTACAATGAAAAAAAATGAAAAAACGTGCAAGTGAAAAGTGTTGCAAATATCTATACAAATATCAATTGAAATCAAGTTAATTATTTACTTACAATCTTATCTGCCACTTCGCGAGTGGCATCAGCTTTAAAAGATCCCGCCTTTGTCATGCGGCCGACTAACCAGACATCCTCGCGGTCGATGTCCGACGGAGGACTTGATGGTGTGCCCTCAGGCACCTCTCCTCTTTCAATCCTAGCAGAGTGCTCTTCCTACTTCGCCCTCAGCCTATCCGCCATCATCTGCTGGATCCGAGTATGGTACCCACCCTGAGACATGGTGTGGCGGTGAACGTTCTTCGCCTGATTCTGCCGACCCTTATTTGCCTTAGCCTATTCAAACAAAAACACATAATTAAATACAGTTAAATGATCTATAATAAGCATACAAAATTAACTTAATCAACCAACCTGAAATTCTTCATCCTGTCGACTCCTGGCAAACATATCCCAAGTATCCTGATCAATCTAGGGATAATCCGAGAACATTTTATCAAGCCGCTTCTTCCCAGATAGATAGTACCTGGTAAGATCATGCTTAAACCCATTCCAACGCTTTGATGCCATTTTCATACATTTATGACGATGATCCTCGTCATTTGGCACAGTCCAAGCTACCTACACATTAGATACATATATAACAACTGGATGGATTATAACTCGGATAATTATCTAATAATGTAAATCAAACGAATGTAAAGGTAAAATACCATGATAGCCTCCCAAATCTGATCCTTAACGTTCTGTGGAACGTCATTCCAGTGGTTGTAGTTGATGCTTACGTCTTTCGCTTCGCTTGTAGAAACACCCACTTATTAAATTCTTTAGCACGGGGTCCCTGGGCATTTAGATTAGCATCGAAGGACACCTCAAGCTTCTGTCCGCTCTGCCTGTCCTTCTCTAGTTTCTTCAACGAGGTGGCTCCTCTACCCCGTTTCCTATGAGCCTGTGATGTCTGTATGGACAAAAAATATGATAAAATAGAGGGTTAGGGGTGTAATCGGATCGGTTTGGTTCGGATTTGAGGGAAAACAGTGTCCGAACCAATCAAAATTGTTCGGTTCGGTTCGGTTCGGTTTCTGGCATTTTCTGTTGGTAGACCCGAACCAATCCGAACCGATCATGTTCGGATCGGTTCGGATCGGATCCGCGGGTTCCCACCTTTTAAAAAAAAAAAAAAACCTGTTTTCTCCTATTACTCCTGTTTCACCTATTTCGATTTCCATTTCTCCTGAATGCAAATTACATATCCCACATCAAATCTAGTTTACTCCCCAAAAATCAACACAACATCTAACATAAAAAATCCACAACACCATATGATTTCATAATGATAGAATTCCAAAACAAAAATCAACACAACACCATATGATTCCAGGATTGTAGAACTGTGGCTAAGAACCATATGCTGTTATAGTTATGGCATTACATTGCACAAATAGTCCAAACATAAAAGCAGGGAAATGCAATACTAAAATGAAAGTGTCCAAGGTATGTCAGAGACCAAAACACCTGCCTATAATCTTAATTATATAGAGGAAAAAAACCAAAAACTGAACTTTTAAAAGCATAGACCCTAAGTAGCATAACCAATTCGAATTGCTTTGACCAAGAAAAACTCCACCTTTCAGCTGCACAACCTCTCCTGGGAGCCATCAACTTAAATACCTGAAAACAACATAGCACGGCCAAGTCAATCACACTAAGAATATCAATCACATTTTCTGAAAATACAAAAAAATGATCTTATGTCCATTATCTACATATAACTAATCTTAGTTTTCAGGCCCCAAACACCCTATGTCAAACTTCAAATAAATGGAGGGACCTTGATTGCATGCGATCACTTGCACTAATCCAAGCTTTCATGTAGGAACAGATTTCATTTCCAGCAATCAAATCCCCTGGCATTGACTTTGCAACTTCACTCATACCCCGATCAATGGTGTGGATTTTTTAATTCTATTCTTTCTAAAACCACAATGATGATAGTATCAATAATTAGCTGTTTACTATTCTTATTTTGGGGTACAAGGTTTATATTTCATGATAATCTTGAATTGGTTTACTTGTCATGAGTAGGCTATCAAGTTCAAGTTTTGAAGATCAATTCTCATTTTTAGGTAGTTGGCTCAATGAGCACATCCAAGAAGCACAGAACACCTTTCACAAGCCAGTTCTCTTTGCTTGAGTTTGGGATTTCAACAAAAAAATTCAGTTCTAACTCAAAACTAAGGGACCGGTTTTTCAATATAGTCTATTCCGCAATCTATTCATCAGCAAGTAGTGGTGGAGCAGCTGTTGGTAGCTTATTTTGGCAACTTCTAACTGAAGGAATGGAATCTTTTCGAGATGGTTATGAGGTAGTCTTAGTTGAGAACCCCTCAACAGCTAGTTTGATTGCTCAAGAGTCTCAAAAGCTAAAGCGAATTCGAAAGATGTACCATTAATGAAGTGCCCTTTAATCTTATATATAATTATCATCAGCATAAGAACTCTGATAGAAACAAGAATAACTTGGAGAGCTAACTCCAATGTGATGTTGAATGTCCTCAAGTTCATCTAGAGCTAACTCCACTTGCTGATTAACATTTCCAAAAACTGCCTTGTTCCAGATTTTAAAGTCAGCTTTTAGATTTTTAAACTTCTGGACCAAGACAGCCATAGGGCAGCCAACAACTCCTTTAGACCAGGACTCTTTAACCAACCTTAAGCAATCATCATGCTTAGACAACATATCAAAGTACTTAAAGGATGAAGGAAAGAACTTGGCACTTGACACAGCATTGAGTATACTGGGAATGCACAATCTAGAGTTGGAGCAATGGCAGCTGAGCTAGAAGAAGCAAAGAAAAGCCTTCAGAAAGCTATAGAAGAAACTAACTCCATGGCTCAATGCATCAAGTCCCTCAAGAAGGAACTCGAGCAGACAAAGAAAGAACTAGAGGACACAAAGGTAAGAGAATTAATGTTGCTGCAATGAAAGGATAATCCAGAGATTGAAGACCTCAAGTTCATTAATGCAAATGCAACCAACAAGGAAGAGATGAAAACTAGACAAAGTGATGAGGATGATCAAGAGTTTGAAAAAAGAAGATACGTGAAATTTGCTAGTCCTCATGCACTAGCTCATGTTATTCCCAATAAGGAAGAATTGCTAGACAGACCTTGTTTGATACAGCACTAAATACATGTTTATAATGAATGAAGTGTAAAACAACATAATAATAAGTTACCTTAATCCAAGGCCATAAACTGACTACTAGTGTTCCCAATATCCTGATGCAATACATTTATCTCTGGAAGCTCTAATAATATAATAATACAAAAAATATATTAGAAAGTCTGAAAGATATCAAATTCAATGATAAAATAATTAATAAACTTTTTACCTGAATCATCTTCAGCCATATGACTTTGTAGATTATCAACTTTTTCAGCTTTACTCCTCAACCAATTTTGAGTACAAATCAAAGCCTCTACTGTGGAGGGATGCAATGAACTACGGTATGGGTCAAGAACACGACCCCCGGTACTAAATGCGGACTCAGATGACACAGTAGACACCGGGATAGCTAATATGTCCCTAGCCATTCGAGAAAGAACATGATACTTCACCGTCTTACCTCTCCACCATTTGAGAATATCAAAATCATCACAATAGTCTTCCACATCATCTTCAATATATCTTTCCAACTCATTTCTCTTGACTCACCTTGCTTCCTCCTTACCTTTCGTATGAACGCACCTTTACATGATATTTCACTCTCGTCGTTTTGACCACCTTGTGCTTGAAGAGTACTATTCGAGGGTTGAGCATTAGAATCACAAGTATCATTGGGAATAGGATACCAAACAACATACTGAGAAAATATTTTTTTTATAAGATCTTTCAATTTTTTTAATACTTCCGTCACAATAGCCATATCCGAACTGAATACCTGATCCAAACAACACTCAAAATACTCCAATTTATCTCTATGGTCAAGGAAAATAGCCACCAACAACAGATAATTCAAATGCTCAATGTCCCAATATTTGTCAAATTTTATTTTCATATTTGATGACATCCTATACAGCACCTCATCATCACTTTGCATCCACTTATTCAATGTAGCTTGGATTTCACACCACTTATCAAAGAAGCCATTAGAAGTGACATGCAATGATGCAGAAAAAGTAAGGATAGCATCATAGAAAATCTTTAAAAATTTAGTGAAAACACGAGCACGATTCCAATCATCAATAAGAGGAGCACCCCCTTCACTATCAACAAATGCTACATAAGAGTGGTCATCAAATTGTAAGCGAACAAATGCCTTTTCATACTTTTCAGCTATGTCCAACATCAAATAAGTGGAATTCCACCTAGTTGGAACATCAAGCACAAGCATTTGACCCATGGTTATGTTTGCCTCATCGACACACCTCTTAAACGAGGACAATCTTTGTGGAGATGACCTCACATACTTGCAAGAAGCCCTTATCTTTGAAATAGAACTATCTAGTTCCTTCAACCCATCACTTACAATTAAGTTCAAGATGTGAGCACTACATCTCATATGCAAATACTCCCCTTTCAATATGGTAGTACCTTTCCAATCATCCATGCCTCTAACCAAATATGACATGGCTGTGGTGTTAGCACTAGCATTATCTACGATTCTGATACAAATCTTGGTAATACCCCAATCTTTTATGCATTTCTCTAAAGCTTTTCCTATGGTTTCCCCTATGGTCTGCAATCAAACCAAAACTCACTATCTTCTTTTGCAATTCCCACCCCTCATCAATAAAATGGGCAGTCACACACATATAATTCATGTTTTGAATGGAAGTCCAAGTATCGGTTGTAAGGGAAACCATTTGGTAGTTTTGTTCCAAGAAAGATTTCAAAAGCACTTTCTCACCCATAAAGAGTTGCATGCAATCCTTTGCCATGGTCACACGACTAGGGATTTTAAATCGAGGTTGAGCCACACTCATGAAAGCTCTAAACCCGGGGTTATCGACAAACTTAAAAGGGAGCTCATCCATTATTAGCAACTTAGCCAAAGCCTCTCTGCATTCATCTTGCTTAAACTCAACAAGCCTCATAGATACAGTGTTATCATTCTCACTTTGTTTTCCTACGGCAATCGTTTTTTGCTTCTTATCGGTGTTACTTGGGTTTTTAGTACACTTATTCATATGTTTGTTGAGGTTGGAAGTCCCATGATTACTACTATTGCAAGCATAATGTTTGCCACAATAGATACAAATAGCCTTATCACCCTCTCTCTTAAAATGATTCCAAGCCATAGATGGAGGTCTACTGGGTTTTTGTTTGACACGTACCTCTGGTGCAGATTGACCTTCAATCTGAGGTATCTCACTGACACTGAAAGTTGTTTCTGTTGGAGGAGTAGGTGCACTAGAAATTTGAGTCCCAGATGTATCTTGATTCTCAGTCATTTTGCACCAAACCTAAGGAATTAAGGAATGCACACAGGTAGCATAGATCAGAAAGAAAGAATCAATGATTCAAATAACAATAAAATAAAAAATCCCAAAATCAAAAATTTAAAAACCCTAAAATCAGAAATCCCTAAATGCACAAATTGGGTACCAATCTCAGAGGATGTTGCAGACTCGCGGTGATAGAGAGGTGGAGGCCGGAGGGAGATGTCCCGGACGCGGAGCCGGTGATGAAGCAACAGGCCGAAGAGGTGGAGAAGTATCACAGATTCGCAGTGATAGAGCTTACTGAAGAGTTGCATGCAATGTCGCGGACTCGCGGTGATGGAGTGGTGGAGGCCGGAGGGAGGTGCACGGTGCCGGTGATGGAGTTACTGAGAGGGGTGAAGAGGTTGAGGTGATGGAGCGACTGAGCGTCTGAGCGAGGTGAAGAAGTCGCGGTGATGTAGCGAGGTGAAGAGGTGCCTGAGGTGGAGAGGTGAAGAAGTCGCGGTGCTGGTCGCGGTGGCGAGCAGTGCTGGAAGCCGGAAGGGACGCCGTCGCCGCCGCTGACTCGAGTTGAAGGTTGAAGACGAGGACGAGGAGTGCGAATGTGAGATATGTGTCTGACTCTGAGTGTCACTGTGTCTGCCTTGCCTAATATAAATATTGCAAATAATTTAAAAAAAAATTAGGGGTTCGGTTCGGTTCGGTTCTAGCTGGTTCAATTTTCCTGGAACCGAGAACCGAACCGAACCAAGGTCGGGTCCAATGATTTTGACCCGAACCGAACCAATGACCCGAACCGACCCACAAAAACGGATTGGTTTGGTTCGGATCGTCCGGGTTCGCGGGTCGGATTAAATCCACTTACACCCCTATAGAGGGTTGTAACATTATAAACTTACATTAACAAGAAGGACTAAAGATAGTATATAACATGTAAACTTACACTAGAATCAGGCGTAGGCGTGATAGGGTCCTGCGAAACCCCCACAGTGTCCTCCCGTGCACGTGGGCTATCCGACTGATCCATATGTATGCCTGTTCAGAAACAATATATATGTATTAACATAGGTTATAACTCAAAATAAATACAGAAGTATAAATAAAAATAACTAGATAGGTCCTGTAGATATACAAAACATCTATATATCCAATATAAGGACAATACGGGAGATTGAAAACTATAGTTTTTGAAGATTGCCAAGCACTGGTCACGACCTGGCCGTGATGTCCATCACGGCCTTAACGTGCCAACTGAACCAGACCCTCATAGGCAGAACTGATCACGACCTAGCCGTGATGAGCATCACGGCCGTGACAGATCAACCAGCAGAGCAACATACACTCAAAACCAAAAATAGAGACATTCCAAACAACTCAAACTCACGGTTTAAAGTTACAACTACTGAGACTACAGTTTCAACATACACTCAAAACCAAAAATAGAGACATTCCAAACAACTCAAACTCACAGTTTCAAGTTTCAACTACTGAGACTACAATTTCAAACCAGCAGAGCAACATGCATGCACTGAAAATCGTGAATAAAAAAATGTGCCCTAATTAAAGACTCACCAGAAATAGGCGGTCGCATGGTGGTGGGGGGGAAGCTCGAGTGGTGGCCAACGTTCGATGTGGTTACTAAAGCAGAGGGACAAGAAGAGTTAGTGCGCGGGAGGGCCAGGGGAAAGAGAGATGTCAAGTTATTGCAAAGAATGAGCGGGAAAGACAGAGTTAGGGGTTAAGAGTGTACCTCACGGTGGTGGCGAAGAAGCCGTCGCGGTGGTTGCGGTGGAGATGAGCTCGCGATTAGGGCAGAGTGAGAGCGAGAGTGAGGGTTGAGCGTGATGAAAAGAGAAAAGACGTACAGAGAAGTGGAGAAGGCGCGCGGGGGTAAACGTAATAATTAAAATAAAACAACATTTTACGTCAGTTTTTGGTAAAACCTGACGTTGAAGATCATATATTGAACATCAGTTGTCTTAATAAACTGACGTTAAAAATTCTCACACTTATTACGTCAGTTGTTAGTAATAACTGACGTTAAATGTCATATATTTAACGTAAGTTGTATTAAGAAACCGACGTTAAAAACACTCACAACTTCTTACGTCAGTTGTATTACACAACGGACGTTAAAGGTTTATTAGTTTCTGCAAAAACATTCATTCCCTTGACTACTGTGCTACTTACCCATTCACCTTTGTACCTAATCCTCTTAATGAGCATTAAGTTTATAGATAAGTTTTCAAGAAAATCAGAATAACTTAGTAACTTCATCCACTGCTCCTATAAATAGCTTCCTTCCATCCTTTTAATTAATTTTCTGCTTCACAATATGGCTCTGCCGTGGAGATTAACTTCATCACTCTTTCTTCCTATTCCTAGACTCAAAGGTCTTTGTCTTAATGGTCAAACAACTTCTGAGTTTGAGTAAATTACATTGCATGGATATTAAGGTTGGGTGAATCACGTAATGTGATTCTCTCACTTTATTTCATCCCCATCATCCCTTTCACTTTGCTTTGGAAGCAAGTGATTGTGGATTCAAGATAATGCATCAAGGAACTCCACTGAAGAAGAAAGATGCAAAGATCCATTTTACTTTGCTTTCGCTGCTAGTGACTGAGGATTTACTTTGCATCTTGGAATTCAAGTGAGGGAGGTGATGCATCCATTGGAGTTTCTGATGACAGGACTGAGAAGAAAATGATGTTGATGCAGAAACTTTTTTATATTTTAGGGCTATGTTGCAGAAATTTTTTATCTTTTAATCATGTAATTTTAACTTATGAATCGCTTCAATGTCATACGATTTGATTATACATATAACTTGTTTTATGTTAAGTGTTTATTTATTTTAATTTGCACAATAATTTGTTTACTAATTCAAGCTAATTAATAAAAATTAAAAATAAACTTGTATAAAAAAAAAGGTTTAGAAATAAACTGCAGTACTATATGGAGTGATCTGCGTTAAGAGGGACAACGGGGACATGACAACCAATGAAATGAGTTTCATCATTATTTACGTCAGTTATTTATAGAACTGACGCAAATAGTTTACCCACCACCTCATTTTTAACGTCAACTTAATTGATGACTGCCAAGTTCCCGTATATTAATTACATTATTTCCAATATTCATTTTGCACGTTTATAATATATAGGATTATTTACGTCAGCTATTTATTTAACTGAAGTAAAAAATCAAACTTTTAACGTCAGTTGTATAAAAAACTGACGTTAACAATTAATATTTTTTATTTAAAAACACTTTTAACGTCAGTTTTTTAAAAAAACTGACGTTAAAAGTGTATAGATATCTGCAAAAACATTCATTCCTTTGACTGTACTGTGCTACTTACCCATGCACCTTGTAACTCAATCCTCTTAATGAGCATTAAGTTTATAGGTAAGTTTTCAACAAAATCAGAATAGCTTAGTAACTTCATCCCCTGCTCCTATAAATAGCTTCCTTCCATCCTTTTAATTTTCTGCTTCACAATATGGTATGCCGTGGAGATTAACTTCATCTATCTTTCTTCCTATTCCTAGACTCAAAGGTCTTTGTCTTAATGGTCAAACAACTTCTGAGTTTGAGTAAATTACATTGCATGGGTGATAAGTCTGAGTAAATTACATTGTGTGAGTTGCTCACCTTATCACCTTCCGGAGAATCAGCTGCTGGAGGGCTAATCAGGTGCTCGGGGGTCACAGTTCCAAAACCTCAGCTTTGGCAACAAGTGACCGTCTTGGAAGTCTCTGGAACCACAGCCTTTGCTTGAAACGGATCTGGTGCACCTGTTTTTGCCTCTCTCTTGAGCTCTCTCATGCCCCCCAGTTTTCTGAGGTCTTCGGAGTATATATAGTTTTCCCTTTGGCATATTTCATAAAACTCTCTGATGGGATGTAGCTTTAATGTTTAGGATTTTAAACCCTTTCAATGTAACTTTTTATAGGATTTTAAACCCTTTCAATGTAACTTTTTATAGGGTTTTAAACCCTTTCAATCTTCTGTATCGATCAGTCTGTATTACACTTCATGAATGAGATCCGGTTTGGGTTATTGATTCAACTTATACTTCGCACATATATTTTAGTTTTCAAAACAGAAACACAAAACATCAAAGCAATTCATGTGAAACTGAAACTTTGAGGAAGGCAATGCGGAAGGAATCATATACTAGATAAAAAAAATTATTAAAATAACTTTTAACGTCTGTTGATATAGGGACTGACGTTAAAAGTGAAGAGACTTACTTATAACGTCAGTTCTTTATCGAACTGATGTTAAAATGTTCACTTTTAACGTCAGTTTTTTATTGAACTGACGTTAAAAGTGAGTCACTTCACTTTTAACGTCAGTCATTAAAACAACTGACGTTAAAATTGAATTAATGAAGCCTGATATTTACAAAACTGCCACCGCCTCCTTTTTAACGTCTAGCTTTTGGTTAACTGACGTAAACCTTTACCGTCTAATGTATATTTTCCACTAGTGAATGCTCTAAAAATTATCAGTGATAAGTCCCTACGTTCTGCCAAAAAATTTCTTATCTCTGCTGACCTTAATGAAACTGAACGCCGAATGTGTGTAGATCAAATATTGAAACACAAGAAGCCACCCTCACTAAATGAGAATTTGCTGAAGACTGCTGTAGACACAACTTCAACTTCTCGAACCACTCAAAGTAGGATCCCAAGAAACGTACATGTCTGCCATTGGAGCAAGGAGAAGGTTCGAAGCTTGCAGTAGCAGAGACTTGTTAATGTTGTTTCTGTTTTTTCTCGCATGAGATGACGATAACCGGCGAAGAGGGACTGCGGCGGAATAAAATATCTCTATGTGATTAACTTCTATCACTAATTAATATATATATATATATATATATATATATATATATATATATATATGATATTTATATATATATATATATATTATATTTATTTATTTAAAAAAAACCAATATGAATTGCTTTTTGGCAAAAGCCAAAGACCATTAAATATTTCCTTGGGGCTCAACGCCCCTTACACCACTTATATATATATATATATATATATATATATATATATATATTTAAGCGAAGGAGGCATGCAAAGGCATCACAATAGAGACTAACATCCCAACTAGGTTGGCACTTTAGCCACTATCTATCATATGCAGCACACCCCAATTTATTGAAAAAAAAAGGAAAACAAAAACAATACAAGAGCATGGGGGGACATGAACCTTACCCATGAAATCACCTAAAACAAAAATTAGGGAGTCCTACCCAATTATTATAAAAATCATCCCTAATAAAACTAGGGATTAAATCCCACCAAAAGAATCCATGAATCGAAAGTCCGTGATTGGCAATTTTATCTGCACAGTTATTGCCCTCACGAAAAATATGAGAGTAACCAAAATGCATTTCCTTAGTAATGGCCATGCAATTATTCCATCTATTCCTAAGTTTCCAAGGAACCATGGAGGGAGAAGAGATTGCATAGATGACAAGCTTTGAGTCACATTCAAGCCATAACGACCAACCTTTCTTATGGGCAATTTCAATTGCCAAGATTGCTCCCATTAGCTCAGTATAAAAATCAGAAGTGACTCCAAGGTTGGCTGCAAAGCAACCAAGAGTGGCAGCACTATGATCACGAAAAATGCCACCACAAGCAGAAGGACCCGGTGCACCTTTAGCTGCCCCATCAGTGTTGCACTTGACCCAATAACAGGGAGGAGGATGCCATATGACTTCTATGATTTAAGGAGCTCGGTTGGGATGACAGTTGACCCTAAAAGCCTTTAATAACATAAAGTCCTGTATAGATGATGAAGTTGTACCTTTACTCAGGTTACCCGCAAGGCTAACATTAGCAAGGATAAGATTTTTAGCAACCTGCAAAGGAATAAACTTGTCTTCAAACCTGGGTTTATTTCTGCAATGCCAAATTGCCCAGATGATGCTAGTTATGGAAGCAATCAGAAGATCCTTAACTTGAGAGCTCCATCGATGATCACAGATTGAGAAAACAGAAAGCATTGAAGAAGTATCAATTGCCATGCTAACTGTGTTGCTCAGCCAAGACCATAAATCCTTAGCAAAGGCGCATTGAAGAAAAAGATGATCAGTTGTTTCATAATTACAACCACATAAATTACATCTAGAGACAACAATGCAGCCGTTGGACCAAAGGTTTTCATCAGTAGGCATGCAGTTATGCAGGATTCTCCAAACCAGGAAAGACTTGGAAGGAGGAACACATTTATTCCAGAGGAAATTGGCCCAAGGAACAGCTTGGCCATTGCTGTTAAGAAACTGAAAAGCATCCTTCAGAGTTAGAGAGCCCGATTCATTTCTGCACCACACACGAATGTCTTTACTAGGAAAGGAAGGAATGCTGATATGCTTAAGATCTTCAGCTATAGCTGGACAGTTTTGGAGAATAATACTTGGTATGAACCAAGAGTTATTGTGCAGGAAATCTTTAACCTTTGCATTTAATGAAGAATATAAGTGTGCTGGTAAAGACAACAAATAGTTCAAAGGCTTAGATAACCATACATCATTCCAAAAGTTTATGTCCGAACCATCTCCAAGCAACCATGAAGAGTTTTCAAGAACTGAATTCAAGTGAGGTTTGATTCCTAGCCAAATTGAAGAAGAGATAGAATATTGCACAACTGAATTATTCCTCAAAACTCTAGCTCTTAAAAGACTATCCCACTGCTCAGAGGAAGAGATGAAATCCCAGCACAATTTTAGCATAGAAGCATTGTTAACAGCTCTTAAAGATCTGACTCCAAGACCTCCCTCAGCCTCAGGTTTGCACAATTTATGCCAAGCAACTGTCACTGTTTTCTTGATATCTGTATTACCAGACCAGATAAAGTTCCTCAGCCAGCTATCAACTAATTTCAGCAAGCTTATAGGCCATGAGTAAACCTGGAAGCTATACATCATCATACCAATAACCACAGATTTGACAAGTTGAACTCTTTAAAAGTTGGGTAATTTCAATAAATCCTTATATTATCAATTCTTTTCATTAAACCTCTTAATTATATTTTATCTGCACTATAATTTTTTAATAATTCTAATAATTTTTTTTTTCAAATCAATTATATTAGAATTTCAGGATATTACAATCACAAAATGTGGGATACCTCATCTTTAACTTAGGGGTACTCCATATTACTGTGCAAAAATGTAGACATAACACCATTTTAGTAAATTTGGGCACAATATCTCATAAATTCATTACGTAATTGGATTAAGATCCGTTCCTTTTTTTCCTCTTATGTTACATTTTCATATGCAACAACAAATGAACATGACCATTACGACACCCTAACTCGGGTCATCACATGGTTACCCGTTTGCGGAAATAAAACTTAATTTGATGGTTGCTTTCGGAAAATAATGTTTTCTCAACGTTTATCTTTTCAAAATATGGTGATAATTTTTTTTTTCTTTTTAACCTCATAATATCAACAACATAATTGAATCACACTTAAATACATAATCAGTTTTATCCTCAAAACACAATATATCGTAATAGGACCTAAGCTGGTCGTAACTAACAGACACTACAACCAATAAAAGCAGCAACATCATGCCTCGAACTAGATAGCCTTCTTCTTCTTGTAGGGATCATACCCCTTGTACGACTCTGATATGTTTGTAATGGTGAGACGCCAATATATGGATTTATCACCATAACTAAATGTGCAACACAAAGAAGGCATATACACATATACATGTCTATAACAATGTACTCATTCATATTATATCACATCGTTTATCAATGGGTTTCACACCCCAAACATCAACATTGAAAAACTATGCATGAACACTTCAATACATCATCTAAACATTCACACCTAATCTCATGAGATATCTCCAACCTCGTGATGAGTTGATCAGACTCGATTGCCACAGGCACACAGCCACAGGCACACAGCCAAAACCCATCGCACACTGTCCAACATCGTGGCACAGTGATAACATCAGAGATGGGGTATCATTGTCCAAACCCAAGGCACAATGAGAACATCATTGGTATGATCTACCCTGACACCGCAAGGTAATCACTCGTTTGATCATGGCACGTCTGCCAAATGCATGCAAGAAAAACATTTTATTCTCAACACTTTTCTTTGTGTTATACCTTTATTTGTCAAAGCTCTCAAAAGCTTACAACCCAACATCGTTTCAACCATCGAATGCTCTCAAAAGCATCATCGTTTTAACATCTTCACAACTTTTATTAACAACACAGGACCTCAAAGTCCGAGTGCTCAATCATGAAGCCCCTAGATCGTTGCAACCAGTCTTAGGTTCGTGGTAATAGAAAACATCTCAAAACGTTTTAACTTCTTTAAGTAGATACCCAGTCTACAACACAACGAACCTTAATACCCGACGTCTCGGTTATTAAGTTTCATATCATCGTTTTACATCGTTTTTGTCTGTGAAAAACAAATCCAAAATAAGACAACGTCATCAGAACACTAGTACCCCGACATCTCGGTTACTAAGTTCTATATCATCGTTTATGTCGTTAAGTAAAACTCATTTACAGAAAATCATTTCTACTTGAAATTCGTTTGTAAAACGCCAAATCATTAAGAACTCTCTTACAACTCAAAAAGGTAAATCGATTCGGATTAAATCTCTTCTCAACATACGTACTGCTGTTTTTAAACTTTCACCGTAAATAATTTCGAAACTTGCCGTCGTTTATCATTTTCCAAGAAAATGTTTTTAAAGTCAAACTTTGACTTTTTTAATTATTTTTATTATTTATTTATTTATTTTATTTTATTTTTTTAAAAGTATTTTCAAATATTAATTTCACAAAATAAATTTTTATAATATTTCGAAATTTCTTGCGTAAAGATTTGCAGTACAAAAAAATTTTCACGGTTACGTTCTCATCGTGACTCATAAATTGCTTTTACACTAATAAATCATTAAAATAATAATATTTCTCAAAACTCATTATTTTTCCAAAATAATATTTTCCATCACTATTATATTCCAACATTCCCCATAAAACGTTGAATATAATTTTCACATCTTATTAGATCTTTTATCTGATTAATTGGTTGTGCACTGACCACTGTCAGGCATCGCAAACAACATTCAACATTCATCATTCAACAACATCATCATAATTATATCACCAGGTAGATCATGCATCATAACAACATAATATACAACTGCAGATAATTAAATAAATTAAAAGCAGATCAATCACCGATACACAGATAAACAACACAGCGTAAACAACATAAACAAATCACCACAACCACATATAAATCATATCAACCACACTACAAGCAAATAGTTATTGAGAAAATCCCTCAGGTCAGTTCCCCTTACCTCTCGAAGATTCACAACAAGTTGAATTTAATTCGTCGGAAGCCGGAAACTCACGTACACCGCTTTATACTTAACCTTCAACCATTACAATCAAATAATTACAAATCAAGAAACTAAAAACATCCAAAACCCTACTACATGGTCACGGCTACAAGGGGTTTTTCAGTGACTAAAATTCCTAATCATGATTAAGTCATGGATTAATGGTCCTTAATCAACCAAGATCATGGATTAGTGGCTAAACAACTAAATTTTAAACTCAAAACTTCCTAACTCTCATATACCTAGATTCGGCCTTAACATGTTCATGGGGCTAGGTTTTTAGGTTGATAAACCAACTTGGATTTATTAAGCATACATACTAATAGCTTGATTACCAAGATCATTAATGAAAACTTTGAACAAAACTCATCAAATCTCATCCACCTAGGGTTCGGCCAACATAGAGATTTTGAGTAAGGATTTTCATTTTAATAAACTAACATGGATTAGAGTGTGTAGACATACATGTCATATGAAATACATGATCATACATGACAACACATGAACAAAATCCTACCAAACCTATTCTCCTAGGTTCGGCCCAGTCCAGAAATTTAGGAAAGAAATTTCTCATGATCATATGCTTCTAGATGATGAAAATAGAGATGATTATAAGATCATAGCAATTGGTTTCATGTCAAAAGGATTTTTCTAGAATTAGTTATGAATTTTCAAAGTTCTAGATCTAGAAACTTAAAAGTGATGAACATAGATGAAATAGACTTTGAATCAATAAACTTATTGAAGAACATAGACATGATTAAGGAAGAAGAATAGGATTCACATCTTGAAGATCAAAGACAAGTGAAATCCAAGAACTTGCTTCACAAAGTGATGCCAAAAGCTTATGAACTTATGAGTTTTTTTGAAGAAAAGGCAATAGGAAGAAAATGAAATGTGAGGGAGGGTATTTATAGAGGTGTGGTGCGCCACTTTTGAAGGATCAAATAGAAAGGAGGTGATTTTTCTAAGGACTTAAGTGCAATTAATTCCTAGCACTGGTGCAGAAAAGGGATTCCACATCGGTTATTTTTGGCTTTTCACATCGGTTTTCAAACCGATGTTGAAAAGACCGATGTGGTTTATTGCCACTTTACACATCGGTTTTGAAACCGATGTGTAAAGTACATTTTTAACAGTGGTTTTTATAACAAACCGATGTGGAAAGTTCATTTGTCAATTGGTAACCTATTGGAAATATCACTTTCCACATCGATTTTTCCAAAACCGATGTGAAATTTTCACTTTCCACATCGGTTTTACTGAAAACCGATGTGGAAAGTGAAATTTTCACATCGGTTTTGGCAAAACCGATGTGTAAAGTCTCACTTTTTTTATTCTGTTATTTACATTTCTATCATTCCTTTCCCCTGTTTCAGTAATGCAGATCAATACCAGAATAACATACTGTAAATATTCTCAACAGAATCACTTTTGTACGACAAAAACACAACTAATATATACTGAATTTATTACGAACAATACATATGTACGTTCAATTACATTCAGACAACAAAGATAATTAGAAACCAAAAAGCTACATGATATATTATAGATTTCATATCAAAATACATATGATCAGTCAAAAGTACACTATAGCTAGTACATGATAAGTTTTTAAACTAACTACATATATACAAACTATGGTTGGTACACTTCAAGAAAGAAAGTTGCCCAACGCCTCTTTATGTTGTTGATGTCGGAATCAGATAATGGAGTTGGATTGTTGAATATCTGCAAGTTTAATTGGATAAAAGATTATATCTTTTAAGTAATAAACTAACATAAAACATATAACGAATCTATAACTATTACTTCTATTTGTGTCAATTAACATTTACCTCGTGCCATCTTTCAGTGATCCTGGAGGAGATAATTTCCAACATCCACTGCATCACATAGTAGCCACATTCTCATGATCCACGTTGTATACGTGACTACGTACAAATGAAACCCAATTAGAATATGAGGAATTAAATAGAAATCAATAATTATACCCACTGCATTTGATGCATTTGAACTAATAAATATCTTACGCTAGGAATAATCCATCTGATAGCCCGAGTACGCCTTTCACTACGCAACATGTGGTTTGCAGTAATAGACCTATCATGACAAAAACATTAATTAAAGTATATCTAATAGATTTCAGATAATTAAAACAAATGCATTACTGATTATAAAGTATTTTAATGCTTACGTTTCGATGATCGTCTTCAGGTCATTCGCCGGCTTATTTCCTAATGAGCAGAAGAAGACCACGACGTTCATCCTAGGGTACAAGATCAACAGTTGCCAATGCTGGCTGTATTTGCGGAACAGTTAGTGACTAAGTCATATATAGTTATACTTAAATAACCGGTACTTACTTATTGAGATAAGGCGCAAGGTGGAATTGATGATCGTCTCGGGCAAGTATATCACGTATGGTGGTGACCGGGTCTTCTGATGCTAGGAGAACATCACCCTGAATGAACATGGTGTCAATGAACCCATAAAGGGTGAGGTTACCCTGATCAACTAACATACGATGCAGATACCTAATATATTGGAAAAAAATGTTAATTATCATAGTATTTAAAAATTAATTACTTAACTTATAAATAAAATGTACTTACGTGCACCATAACGATATGTGTGCAGAACTAGCCATTTCTTTATTGAGTACCATCTCCATAAGTTCCTTCTATGGGATATACAGTTCATCACCTGGACTGGCATCATGTTCCAACCTTACCAAGGTTGCGTCATTCTCCATGGTGACAACCTGTATAGCCAGAACTTTTAAAACATCACCATGGCCAGGTGCCCCTTTGTTGATCCCCTAAACAACATAGATATATATTAGTAATCACGGATAATTAAGTTATTTAATTTGTAATTAACTAAATGGTCAAATGAATACCTTGGCATGAGCATACATCTCTGGTCTTCCTGGATCCGACCTTTTAGGCACAATATCATTTCCAATATCCTATAACGAATAAAAATAAAGCATTATCTTTAAACAATATTAAATAATTTCAACTATGAATATAGAAAAATACAACTAACTGAATACCTCAGATGCAACAAGAAAGCTGACCAGTCTTCTTGGCCAGAGGATGAAGTTACCGGGGGCCTGACCCACTGTTTGAACCTCCTCAGTGGGCACAGGGACTCGAGCATCAGCATCTCGAATAATCTCAACAACAACCCTCAGCTAATCATCCGGTAATAAACGATGGTGTATGGTATTACCTAAGTTATTATGTGCCCTCCTCAATGCCACCAAGCGACGATCATGATGATCATCAACATACAGCTCACACCTATCAGAGTCGTCATCATCATCATCACCATCATCATCATTTTCAGGCTGAGGAGGAGGATCACATGAGCCCTTAGTGCTCACATGGACAGAGGGTTGGACAGAGGGTTGGACACCGGCTGTCATCTGCTAGGACATAGAAGTCAATATTGTCATCTGCTGGGCAAACTGCTCAGCCATCTCCTATCGAAGTTCAGCTGCAATCTCCTGTCTTAGCCGTGCTCTATCTGCATCAACATCCCTGTGGCATTGGTGTGAAGATGAACCATGGTATTGGCGAATGCCGATGCCCCATCCAACACCAATGACACGGCCCGGGTGGTCTGGTTTACCGATGGCAGCTGCTAAGATATCATCGCGTCCTCTAGGAACAAAGGTTCCTTGGGTTACCTACTCGTCCAAGGCATCCTATCACATAAAATATCAGGTCACATTACAATTCGGTAACAATCTTAAAATGACAATTACAATTCAAACTATACTTACAATCTTCTCAGCTACGTGGCGGGCCTCCTCAGATGTTTATTTTTCCGTTTTTCTTTGTCGGGCCCTCTTCCATTTACGATGGCGTGGGGGTGGAGGTGGATCAACAACCTTTGGATGATTTTCAGCATTAGGATCCACCTGATATGCTGCTTCCTGACGTGCTTTCTTTTCCTCTTCAACCATTATCTGACCAAGCTTTTTATATCCCCCACGAGACATGACATGGGGGTAGACATTCTTGCTTTGGTTTTTCTGCCCTTTTTTCCTCTTCTCCTGTTATAAATAGAATACAATTAAATTACATAAGTAAATAAAATTAAATAAATTACATAAATTTAGAGACAAATCAAATAAGTTAACCTGAAAGCTGGGATCATGTCGGCTCTGAACAAAGCGATCCCACGTCGCCTGGTCAAGAAACGGGTACACCTCAAGTGGGTTCTTTTTACTTGTTGGATTGAATACATAGTATCTGCCCAGGTCGGCCTTAAAAGCCCTCCAACACTCACCAGCATACTTTAGCAAACGCTTCTTAATAACGTACGTATCCGGTATGTCAAAGGTCAGCTACATTAAGACCAAAAGAATCAACGAATTACTGTATGATATTATTAAGATTAAAATAAAGTAGATACAGACAAACACAAGACGTAAAAGTATAGATACTAGAATACTCTCCCATATCTGATCCTTCACGTTACATCTTTCCAAATATCAATGAGTATACTAGGCCTGCTCCTAGCAAGGCTTGCCACAAAACTGTTAAACTGCTCTGCCATTGGCCCAATAGGATTGAGGTTATTATCAAAGTCTATTCTTATCCTTTGATTTGAACCACGGTTGGCAGTCAAATTCCTCATTCGTGTGGCACGTCTACCCTTTCTACCAGTAGACGGGGTCTCCAACCCGCTGCATGAAGGAGGGATATCCTCACGATCAGCCATGTATACCTGTTTAAACAAAAAAAAAACTTGTTAGTATGTCAGGATAAATATCAAACATAACTTATAAATATCGATCAACGTACGTAAACATAACTTATAAATATCAACGTAAACATATAATATGCCTTTAAACATAACTCAAACTAAACTTACTTTGTGGTCAATTAGTAAAGTTCTCCCGTAACCCTTCTTGGTGATAATTACGAGTAACATGTACATCATCCACTTCATTTTCCTCATTGAAATTAGGCACTCGTGTTGAGAAAGAAGGAGTATCAGAAATATCAAGAGTTGAATCGTGATTTCCCTCACTACCATTATACATGTTTTTTCCCTGGAGAACCACTGACCACCTTTTGTTAGAAGGATCACGGATATAAAACACTTGTTTTTCTTGGGATGCCATGATGAAAGGCTCCTCTTTATTACCTACCTTATTAAGGTCCACCAATTTGAATCCTAACTCATCGGTTTGCACACCATTGTTACTGTCGACCCACTGACATTTAAAAACAGGTACTCTAAACTTCGTGTAATCAACCTCCCATATCTCTTCAATGATTCCAAAGTATGAAACGGATGCCATAACAGGGTTTTTATCTTTCGAACTAGAGAAATGCATGGACTCAGCGACGACCATAACCCCACTGTTTTGCATAGTACTTTTGTCATCCTGGGACTTTGTATAGAAGGAAAACTTATTGATATCGTACCCACTCCAGCATATGACATCAAAGTTAGGCCCCTGTGCTAGCCATTTTAATGTATCAGAAGCAATACCATCCTTTGCAATTTTTTCTTTAAACCAGTTCAAGAAAGTCTTGTTATGCTTGTTCAAACACCATTTTTCATTCATTCTAGGGTAAGTTTCATTGATGATGCTTTTATTCTCACATAAGTATGGTTCAACCTCATCAGTGTTATTCAATATATACAAATGTGTTGGGAATTTGCGTATATAAAAAAAAAATAACGCAGCGGAAAAATTCTCATCGAAGGATCGTTGCGAATGGTCACGATTCATGGTTAGAAGATTTACCTTTTGAAGCGATGACAATTGATTAAAATCGTCTATCACGAACACCGCACAAACGATGTCTCTAAGGTATCCACACGAGCAGATTCCGTGAACGTCCAGCGTCACGAACCCGAAGCGTCTCTGTCTCACAGTGCTATTTTCGAAAACCGAGACTTGCTGCTCACTATCACTCTCTATGTGCAGCTAGGGTAAAACAAAATCGTGTATGCACAATAGCTTAAGTGGTCTACTTATAGCAGCACCTCCTTAAGTGAGTTAGTGAGCAGTGTTTGACCTATGCCCCATGTACTATGCGCTAGGCCCAATAGAAAAGTCCAACTCTCCTTTTAATGCTTCTTTTAATCCGCTCTTATGTGTGTGACCCTATAGGTTCCCAAAACGTTAGTAGCAATATTAAATCCCATTTAATATTACAAACAGTGAGCGGTATCTAGCAATACATCACTGCTACCTAAGTAGTGAGAAAGTCAGTGATTTGACGAAACCTTTCTGTGACAAATATTCATATGCATTATTATCCCTTTGTCCATATATCTATATTGAACACAAGACATAGAATGTGTCACCCTTGTATGGTTCAATATCATGTTCCCTGATACCCGAGTAGACTTAACAACAAATGAGGTCAATATCTCATATTGACTCATTTCAGCACGACCATGCATTTTACAGTCTCACTCTATCAGGGGGCCCACAGATATTACTCCTGTTGTGTAGGAGGGACAAATTCCATCTAGGTCACTCACATCCCTCTGCATGGCTCGTGGTATGCCCAATGACCGTCTTTATAATCATCCTATTACAGATGAAGTTTGACGATATTAAAGCACACGACTCCTCATGTAGGGAACGTAGCGATTTCAGGTCGAAGGATTGCATACACCATTATCACTATGAGAACTACTTATGACACTCACACAACGCTCCATGTAGTGTTCTCATGGTGGGTCAATCCAGTACATCATTACTCTAATGTGTACCTATATGGCGACTCGATATCTCATATCCATGACCCGTGAGATATGGTCATCGGTCTGCACACATAATAGTCTCAATGTATTATTATTATCCTTATTAATAAAATACTTGACTACGGATATTTAAGAATAGGATTTCATTGTTCAATAGTGTCTCACGATCAAGTCATATACTTGATATTCTATTAAACTGAAATTTCTATTCTAAGGACTTTATTATGTTTAAACAAGTAACACAATAAACTGGAATGCCTCATATCATATATATATATATATATATATATATATATATATATATATATATATATATATATATATATAATAGCAAGATACAAATGTAAGTCTAAGAAATACACTGGCCTCTAGGGCTTACACCAACAAAATGTGCTTGAAGCACTTCCTCCCGATCCATGCTCTTAACAGTGATACCTCGTGTACCCTTACCATCATATCTTCCTTCGTGACGAGACTTCGGAAGCCCTACAGGTTCCACTTCTGACATGTAGTCTGTACAAAACTCAATAGCTTCTTCTTCAACATACCTTTCAATAATAGATGCTTGGGGACGGTGTGGATTTTTCATATATCCTTTCAAGATCTTCATGTATCGCTCAACCGGGTACATCCACCTTAAATAAACGGGACCGTTCAATCTAATCTCCCTCACTAGATGAACAATCAAATGAACCATGATGTCAAAAAATGAAGGTGGAAAATACATCTCCAATTGGCACAATATAATGGCTGCCTCATTTTCCAAGTCATCCAACTTTTTAGTGTCAATGACCTTGCTACATATAGCATTGAAGAATAAGCATAACCTAGTAATGGCATGTCTGACTTTTTTAGGCAATATGTCACAAATGGCTACCGGTAGTAGTTGTTGTATCAAGACATGACAATCATGAGACTTTAAGCCAACTAATTTGATATATTTCATTAAGACAAGTCTTTTGATATTTTAAGAGTAACCCTGTGGCACTTTGACTCCCCGTAGACATTCACAGAAACTTCTTTTCTCTTTTTTTGATAAAGTATGACATGCTGGGGGCAAATAAGTCTTCTTATCCCCCACTTTAAGTGGAGCTAACTGGTCTCGTATACCCATCGCAACTAGATCCAGACGAGCATTCACACCATCCTTTGTCTTGCCTTGAATGTTGAGAAGAGTTCCGATTAAACTGTCATACACATTTTTCTCCACGTGCATCACATCAATACAATGTCTTACATCAAGCTTGCACCAGTATGGAAGATCAAAGAAGATTGACCTCTTCTTCCATATTTTCTTATCGGTAGCCTTCTTCTGTGTCTTCCCATAGATAACATTAGTGTTGTTCACCCTTTCATAAACTTGCTCTCCAGTCAAGGCCACCGGAGCAATTTCATTCTCCGGAAGTCCATTGAAAGCTTTTCTCAATCTACGATAAGGATGATTACGTCGGAGAAATCTCCGATACCCAAAGTAAACCGTCTTCCTTCCATGTTGCAGTTGATGGTAACATGTGCCTTCTTCACATATTGGACATGCTTTATGCCCCTTAGCACTATACCCACACAGGTTCCCGTATGCTGGAAAGTCATTGATGGTGCAAAATAACATGGCCCGCAATCTGAATGTCTCACGGCAATACCCGTCGATCACATCAACGCCTTCATCCCACAACATTCTCAAGTCTTCAATCAAGGGACTCAGATAAACATCAATATCATTTCCTGGCTGTTGATGACCCGAAATCATCATACTTAACATAATGTATTTGCGCTTCATGCACAACCAAGGAGACATGTTGTAAATTACCAGGAGAACAGGCCATGAACTATGAATACTACTTAAGTTTCCATATGGATTCATTCCATCGGTAGCAAGTCCAAGCCTGAGGTTTCTGGGATCATTGCCGAAATCCGGAAACAAACTATCAATTCTCTTCCATTGCAATGAATCGGCCGAATGCCGAAGCTGTCCATCACACTTCCTCTCATCTGAATGCCATCTAATGTTCTTTGCATCATTTACATTAGCAAACAATCGCTTGAACCGCGGAATCACGGGAAGATACCATAACATCTTCGCAGGAGGACCTTTGGTGACCACATCACAACTAGAATCACCATCCTTCACATTGTAGCGTGATACCCCACACCTGGGGCACTCGTGCATCTCTTCAAACTCTTTCCTGTACAATATGCAATCATCGGGGCAAGCGTGTGTTTTCTTATACTCCATACCCATCAGACATAATATCTTCTTCGCCTCATAGTTTCGAGATGGCAATGTGTTGCCTTCTAGAAGCATGTCTTTCAACAACTCAAGCAATTCGGTAAAGCTTTTATCGCTCCACCCATTTCTCGCCTTCACATTGAACAATCTTAACACCGCTGACAACCGTGTGAAATTAGTGCACCCCGGATACAAAGCCACTTCAGCATCACTGCACAAAGTATCATACACATGTGCGCGCCGAAAAGACTCTTGCCCAACATCACGGATCATGTCCTCTAGTCCATCGTCCATTTCCACGTCATCAACTTCCTCTCTATCCGACACCCTCGGCCTGTCTAACGATTCACCATGACATATCCATGTTGTTTAACTCTTGCAAATCCCCTCACAAATAAGATGATCACGTATCTCCTCAGCTTCTAGTCGTCTCTCATTCAAACAGTTAACACAAGGACAATAAAACCTTCCGTTACCACTATCAGGAGCATTTGTTTTTGCAAACTGTAGAAAATCTTCGACTCCATTCTCATACTCATCAATTGTCCATCTAGCATTCATCCAACCGCGATCCATGACTAAACCAATAACTTCGTACTTAGTCCAACATATTCATCAACCACTTCTTATGATAGGCTATGGCCCTATCCCATTCGAGAAGAAACTTTTTCAACATTCGGTTAACAGTTAGTCCTTAACTCTCATGCTCATACTCGACAAAATTTCGGCAACATTTCCCTTCAGTCTCCGACGTACACTACTTGAACGCGATGACATCCACCACGATAAAGTATGCACCCGGAGAATGAAAGGAAATGTATCAATCCGAACTTTCATCAAGTATATAACATTAGAATCAATGAATAACTATTTTAACTGAATTAAGAAAACGTTTTTTCCCAAACTGTCCAACTTTGGACAATTCAAGATCCAACACAACGAGCGGTACATTAAGCACATACACGTGTGCTCATTAGTATTGCATCTCAAATGGGAAACTAAGGCTTTACTAATTATTGTGGGCATATTATCGAATCAAATAAATTTTCAAGAAAATACATTAAAACTCCAATGAAAGCTTTTCAGCCAAAACGTACCTTCTGAGAGACAACCCGAGTTGTTATTGTGCAAAGACAACAGAGAAGTGAACAAAGCAGAGACTGTAGCACTATGCAACGGAGTCAAAGACACTTGTACACCTACCAACTAAAAACTCTTCCTCGAGTTAATCATTCTAGAATTGAGAGAATTCTGTAAATAGTCATTGAAACTTCAATAGGCAAAATACAAGACAGCAAAGCTGAAGAGATCTATAACTTAATGGTATGGTTGATTAATGGTGACACGCTTGTAAGTTGTAACTAAATTTCTGAGTAACTGAATGAAACTCACCAGGAACCCTATGACTACTCCTCAAATCAGATCCGCAGTCCAGGAAAATAACACCTGTCAATTTCTTATTCTTCAAATAGAGTACGAAAGTTGGTCAGCGTCAATGATTGGTAGAAATGCTAAATGTTAGAAATGCTTAAAAATGAGTCATATAGGATATGTATGAAGAACTCTGTTAGTAATTCAGTATATAGGTCAATGGCCAAAAAGATCTAACTACTAGAAATTTTAATTAGACGAGCATTAGACATTTTTTACACTTGACAAGAAGATGCATGCTGATTATCTGATTTTCATGTTATAAAGTGAAATTCGTGCTTCTTGTCACTTAGAACTAGAACCAATACCTGTCTCTTAGGCTAATGGTCAAACAACCAATGGCCAAAATCTGTTTCTATTCTTCATTGTACAAATAATAAATGTATTGCCACATCCATTGATGTTTGGCACCATAGGCTAGGTCATATTTCAGACAAATGTTACTCTCTTACACAAAAGCAACATTGTAATATGCCATCTCTTGTACACACAAACTGTGATGCTTGTCACTATGAAAAACAAAGAAAGAATTCTTTTCCAATTAGCACTTCTGTTTCACAATCTGTTTTTGATGTCATAGGTATTTCCTAACCATTAGCTTATGATGCTACAAGTTGCATGACAGTTTGAAGCGTTGTATATTTTTCAATTTATACAACCATGAAACTCCTATTAACAGCTCTTAAAACTCCAGCGGCAACCATGAAAACAGCAAATGGAGCATAGTTTTCCTTGGAAGTCTCAAAAGTTTCTAGGAGAAAAAACATGTACTTTATCCAAAATCTGGACATTGATCAAGTTTGACATAACCCAATCAATCAAATAAAGAATCATGAGTCCATAAAAATACTACCTTGAAGCCCATCTTCCTTGTTCCAAATTTAAAATAAAGAATCCAATATTCTATGATAAGAACAATAACAGAAGATGATAGAGCATACCCAATTCCAGCAAGAACATCAGCCACAAGTTCTGTAAATGAACCAAGTAATTGACACTTCTCTATCAACAATCTAGACAGCAAGTCGAAGCAGACTGTTTTAGTTATTTCAGATAAATAAGTCACAAAAGAAAAGGCACCTGAAAGGACATGGTACACGTTTGACATACCAAAAGGAAAAAGGTAAAATCAAAGGTCCAATGAAAATATTTGCAACTATATGCTCGATGCTCTAACAAACAATAAAAATGATCAGTGCAATAAAGTATGGCTACAAAAATGTTGCAATTCTTGAGACTTTAGAATAATATAACTAATTTGGCTATGAAAAATATGAAACGGAGTTTGAAGAGAGGAATCCTTCGCCAGCAACAGATAGAGGAGGATATATTATTAATCCGATATTGTCATCCAATAAAGAGAGTTTGTTTATAAGGCTGACAACCAATAAATTGAAATCATGCAATCTCTTTCATCTATCTACAGTCTGTATATTTATGAATGAAAACTACATGAAACCCTGAACTCAACTCTTGACAGGGCAAATAAAGCTATCAGAATGGCCCCCCTAGTAGTATCTGAACCCAAAAACTAAAATTTACTAGTTACCACCACTACTTAAATTTACTCCCATTACTGGTACTTCTGCCAGTAATACTGCAGTTTCCATTGCATACTTTTCGAATCAAATTCCACAACTCATATCATACATTGCAGTAATCCCATGACAAATCACAATTTCTGCATAATAACCAAACATAGATAGAACTGTAAACAAAAAAGTAAAAGAAAAATACCTTTCACGCCTTGAGAGACAGAGATGGGAGGGAGAAGCAGAAGCAGAAGCAGAAGCGGAGGCAGAAACGGAGACCGGCGAGCAGCAGGGAGAGACACATATGGGAGGTCGTGGCGAAGCAGTAGGGATGAAGCAAAGAGCAGTGAGAGAGATGGAGAAGCAGTGACAAAGGAATGAAAAACAAATGGAATGGAAGACGGCGCGAAGAGTAGGAGGGAATGAAAATAGAAACTTAGGTTAATTTTTGTCAAATGTTACACATCGGTTTAAAAAAACCGATGTGGTTAGTGATATTTCACATCGGTTTCCATATAACCGATGTAGAAACTTACAATTTATTTTAAAATTTTATTTTTTTTAATTTACTACATCGGTTATTGGAAAACCGATGTGTAATCTTACGGCTGATTAAAAAAAATTTATTTTTGTTTCCCTTTTCCACATCGGTTATTCAAAACCGATGTCTAATCTTATGTCTAATAATTTTTTTTTTGGTTTCACTTTTCCACATCGGTTTTATTTAAAACCGATGTTAAATATTTTTATCACATCGGTTTATACTATAACCGATGTTAAAATATTTCAGTTTAATTTCAAAAATGCCACCGTCTCCTATTTCACATCGGTTTTATTAAAACCGATGTTAAAAAACTGATGTTAAATGTATATTTTGCACTAGTGTAGGGACCATTTTGCAAAGATTCCAAAAGTATAAGGACTATTTTACAAATTGCAATAGTTTGAAATGATGACCATGTGCCACATTAAATGTGTTCTCATGTTGACTCATCTTGGTTGAATTTTCTTGAAACTTTTTGGGAAGAACCTAGAATGTTGGAGAACACTTGAGAACATAGTAGAATGGTGTGGAACTTTGGAGAAAAATGGAGAACTTTGTAGAAAATTCTAGAATAAAACTTGGCTCATCCAAATCAAGGCAGCCCCCACTCCTTATTGGTCTTGCGCATGGGCCTTAGAAATTTAGGCTTGGATTTAATTATGTGGGGCCCACTAAAATGCTTAAGGCTTAACCATGACATAGGAAACTTATATGGTTTCAAATGGGCTTCATGAAATTAATCCATGGATAAGGAATTTGGGCTTCATGGCTACGATCCACTAAGGGTTTTGGAACAAGGATTCTAGCCCAATTCACTTGGAAAAACATAGAAACTAACTTAGGGACCAAAGTGTAATTAATAAAAAGTTCAAGGACTAAAATGCAAAATCCATAAATTGCCACTTTAACCTTGTAGAATTCTCTAGACTCAAAGTGTGATTCATCCCCCATGAATCATCTCAAAATTCTAAGGTAACCTCTTTTTCTGCTCTTGGAAACTCCAAAATCCATTCTGCCGCTCACCCGATTACGTATTTCGTCCGTAAAATGTAAATTATTTCATTTTTTATGAAATAATTCTAAAAATACAGAATTGTAGGAAATAAAATAAAAATCTTAAGTCTTTCGTTCACGAATTAAAATTAGGTCTTTTGAGCAGTATAATAATACTGTCAATGGAATTCGCGGGCCGGGTTTCGCCTGACTTCCCAACCTAAATTTTAATCGTAGCTTCCTACATTCAAGTAGGATTGAGTGATGAACTCCGTTTATTTAAAATTATTTTCTAATACTCATATAAATATATACAATTAATCGTCCGCATTTCGATTATTTTGAAACAGTGAAAATCGGGGTGTTACAACCATTATTAGCAGATCACCCCTTACCAACATAGACAACAAAATAAGACAGCTCAAAGATTTATCATCAACACGTAAACTTCCATAAAACATTTTAACACAAACTCCAATCAAAAGCTAGAATCAAAGGGGAACATTGATATTCTTATTGGACACCAACCCATGAAAACAAAATTCAAAAATGAGCCCAAACTAGTTTGAATGAGGTAAAATTTAGAACTGAATAGCAGGGGTTCGCTAGGTCCATGTAGTAGTGCAACACATGGGCGATGCTTGAGAGGCCCAGTAGCAAGCTACAATGATGACCACGGTGAGTCAATGGCCCACGTATCAGATATATTTTTTTTGATAAACCAATGAATTGTATAGATAAGAGTACTAGGTGTACTCAAAACCAAGTACAAAAGGAAGGAAGTACAGGAAAAACAGGAAATAGAAAAGAAGCAACACCAAACTAAACAACCCCAAAGTACAGAGCCCATCCCTATCAATGCAACAACACCCGACTCGACTAAGAAACCAAAAAATTATGATCAACCAAAGCAGAAAAAACAGACCGCAGCCAAGCATGATCAAGCGAAATCATGGAGAAACAACAACCAACCCAGCTGGAACTGTACAATAAGAGGATAGAGCAGCCATATCACAGAACACAACCAAGTGGATTCACACACCAGTCCGAAAAGGCAATAGGACCCTCTTGAGAAGCATTCAGCCATGACCATGATTTTGTTTTGATCACATCCAAGAGCCTTGTGAAGTCCAAATTTCTTCCCTTAAAAATCAAAGCATTCCTTTCAAGCCAAATCGACCAAAGTATAGTTTGCCAGATAATTATACCCTTGTTTTTCTTTTTCATTCCACAAAACAGTCCCCTATGTTGTAGAAACAGATCACCAAGGGCCTGCGGTAGCACCACAAGAATGCCAAGCCATCCATATACCTTGGTCCAAAGAAGATGTGACAGTGAGCAAGACAAAAACAAATGTTCAGTAGTTTCCACATCTAAGTCACAGAAAACACACAACAAGGACTGTTGGGACAACAACACTCTCCTAGAAAATAGATTCATCTTTGTATGGATTTTATCCAAGAGCACTTGCCAAGAGAATGCCAGAACTTTGTTTGGAATTTTTCCTTCCAAATCAGTTTAAGAACCGAAGGAGAATCACCAAGGAGAGCACTGGCTGGGCTAAGACTCATTTCCAAGAAACAATAAGCAGATTTTGTACTAAAAATACCTCTATCTTTACACAAAGCCACATTAGAAAGGATAGCCTTTAGCTCCTCTAGTAAAGCCTCTTCCCACACAAAAAGACTCCTCCTCCACCTAAAGGACCACCCCCAATTCTCCCCATTCCATTCCCCCAAACTTTGGATCATCATGTTGTGATCTAGAGAAATGAGGAACAACCTAGGAAAGAGCTCCTTCAAACTATTCACCCCCACCCAAACATCCTCCCAAAAAAGCATTTTGTCCCCCCTCCCTGCCCTTTTCCTAAGGCCCTCACCAATCCAATCTGACAACCACTGGTGCAATAAGTGCTTTTTACGTCAGTTAAAATTGATTTTTTACGTCAGAATACTGACTGACGTAAATACAGCTGACGTTAAAAGTTTAACTTTTAACGTCAGTTGAGAACCGACGTTAACTGACGTTAAATATAACACTATTAACGTCGGTTCTTTCACACAACTGCCGATAATTTTGTCAAAATTAACGTCAGTTCTTTAACAAAACCGACGTAAATTTTGTTAAAACTAACGTCAATTGTTATCAAGAACTGACGTTAAAGGTCTTTATTTTAACGTCAGTTGTAATAAACAACTGACGTTAATAGTGTACTGTATATTTTTATAAAATACTTTTAACGTCAGTTGTATGATACAACTGACGTTAATAGTATTTTTTTTTAAATTCAGTTTTAAAATATCACTCCCCTAAGCCATCCCTGCATTCAAGTAAATATCCCAAGAATACGGAATATCACACACATTACAGAATTGCAAAGGAAAAATGGAACAATGATCCATATGTATGCCTGTTCAAAACAATATATATTTATTAACATAGGTTATAAATGTATACTAAGTTTAAACTACCTATATCAATATCCCTTCGTGATGATCATCACGAGTGGCATGTACATCGTCCACCTGTGTCTCCTCGATTATAGTAGGCATGTTTGGTGAAAAAGAAGGAGTCTCAGGAATATCAAGATTTGAATCTTCATTTTCATCACTACCATTATACATGCTTTTTCCTTGGAGAACCACGGACAACCTTTTGTTAGAAGGATCAGTGATGTAGAACACTTGTTTTGCTTGGGAAGCCATTATGAAAGGCTCATTTATATGACCTAACTTGTTGAGGTCTACCAATGTGAACCCCAATTCGTCGGTTTGTACACCACCGTTACTATCAACCCACTTACATTTAAATACCGGCACCGTAAGCTTAGTGTAATCGAGCACCCAAATATCTTCAATATATCCAAAGTAAGGTGTCGGTCAGAACGGGTTTTGTGTCCTTTGCACTAGAGAAGTGCATTGCTTCGGCCACGATCATAACCCCATTATTTTGCATGGTACTCTTGTTATCTTGTTCCTTTGTATAAAAGGAAAAGTTATTTATGTCGTATCCGCTCCAACATATGACGTTGAAGTTAGGCCCACGTGCTAGCCATTTTACGTCATCGAAGCAAGATACTACCATCCTTAAGCATTTCTTCCTTGAACCATGGTAAGAAAGTCTTGTTATGCTTGTTCAACAACCACCTTTCGCTCATTCGAGGGTTTTCTTGATTGACTTTTCTTTTATGTTCAAATAAGAAAGGCTGAACACATTCGATGTTGTTCAATACATACAAATGTGCTTGAAGCACTTCCTCCCGATCCTTCCTATTAATTCTTAAGCCATGTGTACCCTTACCTTGACATCTCGATCTCATCATGCCGAGGCTTAGGAACCCCTATAGGATCCGTGTTATGAAGGTAGTCCGAACAAAACTCAATAGCTTCTTCTCGCAACATACCTTTGAACAATAGATGCTTCTCGGACGATGAGGATTCTTCACGTACCCTTTCAAGATCTTCATGTAGCGCTCAACTGGGTACATCCATCTCAGAAAAACCGGCCCACATAATCTAATCTCCCTCACCAAATGAACAATTAAGTGAACCATTATGTCGAAAAAGGAAGGAGGAACATACATCTCCAATTGGCACAAGATTGTAGCAGCCTCAACTTCCAAGTCATCCAACATACGGGGGTCAACGACTTTGCTACATATAGAATTGAAGAATGAGCACAACCGAGTAATGGCATGTCTCACATTTTTTATAGCAATACCACGAATAGCAACGGGCAGAAGTTGTTGCATCAAGATGTGACAATCATGAGACTTCAAGCCAACCAATTTAAGATCACTAGAGACAAGTCTCTTCATATTTGAAGAGTAACCATGTGGAACTTTGATGCCCTGAAGACACCCGCAGAAACTTTGTCTCTCTTTTTTTGACAAAGTATGACATGCTGGCGGCAAATAAGTCCGCTTACCATCCTCAACAACTGGAGCTAACTGCTCTCGTATACCCATAGCAACGAGGTCGAGACGAGCATTCACACCATCCTTTGTCTTGCCCTGAATGTTGAGAAGCGTCCCGATCACACTATCACACACATTTTTCTCCACATGCATCACATCAATGTAGTGTCTGACATCAAGCTTGCGCCAGTATAGAAGATCAAAGAATATCGACCTCTTCTTCCATATGTTTTTCTCAACAGCTTTACCTTTCTTTTTGGACTTGCCGAATATAACATCGATGTCCTTTACCCTCTGATAAACCTGCTCTTCAATTAAGGCCGCCGGCGCTTCTTCTGTCTCTTGGCATCCATTAAAAGCTTTTTTCATCTTACGATATGGGTGATCGCGTCTAAGAAATCTCCGATGCCCAAGGTAAACCGTCTTCTTTCCATGATGCAACTGAGTGTAGCATGTGCCTTCTTCACATATAGGGCATGCTTTATGCCCCTTGACACTGTACCCGGACAAGTTACCGTATGCTGGAAAGTCGTTGATGGTGCAAAATAACATGGCACGAAGCTTGAAAGTCTCATGAGAATACCCATCAACTACATCAACACCTTCCACCCACAACGTTTTCAAGTCTTCAATCAAGGGACCCAGATAAACATCTAAGTCATTTCCCGGTTGCTTTGGGCCCGAAATCATCATAGACAACATCATGTATTTGCGCTTCATGCACAACCAAGGGGGCATGTTGTAAATCACCAACAGAACAGGCCATGAACTATGAATACTACTCATGTTACCATAAGGATTCATTCCATCCGTAGCAAGTCCAAGCCTTAGGTTTCTTGGCTCATCGGCGAAATCCGGAAACATAGTATCGATATTCTTCCATTGAATAGAATCAGCAGGATGACGAACCTTTCCATCACGTTTCCTCTCATCATTATGCCATCAAAGATTCTTCGCATCTTTCGCATTGGAAAACAATCGCTTGAACCTTGGAATTATTGGAAGATACCACAACACCTTCGCAGGAGGACCCTTTTTTCTCACATCATCATCATCATCATCATCATCACCACCCTTCACTTTGTATCGTGATAACCCACATTTGGGGCAATCGTGTTTGTCTTCATGAACACCGGTGTACAATATGCAATCATTGGGGCATGCGTGTATCTTCTTATACTCCATACCCATAGGACACAATACCTTCTTGGCCTCATAGTTACGGTCAGGCAATGTGTTGTCCTCCGGAAGCAAGTCTTTCAACACTTCAAGCAATTCCGTGAAGCTTTTATCGCTCCAACCATTTCTCGCCTTCACACAAACCAATTTTAGCACCGCCGACAACCGTGTATGAGTAGTACACCCTGGATATAAAGGCTTATCCGCATCACCGCACAACCTATCATACACATGCGCTCGATGAAAAGATTCTTGTCCAATATCACGGATCATGTCCTCTACTCGATCATCCTCCATATCTACGTCAACGTCCTTTCTTTGGGAGACACTCGCCGTATTACTACTCAACAACACATCACCATGCCATATCCATCTTGTATAACTCAAGCAAATCCCTTCACAAATCAAATGAGTACGTATATCCTTCACCGTACATTTCCTCGTATTCAAACACTTGACACAAGGACAAAAGAACATTCCATTACTATTAGGAACATTCCTTTGAGCAAATTCTATAAATTCTCCCACCCCCTTCAAATACTCAGCACTAGTACGCTTACAAACCATCCAACTACGATCCATAACTAGATAGGTCCTGTAGATATACAAAACATATATATATCCAATATAAGGACAATACGGGAGATTGAAAACTATAGTTTTTAAAGATTAATTGCCAAGCACTGGTCACGGCCTGGCAGTGATGTCCATCACGGCCGTAACGTGCCAACTGAACAGACCATGCCATCACAGGAAGAACTGATCACAGCCTAGCCGTGATTAGAATCACGGCCGTGACAGATCAACCAGCAGAGCAACATGCACTCAAAACCAAAAACAGAGACGTACATTCCAAACAACTCAAACTCACGGTTTCAAGTTTCAACTATTGAGACTACAGTTTCAACATACACTCAAAACCAAAAATACAAAAATGTGCCCTAAATACTCACCAGAAATAGGTGCTCGCGTGGTGGTGGGGAGGGGAGCTCGAGTGGTGGCCAACGTTCGATGTGGTTACTGAGAGCAGAGGGACAAGGAGAGTTAGTGCGCGGGAAGGGGAAAGAGAGATGTACGTCAAGTTATTGCAAAGAATGAATGGAAAGACAGAGTTAGGGTTAATAGTGTACCTCACGGTGGTGGCGAAGAAGCCCTCGCGGTGGTTGTGGTGGAGATGAGCTCGCGATTAGGGTTCTGTGCTGGGTGAGAGTGAGAGTGAGGGTTGAGAGTGATTTAGGGTTGAGCGTGATGAAAAGAGAAAAGAGACGTACGTACAGAGTGAAGTGCAGAAGGCGCGCGGGAATATAAAACAACATTTAACGTCAGTTGTATTAAACAACTGACGTTACAATTAATTTTTTAACGTCAGTGTTATTAACAAACTGACGTTAAATATTAATATTTTTTTAAAAAAAACACTTTTAACGTCCGTTCTTGAATACAACCGACGTTAAAAGTGTTAAAGTAACATTCTTCTGTAACAGTATGTAATACTGCCTCTTCTTTTCCTCTATATTTCTATTCCTTCACAAAATGGCTCTGAGACCTGTGTTAATTGAGTGACAACAGGGCATTTCAGATAGCTAGGGATATAAGATTATTTACGTCATCTATTTATTTAACTGAAGTAAAAATCACACTTTTAACGTCAATTGTATAAACAACAGACGTTAAAAATAAATATTTTTTTATTTTAAAAACACTTTTAACTTCAGTTTTATTCAACAACTGACGTTAACAGACCTGTGTGACAACATGGCATTTCAGATAGGGATATAGGATCATTTACGTCAGCTGTTTATTTAACTGAAGTAAAAATCACACTTTTAACGTCAGTTGTATAAACAACTGACGTTAAAAATAAATATTTTTTATTTTAAAAACACTTTTAACGTTAGTTTTATTCAACAACTGACGTTAAAAGTGTATCTTCCTATTCCTTCGGGCGTTTTCTTTTCTGCACGTTTATAATATATGACTGCCAACTCCCAATACGCCTTGGAACCTAATGCTCTTAATGATCAATTTAATTTTTTAGCAACTTACGACGCCTAGTAACTTCATCCCCTACTCCTATAAATAGCTTCCTTCCTTCCTTTATTTTTTCTGCTTCACAATATGGCTCTGCCATGGAGATTAACTTCATCACTCTTTCTTCCTATACCTAGACTTAAAGGTCTCTGTCTTAATGGTCAAACAACTTCTGAGGTTGTGTAAATCGCATTACATGGGTGATAAGGGTGTGTAAATCACATTATGTGAATTGCACACACCATCATCCTTCTGGAGAATCAGCAGCTACAGTTCCAAAACCTCGCCTTTGGAACCAAGTGGCTGTTCCAAGAATATTCTTCAAACAGATCGAGTGCACCCTTCACTCTGCCACGGCTCCAAAGTGACTGTGGATTCAGATGGAGCATCGACTTCAAATGAGGGAGGGGATGCATTCAATGTTGGAGATTCTGAGGACAGGACTCAGAAGAAAATGATGTTGAAGCAGAAACTTTTTTATATTTTAGTGCTATCTTGCGGAATTTTTTTATCTTTTAAACATGTAATTGTAACTTATGAATCGCTTCAATGAGATACGATTTGATTATACATATATAACTTGTTTTATGTTAAGTGTTTATTTATTTTAATTTGCACAAGAATTTGTTAATTTACTAATTCAAGCTAATTAATTAAGATTAGAAATAAACTGCACTATATGAGTGATGATCTGCGTTAAGAGTGACTACAGGGAGATGACAACGAAAGAAAGATAGGAATGAGTTGATTATTTACGTCAGTTATTTATTTAATTGAAGTAAAAATCACACTTCTAACGTCAGTTTTATAAACAACTGACGTTAAAAGTTTTAATAATTTATTGCAAAACACTTTTAACGCCAGTTCATTAAACAACTGACGCAAATAATGATTTAATATTTACAAAACTGCCACCGCCTCACTTTTAACGTCAGTCCTTAAAACAACTGACGTTAACAGTGAATTAATGAAGTCTGATATTTACAAAACTGCCATTGCCCCCTTTTTAACGTCTAGTTTTTGGTTAACTGACGTAAACCTTTACCGACTAATGTATATTTTCCACTAGTGAACCCAAAGGAGTCCCCTACCCTCCTAATACTAGCCCACCAAGAAGAAACACTACACCCCCTCCTACCTCCATCAATAGGTAACACACCATTCCAAGTCCCCCCATACCTAGAAGTAAGGATTTTGACCCAAAAGCTATCCTCCTCTAAGAGAAATCGCCACCTCCATTTGGCAAGAAGGGATAAGTTAAACCATTCTAAATTTTTTACCCCCAAATCACCCTATTTTTTGGCTTACATACCACCTCCCACCTAACCCAAGGGATTTTCCTCTTTTCCTCACACCCGGCCCAAAGAAAGTTTCTTTGGATACACACCAAAGTCTTATGTACCTATTTTGGCATCCGAATGAAAGAAAGGAAATAAATCGGCAAGTTGTTGAGAACCGAATTTATAAGTGTGATTCAGCCTCCAAGTGAAAGATGATTTCCTTTCCATGACGAAAACCGCTTACGGAAGAACTTGATCACCGATCCTAAGTCGCCACACACCTCGGATTGGCTCCAACCGGTAAGACCAAGTAATTGAACGTGACTATACCTCTCTTACAATTGAGAAAGGACGCGGCATCATCCAAGAACCTCTCACTTGCTTTGAACCCAATCACACTACTCTTATGGAAGTTGACCTTTAGACACGAGACCAAATCGAAGCATCTGAGAATGGATTTCATCACCCATAAATTGCCCCACGAAACCTCTCCAATGAGAAAAGTATCATCCGCATATTGGAGGATGGACACTTCAACCCTATGCTCACCTACTTTGAAACCTTTGAAAAGACCAAGCGAGACCGCGCTCATCATCAACCCCGAGAGGCCCTCCGGAACCATTAGAAAGAGGAATGGTGCTAAATGATCCCCTTGTTTCAAACCACGACAAATTTTAACCTCCTCAGTTGGACTACCATTCACAAGGATCTATAAGTCACCACCAAATACACATTCCTTGATCCATGTTCTCCACCTATCACCCATACCGAATCTGGCCATCATATAATCAAGGAAGTTCCAATTCACCGAGTCATACACTTTCTCAAATTCTACTTTGAAGATCAAACAACCTTTCTTCTCCTTGACCACAAAATCCACCACCTCGTTGATCACTACCACCCCATCAAGAATATTCCTCTTTGGAAGGAAGACCGATTAGGCAAAGTCAATGAGTGGTTTCATTACTTTCCAAATTCTGGACACCAAGATTTTCGCCAAAATTTTATAGAGGCATCCAAGAAGTGAAATAGGCCAAAAGTCACCAAAGTCCCGGGGATTCAGAAATTTGGGAATAAGGGCTAGGAATTGAAGCCTCTTAGGAACCTCCCATTTGCAAAGAACTCTTGGACCATATCCCAGACATCCTGTTTTATGAGGTCCCAGAAGGATTTAACAAATTTGAAGTTAAAGCCATCTGGCCCCGGGCATTTGTTTGCATCACAACTATCCACTGCCAATTCCATATCATCAAAGGATGCTCCACCAGAGATGATTTCAACCTGAGCATGTGACAAAATGGGGAAAGTTATTCCTTCAAGAGACGGCCTAGGCCCTGCAAACTCAAAAATGGGCAGCAAAGAATCGTCTAACTTCCTCTTTCACATCCCCCACACCTTCCACCCACTGATCATCAAATTACTGTATACTCTTACCGTGTCTACCCCTACCAGTGATTCCTTGACTACGATGTCTGTTTGTTTACAGTGTCCTATAGTTGTTGAGAATAGGACATTCCTTGTAGACCTTGTTGATAAACCTTTGGTTCATCTAGTTGTATGACTAGAAAGTCCTCAATTTTGATACCAATTGTGCGAGTTCATTCTCATTTTAGCCCAAATTTGACTTTAATTGTTCACAAGCGACATTTTGAGTCTTAGGAATAATTTCTGGTAATTTCTTCTATTTTCTAGTAAAATAAAAGTATTTAATGCTACTTTTAATTTCAGGTTAAAAGTGAAGCTCTGGGAAACTTGGATTAAATGAGGAAAACAAGCAAAAAGAATTCTTCAAGGTCTCGCCCCACGAGACAGTACTCGCACCGCGAGCCAGAACTGATGCTGAGCAGGAAGCTGGAGTATTTCGGTCTCGCCCCACGAGCCAAATACAGATTTCTGAAGACTTTTCAGTCTCATCCCGCGAGACATGCCTCGCCCCGCGAGGATTCAAACTCAGACTAGTGCTCGCCCCGCGAACGACCGCAGACCCAGACTTCTATATAAAGCTTGTAGTGTTGCGAATTTGAAGAGCCAATTCTAGTTTTTTTGTGAGTTGCGTCTCGTTTAGGTTTACATACTCTTTTACAGTTTATTTCATGTTTACTTTTGGATTGATGATGTTGAAGCACTCTATGAGGAACTAATCCTCTTTTCCAAGGAAGTGATGAAGCCGCTCATGATATCATAGTGAAATTGTGATGTTTTCTACTCCCTAATTATCAATTCTGTTTCTTAATTCTGTTTTGTATGTGTTGATCATATGAGTTCATGATTAACTAGTCAAGTGTGTTGAGTCCGACCGGAGATTCACGTTTTAGGACTTGAATTAAGAACACAAGTTGAATATTGGTAGAGATATAATAGGAGATTTGTGCAATCGTTATTGGGAACCAAGGTCTTAATGAATCTTGCATGTTTATCATCATAGAGATATAGTTGATTGGCATGTTAGGTATTTGCTTCTGAGCTCGACCGAGACATTAGGATAATTTTGGGTTCCTGATTGGCATGTAATTGAACCTAGGGATAGAAAATAATCACTATTGAACTATGTTAGATTGAACTGGTGGATTCGTAACCTTAGAGCTTCCCCATTCATAAATCACAAATTCTTGATAATTGCTCTTGCTTTGATTAAACTCTTGCTTGATTCTTGATAATTGGTTACAATTTGATTTCACAACAAACAATCTCTCTTGACTTGATCAATCCTAATTGTTTCCCTTAAATATTGAATACAATTGGTCACCCAATCCCTATGTTCGATACTCAGTAATTACTTACCGTTTTAATTATTACTTGCTTCGATCCGGTACACTTGCCGGAGCCCATCAAGTTTTTGGCGCCGTTTCCGGGGATTGGCATAGCCAATTTGTCTTTATTTAAAGAAAATAGTTAATTTGAACAAGTCAATTTTTAATTTTTAATTTTATTTTTGAATTTCTTTTATATCTCTTTGAAATTCTTTGATTTCACTTGGTCTTGCCTTGTTTTTGTTGTATGTGAGGTACAAATCCACAGGAAAACTTGCTATACGAACCGAAAATTACAAAGGCCGAGAGGAGGTTAAGAAAGGAACTAAGAGAGAAAAAGAAGCTTGAAGCAAACCAACTCATCAATCTTGAAGGGATGGCAGAAGGAGATCCTCCACCCTACAAGCCTCTCTGTGAGTACAATCTTCCTCACTTGGATGATTGTACTTCTAGTGTTGTTAGGCCTCCCATCAAGGTCAATTCTTTTGAGATGAAGCAATTTGCCCTCAATCAAGTGCAAAGAGATCAATTCGATGGGAGTGCACACCAAGATCCTCACAGGCATATTGCTCACTTCTTGGAGATATGTGACATGTTCAAGGCTCCAGGAGTTTCAGATGATGCCTATCGTTTGCGACTATTCCCTTTCTCTCTTCGGGATAGAGCACGCGATTGGTTAGACTTACATTTGGACCCCGCTAGCATCACCACTTGGGAGAAAATGGCTCAGAAGTTCCTCACAAAATTCTTTCCTCCTCAGATAGCGGCATAGTTGAAGATAGCCGTCACTTCCTTCAAGTAACATGATGATGAGTCCTGCAATGAAGCTTGGGAGAGGTATAATGTTCTTTTGAGGAGATGTCCTACTTCCTACTTTGACTTAATCTCCAAAGTGCAACACTTCTTTAATGGGTTGAAGGGTCTTTATCAGATGAATTGCGATGCCGCAGCTGGTGGTTCTTTTTCTTGCAAATCAGCAGAGGATGCTTGGGCTTTATTAGAGAAGATGTCAAGGAATGATTACAACCGCAACATGGGCACTTATTCTAATACTTCTTGAATCAGTGTGGCATCTTTAGATGCTATTCTTGAACAGAACACACTCTTGCAAAAGTGATGTGAGGCGCTTACTAGCAAGATGAAGGTGAACGCAGTAAGAGAAGGATTACCACCAAGTTGTGACTTTTGCGATTTAGAATCGAACTGCTCTGATACCTAAAATGTTACGCCATTCATTACATTAGTAACCCATGATAAAATCAATAAAAATCATTTAAAACATTTATTTAAAACATACATGTCATAAAATATTTTTCAAAATAAATAGTCTAAGATAAATGCCTCATAAATAATAAATAGCAATGTTAACAAATCCTTTGAAAATAAATTCATTTGCCTCAAAATCGGGCGTCTACTAATAAACCCAACGATAAATAAATAAACATGTCTAACCACAAATGGCTCCTTATTCAATAAAATATAACTAAGATAATTCACCGAGTCTTCAAGCCTCTTCAGTCTCAATGGTGTCATCCTCGTGCTCTGAAAACAACACTTTTAATGAGATATAATCTCAGTGAATAAAAATAAGTTCAAAAAGATTTTCGCAAATAGTGTTGCTCTCAGCCGGCGCGGCAACCGGAAAAACATTCATTGGTACCCTCTAACTTTCAAAATAATATAACTCAAAAATGTTTTCATAAATTAATAATAAATATTAATTTCCTGACATTCATGTATGAATCATAACACCATCAAATGAAATAATTCACTTATGTCAGTCCACATAACACAAATAAATTCTTACAAAGGACATATCTCGTGTCCAATCAATCTCAATATGTCACCCCGGTCTTTTTCATTTAATTACTCAATCTTAAGTCTATGAGCTCAAGAAAATTGCAATGCAATCCCAATGCCTTCCCCTTCCTAGAAGGAAGTATCTGTCTTCCCCTCTAACGAGGATGTATCTCTCATCCCCTTCCCGGAAGGAGGTATCTTTCTCTCCTCTAATGAGGAGGTATCTGTCTTCCCCTCTAACGATGAGGTATCTGTCATCTCCTTCCCAGAAGGAGGTATCTGTCTTCCTCCTCGTTCCTTTCACTCTAACGAGGAGGTATCTATCATCCCCTTCGCAAAAGGAGGCATCTGTCTTCTCCTCTAACGAGAAGGTATCTATCTTCCCCTCTAACGAGGAGGTATCTATCATCCCCTTCTCAGAATGAGGTATCTGTCTTCCCCTCTAACGAGGAGGTATCTGTCTTCCCCTCTAACGAGGAGGTATCTTTCATCCCCTCTAATGAGGAAATATCTATCATCCCTCTAACGAGGAGGTATCCATCATCTCATATATCTTAACAATCACAAAAATCATAATTCAGAATCATATTTAGGGCATATATCATAACCCTAGGTCATGATATATGACCTCATACATCAATCTCAATGATATAGCATCGTGACAAGACAACACTATAACATCACAAAATCAATTAATAATCAAAATATATATATATATATATATATATATATATATATATATATATATATATATATATATATATTACACACCAATTCTTGAATTCCATGTTACAAAGCCTTTTGTTCAATTTCAAAATAAATTACAGCCATGCAATTTTATTTTTAAGCTATACGTACATATATAAACCAAAGAAAGGATTCATACCAATTCTCACTTCTGTAGGTTCATTAACGTAAGTTTGTGAATGTCTAGGGAACAAAGATTTTCACAACAAACATTATTACACATAAGCAAACAAATTTAGTCATTTAGATGCTTTACCCAGTGTATTTAAAATTCAAAATCCTAGAAGACTGCTAATCCCCAATTCTTCATATTAATAACACAACAAAAATTACATCCATCAAGAAATCATTCCAATCTAACATTTAATCACATAATTTAAAATATTGAATATTCAATTTAATGTCAAACTCAAATTTAGTAAAAAAAATCCCAATTAGAAAAAAAAAGGATTTTAGTCCATCATAAACTATCTCATTGGAAACTCCTTAAATTCATAATTTGGTTTCAAACTCCAAAATTAATTGTACCATGGAAGGGTGAACAAAGATGTTTTTACTCACATCTCGTAGATTACCAAAAGTTCCAAATATTGTCTAGGATGTATCCCAAAATTTCACCAAGAATCTTCCCTTAGCCAACGTCCCTATGAAAACAACGTTGTTCTCCTACCTTTATTGATGCTGGATGGCACTATTATATATTGCAGGGGAGACTCGATGCTGTTCTTCAAAACCCTCCTACACTTATGTGTGGTGTGGGTAATAATCTATTTAATTATTTATAATGGGTAACACAGCATGGGCCTTGATATGCCTATGTTTCCTATCATTATTGTCGCAAGAATTTAGACCAGGGTCTAAGTGAATGCTTAGGTTCTTATCCTTCTTCTTTTTTTAATTATTTTTTTTTAAAAAAAAAAAGAAGAAGACATGCAATTTGTCTAAAGCCAAATTTTCTCTATTGCTAACAAACAATCCTACGTGTTATTCACGTAGGTTTATTAATTATTTTATTTTATTTTATTTTATTTGTTTTAAATCAATTTTACTTTATCGTGGAACCCACTAGAATTTATTATAAATAAAACAATTATAATAAACTTTTATACTACCCTTTTCTATTAAAATAATTATATTTAAATTTTAGGATGTTACATTTTCTCCCCTCCTTTAAGAATTTCGTCCCCAAAATTAACATCATACCTATCTAACCAAGCAAACATAGATTAAAGGTAATGCACCACTAAGCTATGTACATGTGCTGAAAAGATTTCGATGATGTTGTCTAACATCTTTCTCAAGTTCCCAAGTAGCATCTTTTGTAACCTTCTCTCTAAGGCTCCTCTCCATAGGAACAACATTCTTATCCTTAAACAACACTAGACCGTCAGCAGATAATACTTAACTCTCATGATCCAAAAAAATTGTAATTCATGGTCTAAAAGGTACTCTCGCCTAATCGCTTCCCTAAGGTTACTGAAAATTTCCAACCTATTCAAATTCAAACTTAGAGCACTAAGAGATACATTTATATTCATATCCATAAACTCCTCTAACTGTTTCTTAAGCTCACTCCACTCTAGAGATGTCATCCTATAAGGCGCTACAGATATTGGTCCACTCTCTGGAACTAGATCTATGCTAAACTCAACTTCCCTATTGGGAGGTAAGCTAGAGACATCCTTAGGAAAAAAAACATCCTGGAACTTACACACCACAGGTATAGCCGTCACATCACTGTCAGCCTCTATCTTAGCAGAGAATAAGAGTATGTATCCTTGAACTCCCTCAACTAAGCACTTATGACAAGAAACAATAGATGCAAAAGAATTGGATATGGAAGAATCATTATACATTGGTTGTTTAGTAACATAGATAGTTTTATCAGGACAATTTATAACTGCATGATTTTAAAGTAGAACTTAAAGTTGGCAGTTTCATCTCTTGACAAAGATTCAGCAGACACATAACAGAGATAAGAGCCATAAGTATCGATTGACAAGTCCGAAGGAGCTTTGTATGAAAATTGACGCTCTAAGACAACATTCAACCACAACTGGAGAAGCCAAAGAGGCCCTCCTATGTTGGTTTTCTTTTGTCTAGATCTGACAGTATCAACCAACATACTCATACTATCATAAAGATTAGCCAAAACACATTGGCCCAATGCTAATATCTTGCCGATTGACAAAAGATTAGCAAGAGGAACATATGAAGCAATCAAAGTAGCAGACTTGCTACAAAAGACATAAGCACATAGCCAAAGAAACAGAAAGGCTACGTGTTCAGTATCTGTCACGGGTTCTTGGTCTCCACCTCTAAAATCTGTTATATATTTAGAGAAAGAGCATTTTGGAACATAGACATCAATTTGATTCTCAACTTCGACATCGGAATGCATGGTAGGGTCATCTGGACGAATGCCCGTAATAGCTGACATGTCAAATAAAGTCGGACCCATCATTCCATAAGGGAAGTGAAAATTATTTGTGGTTCTGTTCCAGAAAAAGACTGACGCCTCTGTTAAAGAAAAATCTACTAATTTAACATGGCGAGAAAGCTGAATAAATTAAAAAATTCCAGCTTCTTCCCACACGTTGCGTTTTTCAGTCTAAACTCGGTCAAGCCAACTAATGTAAGCATCGAACCGAGTAGCAGGAGCCATTCTAAAAAATCTATTGCTCTTTTGAAAGACATGAATAGGTATTGGAGTTAATGAAGATAAGATAACCTCATTTGAGTCAGTACAAGGAAAAGAACCACGTAAATCCTTAGAAATTTCATTCTGGGCTACCAGAGGACCCAAGAATTCAGCAAACGAATTCAAAGCAACAGAAGAATCATGAACAGGGTAAATTACCTTAGATTCCTGCCATAATTATGATTCTTCTAAAATTAGGTCTTGAACTACTGACCTAAGAGGAGCAACCGTGGCTCGAGGTACTAAAGTTGACATCTTTGAAGATGTAGCCATGGAGATTAAGCAAAGTGATGAAGAGGAAAGGTTTTTCCTTTAAAGAAGAAGGGTTTTTTTGTGAGGGAAGAGGAACAATAAGAAGAAGAAAGTCACAACAGTGATGTGACTGTTATTTAAAGAAAAGTAAAGGTCTCTGGTTCGAATTCCGAGAAACCTGCAACGTTATGATTATCCCTATTAAGTAGGGATGAGATTAAAATGAGATTTAGTTAACGGAAGAAAAATCCGGAATTAAGAGAATTCGTTGGCAATTTAAAATTCAAATTTTGCTATTCTTTCGGGTAAGGCCGTCGAAAACCAAAACTTGGGGGGCATCTGTTAGTGGAAGAATTTCAAACTCTTGACAAATAATTCCGACAGGCTGACGAAGGAATTGAAGTAAAGAATGTTATTTTCTAAGAAACAAAAAGACTTAGTTGATAAGAAAGTGTACATGTCGACGAAAAGATAAATTGACAAAGATATGGAAAGAGAAAAAATGACTAACTCTCAAAATCAACAATATAGTCAAGATGAGTTTTCAAGCAGTTAATCCCATCAAAGACAAGCCAGTTGACACGGAGCGGTTCAAGACATTGAGCAGTTATTGGAATTGTATTGACAAGCAGTTTAAATGTAAAGCCTAAGAGAACTGCCAAGGACATGTGGCAGTCATTTAGATATGAAGTTACTACTAGGTAGTTATTTTATTTGCCTATAAATACTAGTTATTACAATGTAATAGGGGAGGTTACTTGATACACATCCTACACATCTCGATCACATAGCAGATTGACGGATTACATTCAAGTATTCCCTCCATCCTTCTTATTTCAATACTATGGCAAAATTCGATGTCATTTTCATTTCTTTTGTTCAATTTCTTCATTTATTCTTACTTATTTCCAGCATTTCTCTTATGTTCTTCTTTTAAATTCATTTACTTCTTGAAAGTTGAATCACTTAGATCCTACTCTACTTAACTTTCTTTTTAAACTTATGTTTCTTCTTTTTATTGTAAATTTAGTTCAATCAGGAAGTTATTTTCTATATATAAACTACTTCCATCTTTTAAATTTCAAATTCCCCTTTCCAAATATAAACAATTTCGTTGTCAAGTTTCATTATTGACAATAATCGGTACACCATTTTTTAAAACTTATATACTTGTTATAGCATCAAGTCTTTGCCAGTATATTACTAGATTTGACTAACTTGTCAAATTCATACTTGGCAGACAATACATACACACATTTTGACGAGATTACCACATAACTCATAGGTCCCACACTCGTTTGATCTTTAATTATTTGTAACAAAGGAATTTTGGTCAGAAACCAAAAACTAACGTTAACACCCCTCTAACGAGGAGGTATCTATCATCCCTTTCCCAGAATGAGACATCTGTCTTCACCTCTAATGAGGAGGTATCCGTCATCTCATATATCTTAACAATCACAAAAATCATAATTCAGAATCATATTTTGGGCATATATCATAACCCCAGGTCATGATATATGACCTCATACATCAAACTCAATGATATAGCGTCATGACAAGACAACACTATAACATCACAAAATCAATTAATAATATATATATATATATATATATATATATATATCCGTGAATTCCAAATTTTATTTTTAAGCTATACGTACATATATAAACCAAAGAAAGGCTTCATACCAATTCTCACTTCAGTAGGTTCATTAACGTAAGTTTGTGAATGTCTAGGGAACAAAGATTTTCACAACAAACAATATTATACATAAGCAAACAAATTCAGTCATCTAGATGCTATACCCAGTATATTTAAAATTCAAAAGCCTAGAAGACTGCTAATCCCAAATTCTTCATATTAATAACACAATAAAAATTACATCCTTCAAGAAATCATTCCAATCTAAAATTTAAGCACATAATTTAAAATATTGAATATCCAATTTAATGTCAAACTCAATTTTAGTAAAAAAAAAAATCCCAATTAGAAAAAAAATAGGATTGTAGTCCATCATACACTATCTCATTGGAAACTCCCTAAATTCATAATTTGGTTTCAAACCCCAAAATTAATTGTACCATGGAAGGGTGAACAAAGATGTTTTTACTCACCTCTCGTAGATTACCAAAAGCTCCAAATATTGCCTAAGATGTATCCCAAAATTTTACCAAGAATCTTACCTTAGCCAACATCCCTATGAAAACAATGTTGTTTTCCTACTTTTATTGATGGTGGACGGCGCTATTATATATTGCAGGGGAGACTCGATGTTGTTCTTCAAAACCCTCCTAGACTTATGTGTGGTGCGAGTAAAAATCTATTTAATTATTTATAATGGGTAACACAGCATGGGCCTTGATATATCTATGTTTCTTATTATTATTGCCGCAAGAATTTAGTCCACGGTCTAAGTGAAATACTTAGATTCTTATCCTTCTTATTTTTTTAATTAATTGTTTTTTAAAAGAAAACATGCAATTTGGCTAAAGCCAAATTTTCTATATTGCTAACAAAGAATCCTACGTGCTATTCACGTAGGTTTCTTAATAATTAATTTATTTTTTTAAAATCAATTTTACATTATTGTGAAACCCACTGTAATTTATTATAAAGAAAACAATTATAATAAACTTTTATACTACCCTTTTTTGACTAAAATAATTATATTTAAATTTTAGGATGTTACAGTGAGAATCATAGGGGTCTTCCCCATGAATATCTTTTAGAACGACCAGTTTAGGTTTTTGAGACATAGTTGATTAATGTTAGTATATATGTTTATGGCTCGGAGATCCTTTATTTTTGGATGAGATGTAAATGACTCGAAGAGCCTTTCTTTTGGGTGAAAAAATCTAAAATCTTTCATTTTGGTCATGTATAGTTTGTTTATGTAAATATTTTCAGAAAAATACCATCTTGATGTTTTTTTTGTATGACTGGAACTTCTTGGATGAAAATATAAGTATTTCAGCATGTGTTTTTATTTTGGGATGTTGAAATTACAGAGGAGACTTTGTCGAAATTTTTGTAAAAATTCTAGCTTTTTATTCAAGTACATTTCTAAAATAATTAGGCTTGCAAGACTAGGTTTGTAAGCCTGTGTGTCGGTCATGGCTTAGGTTTTGGGTCATATGACAAATTATATATATATATATATATATATATATATATATATATATATATATATATATATATATATATATATATATATAACCAGAATCTATATAATGATAGATGAAAATATGGTGTTATTATTTCAAAATAAGTTTAAGTTTTACCGCAACCGCAGGAAAAAATTTTATGCCCCAGGTTTTTCTGACTTTAAATGAATTAAATTCCCAAAACAACCAACAAATTTGTTTTTAATTTATTTCCATATGTGTTCATAAGATAATGCTCAGCGGGTGTTACATTGAAATAGAGGGAGTAGTTTCGTTGCCACAAAGTCCAAATTTTCAGAAAGAACCAATGGAATTAATTTTCTTCCTTTTAAACTCTCCCCAAAACATCTGATATTCATTCATAGAACAAATTTTTTAAGTTCTCAAAACATTGATCCATGACTCTCCACTATTTCCGCCACTAGCTTCCATGCCAATATGGCCTGAATTGGAGCAGCCAATAAATTCAGGAATTAATTAGCTTCCTCATGAATCATCAGCTTGAGATTCAAATTAGTATCCACCGTCCAAGCCTTGGTCCGCCGCAACTATATTGCTCATCCAAACTTTCATTAGTCAAAGAGTCATTCTCCTTTTCAATAAAATACTCAACATTGGAAACTTGTACCGAAATTAGAATCCTCTAAAACAGCAATAACTTCTCCAATATTTTTTATCTATAAAACAAAGCAATCCTCACGTAATTTCAAACATTTAAAAGAAACATAATACCATCACAATGTGTATGCTTGCCAAGACTGTTCTCCTATTATGTGTGCTAATATTGCCATCAAGCTCCAATGCTTTCAGTGACAGATCTGTGACAATCATTAACAAGTTGGAAGGTAATCTAGAGTTGAGGGTTCATTGCAAATCTGCCGATGATGATCTCGGAGTGCATCTTATCTTTCCAGATGAATCCTATGGATGGAATTTTCATGTTAACTTTATCCACACAACCCAATTCTATTGTCACTTTCATTGGCGAGGACCTACCTTTAAATGGTTTGATATATTCAAAGCACAGAGGGATGACCTTATCAATCTCACAGATTTCATTTACAATATAAATCAAACTGGCCCATGTTTGCTGTACCCAAAGACTCACCATGATGCCATATGCTACCCATGGAATAAGCAGTAAGACACAATGGATATCTACATATTGTTGTTCTTACAAATTTTCCCATTTTATTTCTAATGAAGTAGAGTGAAGAAAATTAGCGAAAATATGTATTATGACATTTGTCATCCATGGAATAAATAATAAGAGAGAATTTCTATGGTAGTACCTTGGAAGATTTAAAGTTTTGGAACATTATTTTATTGATCAATGATTAAGTAGCAGTGTATTTAATAAAGTGCATTTAATAAAGTCAAGTCAAAGTTTTGTTTTTTAACCTGTAAACTTTTACTTTTACATGTTTGTCCTTAGTGATTAAATAAGTTTTTCACCTTTAAAAGTTAAATTCTAATTATTTAAAATTTAAAAAAATGATAAATTTTTAAAATTTTAATTTTAATTGAAAAAAAACATTTCCCTAGTAGGTTTCTAAGTTAACTATAAAGTTGTGCGTGAGAAGAGGAGAAGAGAGGGGGCGGCAACCGCGCCACCACCAGTCGCACACCACAGAGGAGGGGTCGCACAAGGTGGCGGTTGCACGTAGGAGAGAGATAGATTTGCGAGTTCCTTCGCGACAGAGGGGGAAAGAGGAGAGAGAAAAGCAGTGGTGTGGTGGTGAAAGAGAGAAAAGTAAACAGATTTGTGAGAATGGGAGAAAGAGAAGAAAGGGGCGGCTAGACGGTGGGTGTGAAAGGTGGCGTGCGTGCATGGCGACGGCCGTGAGTGGCAGAGAGAGAGATATGCGAGTAGGGAGGGGAAAGAGGGGTTGAGTGACCAACGCATGGCAGCTAATGACCAATGATGCAAATGAACCAAAAATTTGGACAAATATATTGATAGCAGACTAATTAAGGGAAACAAATTAGAAAATATAAGGAAATAAATTTTAAGAGAACCTCTACGACACTATAAAATATTATAGAATGCAAAAAATTATGAGTTTAACTGTTGTACACTGTCGAGTTTGCATTTTAAGTTCCTGTCATTGTCACCCTAGCCGCCTCTCTCACAACCTTCCCCCTACTCCTCTTTTCCTTCTTCCTCATCCACCGGAATGAAAACACGAGATTGAAAACAAAACAAACGGACATAATTTTCCAAAAGAGTAATAATTGCTCCAAGATTTTTTTTCTTCTATAAAAAGAAGCAATCATCACATAATTATTAAATTTTGGGCCTAACTCAATCCGAAAAACTAGCAAATGGGATTAGGATTGCCCTCTACTTATAAGCTCTTGTTACTTATTAGAGACTATCTCCATGTGGGACTTTGGTTTTTCCCAATACACCCTCTCACGCCTAACAATATTGGGCTTGGTGCATGGATAATATGGTGGGTGACCCAACAACGGGTCTAGAATAGCTCTGATACCATATTAGATTTTGGGCCTAACTCAGTCCCAAAAGCCAGCTCATGGGATGTGGATTGTCCTCTATTCATAAGTTCCCATCAGAGACTATCTCCAGTCACTGTGAGAGTTGGGTTTTTCCCAATAATAATTTCAAACAAGCAAGAATAACAAAATACCATCACAATGTCTTTGTTTGACAAGACCGTTTTCCTACTATGTGTGCTAATGTTGCCATCAAGCTCTTATGCTTTTAATGATAGATCCGTGACGATCATTAACAACTTGAAAGGTGATATGGAGTTGACCGTTCATTGCAAGTCTACTGATGATGATCTCGGAGTGCATCTTATCTTTCCAGGTGAATCCTATAAATTTAGTTTTCATGTTAACTTCATCCATAACACAGTTCTATTGTTCCTTTCAATAGCTAGGTGGTTTAAATGGTTTGATATATACATAGCCCATAGGGATGACCCTCTCACAGATTTGGTTTGGAGTATAACACAAGACCAACCATGTATGTTTGAAGAAAAGTATCAGAAGTTTGACACTTGCTACCCATGGAATAAGCAATAAGGCATCGCAGGATATTTGTTGTTGTTACACTTTTCCCGCTATATATCGAGTGAGGGAGAGTGAAGAAAATTAGAGAAAGTATGTATTACGACATTTACCATGCATGAAATAAATAATAAGACATTTCCTGCTTATTTTTTTTACAATTTATTTCAAAACCCAATTTAAAATAATATTTAAAATCACTTCATTCAACTATTTCACAACTTATGCATTAATTAACTACAAAAATATTTTATTTCAATGATGTTTACATAAACAATATGAAAGTGGTCAAATTACCAAGTTTTAAGACAAATTCAACCACTGATTACCCTTATATACAAATTCAAACATGAAGAAATGAACATGTATACATCATTCAAAGTTCAAACACATGTATGAACTTTTCATCTACAACAAGCATCTCCATATTGTGCTTTCCTCATACCAACATTGACACTAGAAATCTTTTTCACACTCTTAGTCTAACTATTAGTGAATAAACTTCTTGCTAATTGAGTAACAGCCAATGAATATATTTGTGTACAGAAGAGAGGAAGAGGAGCTATCTATATATAGCAAACCTCTAACCAACAAAACAGAAAAAGAGAAAAGAGAGGAGAGGAAATCTCCAACCAACAAAAACAGAAAAAGAGAAAAGAGAGGAGAGGAAATCTCCAACTAACTAACTAACTATCCTAGCTTTATCTATATACAAAGAGTATAACAGAAAACTGTTATAATACATAGAGCAACCTAATGCTACAAAACAGATCTTAATACCCTCCCTCAAGGTGGAGAGTATATATCTAATACTCCTAGCTTGGACAGAAAAATAGAAAAAGGGGAAGGATCCAATGATTTAGTGAATAAGTCAGTAAGTTGATGTGTGCTTGAGACGGGAAGTAAGTGGAACAACTTTTCCTGCAGTTTTTGTCTAACGATGTGGCAATCAAGATCAATATGTTTCGTCCTTTCGTGAAAGGAAGAGTTGGCAGTAATGTGGCGAGCGGACTGGCTATCACAATATAAGAGGGCTGGTGAAGTGAAGGGGATTTGGAGATCTCGAAGTAAGTAAGAAAGCCATTGTACTTCACAAACCGTGTGTGCAAGAGCACGGTATTCTTCTTCTGTGGAGGACTTGGAAACCGTGGGCTGCTTCTTTGATTTCCAGGAAATTAGAGACTCTCCAATGAAGATGCAATATCCTGTTATAAACTTTTGTGTTTCTGGACAGGAAGCCCAATCAGAGTCACTGAAGGCTTTTAACTGTAAGGTGGAGGTTGCAGGATAAAAAAGGCCTTGGCCAGGGGACTGTTTGATGTATTTTAAGACCCGGATGGCTGCATCATGATGAAGAGTAGTAGGAGAGCTCATGAATTGGCTGAGTTTCTGGACAGCATAGCTGATATCTGGTCTGGTATTGGTTAGATAGATCAATCGGCCAATGAGTCTTCTGTAAACGCTAGGATCTTCAAGAGGCTGTCCTTCATCTTTGAGCAGCTTTATTCCCTTGACCATAGGTGTGGAAACAGGCCTAGCAGCAAGAAAACCACAGTCAGATAAAATGTCTAAAGAATACTTTCTTTGGCTTAGATGAATTCCAGCTTTAGATCTTGAAATTTCTAGGCCTAGAAAGTATTTTAAATTGCCTAAATCTTTGATTTTGAATTGGGAATGCAAAGAATGTTTAATAGAATTGATCTCAGATAAGTCATTACCAGCAACAATGAGATCATCAACATATATTCAGAGAACAGTAAAGGAGTTACTAGATTTATGAATGAAAAGAGAATGGCCTGAGGCAGATTGCAAATATCCTTTGTTGATCAAAAAGGTGGATAGTTTGGCATACCATTGTTTGCTTGCTTGCTTGAGTCCATAAATTGACTTGGTAAGTTTGCATACCTGATTTGGGAATTGAGATTGGAGCCCTGGTGGTAGGTCCATATAAACTTCTTCATCCAAGTGGCCATGTAGAAAAGTATTATGAACATCCAGTTGGTGAAGATACCAATTCTGAGAAGATGAAATTGCCAATAATAGTCTAATGGTTGTGAGCTTAGCAACTGGTGAGTAAGTGTCAAAGAAATCAATGCCCTCGACCTGAGTGAACCCTTTTGCTACAAGCCTAGCTTTGTATCTCTCAATGCTGCCATCAGCTCTATATTTGATCCTGTAGACCCATTTACATCCTATTGGTTTCTTGCCAGTGGGAAGGGTGGTGACAGTCCAAGTAGAGTTCTGGTGGAGTGCTTGAAGTTCTGTCTGCATAGCCTCTTGCCAATGCTTGTGTTCAAGGGCTTGTTTGTAAGTCTTTGGTTCCACATTGGCAGAAATGGATAAGATAAAGTGTGAATGTGAAGGAGAGAGTTTAGAGTAATTAAGAACATAACATAAGGGATGTGGAACATCAGAAGGAATAGTGGAGGCAGTTACTGCATTGCAATGGAAGTCTTGTAAATAGGCAGGGGTCTGCTTCTGCCTAGTTGACTTTCTCAGGACAGAAGGTGGAGGTTCTGCTGGTGCTGCAGAAATTGGATATGCTGCAGAGTTTGAAGGAGCAAAGACTGCAGGAGTTGGATTGATAGTGCCAGAGACAGAAGGTGGAGGTTTTGCTGGTGCTGCAGAAATTGGATGTTCTACAGAGTTTGAAGGAGCAAAGACTGCAGGAGTTGGATTGATAGTGCCAGACTTAGTATTGGATAGGCTGTCTAAATGAGAAACAGGAGAGTTAGGATTAATAGTCGAAGAAGAATGTGGCATATCAAAGAGAAAAATGTCAGTTAGAGGAGGAGAAAGATTATCAGAAATAGAAGGAGAAGCAGAGTTGTTATATGGAAAAACAGATTCATAAAAGATGGCATTTCTGGAAACAAATGTATCCCTTGTTTGCAGGTCAAAGAGTAAGTATCCTTTAGTGCCAGGTTTGTATCCAAGAAACAAGCACTTTCTGGCTCTTGGAGCAAGTTTGGACCTGTGTTCGTGCAAAGTAGAAGCATAAGACAAACAACCAAAAACTTTAAGGTCAAGAAAGGTTGGTGGAACACCATATAGCATTTCAAAAGGAGTTTTATTTTTTAAAACAGGTGTAGGCATTCGATTGATTAAATAAACAGAGTGGCAAACAGCAAATGACCAAAAGCTTGATGGTAATCTTGATTGAAAAAGTAATGCTCTAGTTACATTAAGGAGATGTCGATGCTTTCTTTCAACAACAGAATTTGTTGTGGTGTTTCCACACATGATGTTTGGTGTAATATGCCTAAAGAGGAGTAAAAGGATGACATTTTAAATTCAGCTCCATTATCTGTTCTCATACACTTAATATGAGTTGAAAACTGATTGGAAACATAAGCGACAAAGGCATGAATGTAGGTTCTAGTTTCTGATTTTGAATGCATAAGATATATCCATGTATGCCGAGTATAGTCATCAACAATAGTTAGAAAATACTTGTGTCCTTGGAAAGAAGAAACACTTAAAGGCCCCCAAATATCCAAGTGAATAAGCTCAAAGGCATGAAGAGAAGAGTTGTTGCTAACAGAAAAGGGCAATCTGCATTGTTTTGCCAAGTGACATGAATCACAAATAAGATTCTTATTAAGATGAACGTAGGGAAAGTGCATACAAATTTGTTCTAGAACATTCAAGGAAGGATGGCCTAGCCTTGAGTGCCACAAATCAAAAGAAACAGTAGAAACATTAGATGCTTTAGTAGCATGAGATACAATAGGAGCAGAAAGAGAAACATTTGTCTGTTTGTCAAAGGTATTGGAAAAGGATTCTTGTTGAAAAATGTAGAGATGGTTGTAGACTTCAGCATGCCCAATCATCTTCAGGGTAGACATGTCCTGAATGTCACAAGAGAAAGGTGAGAAAATTAACTTGCAATTATAATGTTGAGCAAGTTTACTGACAGAAATCAGATTGAAATGAAAAGCAGGAATGTGAAGAACATTGACAAGAGATAATGAGTGAGTTAAAGAAATGGTTCCTGAATGTGTTGCAATGGTTGTGTCACCATTTGGCAACTTAACTGAAACTGGTGTGATTGGATTGTAAGTGCTAAATAGGTGAATATGAGGGCATACATGATCAGAGGCACCAGTGTCCAAAATCCAAAAAGAAGAAAGAAACTGATGTAGAGAATTACCTGACTTTGTCACAGTAGATACAATGTGAGAATTAGTGTCAGGTTTGTGCTGAGTACTCACTGAGGAGGAAGAATCCGTTTTTGATGCATGAAGCAAAGAAACCAGATATTGATAATCTGCTCTAGTCAAAGGTAAAGATGGATCATCAGGAGGAGGTTGGACAGCAGAAATAGGAGCTTCAGATGCTGTAGAAGATAGTTGTAATGTTGTGGTTTGATTCTTAGTTCTATATCCCGGAGGAAAGCCATGTTTGAAGTAACAATTGTCCACAGTGTGATTAGTCTTATTGTAGTGAGTGCAGTGCATTGATTTGTTATTGTTATTGTGTCCACGACCCCTCCCTGAAGCTGAAGAACCGCGACCTTGAGTAGTTGTATTGGCAATAAAGGCTGGAGAATTGGAACCAAGATTGCTGGTGCGTTTTCTTGATGAAGAACCAAAGAAAAGGTTCTGGTAATTGTAGGGAGAGGGTCCATAAGAAGGATCTGAGTTCTTGCAACATCAAAGGATTCATTGAGTCCTTTGAGGAAGCAGATGACATATTCTTTGTCCTTATAAGAATTAACAGACTGGATCAGACTGCAAGTGCAAGAAACGATGCAAGAACAGCTCGGAGTAGGGCGCAGAAATTCTAATTCATCCCAAAGAATTTTCATATCAGTGAAATATGTAGAGAGAGTACGATCACCTTGCTTTATGGAGTGAAGTTCTTGAAGGAGGTCAGACATCCGAAAGTGATTGCCCTTTGTAAATCTTTCTTGAAGATGGAGCCAAAGATCACGAGCATTGTCAAAGGAAGCCGAACTTTGAGAGATATTGGGGGAAAGGCTGCGTGTGATCCAAGAAACAACAATATGGTGGCATCTTTCCCAGGCTTCATATAAGGAATCAGTGGCAGCTGGTTTGATGATAGTGCCATTGATGAACTTCAGTTTGTTCTTGGAAGAGAGGGCACGAACCATGGCTTTGCTCCAATTATAGTAGTTGTCCTCATTGAGTGGAGGAGAAACAAGAGTATAACCAGGATTTTCGCCTGGATTAAGGTAATAGGGAGAACCTGGATTTTGGGATGGATCAGGTTGAGTTGTATTATTCCCAGAGGATGAAGATGTGTCTTCTGCAGTTGCAGTGAGAGCAGGTTCTTCATTGGTTGAAGCCATGAAGAAGGAAGAGAAAAAGAAGATGCGGAAGCTTTGTGTTTAGAATGACAAAACTGATACCATATTAGTGAATAAACTTCTCGCTAATTGAGTAACAGCCAATGAATATATTTGTGTACAGAAGAGAGAAAGAGGAGCTATATATATAGCAAACCTCTAACCAACAAAACAGAAAAAGAGAAAAGAGAGGAGAGGAAATCTCCAACCAACAAAAACAGAAAACGAGAAAAGAGAGGAGAGGAAATCTCCAACTAACTAACTATTTAGCTTTATCTATATACAAAGAGTATAACAGAAAACTGTTATAATACAAAGAGCAACCTAATGCTACAAAACAGATCTTAATACTAACCGAGGCTTGGAATCAAAAAATGCTTCCTCTTTGCTACTTGTTCCAAAAAAAAAATATCATATATCCAAAATAGCTAACATGGATATGAAACCTTTGAGAAAGTAATTCAATGACCAGAAACAAAAAAATCCAGCCACGGTGACCACACTATGGAGAAAACTATCAGCTACCAGAGTCTTAAGAGCAAATCCTTTTACAAAGGTTTGTACATCACATAAATATACCACCTTTGTGTAATTCCAGTTCCGTGCAAAAAACCAGTAGAAAATTAAGCACCACCCATAACATGAAACTCCAAAAACCAGCAGAAAATCAAGCACATCTCATTACACCCAATTCCCATTTATATTCAGCAAAGAAAGAACAACTCAACATCTATCTTGAAACAAATTAGCAACAGATTCGAGCTTTCATATTGTGCAACCTGTTAAAGCAGCTAACAGAGATTATATTCATCCATTTTGCCTTATGCAAGTCAAACTCCACAGAGACGCTTTTTTCCCATTAGATTATTTGGAATGATTTAACAATTTAATAGAGATTCAACAAGGTAGATAAGACTTATAACTGCCTAAAGGATAAGACTAGTAACTGCAACAAAACAAACCACTATCTCACTAACAATAATCTTCTAATGACTCGGTCAAAAACATAATAGAAAAAAAGGTTCTTTCCTTGTTAATAAATGCATCATTAAGCTACATAAAATGAATTAATTATTATATTAAGCACAATAATCAGTGTTAAGTTCATCTAATTCTTTTTTTTTTATTTTCTGAAAAAAAAGGTTAAATTACAAAAATAACCAGGTCAATCCTGCAAAATAAGCAAACAATGAAATGAAAAATAGGGAGATTAGCATATCATGACGTCCAAATTGCCATTCATCACTTGTAAAATAGGGTAAGTAAGCTTGAGAGGAATGCAAAACATGACTAAACTCCAATCATACTATGAGTTTGGACCATGGGAATACCATACCGTGTTGATGATTTCATAAAGACTCCTTCTTTCCAACCTTTTAACAACATCAGATTCAGATTTAACAGCTGGTTCACCCTCAGCTTTCTTTGCATTCTACATTGAAGGGAAACAGATTAAAATGTTCAGCAAGTTCCATATGTAATGTGCATGCTAGGAAATGTCACTTCAATTAATAAAAAACATTTTGACTTGTAACAAATGAATAATGTAAAGATGCAACATGTATTTAAAAAAAAAAAAGCATGTCAACCTTTATTTTCCCGTGAAAAGTATTGTTCCTCAAATGAAGCAATGTAACTTTGAAGGATATTTTTGAATCATCTTGCTAGTAAATAGTAAAAAAGAAAAAATATGAACAAGCACAATAATATAATATAATATAAATTTAAATGTTTAGATTTTAATTTTAATTCTATTACTGGAACTCTAATTAGCTTGGCCCTACAAGTTAAAAACCAACTATCTTGCTTGAGGGATGAGAGATTCAAAACTCTTAACTTTCTCTACAACTCTTTCACCTATTCTACCTACTATGACATATGGCACACAATTTCTTGACAATCTTCTGCATATTTTATCTCTCTTTTTCTCCTACTTTTTTTTTTCTAGCTCTGCAGCACTACTCAGATGCTTCTACTTGGTCCATCAACTACACACTAAAGTCCTAATTTGGCCAGTAAGTTAAATATTATCAGCTTTCTCATTTAATTGGTGAAAATACTCATGACTCATGGTTTAGTATAGAGCAATCTACTTGTTATTTTTACAACCCTTAATCAGTGGACTCTTCTTTTAAACCCAAGGTACAAAACCAGATCACCAACAAATCAAATAAAACCTGACACTGTTACTCAGAAAGTAAATAACATATTTAAATCTGACATTTAATCAAACACTATATAGGCAATCAATTAAGCATTGAGAAATTCTCAAATTGAATCCAGCAAGAACCCAAAGTGGGGCTATTCAAACATGTACTGGGTGTTTTGAAATGGAAAAGGAAAAACTGAAATGGGTTTCTAAAAGTTCACTCTCACAACATATTTACAAGTGAATGTGAACTTTGACAAGTAACAATCTACTAAATGATAATATTATGATTCAGATACCTTATTAGTTTTTGAAGATTATAATGTATCTCCTACAAAAATAAAAACATTTAAGTAATTGCTTATTAAATCCAAGTAGTTACGAGTGAAACTGGGAGGGTCTGACCAAGTTCAAATAACGATAGCATGAAAGTTAGGGATCAGTCATATGTTCACCAAATGTACTTTGTGCTAACCATAGCATTTCTACAATGGCCCTCTTTCTCTCTGCAGGTTATTTACCTAAATGTGATTTGTGCTATTGAAGCTATGATAATTTGACAATTTAAGTATAGATAATGTAAGATAAAAAAAAAAAAAAACTTACACATTTTGCTCTTCTCAATGCGCAAAGCTCACAGAAAAAAGAATTCTATCACAATATAATGCAATCATAGGCAGCAACAATCAATAAAGTTATACCAAGATAAGCATCTGAGAAGTATTAAGAAAAGTTAATAAATTGAAAAGATAAACTCGGATACTTGTGGTTCAAAATCTCTGAGAATGAGGTTCTTTTCTTGAAGCACCGGCAACACAAATCCTGGCCATCTTTATAGAAAGAGGCCATGCATTTTCAAAACTCAAATCCACACATTATGGACTAGTTACTGACGCTATTTTAATACAGTTTAGTCATCTTTTAAATCCTTTTTTACTTGATATGAGTGGTTTTCTCATTGTTCATAGATCATCAATAAGGCTAATGATGATATAAGAACTAATATAAAGAAATATTACCAGACTATTGGAAGGATTCAATGAATGCCCAATCCCATGGCAGTAACACAAAATGTTATTAAGAGCCAAAAACAGAAGCATTTATATTTTTTAACACAATTTTGTCTTTGTATAATGAATTATTTGTTTAAATGGGATCCTATCTGTGTGTTTATATAAACAAAGGGAGAAAAAGTGGAGAGGGAAAATATTGTTAAGAAAAAGTTAAACTAATCCTCGAAATTGTTTCTAAAATTCGGATCTCGACATGTTGGATCAAATTTAAAGAACAAACACTAGTGAAAAATATACATTAGACTGGAAAGGTTTACATCAGTTAACCAAAAGCTAGACGTTAAAAAGGAGGCGGTGGCAGTTTTGTAAATATCAGACTTCATTAATTCAGTTTTAACGCCAGTTGTTGTAAGGACTGACGTTAAAAGTTAAGTGACTCACTTTTAACGTCAGTTCAATAAACAACTGACGTTAACAGTGAACCTTTTAACGTCAGTTCTTTATTGAACTGACGTTAAAAGTGAGTCACTTCACTTTTAACGTCAGTCCTTACATCAACAGACGTTAAAGGTTATTTTAATAATTTTTTTTTAGCTAGTAAACGTACCCTTCCGCATTGCCTTCCTCAAAGCTTCAGTTTCACTTGCTTTTATGTTTTGTGTTTCAGTTTTGAAAACTAAAATATATGTGCGAAGTATAAGTTGAATCAATTACCCAAACCGGATCTCATTCATGAAGTGTGTCAACAATACAATTACAAGATACATTCAAAATTTTAAAATCCTATAAAAAGTTACATCGAAAGGGTTTAAAATCCTAAACATTTGTTGAGGCTTCGTTCCCTTCACGGGTGAGCAAGAGAGGAGAGTCGAGCGACTGAGTTTTTCAGAATTCAATGAGGAGGTTGTGTGGCAAAGCATAAGGCCACTTTTGGAACCCCTTATCACCCCCGAAACATTAAAGCTACATCCCATCAGAGAGTTTTATGAAATATGCCAAAGGGAAAACTATACTCCGAATGTTACCATGTCTAGCAGTGATGGTGTTACTCATGTTGGAATCGAGGTACATGCTGATAATATGGTCATTCATAAGCTGAGGTTTTGGAACTGTAGCAGCCGATTCTCCGGAAGGATGATAAGGTGAGCAACTCACATTATGTGATTTACAGAACCTTATCACCCATGTTATGTGATTTACACAACCTCAGAAGTTGTTTGACCATTAAGACAAAGATCTTTGAGTCTAGGAATAGGAAGAAAGAGTGATGAAGTTAATCTCCATGGCAGAGCCATATTGTGAAGTAGAAAAATAAAAGGAAGGAAGGAAGCTATTTATTGGAGCAGAGGATGAAGTTACTAGGCGTGGTAAGTTGCTAAAAAATTAAGTTGATCATTAAGAGGATTAGGTTCCAAGGTGAATGGGTAAGTAGCACAGTAGTCAAAGGAATGAATGTTTTTGCAGAAACTTATATACCTTTAACGTCAGTTGTTTAATGCAACTGACGTTAAAAGTGTTTTTAAAATAAAAAAAATATTTATTTTTAACGTCAGTTTTTTATACAACTGACGTTAAAAGTATGATTTTTACTTCAGTTAAATAAATAGCTAACGTAAATAATCCTATATCCCTATCTGAAATGCCCTGTTGTCACTCTTAACACAGGTCACTCCATATATATAGTGCAGTTTATTTCTAAACTTTTTTTAAACAAGTTTATTTTTAATCTTCATTAATTAGCTTGAATTAGTAAACAAATTCTTGTGCAAATTAAAATAAATAAACACTTAACATAAAACAAGTTATATGTATAATCAAATCGTATCTCATTGGAGCGATTCATAAGTTACAATTAAATGATTAAAAGATAAAAAACTTCTGCAACATAGCCCTAAAATATAAAAAAGTTTTGCTTCAACATCATTTTCTTCTCAGTCCTGTCCTCAGAAACTCCAATGGATGCATCTCCTCCCTCACTTGAATTCCATGATGCAAAAGTGAATCCACATTGAAATGGATCTTTGCATCTTCTCCTTCACTGGAATTCCTTGATGCATCGTCTTGAATCCACAGTCACTTGCTTCCAAAGCAAAGTGAAAGGGATGACGGGGATGAAATAAAGTGAGGGAATCACATTACTTGATTCACCCAACCTTACCATCCATGTTATGTGATTTACTCAACCTCAGAAGTTTTTTTACCATTAAGACAAAGACCTTTAAGTCTAGGAATAGGAAGAAATAACAACACCTCCAATATGATAGAGTCATATTGTGAAGGAAAAAGCATGAAATATAGAGGAAAAGAGGGGGGGTGTAATACAGATCGACTGATACAGAAGAATATGTTTCTTTATATAGAGAAGATAGACTACCTGAATTTCTTGAAAACTGATCTAAAAACTTAATGCTCATTAAGAGGATTAGGTTACAAGGTGAATGGGTAAGTAGCACAGTAGTCAAAGGAATGAATGTTTTTGCAGAAACTAATAAACTTTTAACGTCAGTTGTTTAATACAACTGACGTTAAAAGTGTTTTTTTAACAAAATAATTATTTTTAACGACAATGTTTTAAACAACTGACGTTAAAAGTATGATTTTCAGTTAAATAACTAGCTGACGTAAATAATCCTATATCCCTATCTGAAATGCCCTGTTGTCACCCTTAACGCAGGTCACTCCATATATATAGTGCAGTTTATTTCTAAACTTTTTTTTTAAACAAGTTTATGTTTAATCTTCATTAATTAGCTTGAATTAGTAAACATATTCTTGTGAAGAGAGACTGATACAGAAGAATGGTACTTTATATAGAGAAGAGAGACTGATTTTCTTGAAAACTGATCTATAAACTTAATGCTCAGGGGTAGGTAGCACAGTAGTCAAAGGAATTAATGTTTTTGCAGAACACTTTTAACGTTAGTTGTCTTCAACAGCGGACGTTAAAAGTTTTTTTTTATTTTTAACGTCAGTTTCTTAATACAACTGACGTTAATTAAATGTCCTTTAACGTCAGTTTTTACAAACAACTGACGTAAAATGTTGTTTTATTTTGCTTATAACGTTTACACCCACACGCCTTCTGCACTTCGCTCTGTACGTCTCTTTTCTCTTTTCATCACTCTCAACCCTCACTCTCACCCCTCGCTCTCACTCTCACTCTGCCCTAATCGCGAGCTCATCTCCACCGCAACCACCGCGAGGGCTTCTTCGCCACCACCGTGAGGTACACTCTTAACCCCTAACTCTGTCTTTCCCGCTCATTCTTTGCAATAACTTGACATCTCTCTTTCCCCTTCCCGCGCACTAACTCATTAGTAACCACATCGAACGTTGACCACCACTCGAGCTCCCCTCCCCACCACCACGCGAGCACCTATTTCTGGTGAGTCTTTAGGGCACAATTTTTTATTTTTGGTTTTGAGTGTATGTTGAAACTGTAGTCTCAGTAGTTGAAACTTGAAACTGTGAGTTTGAGTTGTTTGGAATGTCTCTATTTTTGGTTTTGAGTGTATGTTGAAACTGTAGTCTCAGTAGTTGAAACTTGAAACCATGAGTTTGAGTTGTTTGGAATGTCTCTATTTTTGGTTTTGAGTGCATGTTGATCTGCTGGTTGATCTGTCACGGCCGTGATGCTCATCACGGCTAGGCTGTGATCAGTTCTGCCTGTGAGCGTCTGGTTCAGTTGGCACGTTACGGCCGTGATGGACATCACTGCCAGGCCGTGACCAATGCTTGGCAATCTTCAAAAACTATAGTTTCCAATCTCCCGTATTGTCCTTATATTGGATATATGTTTTGTATATCTACAGGACCTATCTAGTTATTTTTATTTATACTTCTATATTTATTTTGAGTTATAACCTATGTTAATAAATATATATTGTTTCTGAACAGGCATACATATGGATCAGTCGGATAGCCCACATGCACGGGAGGACACTGTGGGGGCTACGCAGGACCCGATCACGCTTACGTCTGATTCTAGTGTAAGTTTACATGTTATATACTATCTTTAGTCCTTATTTTTAATGTAATTTTATAATGTTACAACCCTCTATTTTATCATTTTTTTGTCCATACAGACATCACAGGCTCATAGGAAACGGGGTAAAGGAGCCACCTCGTTGAAGAAACTAGAGAAGGACAGGCAAAGCGGACAGAAGCTTGAGGTGTCCTTCGATGCTAATCTAAATGCCCATGGACCCCGTGCTAAAGAATTTAATAAGTGGGTGTTTCTACAAGCGAAGCAGCACGTAAGCATCAACTACAACCACTGGAATGACGTTCCATAGAACGTTAAGGATCAGATTTGGGAGGCTATCGCGGTATTTTACCTTTACATTCGTTTGATTTACATTATTAGATATTTATCCGAGTTAGAATCCATCCAGTTGTTATGTATTTAATGTGTAGGTAGCTTGGACTGTGCCAAATGATGAGGATCATCGTCATAAATGTATGAAAATGGCATCAAAGTGTTGGAATGGGTTCAAGCATGATCTTACCAGGTACTATGTATCTGGGAAGAAGCGGCTTGATAAAATGTTCTCGGATTATCCCTGGATTGATCAGGATACTTGGGATATGTTTGTCGGGAGTCGACAGGATGGAGAATTTCAGGTTGGTTGATTAAGTTAATTTTGTATGCTTCTTATAGATCATTTAACTGTATTTAATTATGTGTTTTTGTTTGAATAGGCTAAGGCAAATAAGGGTCGGCAGAATCAAGTGAAGAACGTCCACCGCCACACCATGTCTCAGGGTGGGTACCATACTCGGATCGAGCAGATGATGGCGGATAGGCTGAGGGCGAAGCAGGAAGAGCACTCTGCTAGGATTGAAAGAGGAGAGGTGCCTGAGGGCACACCATTAAGTCCTCCGTCGGACATCGACCGCGAGGATGTTTGGTTAGCCAGTCGCATGACAAAGACGGGATCTTTTAAAGTTGATGCCACTCGCGAAGTGGCAGATAAGATTGTAAGTAAATAATTAACTTGATTTCAATTGATATTTGTATAGATATTTGCAACACTTTTCACTTTCACGTTCTTTCATTTTTTTCATTGTAGATGGATCTTAAAGCACAATCCTCCCAGGGCTCATTCATCCCTTCTAGATGGCGGGACGTCTTGATGACTGCTCTAGGCAAGAAAGACCATCCTGGTCGGGTTCTCGGTGTTCCTGGGAACGTGACCATCAAAGAATATTATGGCAAGTCTGCTTCACGAAAGCGGGTGGTCGATGAAGCATCAATTTTGGCTGACATTACTCAGCACCTCATGTTCAACCCAGCTATTACAACACATCTGATGCAAAGCTTAATATCCAACCCAGAATTCAAGCAGGCGCTTGCCAGAGAGCTTTCCTCCGTCGGTACATCCCAGGACATCGCAGGGCATGCCAACCCTTCACATGTGAGCACAAAAGAGAGTTATAGTAGGGCACATGTGGAGGACGATGAGTTGGCAGCTAGGGAGCGGGAGTTCGAAGTCCAACGCCATGAGCATGAGTTGGAAATGAAAAGGCGTGAGCTTGAGTTGGACTTCAAACGACGTGAGCTCGAAATGTTAACAAAGGTATGTATTCATTATTAATGTCCAAATTAGTCAAATAATTACTTGTGTTTTTTTAATTATCAACAACTTATCTATTTTAATTTTCCTAAACTGAAGGCCAAGTCGACGTCGGTGTCGCTGTCACCTATCACTCGTTTGTTCTCACTTGGTGAGGATTATGCGTTTGAGATTTTTGAATGTACATTGGAGCACGATGGATGGGTGGCACGCCTAGATCAACGGAGGATATTTTCCTTCTGTGGTGACGATCTCGGGAACGCCTGCAGAAATAACGTCTGGATGGCCAGCACAGTTTTGAGTCTCTGGTGCACTAAGTTAATTTTAATTTTATAACTTATTTATTTTTGGTATTTTTCCATTTAATAATTTATTTTAATTTCAATATATATATTATGTAATTAACATCTACACCTTTTCATATCTTAGGTATCTCCATCGTCTTCAGCTTGATAAGGGCGTTGCATCAATTTACGACTTCTTAGATCCGTCAATCCTTCTGCCCGAATTCTTTGCTGGCGATGCATTGAGTAAATACTTAGGGAACTTGTTGGGAGACAATCAGAAAAAATTATATCTCGCTCCCTACTGTATGAAAAGCCATTGGCAGTTGTTCGTACTTCACCCGTCTAGGCATATTGTCATATTCTTATGCTCTCTCCACCAACAGCCGCCACAGGTGGTGTTGGAAGCTGTAAATAAGTAAGTAACTAATCTTAAATTTAATTTAAGTTTTAATATCAGTTGTTTTTAGTTTCTTACACATGATATATGAATTTGTTAATTGATCGACATGATTATTTGATTATGATAGCGCGCTGAAGGCGAGTAGCATAAGTTGCACCAACAGGAGAAGTAGGACTTCTAAGACTAAAGCAAATCCTGTATGGAACATCCTCAAGGTTTGGTAGTTTATTTATCAAATAATTAATATTATAACTACTAATTTATATGTATATTCAACTGACATTGAAATTAATTTTGTTGGTAGTCTCGATTTCAAATTGACGGGTGGTCGTGCGGCTATTATGTGATGCTTCATATGCTGAACATAGTCTCCGAATCTATTACGGATGGATGGAATAATGTAACATTTAAACAACTTGTTAAATCATATATTATAGTTTTGAAGATGACTTGCATTGAAGTTATTGTTATTATTTGAACGTGTGTAGGCATTTAACGACCAATCGCCTATTCAAGAAGATGAGTTAAGAGACTTGAGGATGCGCTTCTCTGAATTCTTCTTCAAGTATGCGACTGAAAAAGGAATTGACAAGATACCTCCGCACTACTTAGATGAATAGTTTTTTTGTTAGACTTTAGAAACTAATTAATAACATGTATATATATATATATCCTTAGATTGGTAGTTTTGTTTTTAGACATTGGAGACTAAAATTTATATATATATATACTTGTAGATAGTTATGTTTTTCCTATACATGGGTTTTGGTTTTAAGTCCCCCCATTGTTCCATTTTTCCTTTGCAATTCTGTAATGTGTGTGATATTCTGTGTTACTGGGATATTTAATGAATGCAGGGATAGATGAGGGGAGTGATATTTTAAAACTGAATTTAAAAAAAAATCTATTAACGTCAGTTGTATCAAACAACTGACGTTAATAGTATTTTATAAAATATACAGTACACTATTAACGTCAGTTGTAATAAACAACTGACGTTAAAATTAAAACCTTTAACGTCATTTCTTTATAACAACTGACGTTAGTTTTAACAAAATTAACGTCCGTTGTCTTAAAGAACTGACGTTAATAGATTTATGTTTAACGTCAGTTGTTTAAACAACTGACGTTAATTTTTACAAAATTAACGTTAGTTGTGTTAAAGAACTGACGTTAATAGTTTTATATTTAACGTTAGTTCTCAACTGACGTTAAAATATTAACTATTAACGTCATCTATATTTACGTCAGTCAGTATTCTGACGTAAAAAATCAATTTTAACTGACGTAAAAAGCACTTATTGCACTAGCGAAACCAATCAATCTACCGAACCCTTATGCCTATACTACAGCTTGAATAAAGAAGTTTTAACAAATTTTCTCGGTAACCAGATAGAAACTTCTTCACATTCAAAATTCAACCAAATCAGTAAATCACAGAGTAACAAAAAAAAAGGATCATCAACAAAATTTTTAAAAAAATTTGACAAAAATGCAACAATCAAGCATTTCATCATAACACACTCTTCGATTCAAACACTGATAATACGATGCGAGTTCTGTATAATGATTTGATGTCAAGGGAGCGAGAAAGCTAACCTGAATGATAGCGGTTCTTATTCATTTGAGTTTCAGAGAGAGCGAATATGGGTTGTGGCAGTTGTGAAGAACGAGAGAGAAACATATTTTAGGGTTCAGAAAGTAAAGATTTAGAGAGTGGGAGTGAGAGTTGTGAGAGTGATCAAAAATACGAAGTCCAGATGAAATTTCAGAAAGTGTGGAGATAAATCCTTGAGCGTGCGAGAGTAAATTTGCGAAGTGTCAAAGAGCAAGTTTCACTGTTTCAGAGAGTGACTTAGACAGTTAGTTAACCTATTGAAAAATTTTAGTAACATTTTATTGAATAAATGTTACCAAAATATTTTGTGATTGCTATTTGTTACATTTTAATAAGTGTTACCAGATAAATGTTACTAGAGGCGCTTACTGTAGCAGTGTCAATTGAGATCAATTCTTCTTTATTGGAGTTTTGTTGAATACATGATGGAGAGGTTTGGCATGGATGAAAAATGGAGGGCTTGAATTAAAGAATGCGTTTTCAGAGGAGATCTCTCGGTTTTATTAAATGGAAGTCCAACTGAGGAGGTGAGAATTCAAAAGGTGGCTCAAACAAGGAGATCCACTTGCCCCGTTCCTTTTTATAATGATTGTGGGGGGTCTTACAGGGATGATAAGGAATGCATGCTATCTTGGTTTGTTTAGGGGATTTAAGGTTGGGAGAGAACACTACAAAAAAACAACTGTTTAGCGACCGTAATATTCGGTCGCTAAACAGTGTAAATCGGTCGCTATTTAATTTAGCGACCGATTTAACGACCGATTAAGGGTGGTGGCTGAATACCTGGTCGCTAAGGTTTTAGCGACCGAAATTATATTTTGGTTGCTAATTGGCGACCGAATTTTCAGTCGCTAAATAATAATAAACGGTCGCTATTAGGGTGGTCGCATTTTTTGGGTAACCATTTCTAGCGACCGGTCGCTAGTTCGGTCGCTAATTTTGGTTACTGTTAACCTATATTAGCGACAGATTTTCGGTCGCTATACCTCATCTGTAAATGTTAAATAAAGTTTAGAGACCGAATTATTGGTTTCTAATTCGGTCGCTAAACTGGTTATTATTAAAAAAAAATTTAAATTTAAATTTTTAAAATAATTTTTTTTTTCTGATTTTCTTTAAACGTTAGAAAAATTACTAATAAAACACACCAAATTACTTATGAAATATACAATCATAAAAAATAATAAATATATATAAAAAGAATAATCCAAAATGTCGTACAAGAATCGTTTAAAGTCAAAAAAATGGAAAAAAATCAGTCATGATGAGGGGGAGATGGAGGAATCCAATCATCCTCCGCGTCCGTACCACCGACGTCTGCTAACTGATCGTCCTCTGCAGTAGCAACATCAGTAGCTGGCGGCGGAACTGGAGGAGCGGCAGCAGGCAGCACAACCGTCAGAGCATCATCCTGAGCAACTGGAGTCTGGATCCTCATATGCTCCAACACCGGCCATGATGTCCGCCCTCGCTCGATGCTCGCTTGCATCATTCTTTGGTGTGCCTCGAGTCAATCTGGCAATCTGGTTCGCCATCTGCTGCTCTCTCGCTCTTCTCCCGAAGCTCCGCGTTCAGCTGCGTGATGGTGTCCTGCATTTGGTGGAACTGCTCCTGAGGGACGGTATCGGCGCAGGAAGGAGCAGGCGTGCCGGACGATGATGCGATAAACTCGCCTCCCAGGTGTCCGAGGCCATACACGTGCCCCTTCTTGTTCCTGCCCCCTACGACCTCCAAATAAATGGCATTATCGTCGACGGAGACATGAGAGCAGGGCCCATCACCAGTCAAAGCCTCATCTTGTGACTGTGAGGCACGTGATATGGCATCGTCCTTCTTCTCGTTGAAGTCCACCTACAAAGTATAGTTGAAGAGATTTAGTTAAAATTATATCTAATATTAACAAATCATTTATAATAAATTACAAGTAAACACTAAATTATTTTTTTGCTTACAACATAGTTACGGGCCTTGTCGTTGACCCATGTCCCCGACTTCAACTTCTTCGTCCTCTCCACCAACTCCATAGCAGTCGGGGCCCGCTGTTTCTGTGCTTTCTGCACAGAAAAATATAATATTAAATTCATAAGAATAATTAAAATTGAAAACTAATTAATTAAATAGTATATTAAGTCAAAAGTTTAATGTATTACCAGCTCATCGTAGTGGGCGGCGGCTGATTTAGACCCACCGGTCCAAGCACATGCGCCACCATCAGAAGCTCGATTATGCCGAGCTGTGGCCTGGATCTCCTGGAACTTCTCAGTAGCCCAGTACTGGTCCAGCTGCCTCCTGATCTCAGGATCCACCCACCTCCCCTTATTCTGACCCTTCCTCAGCTTGTTAGTCAGATTCTTCATGACCAATGAGCCTTTATGCTCAAATATGTCCCTGACGAGAGCCTCTAAAGCTAAGTCCCACCTATACTCTTTCTGCAACTTACAGTTGTTAGGAAATTCGTGTGTACATATATATAATGTAAATTTAATTTAAATAACTTAATAAATTGTTACCTTAAACTCTAGAAACAACTGATCCCTATGGCCCAGTGGGATGGCCTTCCATGTAGGCCATGGACCATCAAACTTGCGTCATAGGATCTTCGATATCGAATCAGAAGGGCCCTTCGCGGGCAGAAAGCTGCAGCAAAATTAGAGCATTAATAAATGTTCTAAATAAATTTAAAAAACAAGTAAATAGAAATTAACGATACTTTATATATATTAAAAAAATCAAATTAGCATACTCGTTATCCCCCCTGGGGATAAGAAGAATCCTCCTGTCGGATGGACCACGACTCTCCTGTCCCGATGATGATGATGGTCCTGTCGTCGTAGGTGTGGATGATGAGGGTGCGGCCTGTGTCCCGACCACATGAGGCTGGGTGGGGGGTGCAACTCCATCACCTTGAGGTGTCCCGTCCACAGAGGTGCTGGTAGGGTGGTCTCGATCTGAAGGCTGTGGGTCGGCCGGGGAAGGGACTCTCGCAGCAAGACCTCCACGATGACCTCCACGACGACCCCTACCTCTAGAGGAATATGCCATCTGTGAAAAAAATGAAAAGATGATTACACAACAGTGTAAATAATACAAAAATAAATTACCTAATAAGTAGAATGACATTTATACAATGAATTATGACATAAATAAATTACCTAAGTAGAATCTCCGTCACTAAATTCACCCTCACTCTCATCAGTATCACTTGATCGGAATGTACCTTCGCTAGATGCGTCCAACTCGGATTGATCCATTAACTCTCTTTCAACTTCTTCCCCATTTCCGGAAATGTCCGCCAGAGAATTAACAATAATGTCTGGCGTAATTTGCAACGGTACGTGGGGTCTTGAAAACTCATCATCTTGGCACGGAGCATCTTTTTCAGGCTGGTTGATTACATTATCAGTAATTATGCTGCGAGCCTTTATCTTAATAACACCCAACCAGCCATGATGTCCATTGGGATATGGCGAGTAATAAACCTGCTCATCCTGTTGTGAAAAAATGAATGGGTCGTACGCCTTATTATACCTTCGAGACAGCCTAACTTGAACAATACCATAATTTTTATCTATTTTTGTCCCTACGTCAAGAGTAGGATCAAACCAATCACACTTGAAGATAACTAACTTCATCACGGGGAAACCGGTATAATCGAGTTCAAGGATGTCAGTTAGAACCCCATAGAAATCATCCTCTACATTGCCATCAGTGGCTCACACACAAACACCATAGTTGCACGTGTGCATTCCTTCATTCCATGTTTTTGTGTTAAATTTATATCCATTTACAATATAAGTATTCCATGATGTAACCCATCTGTTAGGCCCCCATGCCAAATTTGTCAACAATGGATTTTGAACATTGTTTTCTGGATCTAGTACCTAAAAAATTAAATATTATATTATTCTTATACATGCTATACATTTAAGGAGATAAAATGTATTTCAACAAATGAAGGTGCTTAACCTACATATTTACTGAACCACGTAGCACAGTGAGAAGTAATTTCTCGATCAACCTGATCGTTTGAAATGTCAAGTTGGAGATCCCTTAGAAAATTGTCGTACATCCTACATATGGGAGATTAACAGCAGGACGATTAATAATCATAAATGTCAATTGAACTTATAAAAGACATTGTAGAAACTTACTCTAAATATGGCGTGACCTCTTCACAATTTTGAAGGATATATAGATGAGCAGCATTAATGTCACGCTGCTCCAAGAAATATCCTTTTGATTTGCCACTAAATCTGTCCGGATAGTTGAATATTGATATAGGAGTGTTGAGTCACCGGCAAGTGTACCGGGTCGTAGCAAGTAATAAAATAAACACGGTAAGAATTTACCGAGGTTGAACACAAGGATTGGGCTACAAATTCAACTAATTCGCGAGAAATTCGATAAGTTGGTCAAGTAACAGAAAGTGGTTGAGATTGGAGAGAAAATAGGATCGCAATCAAATTAACAAATCAATTAAGCTAAGGTATTAAAATCAGAAATTAAATATCTAAGGTCTCAAATCCACCTACCCAATCATGCATAGTACCAAAGTGATGATGATTCTTTCCTAAGTTCAATTACAATGTCAACCAGGACCCCCAAATTCTCCTATATCCACTGTCGTGCTCAGTAGGACGTATTCAACGATTGGATTAATTACTTACTAGGTCTCATAACCCTAATCATCAAACTCTGTTAAACCTGGTTCCTATAAGGTTGCACCGATCTCCTACTCACTCTCGTGCAATATTCGATCGATGATCCCAATTCAAGTTCTAAAACGCGAATTGCCTCCTAAGCCTCATCACGTTTAATTAGTCAATCACGCATGCATATGATCAACGCAATCAAATCAGAATTGGAAAACATTAATTGAAAGAAGGGAGAAAAACATACATCACATCGAATTCTACACCGCCATGGGTGGTTTCATTGATCCCTCAGACGAGGGAATTAGTTCCTCATGCTTGTAAAGACAGACAAGCAATCGGACATAACCACCATAGTAAAATAAGAAAAAGAAAAGAGGAGACGCAGCTCCAGAAACACAAGGATTCGTCCCTAAACGCTACAAAACAGTGGTGAATCAAAAGGCTCCTCAATTCTGTCCTAAAACAGCAATATATAGGATTCAGGATCTGTGCGAACTCGCGAGGCGAGTAGCCTCTCGCGAGGTGAATATTAAAATTGGCACGCTTTCAAATTGGACTCTCGCGAGGCGAGAGTATGTTTCGCGTGGCGAGGATTCAAATCCTAGTCTTTCACAGTCGTTACCTTCATCACGGCTAGGCCGTGATGGTCTCTGTCCTCCAGGGTCTTCATGATTCGCGAGGTGAGAATCCTATCGCGAGGCGAGACAGAAAGGATGATTGTTGCTGCTTAGCTGATCTTCAGGATCGCGAGGCGAGCATCCACTCGCAGGGCGAGTATCTCCAGAATGGCAATTTCCATTATTTCTTGACTTTCCTTGACTCTCAGAGCTTCACTTCTAACCTGAAACATAAAAAGAAACAAAAAGCGTAATTCTACTCCAAATAGACTAAAAACTACTAAAAATACATAAACCGAGTCAAAGTCTAACTTAGGAACAAAACAAGGCCAAATTTGGGGGAAAACGAGATTGAACTCGAATAATTAGCACATAAACCACAGTCTTACTAGTTATAAAACTAGATAAGCCAGAGGCTTATCAAAACACCCTAAACTTAAACCTTGCTTGTCCCCAAGCAAGCTAAAACTCAAAAAGACTCAAGACTTGGCAAGCTTAAAGATTCAATCAATTTCGCACAAATTTCATGTAATCTTAACAAAACAATTTTTCCTTCAATGAATTTCCCCCTTGCGTCAATGTAATCCCCAAATTCATTTACTTTAAACAATTGAGAACTTCATTATTCATGCAATCATTAATCTAAGTTGAGGATCAAAGTCACACACAAAAGGGAGATCACCAATTTCAAACAATTGCCTTCCTCACAAGGGTATGTAAAATTTCACTCATTCGCTCAAATTCGTCTAGGCTATCAACTTTTCACTAAATTTCACATATCAAGAGCACTTCCCATGAATTTGATTTTCATCTCAAAAATAGTTCCCACGAAAACATGCATGCAACATCAAAAGGTCTTTTAAAGGTTGTAATGGGGCCTGGTTAAGGGTAGGATATTCAAGGATACTAGGCTTAAGTCCCTAGGAGCTAAGAGAGCATGAGCATTTAACACATTGAATCTCCACTCAATTCCTTTTTCCCATTTTTCTTTTTGCCTCGGGTGACTACAGCCTTTTCCTTGCTAATCTTTGTTTTGCCCCTTTTCTTTTGGCAATTTTTTTCTTTCTTTTCTTTTGTTTTCTTTTTCTTTTTGCCTTGGGTTTCAACCTTTATTTTTCTTTTTCTCAACCCAAAATGACATATCACCTTGTAGCCACCCCAAAATTAGTTTCTCACAACCCTTCTCTTGCTAAGCTTTCATGCTCTCCTAATCCTACGATTGGGTTAACATGGTTTTTCCAGATTTTGGCTTATAGTATAGGGTCATCAAGAAACAACAGGGTAATTAGGCTCAATGTGGCTAACTAGGGAACATGCATTAGGGATGGTTCTTTTTAGGCCAAGTAGTTATTCAAATAAAATTGCCTAAATCATTTGATGCAACACATAAACGTGCAAACCATGAAGAGTTTCAAGCAAATTCGGGAAAGTGCAACTTGAAAGTGATTCACACAATCAAAAACAAAGTTGGAGGCTCAAATCCTCACCTGGACATTTTTGCAAACTGTTTGACCGAGATACAATTCCTAGTGTGTGCACCCCTTCACCCCAAACTTGTCATAAATCAAGCAATCACAATAAAGTTTCTCAAAGTTCAATTTTCAATTTTTCCCATGGGGATCAACTTTTCTATTTTCAGAACCTAGGAGGAAATCATCAATGGTCAAAATAATTCATGCAATCAATCTATGCTAAATTTAATTAAAATCCAACAAGCTTGCCGACACAACATTCATACACATACTCTTGATCTTCTCAAATTATTCAAGAGCAACAAACAAAAACAAAAAACAAGGCAATTAGTTCCCTCCCCCACACTTAAAGCATACATTGTCCTCAATGAAAGAACACAAATATATAAAATAAGAGTGAGGAAAGGAGAGGGTGCTCCCTGATCAAATACTAGTGGAGGTGGCCGCTTCCACGGAAAGTTCTTCTACAGTTGCATCCTCAATCAATTGTTCCCTCGGGCACCCCTCTGCTGGGCCAAAGGCCTCTCCTGGAAGAAATCCTGCAAATCAAAAACTTAATTGCAGATTCGCGAGGCGAGAGATCACTCGCGAGGCGGATCTGGAAAATTGTTCTTCACACTTACCAGAATAGCGAGGCGAGTAGTATCTCGCGAGGCGAATTTGGAATTCCAACAGATGCTGATGCCCAGAATCGCGAGGCGAAAGTATCCATCGCGGCGCGAGACAGAAGCATGAGCAAGCCTCTGAGATTCAGGGCTTCTGTCTCGCGTGGCCACTGTGGATTCACGTGGCGAATCAAGCTTCTTCTTTTTTTTAATATATAAATGACAATGACATAAAAATAAAGGATACCTAGCTTGGGTTGCCTCCCAAGTAGCGCTTGTTTAACGTCCCGAGCCTGACTTATTAAGAAGCATCCACCTGGGTCCCCTAGCCTGTGGCATAAGGGCCAAGAGATGCTCATCATGTGAGATCCTCCACCCGGATCCCATGGTTTGTGAAGTGGCAATTGCAGAAGCAATACGAATCTATCCACAATTCCACCTAGCCCGTGTGTGATAACTCCATTGACCTCTTCAATTATGAACTCACTTCCTCTCGGGTCAAATGGTGTTTTCTCAAGGAAGTGTGCCAGACAAGTGGGAGGGTCTAACTTACCAGTGTCCACACATACATGTAAGCCAACATATTTATTTAATGCATCAAAATAAGATTGCTCAGCAAGCATGGTGGAGTACACTACCGCATCATTTGCACTTTAATCCATCCCCCCAACCATATTCTGCTCAAACAATGCTTCATGTGGGTATTGTACTAGCCGTTTGCAAATCTCCCCCACTTGCTCCGGTGCCTTGTCACTTGTCAACTCCTCTTTCTCAGGTTGCTCTTCCTCAACATGTGGTAGTTCTTCCTCAACTTCCAGAGAACTAGTTGCATCCCTGTTTGATCCCAACACCCTACCGCTTCTAGTTGTTATGGCATCACATTGGTTCTTAGGGCTGTTCTCGGTATCACCTGGGAAAGTCCCTGGGAGACGCTCATTTAGTTGCTTTGCGAGCTGGGCAATCTGCATCTCTAGATTCTGAATTGACGACATTGTATGAGTTGCCAACTTATCAATGGCTGTGTTTGTATTGATTGCCAACTTCTCAACTGCCGCGCTCATCTTATCCAGAGCCAACTCCCAAGGTTGCCTTCCACCATCCTGTTGAGGTTGTTGTTGCCAATTCTGTTGAGGTTGTGGTTGCCCGGCTAGACCACCGCCAGCATTACTCCAAGCGAAACCCGGATGGTCTCTCCTCATATAACCCCTATTCTGATTCTGACTGTAGTCATTCTGTCTGTTCCTCTGATAATTATTCTGGGGCACGCTGTCATAGAAATTGTGGCATGAGTCCACATGTTCTTGAGAGAAGTAGAACGGACAGTTCTGAGTGTCATGGTCTCCATTACAATTTTCACAACCCGAAGGCATTCCCTCGTGTACCTTGCATACAAAACAAGGCAAGACCAAGTGGAATCAAAGAAGTAGAGAGAAATAAAAGTAAAAATAAAAATAAAAATAAAAATAAAAATAAAAATAAAAATAACTTAACCAAATAATCAAACTTCCCTAAAAATTAGGAAAATTGGTTGTGCCAATCCCCGGCAACGGCGCCAAAAACTTGTTGAGTCACCGGCAAGTGTACTGGGTCGTCGCAAGTAATAAAATAAACACGGTATGAATTTACCGAGGTCGAACACAAGGATTGGGCTACCAATTCAACTAATTCGCGAGAAATTCGATAAGTTGGTCAAGTAACAGAAAGTGGTTGAGATTGGAGAGAAAATAGGATCGCAATCAAATTAACAAATCAATTAAGCTAAGGTATTAAAATCAGAAATTAAATATCTAAGGTCTCAAATCCACCTACCCAATCATGCATAGTACCCAAGTGATGATGATTCTTTCCTAAGTTCAATTACAATGTCAACCAGGACCCCCAAATTCTCCTATATCCACTATCGTGCTCAATAGGACGTATTCAACGATTGGATTAATTACTTACTAGGTCTCATAACCCTAATCATCAAACTCTGTTAAACCTGGTTCCTATAAGGTTGCACCAATCTCCTACTCACTCTCGTGCAATATTCGATCGATGATCCCAATTCAAGTTCTAAAACGCGAATTGCCTCCTAAGCCTCATCACGTTTAACTAGTCAATCACGCATGCATATGATCAACGCAATCAAATCAGAATTGGAAAACATTAATTGAAAGAAGGGAGAAAAACATACATCACATCGAATTCTACACCGCCATGGGTGGTTTCATTGATCCCTCAGACGAGGGAATTAGTTCCTCATGCTCGTAAAGACAGACAAGCAATCGGACATAACCACCATAGTAAAATAAGAAAAAGAAAAGAGGAGACGCAGCTCCAGAAACACAAGGATTCGTCCCTAAACGCTACAAAACAGTGGTGAATCAAAAGGCTCCTCAATTCTGCCCTAAAACAGCAATATATAGGATTCAGGATCTGCGCGAACTCGCGAGGCGAGTAGCCTCTCTCGAGGCGAATATTAAAATTGGCGCGCTTTCAAATTGGACTCTCGCGAGGCGAGAGTATGTTTCGCGTGGCGAGGATTCAAATCCTAGTCTTTCACAGCCGTTACCTTCATCACGGCTAGGCCGTGATGGTCTCTGTCCTCCAGGGTCTTCATGATTCGCGAGGCGAGAATCCTCTCGCGAGGCGAGACAGAAAGGATGATTGTTGCTGCTTAGCTGATCTTCAGGATCGCGAGACGAGCATCCACTCGCAGGGCGAGTATCTCCAGAATGGCAATTTCCACTATTTCTTGACTTTCCTTGACTCTCAGAGCTTCACTTCTAACCTGAAACATAAAAAGAAACAAAAAGCATAATTCTACTCCAAATAGACTAAAAACTACTAAAAATACATAAACCGAGTCAAAGTCTAACTTAGGAACAAAAAAAGGCCAAATTTGGGCGAAAACGAGATTGAACTCGAATAATTAGCACATAAACCACAGTCTTACTAGTTATAAAACTAGATAAGCCAGAGTCTTATCAAGGAGGACTAGTTGAACTTCCTTCGCCCGAATCAACGTTTCTAGGCATCCTTGTCCTTCTCGTGTTAACTTCGTCCGGATAGAAATAAGAGGCAAAGTGTAAGTCTCCTCTACTAAGTATGCTTCACAAATGGAACCCTCCACTCGTGCCTTGTTCTTGACTTTGTGTTTAAGGGAGTGCAGGAACCTATTACAGAGGGATACATACAAATAATTACTAGTTTTAGGGAAAGCTAAACTACGCTCTCGTGTTCGTGAATTTCATATGTATTAAGTAAAATAGTTGATGTTGTTTACCTCTCAAATGGATACATCCAGCGGTATTGGATTGGGCCACCAACTCTTGCTTCGTACGGTAGATGAACTGGCAGGTGTTCCATGGAATCAAAGAAACTAGGCGGGAAGATTTGCTCTAGCTTACATAACAAAACGAGTATCTTGGCTTCCATATCCTTTAATTGATTCACATTTAGTGTTGTCGATGTAAGCTTCCTGAAAAAGTGGCTAAGCTCAACAAGTGGGTTCCAAATTTGCTTCGGTAATGCGTCGAACGCAATTGGAAGCAACCGTTGCATGAACACGTGGCAATCATGACTCTTCATTCCATGTAACTTTGCTTCCTTAATGTCAACACATCTACCCAGATTGGAAGCATACCCATCTGGTAACTTTAGTTCTTTAACCCACTTACAGACGACCACTTTCTATGATTTGCTTAGTGTATAACTTGCCTTCGGTTTGATAAATCTGCCACGACCACCGTCCTGCAACTCAAGCTCCTTCTGATTACAAATGTCAGCCAGGTCCAATCGGGATTTATTTGTATCCTTTTTCCTCCCCTTGATGTCCATCACAGTGTCAAACACATTCAAAAACACATTCCTCTCAGTATGCATGACATCAATGTTGTGACGGAGTAGCTGCATCCTCCAACACCTCAATTGATCATCGCCCAGCCGTATAAATCTCTCCTGGCTAACAACAAACTCTACAAACTCACCCACTCCAACTCTATACTCTTCCCTAAGACGTTTATTCCGATCCAACCTACGATACATCCATTTCCGATTCTCCGGAATATCCATTGCTGTCAATTAAATAGCCTGACCAATCCTACAATAACACTTATATATTATGGTGCATTCCAATAACTCCATCAATCTCGTTCTTACGACAAGGTATGAACCTATCCCATTCGAGAAGAAACCTTTGCCACACTCGGCTACTAATAGTTATTCCCATATTCAAATACCTTATACTTGACAAAATTTTGGCAGCATTTCCCATCGGTCTCCAAGTTACACGACTCGAGCACGGTCAGAATCACCGCGATCAAGTATGCACCAGGAGAACAAAAGGAAATGCATCAGACCGAGATTTCAACAAGTATATAAGGCATGTCAAACACATGCATAATTTCTAAATTATCAGCACACAACCAGCATCCCGCCTTTCGGACAGGATCACATCCTATTGAGCTCCGCTCTCCACTAACAAACAACACATATTGACAAACACATGCATAAACATTAAATTATCAGTATACAATCAGACAATATCACATCCTATTGAGATCCGCTCTCCACTAACAAACAAATCACTATTTTATATATACAGAATCCAGTACAACTATTTATAAGACTAGAAACACATAAATTAATATAAAATAGAATCAACAATATACGGTTACAAATTTAGAACAACTTGCAACTTCCCTTCTTCCTTATACTCTCCTCCCCATCTCCTTTATTTCAGAAGAAGAGGAAACAAAGGGATAAAAGTTTGATAAATCTCATATCTCAAAATTTCAAACCCGCCCACCCCCACCCCAAGTGTGTACCAAACTGACCTCGATAATGAATTATTCATGGCATCATTTTGAAGTTTTTGAAATTGGATTATGTTTACACCCAAAAAAATAAAAATAAATAAATCACAGGATATGGTCTCTGTGTGCATTAAGGAGACATACCATAGAGCTATGTTATTTGCACGTCACAATCTCTTGCATCTCCCTTTATACTCTTTCATAGGGAAAATGGACCCTTTTCTCATTAACTTAAGGTGTAAAAGGAGATGTTGGAGATTGTGATGAATGAATAACATTAATGCATAACATGTGATACTTCCCCAACCCCCTTTAACCATTGTGTTTGAGGCTATAATTGAATGGAGTTTCTCTAATCTCTATTATGTTTGTGTGAAGTCTTTTTTGTTTTCATCCAAAGCTTAGCTATATTCATGAGACCAAATAGCTAATAAATCTTTCTGCTGCCAGGTCCTATCAAGACTGTTGCTTGTCCTTTCAATTGCATCAACCTTTTTTTGATCAATCAAAATGTTGCAATGGTACGTCGGATTGTATTACTAATTCACATGATTCAAGTAGCATACTTAGAACCATCTCCTGTGCAGGATGATATGAATACAAGGGTATATGAATGCTCCTAATCTTCATGCTAAGGTTTATGTGTGTGCTTATTTAACCCCTTTATCTAGCTAAGAATAGTAGAAAATATATTTATCCGACATTAATCTGTTGGGGGCATCGATAAATTTCGAAGTTTTCATTTATCTATGCAAATAAGTGTTATACAACAACTAAACCAAAACTTGGTGCTACCCCAAGGTAACCAGATTTGTCATGCCACTCGAGTTTTTGTCTTTGGAACATTTTTGTAATAAAATTTGGATTAATTACAGTCTTTGTTTCTGATATTTCATTTTACAATCATGATTGGCCTCATTCTGCAATCTACAGTTTCCATTCAGAGAGAAAAAGATGAAGCCTCAGAAAATTTTGGGACCCTCTTAGACATACCACTAGACCAGAATTTTTGGACACACTCACAAAGCAACCAAAACAGTAATCATAATTGTTGCAAAAAGAATTTCAGAGACTGTGAAATAACAATAAAACGGAGAATGAAGGGCGCAAGGGGTACATAGAAGGAAAGAGGGGATACCTTTGCAGTGGTCCTTGCGGTTGTCCCTGTGGTGGACGGAGCTCTACGGTGGTGGCACTGTTTTTGCGGAGGGAAAGACCAAAGATGAGAGGGAGGAAAAGGAAGAGAAGAAAGGAAGAGATGAGAGGTAAGAAGACTTACGTACTGTGATACGGTGGTGGCCGTACTGGTACGGTGGTGGCGGTTGTGGAGACGGACGACGGACTGGCGCGGTGGTGGAGGTAGGGAGCAGAGCTGAGAGAGGAAAAATGAAGAAGTGAGGAAGGAAATGGGAGATTTCGCGATTTAGGGATTTCAGTTTTAGCGACCGACATAATTCGGTCGCTAAAATGGTTAGTTTGAATTTAAATTTATAATTTTAGCGACCGATTTAAATTTTGGTCGCTAACACGTGCTATTTTTTTTTACGCGCCGTTTAGCGACCGAATGAATATCGGTCGCAAATATAAATAAAGTTTAGATTATGATTTCATAAATTTAGTGACGGATTTCGAAATCGGTCGCTAATATAAATAAAGTTTGATCGTTGCATTTAATTCGGTCGTCATTTCGGTAGCTAAAAATTCATAAATTTCTGACTTTTACTTTCCTTTGTTTAGCGACCGACATAGCGACCGATATCTCTGCTACGCTCTATTTCGATCGCTATTTCGGTCGCAGACTCAACTCTAACCAGTGCTTCATGTAGATCCTACAATCGGCCTCTATTTCGGTCGCAAATAGCAACCAAAAAATTCGGTCACTATTTTCGGTCGCTAAATGACCTTTTTTTGTAGTGGAAGGGGAAGAAATTTTTATTCTACAATATGCCGATGATACTTTGTTGGTGGGTGAAGCTTCGTAGGAGAACCTTTGGTCAATGAAAGCTATACTAAGATGTTTTGAGTTAGTTTCTGGCCTTTAGGTTAACTTTCACAAGAGTAGACTGATAGGGATAAATGTTGACCAATCCTTCAACACTGATGCAGTATGCTTCCTTAATTGTAAAGGTGGGGATATTCCATTTCATTATTTGGGAATTCCAATTGGAGGGGATCCAGTGAAGAAAGTAATGTGGCAACCAGTGATTGACTCATTTCAAAAGAAATTGGCCAAGTGAAAGATGAGGCATTTATCTATCGAGGGCGGTTAACTCTTATCAACTCGGTACGAAATAATCTACCAACTTACTATCTTTCGCTAAATACAATATTTCCCATACAAATTTTCCTTTCTTGGTTCCTTAAACAATGCCCTAAGGGCACTTATTAGCATTCTCCATATTTTATTGTGTGTTTCATATTAACATTTAGTTAGTCACTAGTTATTCTTTCTTTTTTCATTTTTCTTTTAGCAACCCATCTTAATTATCCCGTTGGGTCGAGTGGGTCCACCAGAATATCCTCATGGATTCGGCCCTCCGGGCCAGTTATGGGACTAATATCTGGTTCGGTTGATTGAGCAGGGTTTTATCCCTTGGTTCTCCTCCCAGTGGGGTGGCTCCACAAGGATTTAAACTCAGATTCCTCAGGTTCTCCTTATGTGGGCAAATTGCTTCCACTTGACCAACGTGCATGGTTCACGATTTCTTTAAATACAATAATTTTATGTATCATAAGATATTTCTATTTAATGAGTAATTATTTAATACATTTTTTAATTAACTTATTTCACTTTAAAAATAGAGTTTAATAAATATACACTGATATTGTAAAAAAGTTTTACATGATGTCCAATTACATTTCACCATTATTTCACTTTATTATATTAGTTCATAAAACATCTTCATAAATATTGAGATATTATTGAATGATTGTGTAAAACTTCTTTACACTTTAAATACATATATATTAAATCCTTATAAATATACATTTAAGGGAAAACATTTGGCTAAGAAAGTCTTGCAGAATTTAGTCAAAAAAAAAAAAAAAAAAGGAGAAGAAGAAAGTCTTGCAGAATATAATTTAATCTTAAATATTTTTAATCTCATGAAATGTAGCAAAAAAGAGAGTGTAATTTACGATTTAATAATTCAATCAGACAATTATGTATAGTTTCTTTTCTTACACTTTTTATGTTTGTACACGTACTTTTATCAGCACATGTTTTTTTTTTTAAGATCGTCAGCACATGTTGAATCTTTATAAAATAATATATAATATATTGAATATAATTCTTAAATGATTAATTATTCATTACAAGAATTGATGTGACAACAAATTTAATAGCTAATTCGTAGTTAATCTCTAACAAAAATGAATCAGCTGCTACGAAATAACTATAAATATAGTGGTAGCACAAAAAAAATTCATCCATGCATTGATAACATCATTTCCTTTCTATATCTTGAGATTGATGTTCTTCCTCATTTGTAAGTTAGTTAGAAAAAGGAAAAGACATATATATGTATATAAAGTTTAGAATGTGGTTAACAACCACTTGGGAGATTTCTGAATGCAACGGAAAAACTATCCAATGAATAGTGTTTTCTGGGAGGAATAGAATGGAAATTGCAAAAATTCAGATAAATGATGAAAGCTTTGTTTTTTAATTTGAAAATTACACACCCACCTGAACGTAGCTTCCTTGGAACAGATGAATGATGAACACCATTGCAGTCATTCAAACACTAAGAACCAAATCAACAAAAACAAACAAATAAATAAATAATAAAAACTCATAAACATGATTCAGATATAATCATTGCCATGAATTAAAAAATAATTGAAATGTACACATAATAATATAACTTATAATATTTTTTGGAACCTTAAATCTTTTGGTGGTGGCGATCATAGTGGAAGAAGAAGGCTCATGTGCTTGTTTTTCAGTGAAATCACGGCAACCCATTTGGCAGTGTTGGTGGTAGCTTGACAAAACTATCACTCATAATGTAACATTTAATTATTTATACCAAGAAAGGAAAAAAAATACATATATGAAGATAACAAGAGAGTCAAGGGAAAAGTGAAAAGTTAGAAACAGAGAAGAAGTGTTATCTGCAAAAAAAAAAAACTCTTCAAGCTTTATGTCTGTAAGCAGCAAGCCATATTTAAAAACTGGGTGCACCTATTTAAAAGAATTATTTTGTTTTAGTGAGACAAAATTTAGACAAAGGGGAGGTTGTCACATTCCAAGTCCAAGACATGCCACGAGTCTCAACAATGGCTTCAAACTCGTGCTCTGTAGGAATCTATTTAAATTTCTTTTGAAGTAAAGAGACCTAATTAAAAATTGAGGAATTAGAGATGGAGATAAAGAGTTAGGACCTGGATTGGTGCTGATTCTGTTCTATCAAACTCTACAACGCAAGAGAGAAATGGATTAGCGAGAGTGAGATTGAGATAGATGATGATATTAGTAGCACAACATGGAAGAGGGTGAGGGTGAGAACAACACAGATCGATCGCGATGATGCTAATCGGAGCGAGATCGGTGTAGATCGGAGCGAGATGGTGGTGATCAGAGCGATATCGGCACCGATCGGAGCGATATCCACGACGATGAAGAAGACTGTGAGCAAGAGGGAGAGAACGAGACTGAAAAAGAATATTCCCAAATACAAAACTATAAACTAATATAAATTAATATTAAAAGAATATTGTAGTAATATAATAGCTAAAAAACTTAAGATTAACTAGTAATAAATTTTGTAGCTAAATTTTGTAGCTAAACCAAAAAATTACTGTAGTGATTTAAGAGGAGTGAATTGAGTTAATAAAATTTTTAGCATATAGTTTAATAAAAGCAACTTTCACAAAGGAAAATTTAAAAGCATGTAAATTATTTTGTCAAAAAAAAAATCATGTAAATTAACAACCAAATATAAGAAATTATAGAGGAAAAGATGAACAATTAGATAAAATGCAAAAAAAGAGATAAGAAAAAGAAGTATGTAAATCGGAGTTTATCCTTATTTGGTCACTAACCCTTTGGTGACCTAAAGTTTACCACGAGTTAAGGTGTAATTTGAATATCTTTATAGCCTATAGCTCTCCTCACTTGAGATACTCCACCTTGTGTAGGAGTCTCAACAAATTTACTCATACCCTTCTCACAAATCGAGGGATGCATACCTCACCCATGTCATCACAAAATGTGGGATACCTCATCTTTAACTTAGGGGTACTCTATATTACTGTGCAAAAATGTAGACATAACACCATTTTAGTAAATTTGGGCACAATATCTCATAAATTCATTACGTAATTGGATTAAGATCCGTTCCTTTTTTTCCTCTTATGTTACATTTTCATATGCAACAACAAATGAACATGGCCATTATTAGCATATCACCCCTTACCAACATAGACAACAAAATAAGACAGCTCAAAGATTTATCATCAACACGTAAACTTCCATAAAACATTTTAACACAAACTCCAATCAAAATCTAGAATCAAAGGGGAACATTGATATTCTTATTGGACACCAACCCATGATAACAGAATTCAGAAATGAACCCAAACCAGTTTGAATACGGTAAAATTTAGAACTGAATAGCAGGGGTGCGCTAGGCCCATGTAGTAGTGCAACACATGGGCGATGCTTGAGAGGCCCAGTAGCAAGCTACAGTGATGACCACCGTGAGTCAATGGCCCACGTATCAGATATATTTTTTTGATAAACCAAAGAATTGTATAGATAAGAGTACTAGGTGTACTCAAAACCAAGTACAAAAGGAAGGAAGTACAGGAAATAGAAAAGAAGCAACACCAAACTAAACAACCCTAAAGTATAGAGCCCATCCCTATCAATGCAACAACACCCGACTCGACTAAGAAACCAAAAAATTATGATCAACCAAAGCAGAAAAAATAGACCGCAGCCATATCACAGAAGAGGATAGAGCAGCCATATCACAGAAGAGGATAAAGCGAAATCATGGAGAAACAACAACCAACCCACCTGGAACTGTACAATAAGAGGATAGAGCAGCCATATCACAGAACACAACCAAGTGGATTCACACACCAGTCCGAAAAGGCAATAGGAACCTCTTGAGAAGCATTCATCCACGACCATGATTTTGTTTTGATCACATCCAAGAGCCTTGTGAAGTCCAAATTTCTTCCCTTAAAAATCAAAGCATTCCTTTCAAGCCAAATTGACCAAAGTATAGTATGCCAGATAATTACACCCTTGTTTTTCTTTTTCATTCCACAAAACAGTCCCCTATGTTGTAGAAACAGATCACCAAGGGCCCGCGGTAGCACCACAAGAATGCCAAGCCATCCATTTACCTTGGTCCAAAGAAGATGTGACAGTGAGCAAGACAAAAAGAAATGTTCAGCAGTTTTCACATCTAAGTCACAGAAAACACACAACAAGGACTGTTGGGACAACAACACTCTCCTAGAAAATAGATTCATCTTTGTATGGATTTTATCCAAGATCACTTGCCAAGAGAATGCCAGAACTTTGTTTGGAACTTTTCCTTTCCAAATCAGTTTAAGAACCGGAGGAGAATCACCAAGGAAAGCATCGGCTGGGCTAAGACTCATTTCCAAGAAACAATAAGCAGATTTTGTACTAAAAATACCTCTATCTTTACACAAAGCCACATTAGAAAGGATAGCCTTTAGCTCCTCTAGTAAAGCCTCTTCCCACACAAAAAGACTCCTCCTCCACCTAAAGGACCGCCCCCAATTCTCCCCATTCCATTCCACCAAACTTTGGATCATCATGTTGCGATCTAGAGAAATGAGGAACAACCTAGGAAAGAGCTCCTTCAAACTATTCACCCCCACCCAAACATCCTCCCAAAAAAACGTTTTGTCCCCCCTCCCTGCCTTTTTCCTAAGGCCCTCACCAATCCAATCTGACAACCCAAAGGAGTCCCCTACCCTCCTAATACTAGCCCACCAAGAAGAAACACTACACCCCCTCCTACCTCCATCAATAGGTAACACACCATTTCAAGTCCCCCCATACCTAGAAGTAAGGATTTTGACCCAAAAGCTATCCTCCTCTAAGAGAAATCGCCACCTCCATTTGGCAAGAAGGGATAAGTTAAACCATTCTAAATTTTTTACCCCCAAATCGCCCTATTTTTTGGCTTACATACCACCTCCCACCTAACCCAAGGGATTTTCCTCTTTTCCTCACACCCGGCCCAAAGAAAGTTTCTTTGGATACACACAAAAGTCTTATGTACCTATTTTGGCATCCGAAGGAAAGAAAGGAAATAAATCGACAAGTTGTTGAGAACCGAATTTATAAGTGTGATTCAGCCTCCAAGTGAAAGATGATTTCCTTTCCACGATTTAAAACCGCTTACGGAAGAACTTGATCACCGATCCTAAGTCGCCACACACCTCGGATTGGCACCAACCGGTAAGCCCAAGTAATTGAACGTGACTATACATCTCTTACAATTGAGAAAGGATGCGGCATCATCCAAGAACCTCTCACTTGCTTTGATCCCAATCACACTACTCTTATGGAAGTTGACCTTTAGACACGAGACCAAATCGAAGCATCTGAGAATGGATTTCATCACCCACAAATTGTCCCACGAAACCTCTCCAATGAGCAAAGTATCATCCGCATATTGGAGGATGGACACTTCAACCCTATGCTCACCCACTTTGAAACCTTTGAAAAGACCAAGCGAGATCGCGCTCATCATCAACCCCGAGAGGCCCTCCGGAACCATTAGAAAGAGGAATGGTGCTAAATGATCCCCTTGTTTCAAACCACGACAGATTTTAACCTCCTCAGTTGGACTACCATTCACAAGGATCTATAAGTCACCACCAAATACACATTCCTTGATCCATGTTCTCCACCTATCACCCATACCGAATCTGGCCATCATATAATCAAGGAAGTTCCAATTCACCGAGTCATACGCTTTCTCAAATTCTACTTTGAAGATCAAACAACCTTTCATCTCCTTGACCGCAAAATCCACCACCTCGTTGATCACTACCACCCCATCAAGAATATTCCTCTTTGGAAGGAAGGCCGATTAGGCAAAGTCAATGAGTGGGTTCATTACTTTCCAAATTCTGGACACCAAGATTTTTGCCAGAATTTTATAGAGGCATCCAAGAAGTGAAATAGGCCAAAAGTCACCAAAGTCCCGGGGATTAAAAAATTTGGGAATAAGGTCTAGGAATTGAAGCCTCTTAGGAACCTCCCATTTGCAAAGAACTCTTGGACCATATCCCAGACATCCTATTTTATGAGGTCCCAGAAGGATTTAACAAATTTGAAGTTAAAGCCATCTGGCCCCGGGCATTTGTCTGCATCACAACTATCCACTGCCAATTCCATCTCATCAAAGGATGCTCCACCAGAGATGATTTCAACCTGAGCATGTGACAAAATGGGGAAAGCTATTCCTTCAAGAGACAGCCTAGGCCCTGCAGACTAAAAAATGGGCAGCAAAGAATCTTCTAACTTCCTCTTTCACCTCCCCCACGCCTTCCACCCACTGATCATCAAATTACTGTATACTCTTACCATGTCTACCCCTACCAGTGATTCCTTGACTACGATGTCTGTTTGTTTACAGTGTCCTATAGTTGTCGAGAATAGGACATTCCTTGTGGACCTTGTTGATAAACCTTTGGTTCATCTAGTTATATGACTAGAAAGACCTCAATTTTGATACCAATTGTGCGAGTTCATTCTCATTTTAGCCCAAATTTGGCTTTAATTGTTCACAAGCGACATTTTGAGTCTTAGGAATAATTTCTAGTAATTTCTTCTATTTTCTAGTCAAAATAAAGTATTTAATGCTACTTTTAATTTCAGGTTAAAAGTGAAGCTCTGGGAAACTTGGATTAAATGAGTAAAACAAGCAAAAAGAATTTTTCAAGGTCTCGCCCCACGAGACAATGCTCGCACCGCGAGCCAGAACTGATGCTGAGCAGGAAGCTGGAGTATTTCGGTCTCGTCCCGCGAGCCAAACACAGATTTCTAAAGACTCTTCAGTCTCGTCTCACGAGACATGCCTCGCCCCGCGAGGATTCAAACTCAGACTGGAGCCAAATTTAAGTGCTCGCCCCGCGAGCGACCGCAGACCCAGACTTCTATATAAAGCTTGTAGTGTTGCGAATTTGAAGAGCCAATTCTAGTTTTTTTGTGAGCTGCGTCTCGTTTAGGTTTGCATACTCTTTTATAATTTATTTCATGTTTACTTTTGGATTGATGATGTTGAAGCACTCTATGAGGAACAAAACCTCTTTTCTAAGGAAGCGATGAAGCCGCTCATGACAGCATAGTGAAATTGTGATGTTTTCTACTCCCTAATTATCAATTTTGTTTCTTAATTATGTTTTGTATGTGTTGATCATATGAGTTCGTGATTAACTAGTCAAGTGTGTTGAGTACGACCGGAGATTCACGTTTTAGGACTTGAATTAAGAACACAAGTTGAATATTGATAGAGATATAATAGGAGATTTGTGCAATCGTTATTGGGAACCAAGGTCTTAATGAATCTTGCATGTTTATCATCATAGAGATATAGTTGATTGGCATGTTAGGTATTTGCTTCTGAGCTCTACCGAGACATTAGGATAATTTTGGGTTCCTGATTGGCATGTAATTGAACCTAGGGATAGAAAATAATCACTATTGAACTATGTTAGATTGAGCTAGTGGATTCATAACCTTAGAGCTTCCCCATTCATAAATCACAAATTCTTGATAATTGCTCTTGCTTTGATTAAACTCTTGCTTGATTCTTGATAATTGGTTACAATTTGATTTCACAACAAACTTTCTCTCTTGACTTGATCAATCCTAATTGTTTCCCTTAAATATTGAATACAATTGGTCACCCAATCCCTATGTTCGATACTCAGTAATTACTTACCGTTTTAATTATTACTTGCTTTGATCCGGTACACTTGCCGGAGCCCATCAATTTTTTGGCACCGTTTCCGGGGATTGGCATAGCCAATTTGTCTTTATTTAAAGAAAATAGTTAATTTGAACAAGTCAATTTTTATTTTTTAATTTTCTTTTTGAATTTATTTTATATCTCTTTGAAATTCTTTGATTTCACTTGGTCTTGCCTTGTTTTTGTTGTATGTGAGGTACCAATCCACGGGAAAACTTGCTATACGACCGAAAATTACAAAGACCGAGAGGAGGTTAAGAAAGGAACTAAGAGAGAAAAAGAAACTTGAAGCAAACCAACTCATCAATCTTGAAGGGATGGCAGAAGGAGATCCTCCACCCTACAAGCCTCTCTATGAGTACAATCTTCCTCACTTGGATGATTGTACTTCTAGTGTTGTTAGGCCTCCCATCACGGTCAATTCTTTTGAGATGAAGCAATTTGCCCTCAATCAAGTTCAAAGAGATCAATTCGATGGGAGTGCACACCAAGATCCTCGCAGGCATATTGCTCACTTCTTGGAGATATGTGACATGGTCAAGGCTCCAGGAGTTTGAGATGATGCCTATCGTTTGCGACTATTCCCTTTCTCTCTTCGGGATAGAGCACGCGATTGGTTAGACTTACATTTGGACCCCGCTAGCATCACCAATTGGGAGAAAATGGCTCGAAGTTCCTCACAAAATTCTTTCCTCCTCAGAAAGCGGCACAGTTGAAGATAGCCGTCACTTCCTTCAAGTAACATGATGATGAGCCCTGCAATGAAGCTTGGGAGAGGTATAATGTTCTTTTGACAAGATGTCCTACTTCCTACTTTGACTTAATCTCCAAAGTGAAACACTTCTTTAATGGGTTGAAGGGTCTCTATCAGATGAATTGCGATCTGCAGCAGTGGCGGTTCTTTTTCTTGCAAATCAGCAGAGGATGCTTGGGCTTTATTAGAGAAGATGTCAAGGAATGATTACAACCGCAACGCGGGCACTTATTCTAATGCTTTTTGAATCAGTGTGGCATCTTTAGAGGCTATTCTTGAACAGAACACACTCTTGCAAAAGTGACGTGAGGCGCTTACTAGCAAGATGAAGGTGAACGCAGTAAGAGAAGGATTGCCACCGAGTTGTGACTTTTGCGATTTAGAATCGAACTGCTCTGATACCTAAAATGTTACGCCCTTCATTACATTAGTAACCCAAGATAAAATCAATAAAAATCATTTAAAACATTTAATTAAAACATACATGTCATAAAATATTTTTCAAAATAAATAGTCTAAGATAAATGCCTCATAAATAATAAATAGCAATGTTAATAAATCCTTTCAAAATAAATTCATTTGCCTCAAAATCGGGCGTCTACTAATAAACCCAACGATAAATAAATAAACATATCTAACCACAAACGGCTCCTTATTCAATAAAATATAACTAAGATAATTCACCAAGTCTTCAAGCCTCTTCAGTCTCAATGGTGTCATTCTCGTGCTCTAAAAACAATACTTTTAATGAGATATAATCTCAGTGAATAAAAATAAGTTCAAAAAGATTTTCGCAAATAGTGTTGCTCTCAGCCGGCTCGGCAACCGGAAAAACATTCATTGGTACCCGCTAACTTTCAAAATAATATAACTCAAAAATGTTTTCATAAATTAATAATAAATATTAATTTCCTGGCATTCATGTATGAATCATAACACCATCAAATGAAATAATTCACTTATGTCAGTCCACATAACACAAATAAATTCTTACAAAGGACATATCTCATGTCCAATCAATCTCAATATGTCACCCTGGTATTTTTCATTTAATTACTCAATCTTAAGTCTATGAGCTCAAGAAAATTGCAATGCAATCCCAATGCCATCCCCTTCCTAGAAGGAAGTATCTGTCTTCCCCTCTAACGAGGAGGTATCTCTCATCTCCTTCCCGGAAGTAGTTATCTGTCTCCTCCTCTAATGAGGAGGTATCTGTCTTCCCCTCTAACGATGAGGTATCTGTCATCCCCTTCCCAGAAGGAGGTATCTGTCTTCCTCCTCGTTCCTTCCACTCTAACGAGGAGGTATCTATCATCCCCTTCGCAGAAGGAGGCATATGTCTTCTCCTCTAACGAGAAGGTATCTATCTTCCCCTCTAACGAGGAGGTATCTATCATCCCCTTCCCAGAATGAGGTATCTGTCTTCCCCTCTAACCAGGAGGTATCTTTCATCCCCTCTAACGAGGAAATATCTATCATCCCTCTAACGAGGAGGTATCCATCATCTCATATATCTTAACAATCACAAAAATCATAATTCAGAATCATATTTAGGGCATATATCATAACCCTAGGTCATGATATATGACCTCATACATCAATCTCAATGATATAGCGTCGTGACAAGACAACACTATAACATCACACAATAAATTAATAAACTATATATATATATATATATATATATATATATATATATATATATATATATATTACACACCAATTCTTGAATTCCACATTACAAAGCCTTTTGTTCAATTTCAAAATAAATTACAGCCATGCAATTTTATTTTTAAGCTATACGTACATATATAAACCAAAGAAAGGTTTCATACCAATTCTCACTTCAGTAGGTTCATTAACGTAAGTTTGTGAATGTCTAGGGAACAAAGATTTTCACAACAAACAGTATTACACATAAGCAAACAAATTTAGTCATTTAGATGTTATACCTAGTATATTTAAAATTCAAAATCCTAGAAGACTTCTAATCCCCAATTCTTCATATTAATAACACAACAAAAATTACATCCATCAAAAAATCATTCCAATCTAACATTTAATCACATAATTTAAAATATTGAATATTCAATTTAATGTCAAACTCAATTTTAGTAAAAAAAAATCCCAATTAGAAAAAAAATAGGATTTTAGTCCATCATAAACTATCTCATTGGAAACTCCTTAAATTCATAATTTGGTTTCAAACTCCAAAATTAATTGTACCATGGAAGGGTGAACAAATATGTTTTTACTCACATCTCGTAGATTACCAAAAGCTCCAAATATTGTCTAAGATGTATCCCAAAATTTCACCAAGAATCTTCCCTTAGCCAACGTCCCTATGAAAACAACGTTGTTCTCCTACTTTTATTGATGCTGGATGGCACTATTATATATTGCAGGGGAGACTCGATGTTGTTCTTCAAAACCCTCCTAGACTTATGTGTGGTGTGGGTAAAAATCTATTTAATTATTTATAATGGGTAACATAGCATGGGCCTTGATATGCCTATGTTTCCTATCATTATTGTCGCAAGAATTTAGACCAGGGTCTAAGTGAATGCTTAGGTTCTTATCCTTCTTCTTTTTTTAATTAATTTTTTTATATAAAAAAAAAAAGAAAACATGCAATTTGGCTAAAGCCAAATTTTCTCTTTTGCTAACAAAGAATCCTACGCGTTATTCACGTAGGTTTCTTAATTATTTTATTTTATTTTATTTTTTTAAATCAATTTTACTTTATTGTGGAACCCACTAGAATTTATTATAAAGAAAACAATTATAATAAACTTTTATACTACCCTTTTTCTATTAAAATAAATATATTTAAATTTTAGGATGTTACATTTTCTCCCCTCCTTTAAGAATTTCGTCCCCAAAATTAACTTCATACCTATCTAACCAAGCAAACATAGATTAAAGGTAATGCACCACTAAGCTATGTACATGTGCTGAAAAGATTTCGATGATGTTGTCTAACATCTTTCTCAAGTTCCCAAGTAGCATCTTTTGTAACCTTCTCTCTAAGGCTCCTCTCCATAGGAACAACATTCTTATCCTTAAACAACATTAGACCGTCAGCAGACAACACTTAACTCTCATGATCCAAAAAAAAAAAATTGTAATTCATGGTCTAAAAGCTACTCTCGCCTAATCGCTTCCCTAAGGTTACTGCAAATTTCCAACCTATTCAAATTCAAACTTAGAGCACTAAGAGATACATTTAGATTCATATCCATAAACTCCTTTAACTGTTTCTTAAGCTCACTCCACTCTAGAGATGTCATCCTATAAGGCGCTACAGATATTGGTCCACTCTCTGGAACTAGATCTATGCTAAACTCAACTTCCCTATTGGGAGGTAAGCTAGAGACATCCTTAGGAAAAAAAAAACATCCTGGAACTCACACACCACAGGTATAGCCGTCACATCATTGTCAGCCTCTATCTTAGCAGAGAATAAGAGTATGTATCCTTGAACTCCCTCAACTAAGCACTTATGACAAGAAACAATAGATGCAAAAGAATTGGATATGGAAGAATCATTACACATTGGTTGTTTAGTAACATAGATAGTTTTATCAGGACAATTTATAACTGCATGATTTGAGGACAACTAATACATACCAAAAATGACATCCAATCCAGACATAGGCAAGCATATAAGGTCAACAGATTAAGTCAAGTATTGATATACTAAAGAGCAATTCAAACAAGCAATTGAGGTAACAAGTTTATCCTCCGCATGAGTAGAAACACGCAAATCAAAAGGTAAATTAGAAACATGCAACTCTAGATTTTCCACACAATCAGGAGACATAAAAGAGTGAGTTTCTACTGGATTCAAACAATATAATGACGCTCATCTTTAATAAAACTCGTACCTTAGAGCAGACCATCTGACTCCTTCACTTGTTCTCCTTGGACCATAAAGACCCTCCCTTGGTTCTGTGGCCTTGGTTGGGATTGCCCTCCATTTCGGCAAGTTCTAGCATAATGTCGTGCCTTGCCACACTTGTAGTAAGTAGGCTGGACTGCAGGACACAAGCGATCCCCATGAACAAAACTGCACTTATGGCACCCGGTTCCCTTGTCACTCTGAGCTCCCTGCACTTACTTCCCTTTGTTGATGAAGGAGATGGGTTGCAAATGCTTCAAAAATTTCTCATCTCCACCCTGAAAACTCTTGTCGTCGCTAAAGCTCTTCTCCTTTGGTACCTCAGCCAACACAACTTCCATATTCCGCTCTGCCACCCTACACTTGTTTACTAAGATGGGGTAGTCCCTAATCTCTAGGAGCCCTATAAGGCTCTGCAGCTCTGGCCTCAAACCCTGCTCGAATTTAATTTCTTTCCATTGACCATCAGGATTATCCCTCACCTGAGTAGAGAACCTTGCAAGGCTCTCAAACTTGGCCACATATTCCGCCACTGTCATACCCCCCTGACGAAATTGTAGAAACTCCATCTCCTTCTGTATCTGGACGCTGTGCGGAAAGTATTTCTCCAGGAATACCTCCTTGAATATGTCCCACGTGATAGGGGTGCCCGAAGCAAGCAACCCGCCCCTAGCACAGTTCCACCCCTGCTCTGCATCCGACTCTAGCATATAGGTGGCATAATCCACCTTCTGAGCCTCAGAGCACCTCATGGCCCGGAAGATCTTCTCTAATTTCAACAACCATTCCTCTGCCTCAATAGGATCGGTGGTACCTCGAAAAGCTGGCAGATTATTGTTCCTGAACTCTAACAAACCCATGTACTCTGGATCTGGAGCTGCAACCGGTACCACATTAAGAACATCCCTGTTATCCCTCATCTGACGGAGAGTCCCCGTCTGCTCCTGCATAACTCTGGCCATTCGAGCCAAAGTTGCTGCAAGTGCATCATTTCTCCGTCGCTTGTTCGCTGCCATAATCTGCATACCACCAATCAAATAGTGGGTTCATCAAGTCCAATATCCAAAAGAATAGAATGAAGAATTATAACTTTAACATGCATCCTATGCGCCCAAGTTTTGTTTTTGAAAAAGCCCCAATTCCACGGTCCGATTTAGAATCGAACTGCTCTGATACCAACAATGTAATGCCCTTCATTACATTAGTAACCCAAGATAAAATCAATAAAAATCATTTAAAACATTTAATTAAAACATACATGTCATAAAATATTTTTCAAAATAAATAGTCTAAGATAAATGCTTCATAAATAATAAATAGTAATGTTAGTAAATCCTTACAAAATAAATTCATTTGCCTCAAAATCGGGCGTCTACTAATAATCCCAACGATAAATAAATAAACATGTCTAACCACAAACGGCTCCTTATTCAATAAAATATAACTAAGATAATTCACCAAGTCTTCAAGCCTCTTCAATCTCAATGGTGTCGTCCTCGTGCTCTGCAAACAACACTTTTAATGAGATATAATCCTAGTGAATAAAAATAAGTTCAAAAAGATTTTCGCAAATAGTATTGTTCTCAGCCAGCGCGACAACCGAAAAAACATTCATGGTACTCGCTAATTTTCAAAATAATATAACTCAAAAATGTTTTCATAAATTAATAATAAATATTCATTTCATGGTATACACCGATTTTCACTGTTTCAAAATAATCGAAATGCGAACAATTATTTGTATATATTTATATGAGTATTAGAAAATTATTTTAAATAAACGGAGTTCATCATTCAATCCTACTTGAATGTAGGAAGCTACGATTAAAAATTAGGTTGAAACGACGGGTGAATCCCGGTCTGCTATTTTCACTGACAGTATATTTATACTGCTCAAAAGACCTAATTTTAATTCGTGAACGAAAGACTTAAGGTTTTTATTTTATTTCCTACAATTCTGTATTTTTAGAATTATTTCAGAAAAAATAAAATAATTTACGTTTTTCGGACGGAATACGTAATCGGGTAAACGAGAATGGATTTTGGAGTTTCCAAGAGCAGATAAAGAGGTTATCTTAGGATTTTGAGATGATTCATGAGGATGAATCACACTTTTAAGTCTAGAAGTTTCTACAAGGTTAAAGTGGCAATTTATGAATTTTACGCTTAAGTCCTTGAACTTTCTATTAATTACACTTTGGTCCCTAAGTTAGTTTCTAAGTTTTTTTCAAGTGAATTGGGCCAGAATCTTTGTTCCAAATCCATTAATGGACTGTGGCCATGAAGCCCAAATTCCTTGTCCATGGATTAATTTCTTAAAGCCCATTAGAAATTATATAAGTTTCCTATGTCATGTTTAAGCTTTAAGCCTTTTGGTGGGCCCCACAAAAATAAATCCAAGCCCAAATTTATTAGGCCCATGCGCAAGCCCATGAGGGAGTGGGGGCTGCCCTCATTTTGGATGAGCCAAGATTATTCTAGAGTTTTCTACCATGTTCTCACATATTTTCCAAAGTTCCACACAATTCTACAAAGTTCCCAAATATTCTCCAAGGTTCCACACCATTCCACTATGTTCTCCATCCTTCTAGGTTTTTCCGAAAAGTCTCATGAAAATTCAACCAAGATGAGTCAAGATGAGACCACATTTAATGTGGCACATGGTTATCATTTCAATTTATTGGCAATTTGCAAAATAGTCCTTATACTTTTGGAACCTGTGCAAAATGGTCCCTAGAAATTATTTGCACTTTAATCCTTTGAACAAGCCACCTCCTTCCTACTAGATCCTTATAAAGTGGCGTAACCAACCTCTATAAATAACCTCCCTCACATTTCATTTGGTTCCTATTGCCTTTTGTTCTAAAAACTCTTAAGTTCATAAGTCTTTAAGCATCAATTTGTGAAGCAAGTTCTTGGATTCTCACTTGTCTTTGATCTTCAAGAGGTGAATCCTATTCTTCTTCCTTAATCATGTCTATGCTCTTTAATGAGTTTCTTGATTCAAAGTTTTATCTTATTTGTTCATCACTTTTAAGTTTCTAGATCTAGAACTTTGAAAATTCATAACAAATTCTAGAAAAATCTTAAAAATGTGAAACCACTTCCTATGTTCTTATAATCATGTATATGGTCTGTATCTAAGAGTATGTGGTAATAAAAAATTTCCTTCCTAATAAACTAGCTTTGGACGAACCTAGGAGAATAGGTTTGATAGGGTTTTGTTCATGTGTTGTCATGTATGATCATGTATTTCATATGACATGTATGCCTACACACTCTAATCCATGATTAGTTTATTAAAATGAAAATCCTTACCCTAAAATCTCTATGTTGGGCCGAACCCTAGGTGGATGAGATTTGATGAGTTTTGTTCAAAGTTTTCATAAATGATCTTGGTAATCAAGCTATTAGTATGTATTCTTAATAAATCCAAGTTGCTTTATCAAACTAAAAACCCTAGCCCCATGAACATGTTAAGGCCGAATCTAAGTATATGAGAGTTAGGAAGTTTTGAGTTTAAGATTTAGTTGTTTAGCCACTAATCCATGATCTTAGTTGATTAAGGACCATCAATCCATGAATTAATCATGGTTACGAATTTTAGTCACCCAAAACCCCTAGAAGTCGTGACCATGTAGTAGGATTTTGGATGTTTTTAGTTTCTTGATTTCTTTTATTGTTGATTTGGTTGAAGGTGGTTGTGTTAACTCGTGGCGGGATAACGAGGATCGTCGTGTACATGTTGCCGGTGATAACTCAGGTGGGAGAAAGAACCATTCCATCGTCGGAACCGATAAGTAGTATATAATTTATAATAATGGTGTAGGGTGACCTAAACCCTACTAGTGGTCGAGTAATCGACAATACCAAAATCGTATTGGAAACTTTTCCGTAATACCAATGACGATTTGGGAATTCTAGGTTTATCGCCTTAGGGTAATTATTCATATTTGAGGATGTCTGAATTATTTACTTTTGACTGTTTGTGATCCGCTGGTTGAGGTATTCCATCTGCATGTGACGTATTATTGCGGTGTTTGAATATTTATGATATTGAGGATGTTTGTTGTCTGTCACGGTCGTGATGGCTGTCACGGCCAGGCCGTGACAGAGTCTGACTTTGTTATTTATTTGATTGGACTATTATGAGTTGGTGGTGATAAATCGCCTTATAGGATATTGAGGTATTTGAATATTATGTTGATTAATGTGTTATGCATGATCTTCCTGAGTTTAATACTATGCTTAGATGAGTTTAAGGAAAGATATATATTGCTCGGAGGTATTTTGTTTGGGTGAGAGTTTTGAATATGAATTAGAGGTGCCTCACTATTATTTTATAGAAGTGATGTGATATAGAACGTAAGTGGAGGTTGTGAGGAAAAGCTTGAGGTACTAGGTTGTTATTGATAAAAGTCAGTGAGAATCATATGTTGCATTGTTGTTCATAACCGTGTATTTGAGATACACGAAGTTCGAAGTTCTCGTGGACCGTTCCAAATTAGAATTTAAGTTGTGCAACTATAGTGTCATTGCTATGCATGAGCACCCTTGATAGAGAGGAGAGAGAGAACCAGGGTGTGCACCGACGGTACTGTGTAGCTATAGTGTCATTGCCTTGCATGAGCATTCTCACCATGGATGAGAATGTGCACCGACGTTGGGAACATGTCACTTGGACGACTGACTGACATTCCTAACGAGTGATGTGTGACAGGATTAGTAGTGGCCACATCAGCATAAAGGTTTAGTTGCATGAGTTAGAGGGAAGAGGATGATTTTATAAAATATTGATGATTGTAGATTGTGAGTGATGCATGTTTGTGACTATTATTGTATTATATGCTATGAATCTTTTCCACTTATGATGATAGAACTGTTTCTTATCTCCCGATTTCTGTATTTTGGTGTATGTTTACCCTGTTACGTTAGAAGACCAGATGGACGACTATGTTACTGAGGAGATGGATGGAACCCCATACGAGACAGAGGTTGTTGAGGAGTTGAATGACGTTCCGTATGAAGTTGACACTGAAGAACAACCTACTGATCCTAATAATGTAGCGTAGTAAGTTTAGGGCCAGTGAGTCACATAAGATGTTTTGTTTTTCTGCTAGTTATAAGCAAGTTGTATAAATAAGTACCTGAGTGGGATCCTACTGAGATGATACCCTAAACAATGTTGTGTAAAATAAAGGATACTTATGTGTGTGTTTATGTAATATAGTTTGGTGTGTTTTATATTTGTAGAAGTTATATGATTATTAATTAAGTTTTAATTTTTACGTATTTTCAATAATAAGTGTGCGATTAAGTAAATAAATAATAAGGTTTTAATTTAATAATACAATGGGGCACAACGGGGTGTCTCATTTGGTGGTATCAGAGTAGTTCGATTCTAATCGAACTGTGAGGTCTAGGAAGTTGTTACTGGCCATGTCTAGTTGAGTCCACATCGGATTTTAACTATGCTTAGAAGATGGGTAGTGTGTCCAAATCCGACGTGATAAATAACATTAGTGTGGCATATGGTATTTATATACTTGTCTATGTGGTATTATATGTCATACTGATAAGAGCGAATGATTTCTTTTACAGAATCATGGCTCGTGGAAGAAGACGTCCGATCGACAGTAATGACAGAACTCCTGAAAGAATTGTTGGAGCTAATAATGTGGAAAATAATCATACCGGAAGTGGAGGAGAGTCAACTGAGACTCAAGATACCATGAAAAACATAGTTACTGCTTTGTTATTACAAACACAGCAGAATGCTGAGATGCTACAAATGAACAAAGAACAATGAGAACCAAAGGAGAGCTGCAGCAGTGAAGATGCCCGTATGGCTACATTCTTGAAAGGGAAGCCACCCCAATTCCGAGGAGATTATGATCCAGAGAAGGCAGAATGGTGGATACAAGAGATCGAGAAGATATTCGATACCATGCACTGCAGAGAGGATAGGAAAGTGACGTTTGCTGCCTTCATGCTAACTGGAGGAGCAGAGTGTTGGTGGAGAGGCAAGCGAAGATTGCTGGATGCCGAAGGCAGAGTTATCAACTGGCAGCTGTTTAGTGACTGCTTCTTTGAGAAGTATTTTTCGCATCTAGTTCGACGCGAGAAAGAAAGGGAATTTATGAGTCTCAAACAAGGCAACATGACTGTTGGTGATTATGCATCACGATTTGAGGCTCTGATTAAGTATTCTGAATTTTATCAGAGATTTCCAGATGAAGATTGGCAATGTAGAAGGTTTGAGGAAGGACTCCGACATGAACTCCAGAGGTCTTAAGTATCTCTTAATATCCAGAGTTTTCCAGAGCTAGTGGAACGATGCAGTGCAATCAAAAGTCTAGATCAGAGGTTGGCTAATGAGCAGAAACAATTGAGGAGTGGGGGTCCTACTCGACCGGGTTCTCAGAGACGAGGAGGTAGTAACTCTCAATGGAGACAAAGACCATATGCCCGACCAGTGCAGACACCAGCACCAGCACCTGTGGTTAGAGCTGGTCAACCGCAACAAGGCTTATCTTGTTTCATATGTGGAGGACCGCATTATCTTAGAGACTGCATGGAGCGACCTAGTTGTTTTCACTGTGGGAAAATAGGTCATATGGCCCGAGATTGCAGACAGCAGGCTAGGCGACCGTCGATAGCTGCAGGTAGAGGAAATGGAGGCAATAGGGGTGGAGCTGGGAGAGGAGTCATAACAGCAGGGCAACAGGGAGCAAGACCTCAGACCACTGGAAGAGTGTTTATCGTGAGGGGAGCTGAATCCTCTCAATCTGCTGATCTTATACAAGGTATGTGTTTGATAGCTGGTAGACCCTCGTATGTGTTATTTGACTTAGGCGCTACACATTCATTTATTTCGTATGAGTGTGTGGATCAATTAAAATTAACTATGTCTCAATTACCTTATACCCTTACAATATCTACTCCAACTAGTAATCCTTTGACTACTATGTCTATTTGTTTACAGTGTCCTATAGTTGTTGAGAATAGGACATTTATTGTAGACCTTGTCTGTTTGCCTATGCAACAGATAGATGTTATTCTTGGCATGGATTGGCTTTCGGCTAACCAAGTAATGCTAGACTGTTCTAGTAAGACCTTATCATTTCTTGAGTCTTCTAAGTATAGTCACTGCCAATGAAGGAGTATCCATGAGGAGTGACGATTCTCGACAGTACGTGATGTTGTTCGCGGTGGAAACTATTGAGACCCCTAGTATAGATTCTATGCCTATTGTGAGAGAGTTTCCTGAAGTTTTCCCTCCCGACGTTCCAGGTTTACCACCAGAACGAGAAGTGGAATTCACCATAGATCTTGTACCAGGGACATGACCTATATCTATGGCGCCTTATCGGATGTCACCTATAGAATTGGCGGAGTTGAAGAAACAGTTGGATGATATGTTGGGAAAAGAGTTCATAAGGCCGAGTGGTTCACCATGGGGAGCTCCGGTGTTGTTTGTTAAGAAGAAAGATGGAAGTGCTAGGTTGTGCACGGATTATAGACAGTTAAACAAGATAACAATTAAGAATAAGTATCTGTTGCCTAGGATAGATGATCTGATGGATCAATTGAAAGGAGCAGGAGTATTTTCCAAGATTGATTTGAGATCTGGATACCATCAGATTAGAGTAAAGAAGGAAGATATACTAAAAACGGCTTTTAGGACAAGGTATGGACATTACGAGTATTTAGTTATGCCGTTCGGTGTGACTAATGTGCCAGCAGTGTTCATGGATTATATGAACAGGATATTTAGACCGTTCCTTGATAAGTTTGTTGTTGTATTCATCGACGACATCCTTATTTATTCTCGTACATGGGAAGATCATGAGCAACATTTAAGGATAGTCTTTGCAAGTTTTGAAGGATAGGCAGCTTTATGCTAAACTTTCCAAGTGTGAGTTTTGGATAGAAGAAGTCCAATTTCTTGGACATGTGATCAACAAGGAAGGTATAGCAGTAGATCCAGCAAAGGTTGAGGCAGTTCTTAAATGGGAACGACCTAAGTCAGTAAGTGAAGTATGAAGTTTTCTAGGGTTAGCTGGATATTATCGGAGGTTTATAGAGGGTTTCTCGAAGATTGCGTTGTCTATGATGCAGTTGACGAGGAAAAATATAGCTTTTGTATGGACGAACAACTGTGAACAGAGTTTCCAAAAGCTGAAGGAAAGGTTGACTACATCACCTGTGTTGACTTTATCGGATCCATTAGGACAGTTTGACGTATACTATTATGCATCATACCAAGGTTTAGGTTGTGTTCTAATGCAAGAGGGAAGAGTGGTGGCTTATGCTTCCCGACAATTGAGAATTCATGAGAGGAACTATCCGACTCATGATTTGGAATTAGCAGCCATAGTGTTCGCATTAAAAATATGGCGACACTTTCTATATGGAGCAAAATTTAATGTTTACAGTGACCATAAAAGTCTGAAGTATCTGTTCGACCAAAAGGAGTTGAATATGAGACAACGAAGATGGATGGAGTTTATCAAAGATTATGAGTTTGATTTACTATACCATCCTGGGAAGGTGAATGTAGTAGCGGATGCCTTGAGTAGGAAATCATTGCATGTGTCCGCAATGATGGTTAAAGAGTTGGAATTACTGGAACAGTTCAGAGATTTGAACTTAGGAATGGAGTTGGTGGAGGATAAAATTTGCTTATGTATTATCACTATTAGTAGTGATTTTATGAGAGATCTTAAGGATAAACAGGCTCAGGATCTATATCTACAGGAGATAAGTAGAGGTATAAATGAGGGTAAAATTTGAGTTTAGTGGAGGAACCAATGGTGTATTTAGATTTAGGGATAGAATATGTGTGCCAGAGGATTTAGAACTTAGGAAGGTGATATTAGAAGAAGCACATAAGAGTAAGTTGAGTATTCATCCTGGATCCACTAAAATGTATCAGGATTTAAAGAAATTGTTTTGGTGGACAAGGATGAAGAAAGAGGTATCAAAGTATGTTTTATCGTACGGTGTGTCAGAAGGCTAAGATAGAGCATCAAAAGCCAGCTGGTTAATTGCAATCATTAGATATCCCAGAATGGAAATGGGATAGCATCGCTATGGATTTTGTGGTTGGACTACCACGAACTCCTAAGAGACATGATGCGATTTGGGTTATCATTGATAGGTTGACGAAGTGTGCTCACTTCTTACCTATGGGTGAAAGCTATAGTTTGGAGAAGTTGACCCAAATCTACATCAAAGAAGTTGTTAGGTTGCATGGTGTGCCATCAAGCATTGTCTCAGACCGAGATCCTAGATTTACATCTAGATTTTGGAAATAGTTGCACCATGCTTTAGGGACCAAGTTGAGGATGAGTTCTGCTTATCATCCCCAAACAGATGGACAGTCAGAAAGGACGATTCAATCATTGGAGGACCTTTTAAGAGATTGTGTTTTGGAACACACTGGCAGTTGGGATAAGTTCTTGCCATTGATTGAATTTACTTACAACAATAGTTTTCACAGTAGTATAGGGATGGCACCATATGAGGCTTTGTATGGTAGGAAGTGTAGGACCCCGTTATGTTGGTATGAGATTGGTGAAAATCAAGTCTTGGGTCCAGATGTGGTGCAACAGACTACGGAACAAGTTAGGAAGATAAGGGAAAAGATGAAGGAAGCACAGGATAGGCAAAGGAGCTACAGTAACAAGAGAAGGAGACCTTTAGAATTCCAGGAGGGTGATCACGTGTTTTTGAGAGTCACTCCGAAGAATGGAATTGGCAGAGCTATCAAAACTAGAAAACTTACTCCTAGATTCATTGGACCTTTCCAGATTCTTCGAAGGATTGGTCCAGTCGCTTATCATATTGCTTTACCACCTAACCTTGCTAACCTTCATGACGTCTTTCACGTTTCTCAGTTGAGAAAATATTATCCTGATCCTTCCCATGTTATTGAGTCTGAGTCTATACAACTGCGAGAAAATCTAGAGTATGGGGCTTTACTTGTAAGGATAGCAGATAAAGAGATTAAGGAGCTTCGTGGTAGACAAATTCCTTTGGTTAAGGTCACATGGGATGAAACTACTGGAGATGCTACTTGGGAACGTGAAGCAGATATGCAACAACGATATCCACATCTTTTCTGAAGTATGTAAATTTCGAGGACGAAATTTTTTTAAATGGGGTAGTAATGTAACACCCCGATTTTCACTGTTTCAAAATAATCAAAATGCGAACGATGATTTGTATATATTTATATGAGTATTAGAAAATTATTTTAAATAAACGGAGTTCATCACTCAATCCTACTTGAATGTAGGAAGCTACGATTAAACGTTAGGTTGAAACGACAGGCGAATCCCGACCCGCTATTTTCACTAACAGTATATTTATACTGCTCAAAAGACCTAATTTTAATTCATGAACGAAAGACTTAAGGTTTTTACTTTATTTCCTACAATTCTGTATTTTTAGAATTATTTCAGAAAAAAATAAAATAATTTACGTTTTTCGGACGGAATACGTAATCGGGTAAACAACAGAATGGATTTCGGAGTTTCCAAGAGCAAATAAAGAGGTTATCTTAGGATTTTGAGATGATTCATGAGGATGAATCACACTTTTAAGTCTAGAAGGTTCTACAAGGTTAAAGTGCAATTTATGAATTTTACGCTTAAGTCCATGAACTTTCTATTAATTACACTTTGGTCCCTAAGTTAGTTTCTAAGTTTTTTTCAAGTGAATTGGGCCATAATCTTTGTTCCAAATCCATTAATGGACCGTGGCCATGAAGCCCAAATTCCTTGTCCATGGATTAATTTCTTAAAGCCCATTAGAAATTATATGTTTCCTATGTCATGTTTAAGCTTTAAGCCTTTTGGTGGGCCCCACAAAAATAAATCCAAGCCCAAATTTATTAGGCCCATGCACAAGCCCATGAGGGAGTAGGGGCTGCCCTCATTTTGGATGAGCCAAGATTATTCTAGAGTTTTCTACCATGTTCTCACATATTCTCCAAAGTTCCACACAATTCTACAAAGTTCCCAAATATTCTCCAAGGTTCCACACCATTCCACTATGTTCTCCATCCTTCTAGGTTTTTCCAAAAAGTATCATGAAAATTCAACCAAGATGAGTCAAGATGAGACCACATTTAATGTGGCACATGGTCATCATTTCAATTTAATGGCAATTTGCAAAATAGTCCTTATACTTTTGGAATCTTTGCAAAATGGCCCCTAGAAATTATTTGCACTTTAATCCTTTGAACAAGCCACCTCTTTCCTACTAGATCCTTCTAAAGTGGCGCAACCAACCTCTATAAATAACCTCCCTCACATTTCATTTGGTTCCTATTGCCTTTTGTTCTAAAAACTCTTAAGTTCATAAGTCTTTAAGCATCAATATGTGAAGCAAGTTCTTAGATTCTCACTTGTCTTTGATCTTCAAGAGGTGAATCCTATTCTTCTTCCTTAATCATGTCTATGTTATTTAATGAGTTTCTTGATTCAAAGTTTGTATCATATTTGTTCATCACTTTTAAGTTTCTAGATCTAGAACTTTGAAAATTCATAACAAATTATAGAAAAATATTTAAAATGTGAAACCACTTCCTATGTTCTTATAATCATGCATATGGTCTGTATCTAAGAGTATGTGGTAATCAAAAATTTCCCTCCTAATAAACTAGCTTTGGCCGAACCTAGGAGAATAGGTTTGATAGGGTTTTGTTCATGTGTTGTCATGTATGATCATGTATTTCATATGACATGTATCCCTACACACTCTAATCCATGATTAGTTTATTAAAATGAAAATCCTTACCCTAAAATCTCTATGTTGGCCGAACCCTAGGTGGATGAGATTTGATGAGTTTTGTTCAAAGTTTTCATAAATGATCTTGGTAATCAAGCTATTAGTATGTATTCTTAATAAATCCAAGTTGCTTTATCAAACTAAAAACCCTAGCCCCATGAACATGTTAAGGCCGAATCTAAGTATATGAGAGTTAGGAAGTTTTGAGTTTAAGATTTAGTTGTTTAGCCACTAATCCATGATCTTAGTTGATTAAGGACCATTAATCCATGAATTAATCATGATTAGGAATTTTAGTCACCCAAAACCCCTAGAAGCCATGACCATGTAGTAGGATTTTGGATGTTTTTAGTTTCTTGATTTGTTTTATTGTTGATTTGGTTGAAGGTGGTTGTGTTAACTCGTGGCGGGATAACGAGGATCATCGTGTACGTGTTGCCGGTGATAACTCAGGTGGGAGAAAGAACCATTCCATCGTCGGAACCGATAAGTTGTATATAATTTATAATAATGGTGTAGGGCGACCTAAACCCTGCTAGTGGTCGAGTAATCGACAATACCAAAATCGTATTGGAAACTTTTCCGTAATACCAATGACGATTTGGGAATTCTAGGTTTATCGCCTTTGGGTAATTATTCATATTTGAGGATGTCTGAATTATTTACTTTTGACTGTTTTTGATTCACTGGTTGAGGTATTCCATCCGCATGTGACGTATTATTGCGGTGTTTGAATATTTATGATATTGAGGATGTTTGTTGTCCGTCACTGTCGTGAAGGCTATCACGGCCGGGCGTGACGTGACAGAGTCTGACTTTGTTATTTATTTGATTGGACTATTATGAGTTGGTGGTGATAAATCGCCTTATAGGATATTGAGGTGTTTGAATATTCTGTTGATTAATGTGTTATGCATGATCTGCCTGAGTTTAATACTATGCTTAGATGAGTTTAAGGAAAGATATATATTGCTCAGAGGTATTTTGTTTGGGTGAGAGTTTTGAATATGAATTAGAGGTGCCTCACTATTATTTTATAGAAGTGATGTGATATAGAACGTAAGTGGAGGTTGTGAGGAAAAACTTGAGGTAATAGTTTGTTATTGATAAAAGTCAGTGAGAATCATATGTTGCATTGTTGTTCATAACCGTGTATTTGAGATACACGAGGTCCGAAGTTCTCGTGGACCGTTCCAAATTAGAATTTTAGTTGTGCAACTATAGTGTCATTGCTATGCATGAGCACCCTTGATAGAGAGGAGAGAGAGAACCAGGGTGTGCACTGACGATACTGTGTAGCTATAGTGTCATTGCCTTGCATGAGCATTCTCACCATGGATGAGAATGTGCACCGACGTTGGGAACGTGTCACTTAGACGACTGACTGACATTCCTAACGAGGGATGTGTGACATGATTAGTAGTGGCCATGTCAGCATAAAGGTTTAGTTGCATGAGTTGGAGGGTAGAGGATGATTTTATAAAATATGGATGATTGTAGATTGTGAGTGATGCATGTTTGTGACTATTATTGTATTATATGCTATGAATCTTTTCCACTTATGATGATAGAACTGTTTCTTATCTCCCGATTTCTGTATTTTGGTGTATGTTTACCCTGTTACGTTAGAAGACCAGATGGACGACTATGTTACTGAGAAGATGGATGGAACCCCATACGAGACGGAGGCTGTTGAGGAGTTGAATGACGTTCCATATGAAGTTGACAGTGAAGAACAACCTACTGATCCTAATAATGTAGCGTAGTAAGTTTAGGGCCAGTGAGTCACATAAGATGTTTTGTTTTCTGTTAGTTATAAGCAAGTTGTATAAATAAGTACCTGTGTGGGATCCTACTTAGATGATACCCTAAACAATGTTGTGTAAAATAAAGGATACTTATGTGTGTGTTTATGTAATACATTTTGGTGTGTTTTATATTTGTAGAAGTTATATGATTATTAATTAAGTTTTAATTTTTATGTATTTTCAATAACATGCGCGCGATTAAGTAAATAAATAATAAGGTTTTAATTTAATAATACAATGGGGCACAACGGGGTGTCTCACCCGTCACCAACTTCCCCAGTTTTACAACAAATAAATCCACCAACTACAGGATTGTCTCCAAGAGGGACTACGCAACCTCTGTCACAACCTTTGTATGGGATGCCTTATGGTTCGACTGCTGTCAATCCAAATACCCCATTTGTATATATACCATATCCAAATGGAATGACGATGGCTGCCCATGCATTTGGACAGGCAGGACCATCGACTGGGGGGCAAATTCCCAGTCATGCGAATGGGATAATAGGGTCAATGGTAGTAACCCATTCTCGACAGGAGCAACCAGTCGTAAGGCCACATATATCCCCACTAAGACAACCCCCGCAAAATATTGTTGGTCTATCAAAGGCTACATTAGCCAATGTTCGACAACAAATTGACTCTAGTAACCATGACATGGTGAATACATTTACTCAACAAATGAGTATAGTGATTAAGCCACTAATGGAAAACATGAATAATGCATGCTTGACATTGGCAAATGAGATACGTAGGTTAAATAGAGCCTTAGGCGTAGTAGCCCTAGATGATAACCAAAATACCAATAGAAATCTCAATAGAAATGTCAATAGGAATAATCAACCACAGGTTGAACAACCACAAGTTATACAACTTGACGGATCTGAATAAGATGACGAACGACCGCAGCCCCACCGTTGCTTTCCTTTGAGACGTGGAAATGTACATATTCTACAACCAGAGGAAGACGAAGATTTTGTGATAAACCAAGGTGCTTTTGGAGCGTTTCGTCAAAACGTTCTAAATCAAAACGTCAATCAAGTCGTCGAGCAAGCATTGAATAGGTTTGGTTTTAACATAGGTTATGCCAATCAACCATTTTTTGTGTCAGCCTTTCCTGATTGGGTCCAACAGGCGGAAATGCCTCAAGGGTACAAAATACCCAAGTTGTCAAAATTCTCAGGAGAAAGTGGAGAGTCGACAGTCGAGCACATTGCCTGATATACAATCGAATTAGGAGATTTGGATTTAGAGGAGGGACTAAAAATGAAGTTCTTTCCTAGTTCGTTGACTAAGAATGATTTTTCTTGGTTTTCAACTCTAAGGCCTAATTCCATACATTCCTGGAATCAATTAGAGAGGAGTTTTCATGATCAATTCTTTAGGGGTGACCTGAAAATAGGATTGATAGATTTATTTGGCATTAAAAGAATGAATAATGAGTCGGTCGATGACTACCTTGCCCGATTCTCTCAAATGAGGAGTCGTTGCTTCACCCCTATACCTGAGGCAGAAACAGTGAAGATTACTGTTGGGGGTCTGGATTATCATATTAGGAAGAAGTTGGTCAACCAACATCTAATTGATCTTAACCAGTTAGGAGACAAAGTCTGACAAATTGAACAATTGAAAGATGAAAAGGTTTTCTAGTAGAAGAAATTCGTCAGAAGAGAAAAGATTAACTTTGTCGGATATAGTGAATCCGGCGAGGAGGGTAACAATTCTGAGGAATATGAGGTAGATTACGTTGAATTAAAAAATGGTCCACCATATATATGCCAAGCTTTGAAGCCTGCGAGGGCCAAAGTAAGGATTCCTTTCATTAATAAGAAATGTATACATTTGATGTGACCAAGGCCGATCAAATATTTGACATATTACTCAAAGATAAGTAGTTAAAATTGTCAAATGATCATAGGCTTTTGAAAGCCCATGAGATTAAGGATCGGAAGTACTGTAAGTATCATAACACTTTTGGTCATGTAACTAATTATTGTATGCATTTCAGGGACATTATTCAGAAAGGTTTGGCAGAAGGAAGACTAAAATTTTCAGACAAGAAACCAGACATGAAAGTTGATACAGAACCGTTTGATCCTGAAGTTAATAAGACAGACCGCTGAGTCCCTATGGGAATAGGCATGGTCAACATCAGGGTTGGGCAAAATATCCAGATGGATCTATCGGATTCATTTGATATTTATCCAAAACCGAGCGAACCGCTTATCGATTTTATGACACGCAAGAAATCTGGTGGTATACTTAAAGTTTGCCCAAGATGTGAAGCATTTTATGATGAAGTGGCTGCCGAGAAGGCCATGGGGAAGAAAATGCCATCTTATCGCCCACAAGAAAACTGAGTCCCGTAATGGTAATAGCCAAGGCATATTTTCACACTCGAGCAGCCATGCTGGGTCTAACAGTGTACACAGAAGTGCTACACCTATTGTTAATAGGCAGATAAATAGCCGTCAACAACACATGCATCAGACAAGACCTAGACAGCACCACACCGGAGGTTGGCTTAAAGAGCCAATCAGAGGATCAGTGGGAAATAACAACTTTGTCGGTGGCGGATTCAATTCCGTCAAGACTAGGAAACCCCCGTCCAATGTAATGGTGGATCAATGGGTAAAGAATTCTGCCACGGATCGTTATCCAGAGTTACGAAAGGGTCAACTAGCTCATAATGCTCAGATGACAGGACCTGGCTTGTCAGGACCATCAACTAAGCAGGCCATCTCTAAGAGCCAAAAGAGAAGGTTACAAAGGCTCTGACAGGCTCAAAAGAAGAAACTTGTCAAGCAGGGAGGTGTCACCATAAAAGAGATGCCTTCGCACTGGTTGTTTGGTTGCAATGAATGACGATGTAGCTAACAAGAGTGGAGATGTCAAAATGAAGAGCGTGATAGAGGCTCATCCAGTGGAGGTTGACATGAAGATACCTGTTACTCAAAACAGGCCAAAGAAGCTTATGTTGCAAGTCTGTGTAGAGAAAAAGAAGGCCGTAGAAATGTCGTCACCACCAACAAAATCCACAGGCAAATGGCCAGTTGGATTGGTAGACATGGAAAAGGTAGCAGGGCTTGAGAAGAAGTTTGAGGCGAGGATGCAAGATCATCAGTTGGCAACATTCAAACCTGAATGTGATTTGACCAAGGAGGAATTGCCTTTTGATGCTGTCATTGAAGCATTAAATGATCCAAATGATGATATTAACATCAACAGAGGCATGGAAATGGATAGCCAAAATGAATATCTAGCTGATATCATCGAGGCATTGGATAATTGTGGTGCAGGGATAGCCCGGCCTTTGTCAGAAAGGTTAAGATCAGATGATGACAATGATTTGAAGAGAAATCATGGAAGAACTGTAGGAGGTGCATTCTTAGACGAGGATCCAGAGAATGAAATCATCCTGGAACCAGGCATGAGAATGAATATAGGATTGATTTCCGTCATCCCAGTAGAATATGAGGGATATCTTGAAGTGGATTTTCTCGATGATGAGGATATGGTCGACAATGACAGAAATCCAGATGATTTTTGGATATATGTCCAAGAGAATTTGGTCATCGTGTTCGACAATATAGCCCAGTTAGAAAAGCCCACTGATGAACAACAAAATCATTTAAGGCCATTGCATGTAAAGGCCATAATTGATGGGAGACCCACTAATAGAGTTATGATTGATGGAGGAGCTACTGTCAATTTGATGCCTAGGGCAATGTTTAAGAAGCTAGGAAAAGATCAGTCGGACTTAATTCCGACAGACATGGTCGTCACTGATTTCAGTGGCAAAACATCTCCATCAGATGGCGTTGTACTTCTCAATATCCAGGTTGGTACTGTCGAGAGAATGACATTGTTCGTGATAATTCCAGCCAAGTCAAGCTATAATTTATTACTTGGTAGGGATTGGATTCATGCTGTGGGAGCAATTCCTTCGACAGTGCATCAGAAAATAATCTTGTGGAATGAGCGAGATCAAGTGGAGATCATCGAAGCGGATGATGGCACGTGTTATGCCCATTAGTCACATGCGTTAGAAGCAAGCCTTCTCAGTTAGTTTGACGTAAAGATAAAGGAAGAGGCCTACAAGTCACGGCCCAGTTCTGACAATGAGCCTTGAAACACTCCTGAAAAGATTGTCGGCCTATCTGGCCGACAGAGAAGTACACACTGCAGAAAGTGTGTTGGCAGATTGTATCATTGACGACGGCCCTTTGGGTTTTGAGAAAGGAGCCGAAGTTAAGCAAAACGTTGAAGTAGAAGATCCTCTGGAAGAAATAAATTTAGCGACTAAAGAAAAGAAAATGACCATTTTTGTCAGTGCTTTTCTGCCAAAGGATTACAAACAAAAACTTGTAAGATTAATTGCAGAGTATAAAGATTGCTTTGCATGGGACTACGATGAAATGCTTGGTTTAAGTAGAGATATTGTTGAACACCGGCTGCCACTTAGGGAGGATTGCAAGCCTATCAAGCAGGCAAGTAGAAGGTTTGCCCCAGAGGTAGTGCATAAAATCAAAGAGGAAGTGCAAAGACTGCTTAAAGCAAAGTTCATTCGAACAACCAGGTGTGTCGATTGGCTTTCTAATGTAGTTCCTGTCATTAAAAAGAATGGCAAAATGAGGGTATGCATAGACTTTAGAAATTTAAATATGGCTACCCCCAAATATGAGTATCCGATGCCAATAGCCGACATGATTGTCCACTCAGCATCAGGAAATGAAATTTTGAGTTGTATGGATGGCCATGCAGGTTATAATCAAATATTTATAGCCGAAGAAGATGTGTCAAAGATCGCCTTCAAGTGTCCAGGAGCAATTGGGACATATGAATGGATTGCCATGCCTTTCGGTTTAAAGAATGCAGGAGCCACCTATTAACGAGCAATGAATACGATTTTCCATGATTTTATTGGAAAGTTCATAGAAGTATATATTGATGACGTGGTTGTCAAATCCAAAACCAAAGATGACCACTTGGAGCACCTGAAGCAAGGGTTTGAAAGGATGAGAAAATACAACCTCAAAATGAACCCAGAGAAGTGTAGCTTCGGAGTGTCAGCTGCCAAATTCTTAGGATTCCTAGTCCACAAAAAAAGGAATTGAGGTGGACAAAAATAAAGCCAAAGCGGTCATGGAAGCCTCAGCACCGACAAATAAAAAGGAACTACAATCCTTCATAGGAAAGGTTAACTTTCTAAGAAGGTTTATATCAAATCTGTCGGGAAGAATAAGAATATTTTCACCGCTGGTCAAGTTGAAAGCAGAGCAAAGCTTCATATGGGAGCCTTGTCACCTAGAGACTTTTGACCAGATCAAGCAATACCTAGTCAATCCACCGGTCATGATGCCCGCAGTGCCTCGTCGATCGTTGAAGTTGTACATATCAGCGTCTGAAGACACTATAGGATGTCTACTGGCCCAGGATGATGATGATGATGATATTGAAAGGGTCGTATATTATCTAAGCAGAGTCCTCAATGATACTGAAAAAAGATATAGTGCAACAGAGAAGTTATGTTTAGCATTGTATTTTTCTTGTACAAAACTTAAATATTATATGATGCCATGTAATGTATTCGTTATTTCCAAAACTGATGTTATAAAGTATATGTTGTCGAAACCGGTCCTTAATGGACGTATCGGTAAATGGACCATTGCTTTGTCAGAATATTCTTTACAATACGTACCATCTAAAGCTGTCAAAGGACAGGCAGTAGCTGACTTCTTGGTAGACCATCCAGGATTGGACGTGCCAAAAATAAATGTTGTCAGTTTACAACCCTGGAAACTCTACTTTGACAGATCAAGGCATCAAGGAGGTAGTGGAGTAGGAAACTTAATCGTGACTCCACAAGGAACTCCTACTAAGTTCATGTTTGAACTTAAGTATCCGTGTTCTAACAATGAAGCTGAATATGAAGCTTTGATTGTCGGATTATAGATACTAATAGAAATGAAAGTACGAAATGTGCATATCTTTGGGGATTCTCAATTGGTTATCAAACAGCTTACTCAAGAATACAAGTGTGTCAATTACAACTTGACAAAATATTGTATCATAGCTAGTAAGTTAATGAAAAAATTCGATGACGTAATTGTCAAATATATTCCCAGAAATTTGAATCAAGAGGCTAATGAGTTGGCTCAAATAGCCTCAGGGTACAAGATATCTCAAAAGACTTTGTCGGGACTAATGGAAATCAGAGAGTTATTATATCCATTAGAAGAAAGAGATATTTTGGTTAATGATGTAATTCTACCTAATGACTGGAGGTTGCCAATAATTGAATATTTGGAAAATCCAAGTCAGAATGTAGATAGGAAAATGAAATACCAGGCATTGAATTACACAATACAAGGAGGACTGTTATATAGAAGGTATGTTGACGGGACTCTACACAAGTGCCTGAGTGAGCAAGATGCTTATTTGGCTCTATCAGAAGTCCATGAGAGCATATGTGGAGCCCATCAGGCAGGAGACAAAATGAAATGGGTTCTTCGACGAAATTTGTATTATTGGCCAACTATGATTAAAGATTGTATTTTGTTTGCCAAGTCTTGTGAACAATGTCAGAAACATGGCCATATACAAAATGTACCGGCCAACGAATTGCATTATATTGTCAAGCCTTGGCCATTCAGAGGATGGGCTTTGGATTTGATTGGTCAAATACATCCTACTTCATCGAAAGGATATCAATTCATTCTAGTTGGAGTGGACTATTTTACCAAATGGGTAGAAGCAATTTGCCTTAAAGCAGTTACCCAGCAAGACGTAATTGATTTTATTGAAAATCATATAGTTTGTCCGTTTGGAATTCCACAAACGTTGACAACTGATCAAGGGTCAGTTTTTACTGGGAAGAAAATTATAGAATATGCCAGCTCTAGACAGATAAAGATGCTTACATCTACTCCCTACTATGAGCAAGTCAATGGCTAAGTTGAGGCCATAAATAAGATCATTATTAGTCTTATTAAAAAGCATGTGGGCCGACAACCTAAGAGTTGGCATAATACTCTTAATCAAATACTGTGGGCATATAGAAATTCACCCAGTGCAATGACAGAACTTCACCATATCGTCTAACTTATGGACACGAACCTGTGTTACCTGTCGAAATCAATCTTCAGTCTACTCGCATTCAGAGGCAAAATGACTTGCCTACCAACCAATATTGGAATGCAATGCTGGACGAATTGGATGAGTTAGGTGATGAAAGATTGATTGCATTAGAAAATTTGATTTGACAGAAGGAAAGAATTGCAAAGTTCTATGATAGTCAAGTTAAGTTCAAATCATTTAAGGTAGATATCTGGTGTGGAAAGTCATATTGCCCATGGATAAAAGTTTTCGAGAATATGGCAAATGGTCACCTAAATGGGAAGGACCATTTAGAGTTGATAAAGCGTTTTCTGGAAATGCTTATGCACTTGTCAATGTTGATACCGGCTTGAAAATCAAGTCAATTAATGGCAAGTATTTGAAGGAATAAAAACCAACAATGTTGTAAGTGAAGATTGACAACAAGTGAGAAGGCACTGATTATCAGTCTAAGCCATATAGAAATTGGCAATATGACAATATGTTGTCAGAATACAAATTGTCAATCAAGATTAATCTAATCCTAAAGTCTAAGACTATGCTAAGATCGGCAGCATTTTATCTTCCTCCTTTCGGCAATGCAGTGGTATAACCTAATTTGTTGAGGCTTCATTCCCCATTTGGTGAGGTTTCAGCTGCTCCATATGTCGAGGATGCGCAGAGACGCGGAGAAGGAGACGGGCAAAAGCAGATTTCACCATCAATTAACCCAGAAGTTTGTAGTTGCTATGGTATAATAAAGATGACACCAAGAGAAAACCACTACCTTCTAGGATGAAGATGGTGGAACTAGAGCAAGATGCACTCGTTCCGTTTCAAGAGCAGGCTTCTCCCCGGATATGCAGCGAGGTCAGCTCTAGATGTTACGTTGGTTGCTGACCTCCACAGAATGTTTTTATGTTGATTACCGACCTTCACTAAGAATATGACCATTAAAACAAAAACTTTAGTCTGAAGTCTTAAGGTGATAAGGTCAAACTCCCATGGGGGAAGAAAGACGAATGAATAAGAACATTTTTTAAATGGAAGCACATTATATGAAATACTCAACTATGAAATAGTTTGATTTGCAAACCTCATTATTTATAGTTGGTCCAGAGAGACAACGAATTTAATATGAGTTGGTTTGCCAAAGTTGTAAAACTTATTATGGCATTTATGAGGATTTGATAAGCATGAGTTACGAAGTTGGTTGGAAACATGCAATCAAATCAAACAGTAAATAAACGTGCAGATAAGAAAATAGACATTTTTTTTATTAATCAATGATTGTCGGAAGTTACAAGATTAGAGTTTGACAAAGAAAAGAACTACAACTATCAATTTTGGCCTAAGTTGAAATCGAAGGACAACTGATCCCACGCAAATGAAAGGTCGGTCTTGTCAGCAACAACAGCTTCATATTCGGGCTGTAATGCGCAGAGTTTGCCAACTACGCTTTCAGCTTTCCGGCCAAGTTGAATAGATTCGTCGTCAATAGCTTTGACTTTGTCTCTACTCTTTTCTAGAGCTTTGTCAAACTTGGCACATTTTAGATCTGTCAATTCGATCTCTGCCAACAGTTTCTTTCGATACTCCAGGAGATTCTCTTTGGTATGAATTCCGGTGGAAATGAGGTCAAGTTCCTTTTGTTTAGAAGTTTCCAGATCTTGGAACCGAGCTAAGAGATCATCTTCAATCTTTTCTTCCTCCTTATAAGAAGGAATGACAGAAGTCATCCTTTCTAACTTTCCAGAGAGCCGCTCCCAAAATTTATAGATGGAAAGAAAGTGTGTACGGCTCGACATGGGGAGATTGGAATGGAGAAGAGTGATCTCTTTGATGAGTCGTGACAATTCTTGTTGAATGCTAGCATCAGATAAAAGTGCATTAAAAGAATTGTCAAGAAATCCTGGAGATCATGCATAAGGTTGACGACTCAAGAATCACTGGAGTCATGTTGAGTTGATGAAGAGTTGGCAGAGAGTGTTGATTCTTTTCGGCTTACTTTCGACATCATATTAATCCAAGTGTTGAAGTGAAGAGTCGGTTTAGGGTCAGGAGACTTCATGATTAGGGGTCTGATTGCAGGTGGAGAAGGAACGATAGGAATTGTTTCATCCAGCAGGGCTTCTATGTCAATATCCTCATCCGGAATTTCAATCATGACGGCAGTCTCAACTGGTGTGTCGGCTATGGAAGTTGGAGTGATTGAAATGTGATGATGAGGGCTGGGGGACATTTCTGGATTGGATTCGAGATGTTGAGGATCATCCATCAGACCTCTAGTATTGACAATAGTGCTTCCTAAATTTCTGTCAACATGTACCTCTAAATCAGATCAATTCGTTGGTTCGATAGTCTTGTTGACAATTTCTTGAATAGTCATTGAATCTTCAATCTGAAGAGATTTTTCCTGACATGAAGGAAAATGAGATATAAAAAAAATTTAATAATAATAATAATATAAAGGAAGATGACAAGGTCAGTGGAAATACCTGGTTAGAGTCTGAAGACATCAAGTCAACATCAGCACTTACCTTTTCAGTTACCGGAATAGCCCCCACGACTTTCTCTTTCTGTCAAAATAAGAATGAGAGGTTGTGAACAAAAGGGTATAACTTTATAGACCAACTTAAATTTTTTACCTTGGATTGGTTGGAGGGAGAAGTGTTGGAGGAGCTAACAACGATGTCTTGGACCTTAGATCCACTGGAAGCTTTGGCGGCATCAGAGTCTGCCAAGATTGAAAAGTTTTTGGTAGACTTTATTTTTTGGAAGGGAGGTCAGAAGGAGCAGCTTTCTCTTTTCTTTTCTTAGACCTTTTTGTCTGAGGATTAGAAACAGAAGCTTTGGTCGGCCGTGAGCTTTTCTTGACAGTTTTGGCCGCCACAGGAATTACGTCTTCATCTTCATCGTCATCTTCAAGCGCTTTTTCAGACAGTACATCAGATTTAGACTTACCAGGAAGAGGTTTGTCAAGAGGAATAGCTGTCAATAACAACATAAATAAGTTGATTGTCAGCAAAAAAGTGAAAGAATAAAAAATTATTTGACGAGTAAATACCTGAATTACAAGTTAGAATTTGTGAATGGAATCCAAAGTCGTCATCGAGTTGGAGAAACCGATGAGCGAAGGTAACTGGATTTGGTTTTTCAAAAAGGTCAACGTAAGCACTCACGCTTTCTAAAAATAAAAAATTACCTCCTTTCGTCGGCTTTCCTAGGTGTGAATCAACTAAACCAAAAGGGGCACAAGGAATAGGCACAGGTTTAGGAAAAGGGGCCTTTAAACTATCAAAATATTCCCTGGTCATATTTGGAATGCCCCAATACTTGGCAAGCCTTTCAGATTCCTTATTGTCATGCTTCCTTTTGGCTTCAGCTAAAACACTATTAACATGACGAACCATATCAAATGGTCTTAAGGGATTCCACTTGATTTTGTAAAATTTTTCAAAGGCTTGAATTTCTTTCTGAAGTTCACCTCGAGTTTTTGATGCTGGATCCTATTCCTGCATAGGAGAATCATCACCGTTACCCACAATGTATTCAATACAACTCAAGCAGGTCTTTAAACTTAGGTGGTGGTTGGAATAGTACTCATCCCACTAGTCAAGAAAGCCTTGAGTTACTCCATGGAATACAGAGAATGAGACAGGCTGTAAAAAGGCCCTACGAGCTTTATCCTCATCATTTATGGCCACAATATTTTCATATGTTGGAGCTTTGGCACCAATAAAGTTCTCATCAGGGTTTGACGAGTAAGGAGCAGGAATAGATTGACAGAAACCGAGCTGACAAGCAATGGTATTGGGCAAATGAAGATAGATTTTATGGGTTTTGAAACCAGGACCATCAACAAAAATGACTTTTTGGCAAAGAAATTTGGTCCAAATTGACTTGTTGGATTTAGATATAGTGGTACTTAGTTTAGTAAACCACTCCGGACCGTACTTCCGGTCAATAAAAGGAGTGAAATTGATCTTTGAAGAGGTGGACGAAAGAGAGAAAGATTTTAAAGTAGAACTTAAAGTTGGCAGTTTCATCTCTTGACAAAGATTCAACAGATACATAACAGAGATAAGAGTCATAAGTATCGATTGACAGGTCCAAAGGAGCTTTGTATGAAAATTGACGCTCTAAGACAGCATTCAGCCACAACTGGAGAAGCCAAAGAGGCCCTCCTATGTTGGTTTTCTTTTGTCTAGATCTGACAGTATCAACTAACATACTCATACTGTCATAAAGATTAGCCAAAACGCATTGGCCCAATGCTAATCTCTTGCCGGTTGACAAAAGATTAGCAAGAGGAACATATGAAGCAATCAAAGTAGCAGACTTGCTACAAAAGACATAAGCACATAGCCAAAGAAACAGAAAGGCTACGTGTTCAGTATCCATCACAGGTTCGTGGTCTCCACCTCTAAAATATGTTATATATTTAGAGAAAGAGCATTTTGGAACATAGACATCAATTTGATTCTCAACTTTGACATCGGAATGCATGGTAGGGCCATCTGGACGAAGGCCCGTAATAGCTGACATGTCGAAGAAAGTCGGACCCATCATTCCATAAGGGAAGTGAAAATTATTTGTGGTTCTATTCCAGAAAAAGACTGATGCCTCTATTAAAGAAAAATCTACTAATTTAACATGGCGAGAAAGCAGAATAAATTCAAAAATTCCAGCTTCTTCCCACACGTTACGTTTTTCAGCCTAAACTCGGTAAAGCCAACTAATGTAAGCATCGAACCGAGTAGCAGGAGGCATTATAAAAATTCTATTGCTCTTTTGAAAGACATGAATAGGGATTGGAGTTAATGAAGATAAGATAACCTCATTTGAGTCAGCAGAAGGAAATGAACCACGTAAATCCTCAGAAATTTCATTCTGGGCTACCAGAGGACCCAAGAATTCAGCAGGCGGATTCAAAGCAACGGAAGAATCATGAACAGGGTAAATTACCTTAGATTCCTGCCATAATTCTGATTCTTCTAAAATTAGGTCTTGAACTACTGCCCTAAGAGGAGAAACCGTGGCTCGAGGTACTAAAGTTGACATCTTTGAAGATATAGCTATGGAGATTAAGCGAAGTGATGAAGAGGAAAGGTTTTTCCTTTAAAGAAGAAGGGGTTTTTGCGAGGGAAGAGGAACAGTAAGAAGAAGAAAGTCACAACAGTGATGTGACTGCTATTTAAAGAAAAGTAAAGGTCTCTGGTTCAAATTCCGAGAAACCTGTAACGTTATGATTATCCCTATTAAGTATGGATGAGATTAAAATGAGATTTAGTTAATGGAAGAAAAATCCGGATTTAAGAGAATTCATTGGCAATTTAAAATTCAAATTTTGCTATTCTTTCGGGTAAGGCCGTCGAAAAGTAAAACTTGGGGGGTATCTGATAGTGGAAGAATTTCAAACTCTTGACAGAAATAATTCCGACAGGCTGACGAAGGAATTGAAGTAAAGAATGTTATTTTCTAAGTAACAAAAGGACTTAGTTGATAAGAAAGTGTACATGTCGACGAAAAGATAGATTGACAAGCTGTCTTTTTGACGAAATGCGTGGGAGGATTGTCAAAGATATGGAAAGAGAAAAAATGACTAACTCTCAAAATCAACAATATAGTCAAGATGAGTTGTCAAGCAGTTAATCCCATCAAAGACAAGCCGGTTGACACGGAGCGGTTCAAGACATTGAGCAGTTATTGGAATTGTATTGACAAGCAGTTTAAATGTAAAGCCTAAGAGAACTGCCAAGGACATGTGGCAGTCATTTAGATATGAAGTTACTACTAGGTAGTTATTTTATTTGCCTATAAATACTAGTTATTACAATATAATAGGGGAGGTTACTTGATACACATCCTACACATCTCGATCATCCAGCAGATTGACGGATTACATTCAAGTATTCCCTCCATCCTTCTTATTTCAATACTATGGTAAAATTCGATGCCATTTTCATTTCTTTTGTTCAATTTCTTCATTTATTCTTACTTATTTCCAGCATTTCTCTTATGTTCTTCTTTTAAATTCATTTACTTCTTGAAAGTTGTATCACTTAGATCCTACTCTACTTAACTTTCTTTTTAAACTTATGTTTCTTCTTTTTATTGTAAACTTAGTTCAATCAGGAAGTTATTTTCTATATATAAACTACTTCCATCTTTTAAATTCCAAATTCCCCTTTTCAAATATAAACAATTTCGTTGTCAAGTTTCATTATTGACAATAATCGGTACACCAATTTTTTTAAACTTATATACTTGTTATAGCATCAAGTCCTTGCCAGTATATTATTAGATTTGACTAACTTGTCAAATTCATACTTGGCAGACAATACATACACACATTTTGACGAGATTACCACATAACTCGTAGGTCCCACACTCGTTTGATCTTTAATTATTTGTAACAAAGGAATTTTGGTCAGAAACCAAAAACCAACGTTAACACCCCTCTAACGAAGAGGTATCTATCATCCCTTTCCCAGAATGAGGCATCTGTCTTCACCTCTAATGAGGAAGTATCCATCATCTCATATATCTTAACAATCACAAAAATCATAATTCAGAATCATATTTTGGGCATGCATCATAACCCCAGGTTATGATATATGACCTCATACATCAATCTCAATGATATAGCGTCATGACAAGGCAACACTATAACATCACAAAATCAATTAATAATCTATATATATATATATCCGTGAATTCCACGTACAAAGCCTTTTGTTCAATTTCAAAATAAATTACAGCCATGCAATTTTATTTTTAAGCTATACGTACATATATAAACCAAAGAAAGGCTTCATACCAATTCTCACTTCAGTAGGTTCATTAACGTAAGTTTGTGAATGTCTAGGGAACAAAGATTTTCACAACAAACAATATTATACATAAGCAAACAAATTCAGTCATTTAGATGCTATACCCAGTATATTTAAAATTCAAAAGCCTAGAAGACTGCTAATCCCAAATTCTTCATATTAATAACACAATAAAAATTACACCCTTCAAGAAATCATTCCAATCTAAAATTTAAGCACATAATTTAAAATATTGAATATCCAATTTAATGTCAAACTCAATTTTAGTAAAAAAAAATCCCAATTAGAAAAAAAATAGGATTGTAGTCCATCATACACTATCTCATTGGAAACTCCCTAAATTCATAATTTGGTTTCAAACCCCAAAATTAATTGTACCATGGAAGGGTGAAAAAAGATGTTTTTACTCACCTCTCGAAGATTACCAAAAGCTCCAAATATTGCCTAAGATGTATCCCAAAATTTTACCAAGAATCTTCCCTTAGCCAACATCCCTATGAAAACAATGTTGTTTTCCTACTTTTATTGATGATGGACAGCGCTATTATATATTGCAGGGGAGACTCGATGTTGTTCTTCAAAACCCTCCTAGACTTATGTATGGCGCGAGTAAAAATCTATTTAATTATTTATAATGGGTAACACAGCATGGGCCTTGATATGCCTATGTTTCCTATCATTATTGCCGCAAGAATTTAGTCCACGGTCTAAGTGAAATGCTTAGATTCTTATCCTTCTTATTTTTTTAATTAATTGTTTTTTAAAAGAAAACATGCAATTTGGCTAAAGCCAAATTTTCTATATTGCTAACAAAGAATCCTACGTGCTATTCACGTAGGTTTCTTAATTAATTAATTTATTTTTATTTTATTTTTTTAAAATCAATTTTACATTATTGTGGAACCCACTGTAATTTATTATAAAGAAAACAATTATAATAAACTTTTATACTACCCTTTTTTGACTAAAATAATTATATTTAAATTTTAGGATGTTACAGTGAGAATCACAGGGGTCTTCCCCATGAATATCTTTTAGAACGACCAGCTTAGGTTTTTGAGACGACGTTGATTAATGTTAGTATGTATGTTTATGGCTCGGACATCCTTTATTTTTGGATGGGATGTAAATGGCTGGAAGAGCCTTTCTTCTAGATGAAAAAATCTAAAATCTTTCATTTTGGTCATGTATAGTTTGTTTATGTAAATATTTTCAGAAAAATACGATCTTGATCTTTTTTTTTTTTGTATGACTGGAACTTCTTGGATGAAAATATAAGTATTTCAGCAGGTGTCTTTTATTTTGGGATGTTGAAATTACAGAGGAGACTTTGTCGATTTTTTTGTAAAAATTATAGCTTTTTTATTCAAGTACATTTCTAAAATAATTAGGCTTGAAAGACTAGGTTTGTAAGCCTGTGTGTCGGTCATGGCTTAGGTTTTGGGTCATATGACAAATTATATATATATATATATATATATATATATATATATATATATATATATATATATATATATATATATATATATAACCAGAATCTATATAATGATAGATGAAAATATGGTGTTATTATTTCAAAATAAGTTTAAGTTTTACCGCAACCGCAGGAAAAAATTTTATGCCCCAGGTTTTTCTGACTTTAAATGAATTAAATTCCCAAAACAACCAACAAATTTGTTTTTAATTTATTTCCATATGTGTTCATAAGATAATGCTCAGCGGGTGTTACATTGAAATAGAGGGAGTAGTTTCGTTGCCACAAAGTCCAAATTTTCAGAAAGAACCAATGGAATTAATTTTCTTCCTTTTAAACTCTCCCCAAAACATCTGATATTCATTCATAGAACAAATTTTTAAGTTCTCAAAACATTGATCCATGACTCTCCACTATTTCCGCCACTAGCTTCCATGCCAATATGGCCTGAATTGGAGCAGCCAATAAATTCAGGAATTAATTAGCTTCCTCATGAATCATCAGCTTGAGATTCAAATTAGTATCCACCGTCCAAGCCTTGGTCCGCCGCAACTATATTGCTCATCCAAACTTTCATTAGTCAAAGAGTCATTCTCCTTTTCAATAAAATACTCAACATTGGAAACTTGTACCGAAATTAGAATCCTCTAAAACAGCAATAACTTCTCCAATATTTTTTATCTATAAAACAAAGCAATCCTCACGTAATTTCAAACATTTAAAAGAAACATAATACCATCACAATGTGTATGCTTGCCAAGACTGTTCTCCTATTATGTGTGCTAATATTGCCATCAAGCTCCAATGCTTTCAGTGACAGATCTGTGACAATCATTAACAAGTTGGAAGGTAATCTAGAGTTGAGGGTTCATTGCAAATCTGCCGATGATGATCTCGGAGTGCATCTTATCTTTCCAGATGAATCCTATGGATGGAATTTTCATGTTAACTTTATCCACACAACCCAATTCTATTGTCACTTTCATTGGCGAGGACCTACCTTTAAATGGTTTGATATATTCAAAGCACAGAGGGATGACCTTATCAATCTCACAGATTTCATTTACAATATAAATCAAACTGGCCCATGTTTGCTGTACCCAAAGACTCACCATGATGCCATATGCTACCCATGGAATAAGCAGTAAGACACAATGGATATCTACATATTGTTGTTCTTACAAATTTTCCCATTTTATTTCTAATGAAGTAGAGTGAAGAAAATTAGCGAAAATATGTATTATGACATTTGTCATCCATGGAATAAATAATAAGAGAGAATTTCTATGGTAGTACCTTGGAAGATTTAAAGTTTTGGAACATTATTTTATTGATCAATGATTAAGTAGCAGTGTATTTAATAAAGTGCATTTAATAAAGTCAAGTCAAAGTTTTGTTTTTTAACCTGTAAACTTTTACTTTTACATGTTTGTCCTTAGTGATTAAATAAGTTTTTCACCTTTAAAAGTTAAATTCTAATTATTTAAAATTTAAAAAAATGATAAATTTTTAAAATTTTAATTTTAATTGAAAAAAAACATTTCCCTAGTAGGTTTCTAAGTTAACTATAAAGTTGTGCGTGAGAAGAGGAGAAGAGAGGGGGCGGCAACCGCGCCACCACCAGTCGCACACCACAGAGGAGGGGTCGCACAAGGTGGCGGTTGCACGTAGGAGAGAGATAGATTTGTGAGTTCCTTCGCGACAGAGGGGGAAAGAGGAGAGGGAAAAGCAGTGGTGTGGTGGTGAAAGAGAGAAAAGTAAACAGATATGTGAGTATGGGAGAAAGAGAAGAAAGGGGCGGCTAGGCAGTGTGTGTGAGAGGTGGCGTGCATGCATGGCGACGGCCGTGAGTGGCAGAGAGAGAGATATGCGAGTAGGGAGGGGAAAGAGGGGTTGAGTGACCAACGCATGGCAGCTAATGACAAATGATGCAAATGAACCAAAAATTTGGACAAATATATCGATAGCAGACTAATTAAGGGAAACAAATTAGAAAATATAAGGAAATAAATTTTAAGAGAACCTCTACGACACTATAAAATATTATAGAATGCAAAAAATTATGAGTTTAACTGTTGTACACTGTCGATTTTGCATTTTAAGTTCCTGTCATTGTCACCCTAGCCGCCTCTCTCTCACAACCTTCCCCCTACTCCTCTTTTCCTTCTTCCTCATCCACCGGAAGGGGGTGGTTTTGGGTCATTTTTTGGCCTGGAATCACCCCTCTAGATCATTTTTTCTCTCATTTTATCTAAATAAGTGGTTTTTCCACATAGATCTAGTTTTTATTTCGTGTTTTTCCGTATTTTCATCATCTGCCTGCGGCGGTGTTTTGTTCATCATCTTGTTGCGGCGTCGTTTGGTTTCCCGTCTTGTTGCGGTGTTCGTTTGGTTCAGATTGGCAGATCAGCTTCGATCCATTACAGATTCAATCAAGACTTGGGCGTCAACGTTACAGAGCTGGAGGCATGGGTACTCCGGTCACTTTGATTTTGTCACATTTGTAGGCATTTTACCGTGTTATGCTATTAAACTGGGTGTTGTTGTTTTTGTTCACAGATTCATCCTTTTCGGTTTTTAGCGATGTTGAATTTGTGTTGCTTTCGATGTATTTTATCAATTTGAATGAATGAATATCTTTTTTAGTAAAAAAAAAATCGTTGTACACTGTCAGTGTAAAGCTTTTTACACTGTCAACTATAACACCCCCTTGGGCATTACATAACTAACTCAATTTTCGTAAACTTATTACATAAAAAAATGCTGGTTTGCTTTCGGAAAAGTAATTTATAGAAGTACTTAAGTGTCAGAAAATGGGTATAAAATTTATTTTCCGGCGGTTGCGGTAAGAACTTAAACATTTTATAAGATAATAACACCACATTTTCACCTATCACTGTATAGATTCTGGTCATGTATAAAAATTTTGTCACGACCCCAAAACCTAAGCCGTTACCGGCGCACAGGCTTAAAATCCTAGCCTAACAAGTCTATTTTCTTTAGAAACATACTTGAATACAGATCTATAACTTTCACAAAATTTTCGACAGTCTCCTCTGTCTTTGGTCGGTAACTATTCAGTTTGTCAGTTCACCCCTGTGTGAAACTGTAGCTCGATACACAACGGCACGTCTGCCTAACTATGCATGTAAAATAATGGTTTTTGGTTTTTCTTTTTCGCTTCTTTCTTACTCGTCGAGGCTTAAAGCTCCCGACTACTTTTGTTCAAGTATTAAATAAACTTTAATACCAACTTAAAATTTCAAACCAAAAACAATGGTTCACAATCTCCTTCTTAATCGAACACTAGCCCGACGTCTAGGAATCTAGGTTCTTCTCAATTGGAACACTAGTCCGGCTTCTCGGTAATCTGAATCTATCCCGATACCTCGGCAATCCAGATCCAGCCCGAATCTCAGCATCAGAAATCTAGGTCCTTTCCTCAAAACTCAAAACTCAAAACAGGAACTCTAGCCCGTCATTTTGGTAATCTAGGTCCTTTCCACTTTCCTCTTTTCCAATTGGTTTTTTGTTCAGTGAAAACTAAATCGAAAAACAAAAATTCAAAAGTTCCTCAACTTTGAGTCATAAATACTTTTCGTTCTTGTAAATACACTTCCATAGAAATTTTGCCCTTTGAAATCCATTTTCGTAACTTAGAAAAACTACAAAATCATTTCCTCAACATTTGACTAAATACAAAACTCTTAAAATCGAATTTGTCAAAGAAAGTATTTTCTCTAAATCTTTCCATTTTGAATGAAAATTTTAGTAAAACTTAAAAGAACCTTTACTTTCAAAAGACTTCTCCATCAAAAACTTTTAAAAACATTTTCATAGAATTTTGAAGTTTTCCATCTTCTTTCGTTTCCTAAACTTTAGTCTATCTCAACACTTTCCTTCTTAGAATTTTCTTCTCACTTTCCAAAGAAAACAAAACCTCACTTTTTCAGTTGTTCTGAGTTAAGATATTTTAATATCTTGATCTTTATTAACAAGCAATGACCAGTGTCATGCCCTCAGCCAATCACAGTCAAGTAATACAGTAATATCATTCAATACATACATGACTCAACAACAACATATACCAAATCAACAATTCTAAATAATATCAAAACACATTCTCAAATCAACATATTATAAATCAAACACAATAGGGTACATGACTAGCCAATAAACTCTTCAGGCAAACTCCCTTTACCTTTGTAGACTAGAAAAAAATCCTCTCCTTGACGTATTTCAACAATTAGTTTCCCTCACCACGAAGCTGTTCGAGTTAAACCCCAACTTGACGTTCCAGTTTCCTCTAAACAGCTCATGTCAACTCCCGAACAAGATAAAATATGTTTCCCCCAAGCAACCACACCCATGACAACATCCCGGAGAGGGAGTCAAAACACTTTCAACACTCAGACAAATATAACAGTCAATCATTCATCATCTGTGACACCCTGCTACCCCGCATGTTATAAAGCAATTTAAAGATAAAGATATAAAACAAACATGCATTTACTGGATAAAATAAAACATTTGTCCATGGGTAGAAAGGTCCCACATGAACGAGTTCTCAAAACGCGAAAAATAAAACAAGTTTAAAACAAATAAACCAAAAGATAAACAACATAACCCAACCCGATGTCACAACAGAGCTGGTATAACCATTCCGGAATGAAATCCTCGAAATACAACTGAACTAACTAAACATAAGGAAAAGTCCTAACTATGAGTGGTGGCTCCTCAGAGTCACTCCTCTCCTGACTGCTTGCCATCCTCTGCAAGGTGTCAATCAGGCCAAACAAACAAAGAATGAGGAGTAAGAATCATGTAAACATATACGGCATGGAGTTAGGAAGCAAGGTAAAACAAACAGCATGACATCATCATAACATACATCAAAATATATATCAACATATATCAACATCAACAATATCAAGTATGCTATGCGTTGCAATACAACACTACTCCGCTACTCCATTATGCATGTGGGTCCAAATTAACTTAGGATGAACGACTTCGAAGTCAAATATCCATATTGGGAATCTACCCAACGTCGAGGAATCTACCCCTAGGATAGCCAACGTATCAAACCAATGAATGCCTCGTCACGGGGGAGCACGGTCACCAAACCTTGGGTGACCTACCGTGGATGGCCAGATCGTCGTACTCTCAGGTGACCTCCCCTATGTCGAACGTCCACCAACAACAACATCTCCAATGATGCATGCAGCATACAACAAACAACGGGCAACCGCCACCTCCTTTGCTTGGGCCAATGAGCACCCAAGACTTCAACGGAATCAACCACAACACCTTAAACTTTAGCGGAATCGACTACAACACCTTAGACCCAACCGGGTCAAGGCCCCCTTGGAGAAAACTCTCGGTTACCAAGGTACAACATCAACGGCACCTCGACCAATGAGCATTGAGGGCACCATTACCAATAAGCACCAAGGTTGTCAATCTTAACAGCGTGCGGTAACCCAACAGGTACCGGCTTACCAAACTCAACATCTCACACTCTCATCTTCTTAATCATCTTTGTTAATCATTAGCCAAGTTATCTAAATTGAGTCATTTATGTCATCAACATGTTATTGGGAAGATTGGGGTTAAAAGCCCCTATTTAAACCTTTAATTTCATCTCTGTCTGTTAAGGGAGCACGGGCGTGCTTGTCCCCTGCACGGTCGTACTGGTCACATAAGTGAAGCACGGTCGTGCTTCCTTTTGGGCACGGTCGTGCTCAGCAGCACGGTCGTGCTCCTCTGCTACACGGCCATGCTTAATGCACGACCATTTTCCAGAATCCAAACTGGGAGCATGGGCGTGCTCCCTATTCAGCACGGCCATGCTCAATGCATGACAGTACTGTTCTGGGCAGAGTTCAACACAGATTCTCGATCCAATTTTAGAGTTCCTTAACCCTAGGTCAGTTAACAACATATTTTAAGGCTTAAACTTCAACATCAGGAATCAACCAATATTCAACATTATCATGCCAATAATCATATCAATGCAACATCATGCTAATATTAAAACAACCAACATAAACATCAAGAACGTAATATGAACATAAGGCATGTAAACAACGTATTAACAACCAACATCATGTTATCATCATCAATCAAACCAACATATTAATCATGTATTCATACATAACAAACCGGGGTTATGGGAACCCCTTTACCTTACACTACCCCCAATGCTTATGAATACACTACCCTTCTCCCCATACATGGATTGAAGGTTGCTCCAACGTAAGCTCCTAACAGTAAACCTGTTACAGTTCCCAAAGCGGCTCAACTCAAACTCAAACCTTAGCCACACCAAAACACAAACCCATTAGTTTCCTATTCAAAAATCATGAAAGGAAACCACAAAGGAAGGGAACAGTACCTCTTAATCGACACAGATCAAACTAGTTTCCCAACAGGCTTCCAAAAATCCACTATAGCAATGGATGAAGAGGATAATAGGGAAAAATGCACGCTTAGTCACAAAATAGAGGCTGGTGCAACTAACTAAATAGGGTTTTACGAAAACCCTCGGGTTCTAAGCCAACTACTTAAAGGTTGTACCTGAGCATGGTCGTGCTCCTCAGCAAGCACGGTCGTGCTAGACTTAGCGTCAGCAAGACGCGATCCTCACATTGAGCACGGGATTGATCACTGTTGAGCACGGGCGTGCTCAGTGTTGAGCACGGGCGTGCTCAACTTAAAAACTGAAACATGCTTCATCCTTTAAGCACGGACGTGCTCATGCATCAGAAAGGGACTTTTGAACCAAAAATCCCACTAAGCCCTTAACCAACCAAACAACTTATAGAAAAAACACTTGACGAAAAAGCAGGGTGTTACATCATCAAACTCTTACTCTAATTTGATTTAAAAACTTAATTTCACAAAAACATAACCAATTTCAAATAAAATCAAATTGGGCTTTAGGGTTCATATCATGATTTGGGGAAAAACCAATCTACTTAAGGAATGTCGAAATTGATTTAGGAAAACTCTAATTCATAGTCCCAATAGTATAAAACAATGTTCAATTTCAAAATTATAATCTGAAATTAAAAGGCTAAGATTAGGGTTTTGTAAATCAACTTGGGGCTTTTTGAATCTAGAAGAAATTAGGGGTAAACACTTACCCAAGGAAGAAGAAGAAGTTGTGGTGGTGCTGTCTTGGAGGTCCGGTGCGACTGTGACGGTGGAGGCGTGATGGAGCAGCGGCGGAGCTCCATTTTTGTGCTGTTGCAACAGTCCAGGAAGAAACCAGCCGGCCATAGGTGTGGCTCCCTACCAGATAATCAATCACTCCAAATAAAATAATATAAAATGATATATGTATATAAATATTTTACTGATATAGAAGAACAGTAAAAACCGAGGTGTTACATCAACCAATCACAAATCATGATATGATTGATTTTTAAGATTATTAGGATAAGAGTCAAAGATTTTCAATGATGTGGCAATTTATGATTGATTGACAATGTAAAAAACCTTTACACTGACACTGTATAACAATTAAACTCAAAAAATATTATAAGATATTTTCAGATATTATATTAAATTATTCCTTCACCTCGCTAAAGATAATGTTCAGAATAATTTTTTTACCGATGAAAATATTTGATCAACATAAAATTGAATACGATAGCTAGTTCAGGTGGAATATACATATGCTTCACAAGTTTTTTTTTTTTTTGGTTTCAGAACCCACCCTAATTAGCCCTTTGGACCGAGTGGGTCCACCAGAGTATCTCACGGCTTAGGCCCTTCGGGCCCGTTATGAGATTATTATCTGGTTACACTGATTAAGCAGAACCCCGTGGTTCTCAGCCTCCGAATGGGAGTGACTTCATAATGATTCGAACCCGGTTCGCAAGAACAAGTTGCTTCCACTTGACCAATATCCCATTAATATGCTTCACAAGTTTTATTATACACGATTCTATTTATTAAATAGAAATATCTTATTATACATAAAATTATTCTCACTGTGCTGCGACATGAGAGTAGGGACACTCTTTGCCGCGGGTCTCTCAGGAGCTTGCATCTGCTCGAGGTGAGTTGTGAAAATGTACACATCAAGGAAGAAAATCCACAAAGATAAGGATGATGAGCCAACTGAATTTGAAGAGTCTGTTGGACAGACATGCATCGTTTGATCTTGAAAACACCAACTCTGATCAGAAAGATTTAGACATAAATTCAACGGTCCAAATTGATGTTTCTGGGAACCGCAAGGCTGTGGTTATCCATGTCCCCTACAGATTGAGGAAAGGTTTTCGGAAGATTCATGTCAGAGAGCTTGAGAAGAAATTTAGTGGCAAGCATGTAATCTTGATTGCCACCCGGAGGATATTAAGGCCACCAAAGAAAGGGTCTGCTGTTCAGAGTCCCCGTAGCCGTACACTCACTACTGTGCATGAGGCAATGCTGGAGGATATTGTATTGCATGTTGAGATTGTTGGGAAGCGTGTTAGGTATCGCATTGATGGATCCAAGATTATGAAGGTTGCATGCCCTCTACGAATGACCTAAGGCCCCCCCTTTTATAAGCATATGAGGTAAATCTCCGTACGTCACGTGATTCCTTCCTGGTTTAGCGGATATTGCGGGGCCTCCAATGCTTTCATGCCACATGTCCCTCTAGCATATGTCCGTCCTTATTGTCGACTAGCCCTAAGCGAGGTGCACTATCCTAAGGGTATTTTAGTACATCTTGTGGAAAAGTATAATGGTCGTTTGAGGTACCCGACATTCATTCCAGAGGCTAATACCCTCTTGTGGGATCGCCTCGCAGTCCTATAGGTCCGAGTGTCTTGCCCACTCTCGATCGAGTCGGGCTTTGACTAGGGTGGCCTCACCCATTATGTGGTGTTGGTCGAGAGTTCTCTATCGGATCTTCCCTTAGGGTTCGTCCAAGGGTCCTCTCTTTCTTTCCTCGAGAGATACCAACTGGACGGTAGAGGTGCTTGTGATCCAGTAACCGGGTCTCTCGGCACTGTAGGGATATTCCCGAGAGTAAGTCAATACAGGACAATTGACCGAGAGGGCCAATGTTTTTAGGCCAGACATTATTGGGTTGGGCTTAAAGCGATTGGGGAATATTACAATCAACCGTATAAATCGGGTTCTAGCAGGAATAGTAATTAAAAATCTTATGAAGTAATATCAAAGTCTTAGTGCTCACAAAATAAGTCTTAATAAGATGCCTTTTTTTATAAATACTTGGAATATAGCTGTCAAATTGACAAAGAATAAAATGGTAAAACCAGAATCAGAAGAAAGCAGAATAAAATATCAAATATGGGAAAATCAATGTCATTAAAACCAAACATGTCATTGACTCGGTCGAGGTACTAAGTTAATAGATTACTGATCAAATCAGTAAGTCATTGATTGAACCGTATGAATCGGTATATATATATATATATATATATATATATATATATATATATATATATATATATATATATATATATATATATATCATATTTTGCAAATATATAGCCTAGTGGTAGTTGCGCTTCCGGCATCCATGGAGCAACACTTTCTATACCCATGAGTTGCACTTTGGTGTCTTGGGGCTTTGATCGGTCATGGCAGCTTTAGAGATTACTATATCTTTCTTTCATGTTTAAAAAAAAAAAGAAATGTTCGTATGCCCTTTTTATCCTATTCATTCATATATTCTTGCACTACTTTTTAATATATTTTTTATATCCATCATGCATAAATTCGTGATTTAATAACCTACATTAAATAGTTAACTGATTGTTTTATACATACATTTACGGTGATTAATTCATTAACCATCCAATACACATGATTAATTTTCCAACAATGTTTTTAGTATATATATATATATATATATATATATATATATATATATATATATATATATATATATATTCCCAACAATGTTGCATGGTTTGACAATATTAATTAACAACGGAACATTTAAAGCTGGGTCGACTCCATTCTTTGCACACACCAAGAAAACGACATCTAGTGAAAGAACAAAGAATCATAAAGATTTTATTATTCCAAATACTAAAAATTCTACCTGCAGTTCCAACCAATGGAGGGTACACCCAAATCACAGGACATGCTTCCATCTTCTCGATTGATTTTTCATTCATTTTTTTCAAGTTGGTTTCGTTGAAATTAATTTGCATCCTTTTTAACTCTCCCCACAAACATTTGAATTTAAATCTATAAGAAATTTTTTCTACAAATTTTCCTACAAATTTAAATCTATAAAAAAAAACTTTAATTTTGAAAAAATTGTAGTAAAGTTTGCAGGAATTACTGTGAAAAAAAAATCCCCATGAAAAAATTTACAGGAAATTAATGAGTTTCTAGTAGTGATATTCCATGCCAATTGGGCTCGAATTGGAGCAGCCCATAAATTCAGGAATTAATTAGCTTCCTCATGAATCATAAGCTTGAAATTCAAATTAGTATCCATCGTCCATACCTTGGTCGCCGCAACTATATAGCTCGTCCAAACTTTCATTAATCAAAGAGTTATTCTCCTTTACAATAAGTTAATCACATCACATTGGGAACTTGTACCGAAATTAGGGCATGTTTGCTTTGTTTTTATAAATAATTACAAAATTATTATTTGTTTCATATTTCTAGAGATTTGTATAGAAAACCAATGAAACAAGAATGAATTGTCTTCAAAGTAAAAACAAACAATATGACATTTTTGTACTTATTTCTGAAAACAGAATGAAAACAGGTGATTGAAAACAAAACAACAGACATAATTTTCCAAAAGAGTAATAATTGCTCCAAGATTTTTTTTTCTTCTATAAAAAGAAGCAATCATCACATAATTATTAAATTTTGGGCCCAACTCAATCCCAAAAACTAGTAAATGGGATTAAGATTACCCTCTACTTATAAGCTCTTGTTACTTATTAGAGACTATCTCCATGTGGGACTTTGGTTTTTCTCAATACACCCTCTCACGCCTAACACTATTGGGCTTGGTGCATGGATAATATGGTGGGTGACCCAACAACGGGTCTAGAATAGCTCTGATACCATATTAGATTTTTGGCCTAACTCAGTCTCAAAAGCCAGCTCATGGGATGGGGATTGTCCTCTATTTATAAGTTCCCATCAGAGACTATCTCTCGTCACTGTGAGAGTTGGGTTTTTCCCAATAATAGTTTCAAACGAGCAAGAATAACAAAATACCATCACAATGTCTTTGTTTGCCAAGACCGTTTTCCTACTATGTGTGCTAATGTTGCCATCAAGCTCTTATGCTTTTAATGATAGATCCGTGACGATCATTAACAACTTGAAAGGTGATCTAGAGCTGACCGTTCATTGCAAGTCTGCTGATGATGATCTCGGAGTGCATCTTATCTTTCCAGGTGAATCCTATAAATTTAGTTTTCATGTTAACTTCATCCATACAACACAGCTCTATTGTTCCTTTCAATGGCGAGGTGGCTTTAAATGGTTTGATATATACATAGACCATAGGGATGACCCTCTCACAGATTTGGTTTGGAGTATAACATAAGACCAACCATGTATGTTTGAAGAAAAGTATCAGAAGTTTGACACTTGCTACCCATGGAATAAGCCGTAAGGCATCATTGGAGATTTGTTGTTGTTACACTTTTCCCGCTATATATCAAGTGAGGGAGAGTGAAAAAAATTAGAGAAAGTATGTATTACGACATTTGCCATGCATGAAATAAATAATAAGACATTTCCCGCTAATTTTTTTACAATTTATTTCAAAACCCAATTTAAAATAATATTTAAAATCACTTCATTCAACTATTTCACAACTTATGCATTAATTAACTACAAAAATATTTTATTTCAATGATGTTTACATAAACAATATGAAAGTGGTCAAATTACCAAGTTTTAAGACAAATTTAACCACTGATTACCCTTATATACAAATTCAAACATGAAGAAATGAACATGTACACATCGTTCAAAGTTCAAACATGTATGAACTTTTCATCTTTAACAAGCATCTCCATATTGTGCTTTCCTCATACCAATGTTGACACTATAAGTCTTTTTCACACTCTTAGTCTAATCGAGGCTTGGAATCAAAAAATGCTTCCTCTTTGCTACCTGTTCCAAAAAAAAAAAAATCAAATATATCATATATCCAAAATAGCTAACTTGGATATGAAACCTTTGAGAAAGTAATTCAATGACCAGAAACAAAAAATCCAGCCACAGTGACCACACTATGGAGAAAACTATCAGCTACCAGAGTCTTAAGAGCAAACCCTTTTACAAAGGTTTGTACATCACATAAATATACCACCTTTATTAAGTGTCTAAGTCCCACATTGGTTGAGTATATGAGCCAAGAACCATTTATAATAACTTGGGCATCCCTCCCTCTATGAGCTAGCTTTTAGAGTGGAGTTAGGCCCGATTATTTTAACATGGTATCAGAGCCTCCCACGATGTTGGGCCACCCGTAAATGTCCAATTCTGCAAACTTCACGCTCCAGATGTCCAGTCCTGGACGTGAGGGGGTGTATTAAGTGTCTAAGTCCCCGATTATTCTAACAACCTTTGTGTAATTCCAGTTCCGTGCAAAAAACCAGTAGAAAATTAAGCACCACCCATAGAATGAAACTCCAAAAACCAGCAGAAAATCAAGCACATCTCATTACACCCAATTCCCATTTATATTCAGCAAAGAAAGAACAACTCAACATCTATCTTGAAACAAAGCAACAGATTCGAGCTTTCATATTGTGCAACCTGTTAAAGCAGCTAACAGAGATTATATTCATCCATTTTGCCTTATGCAAGTCAAACTCCACAGAGACGCTTTTTTCCCCGTTAGATTATTTGGAATGATTTAACAATTTAATAGAGATTCAATTAAGGTAGATAAGACTTATAACTGCCTAAAGGATAAGACTAGTAACTGCAACAAAACAAACCACTATCTCACTAACAATAATCTTCTAATGATCGGTGTCGCGACCGTCCCGTCCGGGAGCCGCGAAAAGAAGGGTAAAAACAGAGGAGTCGTCACTAAGATTTTTATTGGGAGAATCTTAGAAAACCCAATTATTTAAAGGTAAACTGGTCTTTTTAAAAAAGAGAGATATGAGTCCGGGAATCGGTTACGAGTAGGGAAGGTATTAGCACCCCACCTCGCCCGTTTAAAAAACGGTACCTCAAGTTAATTGTGCAAAAAAAATATTTTAATAACCTTTTAAATATTTATTTTACCCCGAAAATTATTTACAAGAAAGAATTATTTTAAATTTTATTTTTTTTGACTTTTATTAAATTTTTATATTTTTTAACTTTATGGTTTATAAAAACTAAATGAGATTGAACATGGCACATGAGTCCACAGGGCAACCTCAAATCTAAGGGATTAAACATGGCACCGTGTCCATAGAGCATCCCTGGAAAGAGAAAAGTTTAATCATTTTGATTAATTATTTTAACATAAAAAGAGACACAAAAAAGGAAAATTTAGTTTTGGCCCGACAAGATGATTTATCTTGCTCCTACGTATTCCCGGGTGCGATGGGAAACTCAAAGCCACGTAGTTCTCTTGAAAATGTTTGATTGGTTGGTTGATTTTAATTTTGATAAAGATTTTTGATTTATTTATTTTATTTTTTTAAAAAAAAGATTTTATTTCAGAATAAATTCACTTTTTGCATAGAGTCCAAGATAGCAGTGCTACACGATAAACCCTTACAATATATACGACACTTGAGGATGAAAAATCATACATCAACATCGTAGATTGCTGCGTGAATTAAAAAGATTTTTATAAAAATGAAATTGGGTGAAATTGATTAAATGATAAATTAAAAAAACATTTAATATTTTTTAACGGGAATTCACTCTTGCATAGGGTTAAAGATAGCGGAGCTATACGATGGACCCTTACAATTTTTACAACACTTGAGGACGAAAAAAAAATCCATACATCAACGTCGTAGATTGTTGCGTGAATTAATAAAGGTTTTTATTTATTGAAATTTTAATAGAGGTACTTAAAAGTATTTATTTATTTATTTATTCATTTTTGTAAAAAACTTTGTCAAAATCATTTTTATTTAAAAAAAGAGAACTCACTCTTGCACAGTGTTAAAGATAGTGAAACTATACGATAAACCCTTACGATTTTACAACACTTGAGGACGAAAAAATCATACATTAACGTTGTAAATCGTTGCGTGAACTCAAGAGATTCCTTTTTTATTTTTTATAACTTTTAATCCTTTTTCTTTCTAAAAGCATTTTTTCTCAAGAAAAAAAAAGAAAGAACCTGATCTAAATTTGAAAGGCCCATATCAGAAAAAAGGTAAGAAGAGGCCCAAATGACAAATGACCAGGCCCCAAACGTATGAGCTAATAACTCAAATACAAAAAGTGAATAAATAAGAAAAGAAAAGCCAACATAGTAAAGTCAGAAGCTTTCTCCCATATTACCAACAAGAAGACAATGGAGAGCTGAACTGGTAGATCCGTACGGCAGCAGTGGTTCTCCGGCGCGGTAAGCTTGGTTAGCGAATGGCGGCGTCAAACGGTGGTCCTGTGGACTGAACGGCGCGGAAAGGGCTGGGCGGCGGAAGATGGGAACAGATCTGGTGATGTTGGGTGTGGACCAGCGACTCGGGATGGCGGAGCGGCGATCTCGGACGTGAATCTGGGCTGGTGTGGGACGTCGCTGAAGTGAACAACGAAGGGAGGCCGGAGGTTCGAGGTGACGGTTCTGGTTCCTTGATGGCGGCAACGTACAGTGACGGAAGAGAACAGACCAGATGTGAGGGATGAAGAGATAGGCCGTGTGGTGATCTTCTCCACTTCGAACGGCGGCGGACGGTACTCCTAGGGGCGGCGGACAGTGGCTGGGAGCAAGGGGAAGGAGATGTGAGGGGAGGTTTTTTGTGGTGTTGCTGAAGGTGGCAGAAATAAGTTTATTAGTAAGGAAGAAGATGAAAAAAATGGAGAAAGAAAGAGATGATAGATCTAGAGAAGAAAAAGAAAAAAAAAAGAAAATGGCGTGGAGGTGTTGTTGTTGGTATCAGAAGGTCGTGAGGTAAGTGGAAAAGATGTGACGAAAATTTCGAGGGAGTGAGGTGAGAGTGGTCTCTGTTTTGAATTTGAAACAGAGAAGGGTGAGTGTGGGGAGAAAAGAGGGCAACGATAATCTTGAGGGAGTGAGGTGAGAGTGGTTGAGAATTTTTTCGCTGTTGGTTTTCCCCCCCTCCCCATATGCTTCTGCTGGTGCTGGATTTATAGCCAAAATCATAGGAGAAAAATGACAGATCTCTCATGCCAGCTGTAAGGAGAGGACATGAGAGTGATGGTGGAGTGTTGCTACCACTATGTTCTGTGCTTGGGTGCAAGGGACGCAGAGCACAGAAGGAACAAGTCACCATTTTTGTGTAAAAAGTAGCAAAAGGCAAGAGACCAAAGGAAAGTGAAATGGACTGTCATGGAAAATGGTAAAAAGGACACTACATGAAGGAACCGTGAGGCAAAACAATATTTTTTATTATTTTTTTTTATAATTAACAAATAGAAACTTATTTTTTCTTTTGGATTTTTTTTTTTAACTTCACCTCATTTTTGTTTGCTTGGGTTTGGATTCAAAACAACTTGTAACACAAACAAGTTGGGCTAATAACATAAACACATTTTTTAGTTCTGTATTTTCCATTTTTATTTTGTAAATATTAATTAAAAGGATAAAATGACCGGACAAAATTAGGTGTTCACAATCGGTCAAAAACATAATGAAAAAAAGGTTCTTTCCTTGTTAATAAATGCACCATTAAGCTACATAAAATGAATTAATTATTGTATTAAGCACAATAATCAGTGTTAAGTTCATCTAATTCTTTTTTTTCTTATTTTCTGGAAAAAAAAGGTTAAATTACAAAAATAACCAGGTCAATCCTGCAAAATATGCAAACGATGAAATGAAAAATAGGGAGATTAGCATATCATGACGTCCAAATTGCCATTCACTTGTAAAATAGGGTAAGTAAGCTTGAGAGGAATGCAAAACATGACTAAACTCCAATCATACTATGAGTTTGGACCATGGGAATACCATACCGTGTTGATGATTTCATAAAATGACTCATTCTTTCCAATCTTTTAACAACATTAGATTCAGATTTAACAGCTGGTTCTCCCTCAGCTTTCTTTGCATTCTACGTTGAAGGGAAACAAATTAAAATGTTCAGCAAGTTCCATATGTAATGTGCATGCTAGGAAATGTCACTTCAATTCATAAAAAACATTTTGACTTGTAACAAATGAATAATGTAAAGATGCAACATGTAATTTAAAAAAAAAAAGAAGCATGTCAACCTTTATTTTCCCGTGAATAGTATTGTTCCTCAAATGAAGCAATGTAACTTTGAAGGATATTTTTGAATCATCTTGCTAGTAAATAGTAAAAAAGAAAAAAATATGAATAAGCACAATAATATAATATAATATAAATAAATTTAAATGTTTAGATTTTAATTTTAATTCTATTACTGGAACTCCAATTAGCTTGGCCCTACAAGTTAAAAACCAACTATCTTGCTTGAGGGATGAGAGATTCAAAACTCTTTTAACTTTCTCTACAACTCTTTCACCAGTTCTACCTACAATGACATATGGCACACAATTTCTTGACAATCTTCTGCATATTTTATCTCTCTTTTTCTCCTACTTTTTTTTTCTAGCTCTGCAGCACTACTCAGATGCTTCTACTTGGTCCATCAACTACACACTAAAGTCCTAATTTGGCCAGTAAGTTAAATATTATCAGCTTTCTCATTTAATTGGTGAAAATACTCATGACTCATGGTTTAGTATAGAGCAATCTACTTGTTATTTTTACAACCCTTAATCAGTGGACTCTTCTTTTAAACCCAAGGTACAAAACCAGATCACCAACAAATCAAATAAAACCTGACACTGTTACTCAGAAAGTAAATAACATATTTAAATCTGACATTTAATCAAACACTATATAGGCAATCAATTAAGCATTGAGAAATTCTCAAATTGAATCCAGCAAGAACCCAAAGTGGGGCTATTCAAACATGTACTGGGTGTTTTGAAATGGAAAAGGAAAAACTGAAATGGGTTTCTAAAAGTTCACTCTCACAACATATTTACAAGTGAATGTGAACTTTGACAAGTAACAATCTACTAAATGATAATATTATGATTCAGATACCTTATTAGTTTTTGAAGATTATAATGTATCTCCTACAAAAATAAAAACATTTAAGTAATTGCTTATTAAATCCAAGTAGTTACGAGTGAAACTGGGAGGGTTTGACCAAGTTCAAATAACCATAGCATGAAAGTTAGGGATCAGCCATATGTTCACCAAATGTACTTTGTGCTATTGAAGCTATGATAATTTGATAATTTAAGTATAGATAATGTAAGATAAAAAAAAAAAAAAAACTTCCACATTTTGCTCTTCTCAATGCGCAAAGCTCACAGAAAAAAGAATTCTATCACAATATAATGCAATCATAGGCAGCAACAATCAATAAAGTTATACCAAGATAAGCATATGAGAAGTATTAAGAAAAGTTAATAAATTGACCAGATAAACTCGGATACTTGTGGTTCAAAATATCTGAGAATGAGGTTCTTTTCTTGAAGCACCTACAACCCATTTTCAAAACTCAAATCCACACATTATGGACTAGTTACTGAGGCAATTTTAATACAGTTTAGTCATCTTTTAAATCCTTTTTTACTTGATATGAGTGGTTTTCTCATTGTTCATAGATCATCAATAAGGCTAATGATGATATAAGAACTACGATAAAGAAATATTACCAGACTATTGGAAGGATTCAATGAATGCCCAATCCCCTGGCAGTAACACAAAATGTTATTAAGAGCCAAAAACAGAAGCATTTATATTTTTTAACACAATTTTGTCTTTGTATAATGAATTATTTGTTTAAATGGGATCCTATCTGTGTGTTTATATAAATAGAGAGAGAAAAAGTGGAGAGGGAAAATCTTGTGAAGAAAAAGTTAAACTAATCCTCGAAATTGTTTCTAAATTCGGATCTCGACATGTTGGATCAAATTTAAAGAACAAACCAATCAATCAACCGAACAATCAAGCGTTTCATCATAACACACTGTTCGATTCAAACACTGATAATACGATGCGAGTTCTGTATAATGATTTGATGTCAAGGGAGCGAGAAAGCTAACCTGAATGATAGCGGTTCTTATTCATTTGAGTTTCAGAGAGAGCGAATACGGGTTGTGGCGGTTGTGAAGAACGAGAGAGAAACAGATTTTAGGGTTCAGAAAGTAAAGATTTAGAGAGTAGGAGTGAGAGTTGCAAGAGTGATCAGAGATGCGAATTCCAAATGAAATTTCAGAAAGTGTGGAGATAAATCCTTGAGCGCGCGAGAGTGAATTTGCGAAGTGTCAAAGAGCAAGTTTCATTGTTTCAGAGAGTGACTTAGACAGTTAGTTAACCTATCGGAAAATTTTAGTAACATTTTATTGAATAAATGTTACCAAAATATTTTGTGATTGCTATTTGTTAACATTTTAATAAGTGTTATCAGATAAATGTTACTAAAGGTGCTTACTGTAGCAGTGTCAATTGATACTAGAGGGACTTGGCCCTGTTATATTGATGTGGGAAGAATACTTTTTGTAATTAGCAACAGAGTTGGAGTTTATCTGGTTGTACACAAAAACCTTGTTGTTTTGTGAGTACTTCTAGTACTCTATTATATATATATATATATATATATATATATATATATATATATATATATATATATATATATATATATATATATATATATATATATATTTTTTTTTTGTTCATAAAAAAAGGTGTCATCACAAATATTATATCACAGATTTAATTTGAGCAATAAGATTAAAAATCATACATTGTTAACGCTTAAAAAATATCCTTAATATTATGAGAGAAACGAATTAATCACAAGGATTCAATCTTAGAGCTATTATTTTTAATATCATCTAGATTAATTTTCATTTTCTAAACGAGTTTAATAGATATGCACTATCATCGTAAAGTTTTTTACACTATCAACCAATCACAAATCATGGCATGAACAACTTTTAATGTGATTTAGATAATAATCAAAGATTTTCAATGACGTGTTGATTTATTATTAGTTGACAATGTAAAAAACATTTATATCGATGATCTATACCAATTAAACTCTTTCTAAATTAATGAATTACTGCACTATTTTCACAATTGAAATAATTATTCTCAACGAGTTTTAAGGATGACGAACCCCACCTAATGAGGATAGTTTTTGAAGCAGCTTCTATGACGGAAAATTTTAAGATTTATAGGCTCATTTGTGTGTTGATAATTATTTGATTCATTTTTTTTTTATATATAAAAAAGTTTAGATTGGGAATTATTTGATTAATTTGGTTTAGTATGCCAGGTGACTTTTGTATTAATTAAAAAATTTATATAATTTTATTCTGTATTTCTGATTTTTTTAAAGATGTTATATTAATAATAAGTTCCGATAGTTGTTACAAAAAATATTATTTATCTTTAAATTTGATATTTAATATCTTCATTAATTATTTTTCATGGCAATGTTTTATGGGTCTTGCTAAGGGCATTTGTTAAGCAACCCATAAAAGAAAAATTTGTATTAAAAATTAGAGTGTAACACTTTTCGAAATGCTAAATACAATATTTCCCATAAAAATTTTTCTTTCTTGGTTCCTTAAACAATGCCCTAAGGGCACTTATTAGCATTCTCCATATTTTATTGGGTGTTTCATATTAATATTTAGTTATTCACTAGTTATTCTTTCTTTTTTCATTTTTCTTTTAGGAACCCATCTTAATTATCCCTTTGGGTCGAGTGGGTCCACTAGAATATCCTCATGGCTTCGGCCATTCGAGCTAGTTATGGGACTAATATCTGGTTCGGTCGATTGAGCAGGGTTTTATCCCTTGGTTCTCAGCCTCCCAATGGGGTGGCTCCACAAGGATTTAAACTCGGATTCCTCAGGTTCTCTTTATGAGGGTAAATTGCTTCCACTTGACCAACGTGGTTCACGATTTCTTTAAATACAATAATTTTATGTATCATAAGATATTTCTATTTAATGAGTAATTATTTAATACATTTTTTAATTAACTTATTTCACTTTAAAAATAGAGTTTAATAAATATACACTGATATTGTAAAAGGTTTTACACGATGTCCAATTACATTTCACCATTATTCCACTTTATTATATTAGTTCATAAAACATCTTCATAAATATCTATGTGGTGAGATATTATTGGATGATTGTGTAAAACTTTTACACTTCCAGTGCATATACATTAAATCCTTATAAATATACATTTAAGGGAAAGCATTTGGCTAAGAAAGTCTTGCAGAATTTAGTCAAAAAAAAGAAGAAGAAAGTCTTGCAGAATATAATTTAATCTTAAATAATTTTAATCTCATGAAATGTAGCAAAAAAGAGAGTGTAATTTACGATTTAAAAGAATTATTTTGTTTTAGTGAGACAAAATTTAGACAAAGGGGAGGTTGTCACATTCCAAGTCCAAGACATGCCACAAGTCTCAACAATGGCTTCAAACTCGTGCTAGTAGGAATCTATTTAAATTTCTTTTGAAGTAAAGAGACCTAATTAAAAATTGAGGAATTAGAGAAGGAGATAAAGAGTTAGAACCTAGATTGGTGCAGATTATGTTCTATCAAACTCTGCAAAGCAAGAGAGAAATGGATTAACGAGAGTGAGATTGAGATAGATGATGATATTAGTAGCACAACATAGAAGAGGGTGAGGGTGAGAACAACACAGATCGATCGCGGTAAAGCTAATCGGTGGAGATCGGAGCGATATCGGCGCAGATCGGAGCGATATCCACGACGATGAAGAAGACTCCGAGCAAGAGGGAGAGAACGAGACTGAAAAAGAATATTCCCAAATACAAAACTATAAACTAATATAAATTAATATTAAAATAATATTGTAGTTATATAATAGCTAAAAAACTTAAGATTAACTAGTACTAAATTGGTAGCTAAATTTTGCAGTTAAACCAAAAAATTACTGTAGTGATTTAAGAGGAGTGAATTGAGTTAATAAAATTTTTAGCATATAGTTTAATAAAAGCAACTTTCACAAAGGAAAATTTAAAAGCATATAAATTATTTTGTCAAAAAAAAAAAGCATGTAAATTAACAACTCAAATATAAGAAATTACAGAGGAAAAGATGAACAATTAGATAAAATGCAAAAAAAAAAAAAAAAGATAAGAAAAAGAAGTATGTAAATCGGAGTTTATCCTTATTGGGTTACTAACCCTTTGGTGACCTAAGTTTACCATGAGTTAAGGTGTAATTTGAATATCTTTGTAGCCTATAGCTCTCCTCACTCGAGATACTCCACCTTGTGCAGGAGTCACAACAAAATTACTCATACCCTTCTCACAAACCGAGGGATGCATACCTCACCCATGTCATCACCAAAATGTGGGATACCTCATCTTTAACTTAGGGGTACCCCATATTACTGTGCAAAAATGTAGACATAACACCATTTTAGTAAATTTGGGCACAATATATCATAAATTCATTACGTAATTGGATTAAGATCCTTTCCTTTTTTTTTTCCCTTCTTATGTTACATTTTCATATGCAACAGCAAATGAACATGACATTTATTAGCAGATCACCCCTGACCAACATAGACAACAAAATAAGACAGCTCAAAGATTTATCATCAACACGTAAACTTAGATAAAACATTTTAACACAGACTCCAATCAAAAGCTAGAATCAAAGGGGAACATTGATATTCTTATTGGGCACCAACCCATGATAACAGAATTCGGAAATGAGTCCAAACCAGTTTAGCGACCGTAATATTCGGTCGCTAAACATTGTAAATCGGTCGCTATTTAATTTAGCGACCGAATTAGCGACCGATTAATGGTGATGACTGAATACCCTTAGTGACCGAATTAATATTTCGGTCGCTAAATGGCGACCGAATTTACGGTCGCTAAATAATAATAAACGGTCGCTATTAGGTTGGTTGCATTTTTTGGGTAACCATTTCTAGCGACCGATAATCGGTTGCTAGTTCGGTCGCTAATTTTGGTTACTGTTAACCTATATTAGCGACGGATTTTCGGTCCCTATACCACATCTGTAAATGTTAAATAAAGTTTAGCGACCGAATTATTGGTTTCTAATTCGGTCGCTAAACTGGTTATTATTAAAAAAAATAATTTTAATTTTTAATTCGGTCGCTAAACTGGTTATTATTAAAAAAAATATTTTTAATTTTTAAAATAAATTTTTTTTTCTGATTTTCTTTAAACGTTAGAAAAATTACTAATAAAACACACCAAATTACTTATGAAATATACAATCATAAGAAATAATAAATATATATAAAAAGAATAATCCAAAATGTCGTACAAGAATCGTTTAAAGTCAAAAATATGGAAAAAAAATCAGTCGTGATGAGGGGGAGATGGAGGAATCCATTCATCCTCAGCGTCCGTATCACCGACGCCTGCTAGTTGATCGTCCTCTGGGAGTACGCGGCATCGTAGCTGGGCGGGCGTAAGCGGGAGGAGCGGCAAGCGGGAGGCACAACCGTCGAGCATCATCCCGAGCAACCGGAGTCTGGATCCTCATCTGCTCCAACACCCCCCGCATGAAACCGCCTCGCTCGATGCTCGCCCTGCATCATTCTTTGGTGTGCCCGAAGTCAATCGAGCCAATCCTGGTTCGCCATCTGCTGTTCTCTCTCGCTCTTCTCCCGAAGCTCCGCGTTGGCTTGCGTGATGGTGTCCTGCATTTGGTGGAACTGCTCCTGAGGGCCGGTATCGACGTAGGAAGGAGCAGGCGTGCCGGATGATGAAGCGATAAACTCGCCTCCCAGGTGTCCGAGGCCATACACGTGCCCCTTCTTGTTCCTGCCCCCGACGACCTCCAAATAAATGGCATTATCGTCGACGGAGACAGGAGAGCGGGCCCATCACCGATCAAAGCCTCATCTTGTGATCTGTGAGGCACGTGATATGGCATCGTCCTTCTTCTCGTTGAAGCCCACCTACAAAGTATAGTTGAAGAGATTTAGTTAAAATTATATCCAATATTAAGAAATCATTTATAATAAATTACAAGTAAACACTAAATTATTTTTTTGCTTACAGCATAGTTACGGGCCTTGTCGTTGACCCATGTCCCCGACTTCAACTTCTTCGTCCTTTCCACCAACTCCATAGCAGTGGGGGCTCATTGCTTTGCTTCCTGCGCACGAGAAAAATATAATCTTAAATTCATAAGAATAATTAAAAATGAAAACTAATTAATTAAATAGTATATTAAGTCAAAAGTTTAATGTATTACCACTCGTCGTAGTGGTGGGCGGCTGATTTAGACCCACCAGGTCTAAGCACATGCGTCACCATCGAAGCTCGATTACGGCGAGCTGTGGCCGTATCTCCGGAACTTCTCAGCCCAGATCTTGGTCCAACTGCCTCCCCGATCTCGAGGATCCAACCACTTCCCCTTACCTCGACCCCTTCCTCGCCTTGTTCGTCGATTCTTCATGACCGATGAGCCTTTATGCTCAAATATGTCCTGACGATAGCCCCTAAAGCTAAGTCCCACCTATACTCTTTACGCAACTTACGGTTGTTAGGAAATTCGTGTGTACATATATATAATGTAAATTTAATTTAAATAACTTAATAAATTGTTACCTTAAACTCTAGAAACAATCGATCCCTATGACCTGCCAGGATGGCCTTCCATGTAGGCCATGGACCATCAAACTTGCGTCGCGGGATCTTCGATATCCGAATCGAAGGGCCCCTTGGCGGCGTAAGCTTCTGACAAAATTAGAGCATTAATAAATGTTATACATAAATTAAAAAAACAAGTAAATAGAAATTAACGATACTTTATATATATTAAAAAAATTAAATTAGCATACTCGTTATCCCCCCAGGGATAAGAAGAATCCTCATGTCGGATGGACCACGACTCTCTGTCCGATGATGATGATGGTCCTGTCGTCGCAGGTGTGGATGATGAGGGTGCAACCTATGTCCCGACCACATAAGGCTGGGTAGGGGGTGCAACTCCATCACCCTGAGGTGTCCCGTCCACAGAGGTGCTGGTAGGGTGATCTCGATCTGAAGGCTGTGGGTCGGTCGGCGAAGGGACTCTCGCAGCACGACCTCCACGACGTCCCCTACCTCTAGAGGAATATGGCATCTGTGAAAAAAATGAAAAGATGATTACACAACAGTGTAAATAATACAAAAATAAATTACCTAAGTAGAATGACATTTACACAATGAATTATGACATAAATAAATTGCCTAAGTAGAATCTCCGTCACTAAATTCACCCTCACTCTCATCGTATCACTTGATCGAATGTACCTTCGCTAGATGTGTCAAACTCGGATTGATCCATTAACTCTCTTTCAACTTCTTCCCCATTTCCGGAAATGTCCGCCAGAGAATTAACAATAATTCCCGGCGTAATTTGCAATGGTACATGGGGTCTTGAAAACTCATCATCTTGGTACGGAGCATCTTTTTCAGGCTGGTTGATTACATTATCAGTAATTATACTGCGAGTCTTTATCTTAATAACACCCAACCAGCCATGATGTCCTTCGGGATATGGCGAGTAATAAACACCTTTCTGCCTGTTGTGAAAAAATGAATGGGTCGTACGCCTTATTATACCTTCGAGACAGTCTAACTTGAACAATACCATAATTTTTATCCATTTTTGAACAACAATGGATTTTGAACATTGTTTTCTGGATCTAGTACCTAAAAAATCAAATATTATATTATTCTTATACATACTATATATTTAAGGAGATAAAATGTATTTCAACAAATGAAGATGCTTAACCTACATATTTACTGAACCACGTAGCAAAGTGAGAAGTAATTTCTCGATCAACTGATCATTTGAAATGTCAGGTTGGAGATCCCTTAGAAAATTACCGTACATCCTACATATGGGAGATTAACAGCAGGACGATTAATAATCATAAATGTCAATTGAACTTATAAAAGACATTGTAGAAGCTTACTCTAAATATGGCGCGACCTCTTCACAATTTTGAAGGATATACAGATGAGCAGCATTTATGTCATCTTTGCTCCAAGAAATATCCATTTGATTTGCCACTAAATCTGCCCGGATAGTTGAATATTGATATAGGAGGACTAGTTGAACTTTCTTCGCCCGAATCAACGTTTCTAGGTATCCTTGTCCTTCTCGTGTTAACTTCGTCCGAATAGAAATAAAAGGCAAAAGTGGAAGTCTCCTCTAATAAGTATGCTTCACAAATGGAACCCTCCACTCGTGCCTTGTTCTTGACTTTGTGTTTAAGGGAGTGTAGGAACCTATTACGAGAGGATACATACAAATAATTACTAGTTTTAGGAAAGCTAAACTACGCTCTCGTGTTCGTGAATTTAATATGTATTAAGTAAAATAGTTGATGTTGTTTACCTCTCAAATGGATACATCCAGCCGGTATTGGTGGGCCACCAACTCTTGCTTCGTAGGGTAGATGAGTGGCGGTGTTCCATAGAATCAAAGAAACTCGGCGGGAAGATTTGCTCCGACTTACATAACAAAACGGGTATCTTGACTTCCATATCCTTTAATTGATTCACATTTAGTGTTGTCGATGTAAGCTCACCTGAAAAAGTGGCTAAGCTCAACAAGTGGGTTCCAAATTTGCCCGGTAATGTCGTCGAATGCAATTGGAAGCAACCGTTGCATGAACACGTGGCAATCATGACTCTTCATTCCATGTAACTTTGCTTCCTTAATGTCAACACATCTACCCATATAGGAAGCATACCCATCTTGTCACTTTAGTTCTTTAACACACTTACATAACTTCACTTTCTGTGCATTGCTTAGTGTATAACTTGACTTCGGTTTGATAAGTCCCGCCACGACCCACCGTCCTGCAACTCAAGCTCCTTCCGATTACAAATGTCGGCCCGGATCCAATCGGGCTTTATTTGTATCCTTTGTCCTCCCCTTGATGTCCACCACAGTGTCAAACACATTCAAAAACACATTCCTCTCAGTATGCATGACATCAATGTTGTGACGGAGTAGCTGCGCCCTCCAATACGGCAACCTCCAAAATATACTTTGTTTTGTCCAATTATGTTTGACGCCATAATCAGGAATATGTTCTCCTTGGGTTGCATGGACGAGCGGTAAATCTTGTACTCTGCGCCATACATTAGGACCAGTCAAGCGTGGTGGAGGTGGTGTTGTCTCCGCACTAGCGCTTCTTGAATGCATTCTTGTTCCGCCTATAAGGATGATCTTCTGCAAAGGAATTGCGATGACAATCAAAATATGAGATCTTTCGATTGTTTTTAAGCGTGAATGCCTTGATCGCTCCATACATATTAGGCATCCAAGCTTCCCCACGGTCATCAACCCGACATCATCCCATAAGCGAGGAAAGTCGTTGATCGTCCACATTAAAGCTGCTTTCATGATGAAATTCTGCCTCAAAGATACGTCATATGTCAACACACCATCATTCCACAACATTGTCAACTCATCTATCAAGCGGCTGCAAGTACACATCAATCTTACCTTTTGGATTAGACGGACCCGGAATTATGACTGATCAGGAACATAAACTCCCGCTTCATGCACATCCCCAGGGGGAAGATTGTGCGAGTCGGGATAATCGGCCAACAAGAGTATGCTTTTCAAACTGCCCAAAAGGATTAAATCCATCGGTAGATAACCCTTGATCGGACATTGCGAGGGTCCTGCAAAAATGCCATATGAACCCTATCAAAATGCTTCCAAGCTTCTCCATCAGATGGATGACACAAGACATCTTGCTCCCTCTCATGCTCACTATGCCACCTCATGTGAGCTGCAGTGGCCATCGAAAAGTACAATCTTGTAAGTCTTGGCACGAGCGGAAAGTACAACATCTTTTTTAGCGACCTCTTCTTCTCAATGCCCATCCTAGTGGTTGTCTTATACCGATCCGCACCACAAAATCAACAACATGTTATGCTTTCCGCTGAATCATCCTTATAGTACAACATACATCCATTCGGGCAACAATCAATTTTCAAACACCCCAGACCCAAATTTTCCACGGACTTCTTAGCATGATAAAAACTTGTAGGCATCCGATTGCCTTCCCATATAAGGTATTTGAATATGGGAATAACTATTAGTAGCCGAGTGTGGCAAAGGTTTCTTCTCGATTGGTATAGGTTCATACCTTATAATAATTAAGAACGAGATTGATGGTGTTATTGGAATGCACCGTAATATATAAGTGTTATTGTAGGATTGGTCAGGCTATTTAATTGCCAGCAATGGATATTCCGGAGAATCGGAAATGGATGTATCGTAGGTTGGATTGGAATAAACGTCTTTGGGAAGAGTATAGAGTTGGAGTGGGTGAGTTTATAGAGTTTGTTGTTAGCAGGGAGAGATTTATACAGGTGGCGGTGATCAATTGAGGTGTCCTTGCAAAAGATGCAAGTGTCGATCTTTCAAAAGCATGGATGGAGTTGTAGTCGATCTTTATGAGAAGGGCTTCATGCTGATTACTATTGGTGGAGTAACCATGGTGAGGCGTTGCCGACTTAAACTTGATTGTGGGTGAAGGTTCGTACTATGGAAGTGGTGGCGGGGAGGGAAGAATTGAATCCATCTGGCGAGATGATAATGGATCATCTTTGGACCATCTGTTGGTGTTGTACTAGAAGAAGATGGGGGATAATATGATGGAATGGGTTCCCGATACATAGAGGAGAATCCGAATCCCGAAGCTCAAAGATTCTATGATATTGATAAGACTACGACTTATCTAGTTTTATAACTAGATGGTGTGGTTTTTGTGCAAATTATTCGAGTTCACTCTCGTTTCGCCCAAATTTGCCTTGTTTTGTTCCTAAGTAGACTTTGACTCGTTCTAGGCATGTTTTAGTAGTTTTTAGTCTATTTTGAATAGAATTACGCTTTTGTTTCTTTTTATTGTTTCGGGTTAGAAGTGAAGCTCCAAGAGTCAAGGAAACACTTGAGTCAGAAAGCAGTAGGAATTTCCAATCACGGAGATACTCGCCCCGCGAGTATATGCTCGCCTCACGAGGCTCGAAGATCGACAAAACAGCCTGCGGTCATCAATTACGGCTCGCCACGCGAGAGTCCGAAGACCGTGGAAGGCGAGAGACCATCACGGCCTAGCCGTGATGAAGGTCCTGGTGTGGCAGATTAAGGTTTGAAGACTCGCCCATAACACACTCTCGCCTCGCGAGAATCCAAATTAAGCGCGCCAAAACTTATGTTCGGCGTCGCGTATGCTACGCCCGCGAGCGGGCGAGCAATTCCCTATATATTCTTTGTTTCAGATCAGAAATCCGAACCTTTTGATACTCCACTTGTTTTAGATCGGTTTTAGGACGAATCCTTGTTTCGGAGCTGCGTCTCCCTTCTCTTTTCTTTTCTTATTTTATTATGGAGATTATTGCCGATTGTTCGTTTTGTCGTCACGGGCATGAGGAACTAATCCCCTAAATGCAGGGAATCAATGAAGCCACCCGTGGCGGTATAGTGTTCATGTGATGTATGTTTTTCTCCCTTTTCTCAATTGATGTTTTCCAATTCTGATTTGATTGCGTTAATCATATGCATGCGTGATTGACTTGTTAAACGTGTTGAGGCTGATGGCGTTCGCGTTTTAGAACTTGAATTGGGATCATCGATCGAATATTGCATGAGTGAGTAGGAGATCGGTGCAACCTTATAGGGAACAAGAATTAATAGGGGTTGATGATTAGGATTATGAGACCTAGTAAGTAATTAATCCAATCTTCGAATACGTCTATTTATTGCGGCGGTGGATATAGGAGAATTTGGGGTCCCGGTTGACATTGTAATTGAACTTAGGGAGGAATTCATCATCACTTGGGTACTATGCATGATTGGGTAGGTGGATTTGAGACCCTAGACATTTTAATTTCAGATTTTTAGTTAATTATTTTATTAGATTTGTTAATTTGAATTGATCCTAATTTCTATTCCATTTAGCTAATTATTTACTATTATCTCTCTCTACTTCTTGATTCCATTTGGTCTTGCCTTGTTTTGTATCCCCGAGGTACACGAGGGAATGCTTAGGGTTGCGAATATTGTAATGGAGACCATGACACTCGGGGTCATCCGTTCTACTTCTCTCAAGAATATGTGGACTCGTGCCATAATTTCTATGACAGGCGTGCCCCGGGACAACTATCGAGTCGAGAATCGGTATTGGGGTTATATGAGGGAGACCATCGGGTTTCGCTTGGAGTAATCTTTGGCGATGGTCAAGCTTGGCAACCACAACCTCAGAGAATTGCAACAACAACCTCAGAGATGGTGGAAGACAACCTTGGAGTTAGCTCTTGAGAGGACAAATGCGGCAGGTGATAAGATGGCAATCTATCTGAACACAGCGAGTTGAGAAGGCAATTGCGCGGTAGAGAAGTTGGGTCAGCTCGTAGAGCAACCTAAATGAGCGTCTCCCCGGGCACTTTCCCGGTGATACCAGAGAACAACCTAAGGACCAATCGAAGTCACTAACAACTAGAAGCGAGTAGGGTGTTGGGATCCTAAGGATGCAACTAGTTCTCGGGAAGTTGAGGAAGAACTACCACATGTTGAGGAAGAGCAACCTTAGGAAGAGGAGTTGACAAGTGACAAGGCACAGGAGCAAGGGGTGGAATTCAAAATGAAGATAAAGTGGTAGAGGATTTCACCATGCTTGCAAAGCAACCTAAAATTACTGCATTAGATAACTATGTTGGCTTACATGCATGTGTGGACATTGGTAAGTTAGACCACTCCCCACTTGTCTGCACACTTCCTCAGAAAACACCATTTGACCGAGAGAGTGAGTTCATAATTACAAGAGGTCAATGGAGTTTTCCACACGGGCCGGGTGGGATCATGGATAGAGTCGTATTGCCCCTGCAAGGCGCCACTCGACAAACCATGGGATCGGGTGGAGGATCTCCCCATGATGAGCATCTCTTGGCCCCTTGTACCACGAGGCTATGAGATCGGTGGATGCTTCTTAATAAGTCAAGCTCGGGACGTTAAACAAGCGCTACTTGGGAGGCAACCCAATCTAGGTATCCTTTATTCTTAGTTTTGACATTTTTATTTATATTATTAAAAAAAAAAAAAAGGCCATGAGACAGAAACCACAGAATCTCGGAGAGGCTTGCTCACGCATGTCTCGCGTCGCGAGTATGCTTTCGCCTCGCGATTCAGGCATCATCATCTGTTGGAATTCCAGATTTGCCTCGCGAGACACTCTCCTCGCCTCGCTATTGCAGGAAAGTGTGAAAACAATTTTTCCAGATTCGCCTCGTGATGATCTCTCGCCTCGCGAGTCTGCAGTTGAAGGTCTTTATTTGCGGGAATTCTTCCAGGATGCTATGCAGGAGAAGGGGAGCCCGTGGGACCAATTGGAAGAGGAGGCAACCATGGAACTTGATCGGGGAGCACCCTCTCCTCTCCTCACTTTTGTTTTGTTTTTGTTTTTGTTTTTGTTGTCACTCTTGAATAATTTGAGAAGATCAAAGTGTTGTGTATGAATGTGTGTCGGCAAGCTTGTTGGATTTTAATTAAATTGAGCATGGATTGATTGCATGAATTATTTTGACCATTGATGATTTCCCCTAGGTTACGAAAATAGAAAGTTGATCCCATTGTGAAAAATTGAAACGCAGAACTTTGAGAATTTTATTGTGATTACTTGATTTATGATAAGTTTAGGGTGAGGGGTGCACGCACTAGGAATTGTATCTCGCTCAAACAATTTGCAAAATGTCCAGGTGAGGATTTGAGCCTCAACTTTGTTTTTGATTGTGAATCAACTGTTAAGTTGCACTTTCCGGATTTGCTTGAATCTCTTCATGGTTTGCATGTTTTATGTGTTGCATCAAATGATTTAGGCAAATTTTCTTTGAATAACTACTTGGCCTAAAGAGAACCAGCCTAATGCATGTTCCCTAGTTAGCCCGTTGAGGCCTAACTAGCCTATTGTTTCTTGATGACCACTATGTTATAAGCCAAAATCTGAAAAACCATGTTTGATCTTAGGATTAGGAGAGCATGGAGCGTAGCAAAAGAGAAGGGCTGTGAGGGCTAGGTTTGGGGTGGCTACAAGGTGATATGTCATTTTGGGTTGAGAAAAGAAAAATAAAGGTTGAAACCCAAGGAAAAAAAAAGGGGCAAAAAAAAAGATTAGGAAGGAAAATCTTGTGAAGTCACCCGAGGCAAAAAGAAAAATGGAAAAAGGAATTTGAATGGAAGATGTGTCAAATGCTCATGTCTCTCTTAGTTCCTAGGGACTTAAGCCTAGTATCCTTGAATATCCTACCCTCGGCCGGGCCCCATTACAACCTTTATAAGACCCATGCATTTTGTTGCTGCATGTTTTTCGTGGGAACCATTTTTGAGATGAAAATCAAATTCATTGGAAGTGCTCTTGATATGTGAAATTGGTGAAAAGTTGATAGCCTAGGCAATTTGGCGAATGAGTGAAATTTTACATACCCTTGTGAGGAAGGCAATTGTTTGAAATTGGTGATCTTCCTTTTGTGTGTGACTCACAATCCCTCAAGCTTAGATTAATGATTGCATGAATGATGGGGTTCTCCCGATTGTTTAAAGTAAATGAATGTAGGGGGTTACATTGATGCGAGGGGAAATCATTGGAAAGCTGTTTTGATTGCATGAAATTTGTGAATCGATTGATTCCTTTAGGCTTGCCAATTCTTAGAGTCCTTTTTGAGTTTTAGCTTGCTTGGGGACAAGCGAGGTTTAAGTTTAGGGTGTTTGATAAGCCTCGACATACAGTCTATAACTAGATGGTGTGGTTTTTGTGCAAATTATTAGAGTTCACTCGTTTTGCCAAATTTGCCTTGTTTTGTTCCTAAGTAGACTTTGACTTGTTCTAGGCATGTTTTAGTAGTTTTAGTCTATTTTGAATAAAATTACGCCTTTTGTTTCTTTTATTATTTCAGGTTAGAAGTGGCTCAAAGTCAAGGAAACGCTCGAGTCAAGAAAAGCGATGAATTTCCAATCAGGAAATACTCGCCCGTGATATATACTTTCGCCTGGGCTCAAGATCAACAAAAACAGCAACGATCATCGGTGCAGCTGCATGCGAGAAGTGGAAGACATCGAAGACAGGGACAGTCCACGGCCTGCCAGTGATGAAGTCCAGTATGACAGGGTTTGAAGACTCGCCTGAACCACACTCCCTCGCGAAAATCCAAATTGAGCGCCAAAACTAATGTTAGCGTCGCGAAAGTATGCTCGCCTGCGAGAAGCAGGCTGAGAATCAATATATTGCTGTTTGGATCAAAATCCGAACCTTTTGATGCTCCATTTAGATCAGTTTGAACGAATCCTTGTTTGGCTGCATCTCCTTCTCTTTTCTTTTCTTATTTTATTATGGAATTATTGCGATTGTTAGTTTGTGCACGGCAGAGGACAATCCCCTAAATGCAGGGAATCAACAAACCACCATGTGTATATTGTATTCATATGATGTATGTTTTCTCCCCTTTTCTCAGTTGATGTTTCAATTCGATTTGATTACGTTAATCATATACATACATTGATTACTTGTTAACGTGTTGAGGCTGATCGTGATTCGCGTTTTAGAACCAGATTGGGATCATCGATCGAATATTGCACGAGGTGAGTAGAGATCGGTGCAACCTTATAGGGAGCAGAATTAATAGAGTTTGATGATTAGGATTATGAGACCTAGTAAGTAATTAATCCAATCTTCGAATACGTCCTATTTACACTGACGGTGGATATAGGAGAATTTGGGGTCTAGGTTGACATTGTAATTGAACTTAGGGAGAATTCATCATCACTGGTTCTATGCATGATTGGGTAGGTGGTTTGAGACCCTAGACATTTAATTCAGATTTTTTAGTTAATTATTTTATTAGATTTGTTAATTTGAATTCGATCCTAATTTCTCTCTCTCAACCACATACATTACTTGACCAGCGCGTAGTTTCCACGGATTAGTTGAATTGGTAGCCCGATCACGAGTAAAGCCTCGGTAAATTCTTACAGTGTTATTTTATTACTTACGGCGACCGGTACACTGTGGTGACTCGTCAAGTTTTGGCACCGTTAGGGTTGAAACCAATTTTCCTAATTTTAGGGAGGTTTGATTATTTGGTTAAGATTATTTTTATTTTATTTTATTTTTATTTCTTTATCTCTCTCTGCTTACTTTGATTCCATGATCTTGCCTTGTTTTGTATGCGAGGTACGAGGAATGCTTAGGGTTGCGAATATTGTAATGGAGACCATGACACTTGGAGTACATCCGTTCCTACTTCTCTCAGAATATGTGGTCTTATGCCATAGTTTCTATTGAGGCGTGCCCGGGACAACTATCAGTCGAGAGTCGGTGTGGGGTTATGAGAGGAGACCATCAAGGGTTTCGCGGGTAATCTTGGCGATGGTCTAGCCTGCAACCTGACCTCGGAATTGGCAACAACAACCTCAGCGGGATTGTGGAAGACAACCTTGGGAGTTGGCTCTTGAGAGGACAAATGCGGCCAATTGATAAGATGGCAATCTATCTGGACCACGAGTGAGTTGAGAAGGCAATTGCGGCGGTAGAGAAGTTAGGTCGGCTCGTGAAACGCTAAATGGCGTCTCCGGCACTTTCCCGGGTGATACCAAGAACGACCCTAAGGACCAATGCGAAGTCATAACAACAAGAAGTAGTAGGGTGTTGGGATGCATTTGGGATGCAACTAGATTCTCGGGGAAGTTGAGGAAGAACTACCACATGTTGGGGAGAAGAGCAACCTAAGGAAGAGGGTTGACAAGTGACAGGCACCGGAGCAAGGGGTGGAATTCAAAATGAAGATAAAGTGGTAGAGGATTTCACCATGCTTGCCAAGCGACCTAAAATTCCTGCATTAGATAACTATGTTGGCTTACATGCATGTGTGGACATTAGTAAGATTAGACCCTCCCACTTGTCCGGCACTTCCTCAGAAAACACCATTTGACCTGAGAGGAAGTGGGTTTCATAATCTAGAGGAGGTCAATGGAGTTTTCACACGGGCCGATTGGGATCATGGATAGAGAGTCGTATTGCTCTGCAGGGTCACTTGACAAACCATGGGATCGGGTGGAGGATCTCAGATGAGTATCTCTTAGCCCTTGTACCCGAGCTATGGTATCGGTGGATGCTTCTTAATAAGTCAAGCTGGGACGTTAAATCAGCGCTACTTGGGAGGCAACACAATCTAGGTATCCTTTATTCTTTGTTTCGAGCATTTTATTTATATTATTAAAAAAAAGCCCCGCGAGGCAGAAGCCCTGAATCTCGGAGGCTTGCTCACGTTCGTCTCGCGTCGCGAGTATGCTTTCGCCTTACGATTAAGGCATCATCATCGTGTTGGAATTCGGTTCGCCTCGCGAGACACTACTCGCCTCGCTATTGGAAAGTGTGAAACAATTTTCCAGATTCGCCTCATGGTGATCTCTCGCCTCGCGAATCTGCACTCAAGGTTTTTATTTGGGGAATTCTTCAGGATGCTGTACAGCGGGAAGGGAGCCGTGGGACCAATTGGAAGAGGAGGCAACCATGGAACTTGATCGGGAGCACCTCTCTCTCTCACCTTTGTTTTGTTTTGTTTTGTTTTTTTGTCAACTCTTGAATAATTTGAGGAAGATCGAGTGTTGTGTATGAATGTGTGTTGTGAGCTTGTTGGATTTTAATTAAATTGAGCATAGATTGATTGCATGAATTATTTTGACCATTGATGATTTCCCCTAGAGTTCTGAAAATAGAAAGTTGATCCCGTGAAAAATTGAAAGCGAACTTTGAAAATTTTATTGTGATTGCTGATTTATGATAAGTTTGGGGTGAGGGGTGCATAGGAATTGTATCTCGCTCAAACAATTTGCAAAATGTCCAGGTGAGGATTTGAGCCTCAACTTTGTTTTTGATTGTGTGAATCGCTTTGTTAAGTTACAACTTTCCGGTTTGCTTGAATCTCTTCATGGTTTGCATGTTTATGTGTTGCATCAAATGATTTAGGCAAATTTTCTTTGAATAACTACTTGGCCTAAAGAGAACCAGCCTAATGCATGTTCCCTAGTTAGCCCGTTGAGCTTAAAGCCTTTATTGTTTTTGATGACCCTATTTATAAGCCAAAATCTGAAAAACCATGTTAACAATCTTAGGAGTTAGGAGAGCATGGAAGCGTAGTAAAGAAGGGCTGTGAGGGGCTAGGTTTGGGGTGGCTACAAGGTGATATGTCATTTTGGGTTGAGAAAAGAAAAATAAAGGTTGAAACCCAAGGAAAAACAAAGGGGCAAAGAAAAAAAGATTAGGAAGGAAAATGTTGTAGTCACAGAAGGAAAAGAAAAATGGAAAAAGGAATTTGAATGGAAGATGTGTCAAATGCTCATCTCTCTTAGTTCCTAGGGACTTAAGCCTAGTATCCTTGAATATCTACCTCGGCCAGGCCCCACAGCCTACACATAAGACCTTACGATGTTGCATGCATGTTTTGCGTAGAACCATTTTTGAGATGAAAATCAAATTCATTGGAAGTGCTCTTGATATGTGAAATTGAGTGAAAAGTTGATAGCCTGGACGAATTTGGCGAATGAGTGAATTTTACATACCCTTGTGAGGGAAGGCAATTGTTTGTAGGTGGTGATCTTCCTTTTGTGTGTGACTCGATCCTCGGCTTAGATTATGTTGCATGAATGATGAAGTTCTCAATTGTTTAAAGTAAATGAATGTGGGGGTTACATTGATGAAAGGGAAATCATTGGAGGAAAACTGTTTTGATTGCATGAAATTTGTGCGAAATCGATTGATTCTTTAGGATTGCCAAGTCTTGGAGTCCTTTTTGAGTTTTTAGCTTGCTTGGGGACAAGCAAGGTTTAAGTTTAAGGGTGTTTTGATAAGCCTCATGGCTTATCTAGTTTTATAACTAGATGGTGTGGTTTTTGTGCAAATTATTAGAGTTCACTCGTTTTTTTAAATTTGCCTTGTTTTGTTCTAAGTAGACTTTGACTCGTTCTAGGCATGTTTTAGTAGTTTTTAGTCTATTTTGAATAAATTACGCCTTTTGTTTCTTTTTATTGTTTCGGGTTAAGTGAAGCTCAAGAGTCAGAAACACTTGAGTCAAAAGCGGTGGGAATTTCCAATCTGGAGATACCGGCGGTATATGCTCGCCTCATGCCTGAAGATCGGCAAAAAGCAGCCCGAGTCATCAATGCGGCTCGCCACGCGAGAAGTGCAGAAGACCACGGAAGAGAGGGCCGTCACGACTGGCAGTGATAAGTCGCAGTGTGAATGATTAAGGTTTGAATACTCGCCCCAGAACACACTCCCGCCTGAAAATCCAAGTGAAAGCGCGCGAAAACTAATGTTAATATCGCGGTATGCTCGCCACAGCGGCGAGCGAAACAATCCCTATATGTGCTTGTTTGGATCAGAAGTTGAACACTCGATACTCACTTGTTTTAGATCAGTTTTAGGGCGAATCCTTGTTTTGAGGCTGCGTCTCCCTTCTCTTTCTTTTCTTATTTTTATTATGGGAGATTATTGCGATTGTTCGTTTGTAATCACGGAAAAAGGAACTAATCCCCAAATGCAGGAATCAATGAAGCCACCCATGGAGGTATAGTGTTCATATGATATATGTTTTTCTCCAATTTTCTCAATTGATGTTTTCAAGTCGATTTGATTGCGTTAATCATATCGTCGTGATTGACTTGTTAAGCGTGTTGAGGCTGATGGCGATTACGCGTTTTAGAACTTGATTGGGATCATCGATCGAATATTGCGAGTGAGTAGGAGATCGGTGCAACCTTATAAGGGAATAAGAATTAATAGAGAGTTTGATGATTAGGATTATGAGAACTATTAAGTAATTAATCGATCTTCGAATACGTCCTATTGAGCCACGACGGGTGGATATAGGAGAATTTGGGAGTCGGTTGACATTGTAATTGAACTTAGGAGGAA